>CM033341.1:36503359-37703359 GCA_019395295.1 Osmanthus fragrans | reverse complement strand
TACATTCAGAAAGATCAGCTAAATCAACTCGACCAAAAGATTATGCTTACTCCCATTACCCAGCATTTGATGCCATAGATTACCAAAATCAACATATCTTTTAATCACCCTTCTCAAAATCCAACTCTAAGCTTCAAACTAGATATGACGCATGCATCGTGTATAAAAAAACATGGAAAAATAAAAATTTAAACCAAATGAAGCTTTTGATAATTCTTTTTGAAAGATCAAAACTTTTAGAACAGAATATTTCATATATATAAGAACAAAGCATATCGGATTTACTAATTCGCATCACCTAATTACAAAATTTTTGCAACAGATCTAGATACCTCAAAAAATTACTATTCGTAAGTTTAAATTGAATCTAAACCAACAAAAATCCAGATCCACGACTAGACTCTTCTAAACACTAATGGATCTAAGAAAACTCCAAAATTAACATCACAACACACAAATTTAGCAGCAATAGATAGATCAAATCAAATTCATTTAAACCATTAGGACCAAATCATTTGCCGACACAATTATTCAGATTAGTGAATAATCAAAGAAATTAAACAAACAACCACAGAAATCCATTCCTATTTCATTACACCCACACGTTTAATCAACATCATTTCTTCACCACACATAAAACGCGCATAAAAACATCACATCTACCAACACAAATTACAGCGTGCATGTGTCACGCGGAAGTATTAATTGAAATATCAAATACAAAAACGAATATTTCACCTCTTAGATCGCACTTTTGGAGAGGGGAGGAGAAGGGCTGTCGGACAGGAAATGAGGTCGTCGCCGGTTTGGAGTTGGAGTCTTGGAGATGGCGACTCGTCGGACGAAATCGTTATCGCAGGAGACATGAGTGTTGGAGAGAAACCATTGATGAAAATGACGTACTTACAGTTTACACTAATTTTTTTTTTTTTTTTTTTTTAAAAAAAGGGCCAAAAAGGCCCCTCATTTGTTGGGCTTGAGGCTGCGACCTCATTCGCCTCAAGGCAGATCCGACTCTAATACCACACCTACCTCGGCTTATTTACACACACACACACACACAAAATTTATTAACTCCAAATATTTTTGTCCAAACCCGAACCAATTACTCAAGCCTAATAACTTAATTTCTAAATTATCCTCAAATTTACAAGAAAAAATGTACAACACCCAAAACTTATTTGTTTTGATATTTTTGAAAATACATTTTCGAAAACAAAGTTAAACTCAGAACATAAAACTCAAAACGCATTTCTAATGTTTGGAGCGTTTCAGTGAAAACTCAGAAAACATTCAAAACATGGCAAATAAACGTTTATTAAAATTTTATTTACATAAACTTCTAAAAGTTGAAAATTTTTAAAAACAAAAATATGAAATTCAAAAAAATAAAAAATCGATAAATAAAATTTGAAATCATAAAATAGTTCAAGTTCTTAATGGTTATTTACATAAAATTTTTTAAAAATATATATTTAAATGAACACAAATAAATTTTTTTTTTGTCAACATCAATAATTTTTTTCTTTTATTTCCTATATTTTCTAACTAAATTTATTATTTGATTTTGTTTTACTTTTGTAGTGGAAAAAAATATTATAAAATTTATCAACCCTAAGAAGTATATGTTACTTAATAATATATTAACATAAAATTGTTTTACTTAATAATATATTAACACAAACTTTTCGTGTCACCAACCCACTCATGGACACATATTTAGACTTATGCAAAAACGAAACATTTTATAATGTCTTTGTGCATCCGCGATGAGTGCGATGTGCGCGGCGTCGGCAGACCATGTGCGGTCCTCAGCATGGCTATAAAAGAAGGAAGTGACTTAATAATGGAAGAAAACTAATAATTATCATACCACTTTATAATGTTTTCATTTAATTATTATTTTTTTTATCTTTTTTGTTAAAATATTACTTATACCCTGTTTAGTAGCCATTTTTGTCAAAATGCATTTTTTTTTCTTTTTTTAACCACACATTCTTCAATAAAATAATATTACACGCAAACCCAAAATTTTTCCTTAATTTTTAACCACATATTCTCCATCAATTAACTATTCAAAAATGCATTTTCTCCCTAAATTGGCTACCAAATGGGAGCTTAATCAGCTAAAGTATATGTGACATTAAAATCTGTTATATTCTGTAAGAATTTATTTTTTGTATTAGATTTTCTATAATGAGTAATAGAGAAATTTGAACTCACCACATCCTCCTTTGTTTCGAATATAAAGTTCATGTAGGTTGTTTTAAGATTAGATAGCTCCAAGTATATTTTTGTCTTGGAACGTAATTCAAAATGATACGCCCGTCATGTCCCTTTACTCGTCCGACCTGAGATTCATTAACTTAAAAGTCCAATAATTGCAACTTGCATCATTGAAACCCCAAAATCATAGCAATATAACTTTACACAAAAAGTTCATAACTTGTCATAAATATGTAGTTTATTTTCACCTTAACATTACACATCTTAATTGCACTCAAACGACATGACATAAACTAACACTTTCTCCTGCCCAACCTGTTACTGTCTCTAAGCCAGCTCAAGACATCATCCCGACAGTTATGACATAAACTAACACTCTCTCTCTCCTGCCCAACCTGATAACTGACATAAACTAACATTCTCTCTCTCCTGCCCAACCTGTTACCATCTCTGAGCTAGCTCAAAACATCATCCCGGCAGTTATTACTTGTCCTAAGCCCGTGATCATCACTGTTCCTGAGCAGGTTGCATATGAGTGTAAGGTCGGAGTCACTAAGCACTCCATAAACTTCGATATCGTGATGAAGTCAATAAGCCTAACCGTCGTTCTAAAATCAGTACAGTACGAGGTTTTTCTTCACTTAAACATTTTATATCTAAAATTGCGGGGAATGCTGAAATTTACAACAGAAAACAGAATCTTATATCTAATAAATTTTGAATGGACTACACAAATCCTTTTCTGCAATACTCGAGCAGTCACCCTCCTTTAACGCGTTTTCATACTTGAATGACACAACTTTAAATGGATTCTGTTTAGAAAAGCTCAATCAAATCACCTTTAAAAATCCTAATATCTAGGGCTCAAGTTTTTATTTCTCCTCCATTCATTCTTGGAATGGTGGGGTGGGGACATCCTCAAATTTTTTGATGGAAATGGATGGCCAATAGATGCCAAATATTGCTAGCCCAGTCTTGGTCTCAAAAAGTAGTTCACACCTAGCATCCTTCCAAGAAGTTTGCACTCTAAATATTGTTCTCATCTAATGGTGGATTATAAGAATTGAGCCATCATCTTCTCGTCGAAGAGGAATTTAGAATGTATAATTTTGAAGAACAAAACGATCAATTCTCTAGTGCATATGGTGTGGATGACTGAAAAGAGTCCAAAAAGGACGATGAGTCCAACTAACAAAAGTTCTGTTGAGAAATAGTTGTTCAAAACAAACAAAGAATAAGGACTAAAAAATGTCGGAATTTGTTCTATGCGGCCGCATAGAACAAATCTCATGCGGCCGCATAGAATGGACAGAAGCCTCCTTTGGCTGTCCGAGTAACTATGCGACAGTATAGTTTTGTACTATGCGGTCGCATAGAACAAACTTAGTGATCGTTGGAGAACGATTTCCTACCGTTTGTCACTTGAATTTGGTGCCCTTTCAACACTTTTTTGGCACCAATTCGTGCACAATAGTGAGACTTATAAATAGAGGAGCCATGTTCTCAGTGAAAACAATTGAAAAACATTGTTTTATACTTACATTCGAATTGGTCCTTCAACTTGAGGTCATCATAGTCTCTTATATGATGACAGTCATACTTTGGTGATATTGTAAGTTGCTTTGTCAAGGGCCATAATACGGCATCATTCAGGTATGTCAAGAATCATATTAAGGTTGTGAATGATTAATAGAGGATTCGTCGCTCTTAGATAGTAAGAGATTATGATCTACATTTCATCCAGTTACGTTGATAATGAAATCATTGGCCAATGTGTACACATAAGTCGAAAATGAGTTTTCGACTTATATTGACTTAATAGTGGAATGAAAGATATGATCGATAATTGAGATTGACACATATCCATATCACATTATTGATCGGATCATATTGACGAAAGAATTAAAGTTTCACAGTAAACGAACAAGTTTAGTTTTATCATACTACGTGACATTTTCCATCATATGTATTACCATTACACATTACTAGATGTCAATCTGGAACGACGAATGTGAATTAGTGATAAATCAAAATGGTGTTTTGGTTTATCGATTTTGATTAAATCAAAATAATAATTCACGTCGTTAAGTATCGTGATTGAGAACCTAATGGATCACACACAAAAGAATTAGAAAAATGAGAGTTACCAATGAATTAATTCACGGACCGAATTTAATTAATTGAATTAATTAAATATTGGACCGAGTTAAGATTAAGAGACGGCCTAAGCCCGTTTGGGCTTATATAAATAAACTAATAGGGTTTGTAATATGTAGGATTTTTCATTATTCTTGCTAGCACAAAAAGAGCAAACCCTAGTTCTCTCTCAATCTTGATCCTTGTGTGGATTCTATTGAAGGTTGGACAGTTGAGCAGCTGTGGGATGCAGATCAGGATTGCTGGAACTATAGGAATAACAAATGAGTTTGCAAATCTAAAGAAATGTACAGTTTCTATATAAACACAAAGCAGATCCTTGATGTAAATTGAAATTTATTTTATTTTTCGCTGTGCATGTTTAAGTAAATTCTCAACAGTGATATCAGAGCTATGTTTGTGCTTGTTAGAAATTGTTTTACATGTTAATATAGTCAAAAGTTGATTATTCATCTTGTTCTTGATCTAGCAATTATAAAATTAATTTCATCTTCAAAATCTATTTTTGAAAAAAAAAATTGGATCGTAAGTAGCGGGCGGCAACCGTCGGGGCGGGACGTAGCAACAATAGCAGGGTGGCTGCTACGCCACGGGCGTGGGCGGCGCCACCTGGAAAAAGAAAAAAAAAATCAATTTTTTTTTTTTTAAATCGGGTGAGAAGAGGTGGAGGCGGGGTCTCTAATGCAATTTTTGAAATTGCATGCCCCCACATGTAATTAAATTTTTAGGGTTGTCTTGCAATTTTAAAATAAAGGAACTGTCAGGCAAATTTTAAATTTGAAGGACCTGCCTTTAATTTTACTTGGGTCAAGTTGCAATTTTCAAAAGGATTTTGAATTTGAATTTTTAAAAGGTTTTAAAATTGTATTTTTTAAATGGGTTTGACCCACCTTTTAACTTTGATCTAAAATTAAAATTTTATTTAAAATTGTCAATTTTTATATTTTTGTTAAAATTAGATTTTAACTTAAATATTTAACTTAAACCCTAAATTGAATTTTATTTAAGAGTTTTATTCTAAATTAAAATGTAAATTTATTTTCAATTAGAGTTAGACTCTAACTTTGTGTTTAATTAAAATTCGATTTTAATTAAATTGTTCAACCTAATATATTCTTGAAATTAGAGTTAGACTCCAATTTTAATATATAATTAGAATTTGATTTTAATTAAATAGTTTCGACCGGTCATTATGGAATTAGAGTTTGACTCCAATTTGATATTTTATTAAAATTTGATTTTAATTAAATAAATCCGCTAATTAAATTAACTTGTAATCCTAGCATCCAACTATTTTTCAATAAGCATTTCCACCGTATTAGAGTTTAGCAATCAGGTTTGATATGGATTTGTGTGGTTATTCCTTATCTAGAACATCAAAATATCAAGATATGAACA
This sequence comes from Osmanthus fragrans, assembly GCA_019395295.1. Lineage (NCBI taxonomy): Eukaryota > Viridiplantae > Streptophyta > Magnoliopsida > Lamiales > Oleaceae > Osmanthus > Osmanthus fragrans. The sequence continues at coordinate 37,697,578 of CM033341.1, read as the reverse complement.
AAGAACAATATATTTTTAATGTAAAGTTATAAGCATTGAAACTGTGCTTTACCCTTAATAGCTCATTTAGTTGCATCAGTCCATTGCGCTTAGACATATAATCCCAAAAATTGCATAGTACGTATATATCACGAATAGCGATCGAGTCAATATATAATTCATCCACCACAAGATTGTATAAATAATACAAGCTTTTGTTGTTCCAAAAGTATAGTCAAATTACGACTTTCAAATTAAGCACTCAACTTGTTTCAATAAAATCTAATGTGCCTGCAAATAATTTCTTGTGGAACATATATTTTAATTATTGTGTAGCAAATCTTGAATGGGACACCTTACCTTCGACTTTTTCCTTCCATGGGATAGCAAGTTGTACCGTTTGTGCATCTGGCAAATAGTGATAGGTAGCGGTGGCAATCGAGTCGAACGACTCGACAAAAATGAGCCGCCAGCTGCTCAATCTCGTCAAAAAGACGAGCTCGAGCACGAGCGGAGCAGGCTGGCTCACTAGATGAGCTGCTCGTGGAGCGAGCCCACGAGCCAGGCTCGTGGCTCGCAAAAAATAAAATAAAATTTGAAACAAGATGATGAACTTGTATTAGATATTCCCGATGTAAGAGAAAAGAGAAAGGGGAAGAAGCAGACAAAATATTGGGATCATTTTAAATTGATTCAAACTGATCGTGTGATCGATGGAGTTTTAGAAACTAAAGCAGTATGTAAATACTGTCAACAACGATTGACATGGCAAAAAGGCATTGGAACCACCCATCTCAACCGTCACTAGAAAATATGTGCGGCCAAACATGAACTTCTTCCTGTTGGTCAAACACAACTATAATTTGGTAGTCCAGGCAACGGTGCTACTACTACTCCATTTTCTACGTGGATGTATTTAGAGGAAAAAACCCGAACATGAATGGTGAAGTACGTTGCCAGAGCTGAGTTGCCACTAGCAGTAACGGACAACCAACATTTCGTTTTCTTTGTGAAAGAATGTCTTCAACCGAGGTACATTGGGATAAGTCAAAATACTCTTCGTTCTAATACAATAGAATATTTTCAAAATGCAAAGCAACTATTGATTGCCGATTTAGAAAAATATGGGGGTGTGATATCTTTAACTTCGGATATGTGGGAAGGGATTAATAAAAGAGGTTATATAGCTACAACTGCACACTATATAGACCCACTTTGGATTATGCATAAAAAATTATTAAGTTCCCGCACAACGCTAACAATATATTTAATACTATTATGAACATTATTAGAGAATATAAATGCGAGAGTAAAATTCATTCTTTTACGTTCGACAACGCTTTTGTAAATAAGCCTGTTATCGATAAATTGCATAGAGTACTTCAACTTGATTTTGGTGATTTTTTATTCCATATTCGATGTGTATGCCATATTTTTAATTTAATAGTACAAGACGGTTTAAAACATGTTAATGATGAAATTTAACGAATTAAGAATGCACTAGTCTATATCACGATTGCACCAAGTAGAAAACAAACATATGAGGAATTTTGTGCCGAAACTGGGGTGTCGCTACAAAAACCTTTATTAGGAACGTAGGCCACAGATAGAACTCCACATACTTATTAAAATTATGTGAAGGTTTCGAACATTTAATTATTGAATTTTATAACAACAGGCATATTAGAGACGATGACGATAATATTTTGAACGAGTCTGGTTGGAATTTAGTTATTAAAATTAAAAAAAATTTGACAAGTTTTTATGATTCTACAAATATTTTGTCTGATATTTATTATCATAAAAGTTGTATGGTCCTAGAACGTCTTTATATAATTGTTAGGGCTTTTCATAGATTTAAAAATGACCTCAATTTTAGTTCAATTATATTTGCCATGAAATTAAAGTTTAGAAAATATTGAGAAGACTTGCTCATGTTATTTCTATTAGCATATATTATGGACTCCGATATAATTTATGGGGTACTAAATTTGTAATTGATCGAATTTCTAAATTTCTAAATTTTAACGTACATATTATTTATAGGAATTTGGAAACAACTTTATGTGAAATGTATGAATTATATGCTTCACGAATGGGTACACATATTACTCTGTACCCTTTGGCTTTGCAAATACTTATCCCATTAATATAGTAGATGACGACGTTGAAGTTTTAAATTTATTCGAAGGCATAAACTCATATAGATATGATTCAAAGGTATATGCATGTGGTTCCTATAGTAGTAGTAGTAGTTTATCTTCCACTACATGTACTCAAACATCGAGTAATAATCAAAATACGTTACCTGCTGAATTAATTGATTACTTTAATCATAATATACTTAGTAACAATGCAATTAGGAAAAAAATCAGAAGAAGTAATTGAATTCTGGCGAAGGTATGAACGACGATTACCAATAATTTTTGCAACGGCAAAAGATCTACTAACACCCCCGGTTAACACTGTAATTTCGGAGTTTGCTTTTAGTACAGGGAAGATGGTTCTCTTCGAGGTTAGAAGTCGACTAAAAGAAGATATTTTGGAAGCATTAATGTGCGTGAAGGATTGACAAGACCTTAATTTTTGACTGTAAGATAAATATCTCGAAATTACATATAGTCAAGTAAGTGATATTTAATTTAATCACATTCATCACAAAATTTTATTTTAATACCTTTATAATTATTTTTAAAAAAAAATTGTACACGTAACAAGTTGTTCGTGTACAATTTTTAACTCCGCCTACTCGAAATTAAAGTAGCCGATCCCCAAGCCTGGATAAAGAAGGAGGGTTTATTTATTTATTTTTTATTATTTTAAAAAAAATATTTTGAAAAATGTATATTTAAAAAATGTATAGAAAATGTGTATATATATATATTAATATATATATTTTAGGTTCACTATAGTACTAGAAAAAAAAAGGGCTTGTGCCGATAAGCCACGAACTCTTGGGCCGAGTCGAGCTCGCCCATTTTTCAACGAGCCACAAGCTCGTGTTGGTAAGGGCCAAGCCGGCTGGGCTCTGCCCATAGCCACCGCTAGATAGGATAGGCTTATGGCGATGCAACAAAAATAATTTAGTCAAGTTGCATCTCCTTTGTTTGTAGCCCATGGATTATTCTTGAATTATTAGCTGTGAATCTTTGTAAAGCTTTATACAATATTTCGATTCATAGCGACATAAAAAGATTTGAGAATTGTAGTTAGCGAAAAAACAAAAAGTCACATTACATCTTAAATGGTCTGACCATAATAATCAATTTTTAAATGTACTATATTTTATATATTCACTTATACTCGTGCAGCAAACAACATCCCATACATGAATATTAGTTAAGGAGATAGTATAAATACGAAGTGTGATATATGCCATTATATCTTTGATGAGCAACCTTGGTATTGAACCTTCTAGCAACGGAAAGCTACGTTAAGCTATTAAAGAGACGATGAGTTTATTTATTTATTTCTACATGCCCTATCTTACCAAATTAATTATTTCTTAAAAAACAATTGACACGTAAATAAATAACTAGAATTGATATAATTACTCCATGGAAGGTTCTCACATACTTGCATTGCCATTTGTGTTAGACATGAAAGCCCAGTTGGTGCATCTATTGGAGGTGAACCATTGCATTTACTGCAATTCATACATACAGATCTTCGACGATTTCATAAATAACAAGATTAATTATTGTTTTCTTTATTACTTCCATAAGAGGAAAAAATCTAGAAAATTAATGAATGGCACAATTTTCTAGGTTCCATAATAGAGATATATAGTTATTCTGGCAATTTGTTCAAAAATATTTACAATTGAATGAAAAAAAAATTATTAAATACTCAATTCACATAAAAGTTTTAATTGAGAAATAAATACATTTATAATTTATTCATTCTTAAATATAATTTAGTTAACTCGTAGGTCGATTAAATTTTCACATACATGACATGTGAAATTTTGTCTAACCCCAGCCTTTTGAGCTATGACTTCTCAATGTTCCAATAACTTAAAAGGTGCAATCCGAGTGGGTCGTCCCATACTCTCGCTATGTTTTAGTCCCATACTCTCGTTTGGTTCAACCAGCATTAGCATTTTTTTTCTTTATTAATTTTGAATAATGTTGCTTGTATATAATGAAGTTACATAATGATTTACACACAGATGAGGGGTCAAAAAGAGAGTGAAGATTATTATTATTAATTTTGTAGAAGAAATTCTGACATAATCATATTTCACCACATCATGTATATGTAAGTCATTATGTACTTGTAGCTCAATCAATTAATTTTTATCATCCAACTCCAATTGCTTCACACCTGTATGTCAAAGATCAAGGCATGGGGAAGACAGAAACCTACTAAAGTTTAACAAAGAAAAGAAAAAGTACCCCCGAGGCACAGGTGGATTGGCAAAGAAGGTGGGAGAAAAAAATCACATAATTGGGGAACATTGGCGTGGGATCGAATCCTAATAGAGGAGATCCTTGGTGGAAGCCACAAACCCTGGCCAATCCAGGCATATCCCGTGATTTATCTCCCACGCCAAGGCTTAGGAGCGGACGGGTGTGACGCTCGTAATTGTGTGTAATCAAAAAAAAAAGAAAAAAAGAAAAAAGGGTAATCTCTAATGGCTATTTTAGGTTCATGCATGTGGTTAGATTTGAGTCAAATAATTCAGCTGTTTAGAAGACCTTTTGGTAGGTTATATTTCTACTTACAAATCGATGTCTTAATGGGAGTTTATATACTTAGTTTATCCATAATTTTTATTTGATATATCATATTTTAATTATTGTTAAACTCCTCAATCTTTGCTCATTGTAATAATTACTTTTTTGAATTTTTTCGTCGAATTCTTATATTCAACTTTTCTTTAATTAGTACGCCTCATTTTTTTATGATGATTTATATCAAAATATTTTGTTTTCATTATATAAAATGAAGGAAAAATATTTTTCTCACTTATTTATTTATTTTCTAAAAATATGATGGAAAAATAAACTATTTTAAGCTATCTGAATGGACCTATCTATCTCAATGGACCTTTGAACATAAAACTGTTATCAAATATAAAATGTATTAACTAATGGAATGCTTGAGGATAAGAATGACATTAAAAATTGTTAGGGACAAAAGTGCTATGATGAACAAAGATTAAGAACTTTAAGTGTTATTAAAATGTGGTGCAAGAAATATAAATTATGGTGTGAATATAATTACACTTAGTTTATTTGTTGAATAGTAAAATTGAAATAATTTATTCCTTAGTCCATATATAAAAACGTAGATTAGACACTTTATATTATTTATAAAGGATTATTGGAATGTAAGAGAAAGAAGTTAAAAATTCTAATATATTGTATTGTTGAGTTCGATTTAGTGCTCCATGTACATATTTGGTGCCAGTGGCAGAAGTGCCATGATGGTTGTGTTGGCGCAACGACAGTGTTGTGGAGGTTGATATGAAGGAGGTTTGTACAAAATTAGGCATACATCGGCTAAAATATTTCCAATAAATAAGTTTATGATATTTTTCGTATATTGTTGTGGACAAAGCTCACAACTCACATAAAAAATCAAGAAAAAACTTTAAAATAATATTTAATTTCAGAGCAAATTTTTTTTTTTTTTTTTTTTTATAAGTTTCCCTTTTTGTTTGACTTTTTATATGTGTTTCATCTTGAAGCAAACATAGATGTTTTCAGTTTATTTTAGGCATCATATAATATATTGGTAGCCCAATTGTTAAGAGTGGGGTGGGATACATAAAGGAGACAAATAATTTTTCATTTTATATCTTTTTCTCTCATTCGAATTTGGTGACAAAATTACAATACGTCTCTTAGAGTATCTCAAATAAATTATCTATTTTTAAAGAACGTATTCTATCATTTAGAGAGTATCTATAAATTTAAAGAGTTAAAATTTTGAAACATTCCAACAAACTTTTTATATTTAATACTTAATTTTACTACTATAAAAAAATATTTATTATTTTTCTCTATGTTTTACTTTAACTAGTTTTTCTCTAGATTATTTTATTACTTTCTACATCGAAAATTGAAACACTTTGAATGTATTTAATTATAGAAATGTTAATTTAAAGAGTCTTTTGGGGGTATAATTGTAAGGATTGATTCTTTAAAATAGAGAGCATTTCATGTTTAAATAGTCTTTTGAAAATGTTCTTAATAAAACTGAAACTACAACTAAAGAAAAACTTGCCCAAAAATAGAAGGTTGAGGGATTAAGTAACAAGAAAAAAAAAGTTGGGGATGAAAGTAAAATTGATCTCAAAAGTTTGAGACCGTGCATGCAATTTGCCCTTACCTTTAGTTGTGTTTTAGTGGCATAGTCAAAGATTAAGGCTCACTAACAATGGTAGTTATTCATTTGACTTTTTTAATGATCACTTCAAAATATTCTTTCCGAGATTTGGGGTAATAAAAATGTTCAGATGATTAATTTTGTCTGTCACATTAGAATGTCATAAAGGCACATTAATAAAGTATATAAAACTATGGACTTTGGTTGATAAGTTCCAGTAAGTTTAAAAAGTTTACTTATTAGTAAATAAGGTTTTCTGATTGATTAAAATTTAAAATAAGTCAGTTAATAATTACTATTAAGTAAAAAAAATATTTAAAAATAAAAATATATATCCAAACATCGTTAAAAATAACAATAACTTAAAAGTAATATTTAATTATTTCTAAGCGTAACTGCGTAAGCATAGCCAAACATCCTCGCAAGAAAAAAAAATTTGGTCCTAAACATTTACATTTTATTTGATGTATTACCTACTATCATTTTTCATCATCCTTGTTGTCGTGATAACGCCACAGTAATTATTGACTGCATGAGTTTGTTGTTGGGCATTTTACAAATATTACATGAAATGAAAAGAAAAAGAATCCCATATTTCAAATATTACATAAATTTATTATACTAATCCCATTATTTATGATACTCATAAGATGTAGATGAGTCCATGTTTGAAAGTCAGAGAGGAACTATGACGAAGTTGATGAGCAAGACAATGTATAATTTTCTGCAACCCGGAAAAATAATTTCGCGTGGAAATAAGTCCTTCAGGTCGTGAACTTCTTTACCTACTTAAAAGTGATTATGGCGAAGTTTTATCAAATCCAGAGTGCAAGTCTGTTGTAGGCATTGCATATCTAAGTATGTGAGACAACCACCATATCATTAGATGTAGAGAGTTATCATATGTACCCACTACTTATACTCTAAAAATGATTTCCTTGAAGGCCACTCTCCCACGGGTAATGGGCCCTTGAAAATAATTTTTGTTTAGTCTAAGTTTTGCTATGGTAAGAAAATGATTCATCATCTAGCTTCTGGTTAATCTATGTCAATTTATATGAATTATGATCATAGGTCTTACAATGACCGCCTAACCTAATATGTTTGGCTTGGTATTGTTGACCAAATAGTAGTCATTCGGTCATCATTCTCTATGAGTTTGCTTATTAATTAAGTTGTCAATATGAATTTTAACATTTGTATATGGGATAAATTCTACTTAATTAGTTTTTTGTGTCTCCAGAAAAGCATGGTCATAACTTGTTTAGTCAAAAGATTTACTCGAACAAATCAATTATTCACAAAATCAATTTGTATCTAAAATCAGTGGGTGGTACACTGTATTTACTCTTTAAAAGATACTGTATATATTGAATTGATTGTCTTTATGTAACAACCTTATCTTTCCTCAAACTTTTGGACAAAAGATGAGAATAAGATACTGCTTGTCCATTTATGAATGTCGATTATTTATGCAAAGAAATCCTGCAATTCCAAGTTGATTAACGCCATTTTAGGATTCTCACATTACAAATTTACAATAAAAAGCAATAAGAAGAAAAATAATAATATTACTCCAACAAAAAATTAGGAGTAATGCTATTTAGCCTCACTGTATTATAACACCAATTTATGTGATGTTAGGTGATAGGCCCAGTACTATGAAAAATCGTAGAAGACGAAGTTTAAGACGATGGCTAGTTTTCGCCTTTTCGGTGACGATTGTAGGAGTTGGTGGTGGCGATCGGACAAATTGTGTTATAGGTAGAAAGAGGGAATAGAGAGATTATAGAGAGAGGGTCAGAGATTTTTACATTTTTTTAGTATGAGTGGGGGGTGGATGGCGTGGGGTGGAATGAATATAGAAAAAAAATTATTCTTGATTATTAAAATGAAAAGTTAACAAATATGTGTGGTTGCAATTTCTTATTAAGGAAATTACGGTCAAGAAAGTATTTGTATATTCAATTTCAAAAATACGATAAAAGGTTTAATTAAACAAAAATCAGATATTAATAATAATATTATAAAATTAAATCAATAATATTGTGACTGACTCCACAAACCATTTTATTATGGTGCTGTAACAAAATGTATAATTTAACCTAGTTTGGAACTGACTAAAAAAATGATAATTTTATATTATTGAGAAAGAAATGAAGTTTAAATATTTTCCGTTATACTATTTAATTATATGTAATACTCATGCGATTTGACAAAATTTAGCCCTAACCATCAACTTATGAAACAATAATGTAGGCTTGACTGTCAATAAAAAACAGAGTCGAACCGCTATTAAGAAAGAAAAAGATACTATTATCAAACGATCATGTTTTCAAACACAATAATTTTTTTAAGGGTTATCTAATTAAACTGAGATCACAAATTTTCTTATTGTTAGTGATTTTTCGTTGTTAGTGTTTATGTTTTCATTACTTTATTGTCGTAATATTTGATAAATTAAATTTAGCAAAATACCTTTTTAATTATTATATATTAAAAATCTAACTCGAAAATTGTGTTAGAAGATTGTTGACCATTTGATAGGTTTCTACTTTTTCTTCTTCTTCTATTTCTTATAAACGAGCTTCATGAGAAAATTACGTAGCTTCATTCATGTTCATCAAAAAGTTCTTGTAGACAAAAAAGTATTTCACAAAATTATTAAAATATGTTAAAAGATAATTTCTTAATCTCGAAAGCATTCGACTTTTTCGGAGTTCGCTAAACAAACCCTTTGTTAGTATAACTATTTGAAGGAGAGACCATGGCTATGGTTTGAGCCTAGAGCTACAGTTTGATTTATGTTTCAGTTTTCACTTTTGAGTTTATTTTCAACTTTCTGTTTTAAAATAGCTAAAAAGTGCGTTTGGTTTGTCATTAAAAAAAAAAATTCAAAATAGAAAATTAGGTTTGAAATTTTATTTGATATTTTATTCCTTGAAATTTGATTATTCAGTAAAAACAAAATAATTTTATGTTACTATATTATTAAGTAATATATACATTTTAAAATTAGTGAATCTTATAATATTTTTCTTGCCACAAAAATAAAATAAAATAGTAATTAATTAATTGAGTTCAAAATATATGAAATAAAAATTAAAAATTAATGATGTGGATTCAGAATATTTATATCTTTGTTCAATTAAATATATTTTTATGAATTATTACGGAAATAATCATTATCAACTTGAATTATTTTTTATTTTTCTAGAATTTACTATTATCTTATTTTTTAATTTTAGACTTTAACTTCTTTAGAACTTTAAAAAATATTTTTTAGAATTTATCAATTTTATTTTTAAAATTTATTTTCTTGAATTTTAATTTTTTAAAATTTTATTTGCTAGAATTTTATATTTATATTTTTTAAAAATTTTATTTAAACGCTTGTTTTTCCATTTTTTGAGGGTTTTTTCCCCCATAATTTTCACTGAAGACTCAAAACGTTAAAAATGCGTTTTGAATTTTATGTTATAAGTTTATCCTTGTTCTTAAAAATTCATTTTCAAAAAATATCATATCAAACACTTTTTCAATATTTTGAGAAATTGAAAATTGAAAACATCGAAGTAAACGAACCTCAAATGTTTAACTAGTTGAAAGAGGGACCTTATTTGCCTAGAAGTTGGAGCATCGAGCTAAATACGAAATGTTTAACTAGTTGATAGCGCTCTTGATTGCTTATGCATTATACAAAGCAACTAGCACTAATTACAGGATTAATGATTAATTAATTCCCAAAGAACCATATTCTGCATCAAGGGTGGATGATAAGCCATGAACGGATTCAATGGTTGTCATTGAAAGATACAAAATCAAAATAATATTTTCATTCACTTTTTGTATGTATATATTGCCTATAATTCATAAAAGAGTTGCACACAAAATATTTCATTCCTTACTTATATTTCATTACATTTTGGCGTACTGTTATAATCAAGAAATTCTCAAAGAGGAAGAGGTTACAAAACGACAGTAAGAATCTTTACCCTTGAAAATAATATTTGAAAGAAATTAAATAGATACAACACGCATGCATAAATAAAACTTGTATTCAATTCATTTATGATTCTAGTTAGGCGCTTTGTTTATCATGCCGCATAAATGTCATCTATGATTTTATTTAGAACTTTTGTTTGCTCGCGAGTAACTATGGCATTACGTGTTAGAAAACTAACAAGTTTGTATTTTCCTCAGTTTGGTACCTAATTAGGTCATTACCAGTCATGTAAATTTGATCTTTCTGGTGAAAAGAGAGCCTATTTCTCAGTTCTATATCACCTTTTACATTGACATAATAATGTGCAAAAAACTTGGCCTAAATCAAGGGGAAAAAATCACCAAAATACAAAAAGTCCATTAAATTCTGCTGGTGCCACTTGTTCGGACATATACAGTAATAATAAGCAGCTCATTCATAATTGATTTTTTAAATTTTCTAGTTTTTCTTTTCTCAAAAATAACTTTTATGAAACTATGCCTTCACCTCCAAAAAAGGGTGTCCCTAATGCCCGAGGCCTGATTCTTGACTTCATCCATACCTCCTTGGGTCGAGGTAAGAAATATCGTATCATATTGTGTTCTATAGAATTAAAACTTAGACACGAGATTTTATCTAGGGTCGATATTATCACTATCTTTAGCAAGTCGAAAAGGGGTAATGAACTTTGTCATATCATATTGAAAGTCAATATCTACATGCCTTTAAGTTGTGGGGTATTTTGGAACAAGAACTTACAACTTATTGCTTTGCATTTATCTTCTGGTCTATATATAACCTGACACGCTTTCACATATAATGCACATCCGTTCACTGATTCATATCTAAGCCCAGAATCAGACACAAAATTTTGCAGAATTTCTTTGATTTATTCAGGTTTTTTCGAAACTCGTGTTTTCATGTCAGTAGTTAAAAGTACTGAGTAAAAAACAGTTAGATTGATACATACAAAATTTTAAGAGCATTAAATATCACAGTATATCATTGTATCTAAATCATACACTAGATATTCATCTATTTCCATTCTTTGTCTTGTCTGAAAACAAAGATGGGCGAAAACAAACACCAGTTCCAAAGTTTTGATGTCTCCCTCAATGTGCCTGGTTCGGAATGTTTAGACGATGATGGCAGGCTCAAAAGAACTGGTATTTTTCCTAATTTACGCTTATTTGAGTTCTGAGTTTCACTTTCGTGAAAAATGTGGGTTAATCCCTTTTCACCACTTCGTTCGGTTCATTCAACTGAATCCTTAGCAACTACAAAAAAGGATGTTAGTTTGCGTAATATATATGTTGTGTTTTCTCTTTAGTGATTTTGGTTTTTGTCATATGCACGACAACAAACTAAGCCTCGTTCTTTATAAATTTGAGCTCGGCTACGTAAAACCATTCTTGCCACTACTGCCGTTTCATTGCAAAGTAACTAGATCCTTATAAACTAGGACAGACGAGATTAGTTCATGTATATTTTCTGTGTTTTTCTCTTGTAGGAACTGTATGGACTGCAAGTGCTCACATAATAACAGCTGTGATTGGTTCTGGAGTACTGTCCTTGGCCTGGGCTACTGCACAGCTTGGATGGATTGTTGGTCCAACTGTGATGTTCTTGTTCTCATTTATTACATATTACACTTCTATTCTTCTGGAAGCTTGCTACCGGTCCGATTCCGGGGAAAGAAACTATACTTACATGGATGCTGTCCGAGCCAACCTCGGTAATGTTAAAGAAACGGAAATATTTTCGTCTGATTATTTACCTAATAGGTCATTAGCATGTAGGCTTCTTTTGCTAAGTTGTAAAACCAATTTCTCACTTGTGGGATTTCAAATTTCAGGTGGATTTCAGGTGAAACTTTGTGGAGCAATTCAGTACTTGAATCTTTTTGGAGTTGCCATTGGTTACACTATTGCATCATCTATAAGCATGATGTAAGAATTTGGAAACAAAATTTAATACTGTCATGTTTGGTATATTAGACTGGACAACATTGGAAACGATTATGGAGATTGTACAGTGTTGTCTAGTATTGAGTACTAAAAAAGCCGGATATTTTTATGCTTCAAAAACTTGCAACTGATGAAAAGTTAACTTAACAGGGCAATCGAGAGGTCAAATTGCTTCCATTCGAAAGAAGATAACAGTCCTTGCAGAGTTTCAAGCAATCCTTATATGATTGCATTTGGAGTGATGGAAATAATCTTCTCTCAAATTCCAGATTTTGATCAAATATGGTGGCTTTCAATTGTTGCAGCAGTTATGTCCTTTACTTACTCGAGTATTGGACTAGGACTTGTAATTGCCCAAGTTGCAGGTAGGAAAAGGGAATCTCTAAACAATTTATAAATTTATTTATTTTCTTTTTTCTGTCAAATTTTGTCCTAAAATTTGTATGCGTTTCATTGCAGAAACTGGGAAAATTCGGGGAAGTCTTACTGGAATAAGCATTGGATATGTGACTTCAATGGAGAAAATATGGAGAAGTTTTCAAGCACTTGGAGCCATAGCTTATGCTTATTCTTACTCCCATATTCTTATTGAAATTCAAGTATAATTTCTTTTTACACCTGTAATCCTCGTAACTGAGAGACGAGAGCTAGAGATGAGGGAGCAAACCTAATCCCAATGATGAGAACAATTTTAAGCAAAAGGAAACTAGAAAGACATACGCGCAAAAAAACAGATTTATATAGCTCTCAATATGATAACTATAAAATAGCCACTATTAAATCATTTATGCATTGGAATACTAGGGACACCTCATACATATGTGAATGTCCAATATAACCTATAATAAATAAAACAAATCGCCATAAACAATGGATACTAGGCCTATATAGTGCTATTAGGCATCACATAATCCAACAGTAGTCACGACGATATCCATGTCGACCCATGTAATATTGTAGCTAACATGTTAAAGTATCCCCTTCTAGGAACAAGTGGAGCAACTGATTTCAATTTCATCTGTTTTCATCACAGGATACAATAAAGTCCCCATCATCAGAGTACAAAACAATGAAGAAGGCTACACTATTATGTGTAGTAGTGACAACCCTTCTCTCTACATGTTCTATGGCTGTTTCGGCTATGCAGCATTTGGAGACTTGTCACCTGGAAATCTCCTAACAGGTTTCGGATTCTTCAATCCATATTGGCTACCTGACATCGCCAATGCAGCCACTGTTATCCACCTTGTTGGTGCCTACCAAGTTTACTGTCAACCCCTTTTTGCCTTTGTCGAAAAAACAGCATCAAAACATTTTCCAGACAGTAAATTCATCACAAAAGAAGTCGAAATCCCAATTCCCGGCTTGAAGTCCTTCAAACTCAACCTCTTTCGTTTAGCTTGGCGAACAGTATTCGTTATCATAACAACTATAATCTCAATGCTTATGCCATTCTTCAACGACGTTGTCGGGATTCTAGGTGCATTCGGTTTCTGGCCTTTAACCGTTTATTTCCCCGTTGAGATGTACATAGTACAGAAAAAGATACCGAAAAGGAGTCCGAGATGGATTTGTCTTCAAACACTGAGTTTAGCATGTCTTGCTATTTCCATTTGCTGCTGCTGCTGGTTCTTTTGCTGGAGTTGCTTCTGATCTCAAAGTGTATAAGCCATTCAAGACTAGTTACTGATTCTGTTCAATTTAGACCAAACAAGAAAGGACTAAAAATTAGGATTTTCATTTTTAGTTCTTGTTCATAACAAACTTAAAAGAGTCCATTGTATGTATTCATGTGGGGGGTAAATCCAAGTTTTGTTGGAAATAATACCTTTGAGTAGGAGAATAAACAAACCGAAATAGCAACAAGGATTCAAGAACAAGAACTTCGATGCAAAGGCTCAACCGCGTGATCGCTGTCCTCAAACAATATTTGCCCCTTCTCCGGTAAATTCGAGATACTTAAAGGTTTTCCGGCAAATGGTTTGAAGGATTGATAAAGCCTTGTAGTAGAAATATAAAGCGCAAAGTATTTCTACTAACAAAACTTGAGAAACACAATAATATGTAAGAATATGAGTAAGAAATTGATTGATCTTGTTTATGGAGATTAATAACATCAAAAGTGTTTGTTCATTGAACAAGACCCCTCTATATATAGGTCTAGTTCATATTCACGAAATGGTGCCAAAACCAAGTGAAAAGCCTCCAAAAATAAATTCTCAACGGCAAAAAACCGTCCAACGGTCACAGATTTCGGTCGACCGATTGGTCAACTGAACTTTTTCGGTCGACCGAATGGTCAACCGAAAACTCCTGCAGCTTCTTGGTTGAAATCCTGCAGAGTTTCGGTCGACCGCAGTCCAGTTCGGTCGACCGAAGTTGTTATCTATTTTTCACTTCTTCCTTTGTTGGTTTTGAACAACCAATTTCTCAACAATCCCCCACTTGTTCAAAATTAACAAGTCTCATATTCAACATAAACGATACTCATGCCTAAGGATTAGATATCTTTCGATTTGAATCTAACCATAATGTAATTCTAACAAAGTAAAGTTAGAATCAAAGGTAGCTCGAAGCTTTGAACCAATTATTCCATGTGACAATACCGGTAAGAACACACACACGAGTACCACGTGTTCTCAAGTTCCTCAAACTCGCTTAGCGCTTTTATGGCCTTGCGCTCATCCTTTTCGACAAACTTTTAAGAGAGTAACTCTAGCTCTCTATTGAGGCGGCACCACCTCGAAGTTCGTCTAGGTGAAGTTCTTCCAGCATCTTTGTTACTTTTAGAGATGCTTGTGCTCTTAGCACTGAACTTCATTAAGAGCTTGAAACTCAACCCTCACTTCAGTAACAACCAGCATTATTTGACTAGGATAGGGTTATCACGGATTTGAATAATGCTGAAGCTATCCACATATCAAATGACTTGTTGTTACCCTTTGAACCCGTGGATTACCTTTTGAGTAATGACAGGTAGGGTTGCTGTCATTGGTGAATCTTTCTATTTTAAGAGTTTCAACCCCATCCTACTCGATGTAGATGTTACTAAATCTCGATTTAGAGGTTTAGTTAGAGGATCCGCTAAATTCTCGATAGACTTAACATAATTTAGAGAAATTATTCCATCTTTGATTAATTTCCTTATGTAGTCATGTCTAAGACTCATATGTCTAGATTTTCCGTTGTATACCTCATTGTATGCTTTTGCTAATGTGGCTTGGCTATCACACAAGATAGATATTGAAGATGTATTCTTCGGTGTCAAAGGTATCTCATAAAAGAGATCCTTAAGCCACTCAACTTCTTTCCCGGTATCCGATAATGCTACGAATTCGGATTCCATGGTCGAGTGCGTTATACATGTTTGTTTCTTTGATTTCCAAGAAACAGCTCCTCCTCCAAGAGTGAACACCCAACCGGAAGTGGATTTATTCTCACCCGTGCTAGATATCCAACTAGCATCGGTAAATCCTTCCAATACAGCCGGGAACTTAGTATATTGTAAACCTAAGTTCTTGGTTTTCTTTAAATACCCAAGAACCCTTCCAATTGCCTTCCAATGGTCATTGCCTGGATTGCTAGTAAACCTACTAAGTTTACTAATTGCATATGCTATGTCTGGTCTTGTGCATTGAACTGCATACATAAGACTCCCAATGACACTTGCATATTCTAATTGAGCAATTTCCCTTCCATCATTCTTTACAAGTTTTGAATTTGGATCAATTGGGGTACTTGCTTCCTTTATGTTCAAGTGTTTGAACTTATTTATCACATTCTCAACATAATGTGATTGACTTAAATGGTAACCCCCACTAGTCTTTGTGACTTTGATACCCAAAATGGTATCCACTTGTCCAAGATCCTTCATCTTAAATGTGGAAGATAGAAACCTGTTTGTTTCTTTTATTCCATCCATGTGATCACTCATAATCAACATGTCATCAACATATAAACATATAAATATCACATAATCATCACATACTTTTGAATATAAACATTTATCTACACTATTATGTTTAAAACCGAACGAAATTATAGCTAAGTCAAATTTCTCATGCCACTTTTTAGGTGCCTGTTTTAAACCGTATAACGATTTTACTAACTTGCACACTTTATGTTCATTTCCGGGTAGAGCAAAACCTTCAGGTTGCTCCATATAAACCTCCTCATCGAGATCCCCATTTAAGAATGCCGTCTTGACATCCATTTGGTGAACATGCAAGTCATGTATCGAAGCTAGTGCGAATAATATCCTTATCGATGTTATTCTAGCTACCGGTGCATATGTATCAAAATAATCTATTCCTTCTCTTTGTCGATATCCTTTAACTACTAATCTAGCTTTAAAGGTATTTAGAGAACCATCAACATTGTATTTTCTCCCGAATACCCATTTACATCCAATAGGTTTGGATCCGGGTGGTAAATCGACAAGCTCCCAAGTATTATTTGACATTATTGAATCCATTTCATCTTTGATTGCATCTTTCCAAAACATGCTATCACGAGAAGTCATAGCTTCTCTATAAGTTTTAGGATCGGTTTCCACATGTAGAACAAATGGAGTTGTTCTTACTACATTCAATTCATTTCCTTCTACTAAGTAAAAAGAAATGCGTTGAGAATCAATTTCATCCGGTCCTAAAGACTTCTCAATTCGAGTTCTTTTGCTTCTTCGTGGCTCACTTGACTCATCAACACCTTTAGAAGGTGTTTCATCTTGTGTTCCACTTGAGCTAGGGATATCTAAGAGATTTTCCCTCAATTCATTATCCGAAGATAACGAATCCTCAAAGAACTCTACATCACTTGATTCAATAATCACATTGGTCTCCAAGTTTAATAATCTATATGATTTGCTATTGCTAGCATATCCAACAAATGCACATTTAATGCCTCTTGGACCCAACTTGGTCCTATTAGGATTTGTGTTCTTACAATAAGCAAGACACCCCCACACTTTGAAGTATCCAATGTTAGGTTTTCTTCTTTTCCAAGATTCATAAGGAGAAACCTTAGTTTGTTTAGAAGGAATTCTATTTAATATCCTACATGCACTTAACAAGGCCTCACCCCACAAATTAAATGGCAACTTAGCATAGGTAAGCATGGCATTTATCATTTCAACTAAAGTTCTATTTTTTCTTTCAGCCAAACCATTTTGTTCCCGTGTTCTAGGTGCCGAACATTGATGAATTATGACATGTTGTTCACAAAATATGTTGAAATCACTAGAAAAATATTCTCCACCTCTATCACTTCTTAAGGTTTTTATTTTCTTATTTAAGTGATTTTCAACCTCATTTTTATATACTTTAAATATATCAAAAGCTTCACTTTTATGTTTCATTAAGTAAACATATGTGTATCTAGTACAATCATCAATAAAGGTAATAAAATACCTATTTCCACCTCTAGTTAACATGCCATTTAATTCACAAATATCCGTATGAATTAATTCTAAGATACTAGATGTTCTTTTTACACTTTGATAAGACTTTTTAACCATCTTTGCTTCTACACAAGTTTTACATTTAAAACCATCATTTTCATCATATGAAATTAAATCATATTTCATCATACGTTTCATAGTACTTTTTCTAATATGTCCTAATCTAGCAAGCCATAATGAAAATAAATCAACAATATAAGCAAAGTTATTTTTATTCTCATTCAATTTGTCAACGGTACATAATTTGACAATTCCTTCACTAGAATAGCATTTTCCAACAAATTTTCCATTTAGAGATAATACAAGTTTTCCGGATTCAAACACACTTTTGATACCCGGTTTTCCTAAGAGATTTCCACTAACCAAATTTCTAGTCATGTCGGGAACATGTAGTACATTGGTCAAGGTAATGGTCTTGCCGAAAGTGAAGATGATATCCACACTTCCCTTTCCAATCACTTTAGATCGATCCTCATTACCCATTTGAATCTCTTGGTCTCCATCAACTTCATGATAAGTCTTGAAAGAAGATTTGTCATATGATACATGTATTGTAGCACAAGTATCATACCACCATCCGGGAACTTTTCCCTTGATTGCATTGATTTCACAAATGGTGGCCACAATTCTATCTTCTTTTATGGAGTTCACTTTGCCCTAGAAGTTGTTTTGTTTTCGGTGTCTACAATCTTTTGCATAATGACCAGATTTGCCACACATAAAACAACCTCATTTTATCTTCTTCTTGAACTTGTTGAAGTTCGTTGAAGGCTTTCTCTTGTTGGATTTTATTGGCGGTTCCGTTTTCTCAATTGCATTTGCTTTGGAAGTGCCTTCATAAGAGTTTTCACTCTTATCACGCATTCTTGACTCTTCTTCAATGCGCAAATATTTTTGCAATTGTTCCAAGGAGTGATCCTCGGAACTATGCATAATTTTCTTCCGGTATCCTTTCCAAGTACCGGGGAGTTTAGCAATAATTGCCCCCACTTGAAAGGTCTCCGGGATTTCAATCTTCACCGCCTTCAACTTGTTGACTAGTACTTGCAATTCATGAATTTGGGGAAGTAAGGAGATATTTTCAAGAAACTTAAAATCAAAGAAATTAAAAATTTCTTGGTACCTTCTTCTTCCGCTTTGTACTTACTTTCCAATGCATCCCATATTTCTTTTGGTGATGTTGTGTTGGTGTATAGATCATACAATCGATCCGACAAAGAGTTGAGAATATGACCACGGCATATTAATTCGTCCTCTTCACGCTTCTTTCTATTCACCCTTGATTCATCGGTGTCTTTGTCGGATGGTTCGGGTAGATCTTCCAAGTTTGGATCAAGTACATAAAAAATCTTTAACGCCGTAAGAAGGAATTTCAACTTATCTTGCCATCTTGTAAAGTTCGTGCCATCGAAGCAATCCAAACGAACCAAGTCTTGATTCATCAACTTTATGGTAGCCATTGTTGTTTCACTCTCCATTGCAGGAATATTGTTTGAGATTGTTGGAAATAATACCTTTGAGTAGGAGAATAAACAAACCGAAATAGCAACAAGGATTCAAGAACTTCGATGCAAAGGCTCAACCGCGTGATCGCTGTCCTCAAACAATATTGCCCATTCTCCGGTAAATTCGAGATGCTTAAAGGTTTTCCGGCAAATGGTTTGAAGGATTGATAAAACCTTGCAGTAGAAATATAAAACACAAAGTATTTCTACCAACAAAACTTGAGAAACACAATAATATGTAAGAATATGAGTAAAAAATTGATTGATCTTGTTTATGGAGATTGTAATAACATCAAAAGTATTTGTTCATTGAACAAGACCTTTCTATATATAGGCCTAGTTCATATTCACGAAATGGTGCCAAAACCAAGTGAAAAGCCTCGAAAAATGAATTCCCAACGGCAAAAAACCGTCCAATGATCACAGATTTCGGTCGACCGATTGGTCAACCGAACTTTTTCGGTCGACCGAATGGTCAACCGAACCTCCATTTCGGTCGATCGAATGGTCAACCGAAAACTCCTGCAGCTTCTTGGTTGAAATCCTGCAGAGTTTCGGTCGACCGCAGTCCAGTTCGGTCAAACGAAGTTGTTAGCTATTTTTCACTTCTTCCTTTGTTGGTTTTGAGCAACCAATTTCTCAACAAGTTTCTCCTCAAGTCTGTAATGCTGTCTACTTCTCTGTTGAAATTGAAAATTCAAGCAAGGCCTCTAAGTGCCTTAACTTTTTCACTGGTTGAGGAATGTCTAGTACAAATGCATGTTCTTGAGAAATTGTAGTCGTTCCAAACAACGTTATAAAAATTGGACCGAAAATAGTTGAGTTTTGTACTAGATTGGTACAAATCACATTCAACTGGCTAGTGGATCCTGAAACTATTGAGGTGGAATCCGGCTCACCCTTTGACCCTTTACCCATTTGGGTAGGTTTATGCTAAGGCCATATTTTAAGACACTGGTTACAAAATAACGCAACTTCAACAACATTTAGCAAAGTTTAAATTGTATTTTAAATTGATCAAATATACTTTTATTAACATATTTTGTAGAATTCACAATTATCCTCCACTTGTTATTCACATATTCAGTAAAATTCATATCTCGGATTCTTACCGTGTACAAACAATCAAGATGTGTACACACTAAAATCTAAATCCAATGTCTACTTATCAGCTGACATTATTTCAAGAACCTTAAATTTAATTAAGAAAAATATCAATCTTAATTAAATTTTTTTACAGTTTATATGCCTATGCTTGGCTCATGTCTACATATATTTATAAACATTAAAATCACTTTTTTATTCACAAATTTCGAGAGATCCTCAAATACTATTCACTTATCCATTACTCACTCTATACATTATAATTTAAACTCTTTATACACTTCCACACATGCTTGACATACTTTTCCTAGATTTTTTTTTTTATTATTATTATACTAGGCTAAAAGTTTACTTCTAAATTCCATATATTCGACTATTTTACTACTGCAAAAAGTAGAACATAAGATCCATTTTTCTGAAGGAAAATGATACTCTACCTGCATGGATGACTACATGGGTGATCGCATGTGAGTGTGCGGGGCCCATATGAATAAAATAATATTTCGCCGCATGTGAGTGTACGGTCATCCCTGCTGTCACCCATGATGTTCCTGTAGCATGACTCTTTTTTCTGAATCATCAAAGGTGATGTCAAGTCTATAGATTTCAGATTATGATGGAACTCACTACCATACACACCTTCACAAGCATCGCAAAAGGTGCTTTTTTTTTCTTCTTTTCTTTCCTTTTTTTTCTGCACCATTGATATATTTTAAAAAAAAAAGGAATGGACGATATAAACTAGTTGTCCAATCTATACATGCATTATTGATCATAGGTAAAATGACGGACTACAAGCATCACTGAATTTTTAGCAAAGTTTCATTTTATTCGATAATCTTTATTTTGTAGTTGTTCAATCATATATGCGTTATTGATCATACGTGAGAGATGACAGGCTATTACTGATATTTTTGTAAAGTTTAATATATATTTTGTTCGAATGTTTTTGCTTGGAGTTGTCATCATTTAGATATGTTCTCTCTTCTTGTTGTTCTTGAACTTGTTGGAAAACTTCATCGAAGGAGGAGAGAAAACAATTTTGAAAACAGCAACAAAACTAGAAATCAAACTTCGAATAAGGCCCAAATACGTGATCGTTGTTCTCAAACAATATTTGCCCATTCTCCGGTAAATTGAGATGCTAAAAGGTTTTCCGGCAAATGGTTTGAAGGATTAATCAAGCCTTGTTGTGAAAATACTAAAGCACAAGTATTTTCACCCAAAACTCAAGAACACAAAGAAACAATAAGAATGTGAGTAGAAGAATGGATATTTAATATGATTGTAGAGAATGTAAGTATAAAACAATGTTTTTCAATTGTTTTCACTAAGAACATGGCTCCTCTATTTATAGGTCTCACTATTGTGCACGAATTGGTGCCAAAAAAGTGTTGAAAGGGCACCAAATTCAAGTGACAAACGGTAGGAAACCGTCCTCCAACGGTCACTAACTTTGTTCTATGCGACCGCATAGTACAAAACTATGCGGTCGCATAGTTACACTCGGACAGCCAAAGGAGGCTTCTGTCCATTCTATGCGGCTGCATAGAACAAATTCCGGCCTTTTTCAGTTCTTAGCCCCCGTTTGGCCCCCATTTTTTTGGAATAAAAATGGGAGGAATAGTTTTTTTTTTGAAAAATTAGTGGTTGAAAAAAAATGAAAAAATTTCGATTTACGTGTAATATTATTTTATGGAAGAGGTTGAAAATATGAGAGAGACAAATGGAATGTAATGAAATGAAATTTAAAGGGAATCAAACATAGGCTTATTCTTTGTTTGTTTTGAACAACTATTTCTCAACAATTCCCCACTTGTTCAAAATGAACAAGTATCACAATCAATCGTAAACGATACTCATGCCTCAGGATTAGATATCTTTCGATTTGAATTTAACCATAGTGTAATTCTAACAAGGTAAAGTCGGAATCAAAGGTAGCGTGAAGCTTTGAACCAGTTATTCCATGTGACAAAATCGGTAAGAACACACACACAAGTACCACGTGTTTTCAAGTTCCTCAAACTCTCTTAGCGCTTTTATGGCCTTGCGCTCATCCTTTTCGACAAACTTTTAAGAGAGTAACTCTGGCTCTCTATTGAGGCGGCACCACCTCGAAGTTCGTCTAGGTGAAATTCTTCCAGCATCTTTGTTACTTTTAGAGATGCTTGTGCTCTTAGCACTGAATTTCATTAAGAGCTTGAAGCCCAACCCTCACTTCAGTAATAACCAGCATTATTTAACTAGGATAGGGTTATCGCGGATTTGAATAATGCTGAAACTATCCACATATCAAATGACTTGTTGTTTTGAACCCGTGAATTACCTTTTGAGTAATGACAGGTAGGGTTGCTATCATTGGTGAATTTTTCTATTTTAAGAGTTTCAACCCCATCCTACTCTATGTAGATGTTACTAAATCTCGATTTAGAGGTTTAGTTAGAGAATCCGCTAGATTCTCGATAGACTTAACATAATTTAGGAAAATTGTTCTATCTTTGATTAATTTTCTTATGTAGTTGTGTCTAAGACTCATATGTCTAGACTTTCCGTTGTATACCTCGTTGTATGTTTTTGCTAATGTGGCTTGACTATCACACATGATAGATATTGAAGATGTATTCTTCAGTCCCAAAGGTATCTCATAAAAGAGATCCTTAAGCCACTCAACTTCTTTCCCGGTATCCGATAATGCTACGAATTCGAATTCCATGGTCGAGTGTGTAATACATGTCTGTTTCTTTGATTTCTAAGAGACAGCTCCTCCTCCAAGAGTGAACACCCAATCGGAAGTGGATTTATTCTCATCCATGCTAGATATCCAACTAGCATCGGTAAATCCTTCCAAGACAGCCGAAAATTTAGTATATTGTAGGTTTAAGCCCTTGGTCTTCTTTAAATACCCAAGAACCCTTCCAATGGCCCTCCAATGATCATTGCTTGGATTACTAGTAAACCTACTTAGTTTACTAATTGCGAATGCTATGTCTGGTCTTGTGTATTGAACTGCATACATAAGACTTTCAATAACACTTGCATATTCCAATTGAGCAATTGCCCTTCCATCATTCTTTACAAGTTTTAAACTTGGATCAATTGGGGTACTTGCTTCCTTTATGTTCAAATGGTTGAACTTATTTATCACATTCTCAATATAATGTGATTGACTTAGGTGGTAACCCCCACTAGTCTTCGTGACGTTGATACCCAAAATGGTATCCACTTGTCCAAGATCCTTCATCTTAAATGTGGAAGATAGAAACCTCTTTATTTCTTTTATTCCATCTATGTGATTACTCATAATCAACATGTCATCAATATATAAGCATATAAATATCACATAATCATCACATACTTTTGAATATAAACATTTATCTACACTATTATGTTTAAAACCAAACGAAATTATAGCTAAGTCAAATTTCCCATGCCACTTTTTAGGTGCCTATTTTAAACAGTACAACGATTTTACTAACTTGCACACTTTATGTTCATTTTCAGGTAGAGCAAAACCTTCAGGTTGCTCCATATAAACCTCATCATCGAGATCCCCATTCAAGAATGCCGTCTTGACATCCATTTGGTGAACATGCAAGTCATGTATCGAAACTAGTGCAAATAATATCCTTATCGATGTTATTCTAGCTACTGGTGCAAATGTATCAAAATAATCTATTCCTTCTCTTTGTCGATATCCTTTAGCTACTAATCTAGCTTTAAAGGTGTTTAGAGAACCATCAACGTTGTATTTTCTCCTGAATACCCATTTACATCCAATAGGTTTGGATCCGAGTGGTAGATCGATAAGTTCCCAAGTATTATTTGACATTATTGAATCCATTTCATCTTTGATTGCATCTTTCCAAAACATGCTATCACGAGAAGTCATAGCTTCTCTATAAGTTTTAGGATCGGTTTCAACATGTAGAACAAATGAAGTTGTTCTTACTACATTCAATTCATTTCCTTCTACTAAGTAAAAAGAAATGCGTTGAGAATCAATTTCATCCGGTCCTAAAGACTTCTCAATTCGAGTTATTTTGCTTCTTCGTGGCTCACTTGACTCATCAACACCTTTAGAAGGTGTTTCATCTTGTGTTCCACTTGAGTTAGGGATATCTAAGAGATTTTCCCTCAATTCATTATCCGAAGATAACGAATCCTCAAAGAATTCTACATCACTTGATTCAATAATCACATTGGTCTCCAAATTTAATAATCTATATGATTTGCTATTGCTAGCATATCCAACAAAGGTACACTTAATGCCTCTTGGACCCAACTTGGTCCTATTAAGGTTTGTGTTCTTACAATAAGCAAGACACCCCCACACTTTGAAATATCCAATGTTAGGTTTTCTTCATTTTCAAGATTCATAAGGAGAAACCTTAGTTTGTTTAGAAGGAATTCTATTCAATATCTTACATACACTTAACAAGGCCTCACCCCACAAATTAAATGACAACTTAGCATAGGTAAGCATGACATTTATCATTTCAACTAAAGTTCTATTTTTCCTTTCAGCTAAACCATTTTGTTCCGGTGTTCTAGGTGCCGAACATTGATGAATTATGCCATGTCGTTCACAAAATATGTTTAAATCACTAGAAAAATATTCTCCACCTCTATCACTTCTTAAGGTTTTTATTTTCTTATTTAAGTAATTTTCAACCTCATTTTTATACACTTTAAATATATCAAAAGCTTCACTTTTATGTTTCATTAAATAAACATATGTGTATCTAGCACAGTCATTAATAAAGGTAATAAAATACCTATTTCCACCTCTAGTTAACATCCCATTTTATTCACAAATATCCGTATGAATTAATTCTAAGATACTAGATGTTCTTTTTACACTTTGATAAGGCTTTTTAACCATTTTTGCTTCTACACAAGTTTTGCATTTAAAAACATCATTTTCATCATATAAAATTAAGTCACATTTCATCATACGTTTCATAGTACTTTTTTCAATATGTCCTAATCTAGAATGCCATAATGAAAATAAATCAACAACATAAGCACAGTTATTTTTATTCTCATTCAAATTGTCAACAGTAAATAATTTGACCATTCTTTCACTAGAATAGCATTTTCCAACAAATTTCTCATTTAGGGATAATACAAGTTTTTCGGATTCAAATACACTTTTGATACCCGATTTTTCTAAGAGATTTTCACTAACCAAATTTCTAGTCATGTCGGGAACATGTAGTACATTGGTTAAGGTAATGGTCTTGCTGGAAGTGAAGATAATATCCACACTTCTCTTTCCAATCACTTTAGATCGAACCTCATTACCCATTTGAATCTCTTGGTCTCCATCAACTTCATGATAAGTCTTGAAAGAAGATTTGTCATATGATACATGTATTGTAGCACAAGTATCATACCACCATCTGGGAACTTTTTCCTTGATTGCATTGATTTCACAAATGGTGGCCACAATTCTATCATCTTTGATGGAGTTCACTTTGCCCTCGAAGTTGTTTTGTTTTCGGTGTCTACAATCCTTTGCATAGTGACCAGATTTGCCACACACAAAACAACCTCATTTTGTCTTCTTCTTGAACTTGTTGAAGTTCGTTGAAGGCTTCCTTTTGTTGGATTTTGTTGACGGTTCAGTTTTCTCAATTGCATTTGCTTTGGAAGTGCCTTCATAAGAGTTTTCACTCTTATCACGCATTCTTGACTCTTCTTCAATTCGCAAATGTTTTTGCAATTGTTCCAAGGAGTGGTCCTCGGAACTATGCATGATTTTCTTCCGGTATCCTTTCCAAGTACCGGGGAGTTTTACAATAATTGCCCCCACTTGAAAGGTCTCCGGG
Source organism: Osmanthus fragrans (assembly GCA_019395295.1). NCBI lineage: Eukaryota > Viridiplantae > Streptophyta > Magnoliopsida > Lamiales > Oleaceae > Osmanthus > Osmanthus fragrans. The sequence continues at coordinate 37,671,413 of CM033341.1, read as the reverse complement.
ATTTCAATTTTCACCGCCTTCAACTTGTTGACTAGTACTTGCAATTCATGAATTTGGGGAAGCAAGGGGATATTTTCAAGAAATTTAAAATCGAAATACTTAGAAATTACAAATTTCTTGGTACCTTCTTCCTCCACTTTGTACTTACTTTCCAATGCATCCCATATTTCTTTTGCCGATGTTGTGTTGGTGTATAGATCATACAATCGATCCGACAAAGAGTTGAGAATATGACCACGGCATATTAATTCATCATCTTTACGCTTCTTTCTATTCACCCTTGATTCATCGGTGTCTTTGTCAGATGGTTCGGATAGATCTTCCAAGTTCGGATCAAGCACATAGAAAATATTTAGCGTCGTAAGAAGGAATTTCAACTTATCTTGCTATCTTGTGAAGTTTGTGCCATCAAAGCGATCCAAACGAACCAAGTCTTGATTCATCAACTTTATAGTAGCCATTGTTGTTTCACTCTCCATTGCACAAATATTGTTTGAGATTGTTGGAAAACTTCACTGAAGGAGGAGAGAAAACAATCTTGGAAACAACAACAAAACTAGAAATCAAATTTCGAATAAGGCCCAAACACGTGATCGTTGTCCTCAAACAATATTTGCCCATTCTCCGGTAAATTGAGATGCTAAAAGGTTTTCCGGCAAATGGTTTGAAGAATTAATCAAGCCTTGTTGTTTAAAAATTAACCACTGACGCTCAAATAGTTATCCATATGGAATCTCTCCAACTGGTCTCCAATGTTTTGTTCTATAACTAAACATTCACGTGTTCATTTAAGTGACATCACTCTTTAACTTGTGAGATCAGTTACTTACTTCACAAGTCAGAAAAGTCACACGTAATAATTTATCCGTAATAACGATGTGTGTATCTCGTTATTACTTACGACCATATATTATTTAAGCAATCATACGTAATTTATATCTCACAATCACAACTTCTTGTGATTAACAAATTATCGAAACTTGAATCTACGGACTCTATTATTTAATATTATTCATCAGAATATTAATTTAAATAAACAATAGATCTTGCTAAAATAAATGTATTAAATATATTAAAAGTGTTTACAACCTAAATCGATTGGATCTAGAACATAATACTTACAGTTTTTAGATTAGATAGCTCCAAGTCTATTTTTGTCTTGGAACGTAATTCAAAATGATACGCCGGTCGTGTCCTTTTACTCATCCAAGCTGAGATTCAATAACTTAAAGTCCAATAATTGCAACTTGTATCATTAGAAATCCCAAAATCATAGCAATATAACTTTACACAAGAAGTTCATAACTCGTCATAAAAATGAAGCTTATTTTCACCTTAACATTACATATCTTAATTGCACTCAAACAACGTGACATAAACTAACACTCTCTCCCCTAATGTTAAGGTCGGCACCCCCATAAACTTCGATATCGTGATAAAGCCAATAAGCTTAGCCATCATTCTAAAATCAGTACAATACGAGGTTTTTCTTCACTTTAACGTTTTATATCTAAATTGCAGGGTATGCTAAAATTTACAGCAGAAAACAGAATCTTATATCTAATAAATTTTGAATGGACTACACAAATCCTTTTCTGCAATACTCGAGCAGTCACCCTCCTTTAACGTGTTTTCATACTTGAACAACACAACTTTAAATAGATTCTGTTTAGAAAAGCTCAATCAAATCACCTTTAAAAATCCTAATATCTAGGTCTCAAGTTTTTATTTCTCCTCCATTCATTCTTGGAATGGTGGGGTGGGGACATCCACAATTTTTTTGATGGAAATGGATGGTCAATAGATGCCAAATATTGCTAGCCCAGTCTTGGTCTCAAAAAGTAGTTCACACCTAGCATCCTTCCAAGAAGTTTGCACTCTAAATATTGTTCTCATCTAATGGTAGATTATAAGAATTGAGCCATCATCTTTTCGTCGAAGAGGAATTTAGAATGTATAATTTTGAAGAACAAAACGATCAATTCTCTAGTGCATATGGTGTGGATGACTGAAAAGAGTCCAAAAAGAAGAGAGAACATATCTAAATGATGACAACTCCAAGCAAAAACATTCGAACAAAATATTTATTAAACTTTACTAAAATATCAGTAGTAGCCCGTCATCTCTCACGTATGATCAATAATGCATATATGATTGAACAACTACAAAAAAAAGATTATCGAATAAAATGAAACTTTGCTAAAAATTCAGTGATGCTTTTAGTCCGTCATTTTACCTATGATCAATAATGCATGTCTGGATTGGACAACTAGTTTATATCGTCCATTCCTTTTTAAAAAAATATATATATTAATGGTGCAGAAAAAAAAAAGGAAAGAAAGAAAAGAAAAGAAGAAAAAAAAAGCACCTTTTGCGATGCTTGTGAACGTGTGTATGGTATTGAGTTCCATCATGATCTGAAATCTATAGACTTGACATCACCTTTGATGATTCAGAAAAAGAGTCATGCTACAGAAATATCATGGATGACCGTAAGGATGACCGTACACTCACATGCGAAAAAAATATTATTTTATTCATATGAGTCCCGCACACTCACATGCGGAAAAATATTATTTTATTCATAAGAATTTTACTGAATATGTGAATAACAAGTGTAGGGTAATTGTGAATTCTACAAAATATGTTAATAAAAGTATATTTGACCAATTTAAAATATAATTTAAACTTTGCTAAATGTTGTTGAAGTTGCGTTATTTAGTAACCAGTGTCTTAAAATATGGCCTTAGCATAAACCTACCCAAATGGGTAAAGGATCAAAGGGTGAGCCGGATTCCACCTCAATAGTTTCAGGATCCACTAGCCAGTTGAATGTGATTTGTACCAATCTAGTACAAAACTCGACTATTTTCGGTCCAATTTTTGTAACGTTGTTTGGAACGACTACAATTTCTCAAGAACATGCATTTGTACTAGACATTCCTCAACCAGTGAAAAAGTTAAGGCACTTAGAGGCCTTGCTTGAATTTTCAATTTCAACAGAGAAGTAGACAGCATTACAGACTTGAGGAGAAACTTGGATTTACCCCCCACATGAATACATACATTGGACTCTTTTAGGTTTGTTATGAACAAGAACTAAAAATGAAAATCCTAATTTTTAGTCCTTTCTTGTTTGGTCTAAATTGAACAGAATCAGTAACTAGTCTTGAATGGCTTATACACTTTGAGATCAGAAGCAACTCCAGCAAAAGAACCAGCAGCAGCAGCAATGGAAATAGCAAGACATGCTAAACTCAGTGTTTGAAGACAAATCCATCTCGGACTCCATTTCGGTATCTTTTTCTGTACTATGTACATCTCAACGGGGAAATAAACGGTTAATGGCCAGAAACCGAATGCACCAAGAATCCCGACAACGTCGTTGAAGAATGGCATAAGCATTGAGATTATAGTTGTTATGATAACGAATACTGTTCGCCAAACTAAACGAAAGAGGTTGAGTTTGAAGGACTTAAAGCCGGGAATTGGGATTTCGACTTCTTTTGTGATGAATTTACTGTCTGGAAAATGTTTTGATGCTGTTTTTTCGACAAAGGCAAAAAGGGGTTGACAGTAAACTTGGTATGCACCAACAAGGTGGATAACTATGGCTGCATTCGCGATGTCGAGTAGCCAATATGGGTTGAAGAATCCGAAACCTGTTAGGAGATTTCCAGGTGACAAGTCTCCAAATGCTGCATAGCCGAAACAGCCACAGAACATGTAGAAAAGGGTTGTTACTACTACACTTAATAGTGTAGCCTTCTTCATTGTTTTGTACTCTGATGGTGGGGACTTTATTGTATCCTGTGATGAAAACAGATGAAATTGAAATCAGTTGCTACACTTGTTCCTAGAAGGGGATACTTTAACATGTTAGCCACAACATTACATGGGTCGACATGGATATCATCGTGACTACTGTTGGATTATGTGATGCCTAATAGCACTATATACTTTTAGCGGATCGGCTTAAATAGGCCTACTAAGTAGTATCCATTGTTTATGGTGATTTTATTTATTTATTATAGGTTATATTAGACATTCTTATATGTATGAGGTGTCCCTAGTATTCCAATATATAAATGATTTAATAGTGGCTATTTTCACAGAAGTGTGAGATCGCCATTATATTTTTTCATCTCCATTATAGTTATCATATTGAGAGCGACATAAATCTTTATATTTGCTCGTATGTCTTTCTAGTTTCCTTTTGTTTAAAAGTTGTTCTCGTGATTGGGATTAGGTTTGCTCCCTCATCTCTAGCTCTCGTCTCTCAGTTACGAGGATTACAGATAAAAGAAATTATACCTGAATTTCAATAAGAATAAGGGAGTAAGAATAAGCAAAAGCTATGGCTCCAAGTGCTTGAAAACTTCGCCATATTTTTCTCCATTGGAGTCACATATCCAATGCTTATTCCAGTAAGACTTCCCCGAATTTTCCCATTTTCTGCAATGAAACGCATACAAATTTTAGAATAAAATTTGACAAAAAAATGAAAATAAATAAATTTATAAATTGTTTAGACAATTCCCTTTTCCTACCTGTAACTTTGGCAATTCCGAGTCCTAGTCCAATACTTGAGTAAGTAAAGGACATAACTGCTGCAACAATTGAAAGCCACCATATTTGATCAAAATCTGGAATTTGAGAGAAGATTATCTCCATCACTCCAAATGCAATCATATAAGGATTGCTTGAAACTCTGCAAGGACTGTTATCCCCTTTCGAATGGAAGCAATTCGACCTCTTGATTGCCCTGTTAAGTTAACTTTTCATCAGTTGTAAGTTTTCGAAGCATAAAAATATCCGACTTTTTTAGTACTCAACACTAGACAACACTGTACAAATCTCCATAATCGTTTCCAATGTTCTCCAGTCTTATATACCAAACATGAGAGTACTAATTTTTTTGTTTCAAATTCTTACATCATGCTTATAGATGATGCAATAGTGTAACCGATGGCAACTCCAAAAAGATTCAAGTACTGAATTGCTCCACAAATTTTCACATGAAATCCACCTGAAATTTGAAATCTCACAAGTGAGAGAAATTGGTTTTACAACTTGGCAAAAGAAGCCTACATACTAATGACCTATTAGGTAAATAATCAGACGAAAATATTTCCGTTTCTTTCACATTACCAAGGTTGGCTCGGACAGCATCCATGTAAGTGTAGTTTCTTTTCCCGGAATCTGGATCCCCGGACCGGTAGCAAGCAGCCAGAAGAGTAGAAGTGTAATATGTAACAAATGAGAACAAGAACATCACAGTTGGACCAGCTATCCATCCAAGCTGTGCAGTAGCCCAGGCCAAGGACAGTACTCCAGAACCAATCACAGCTGTTATTATGTGAGCACTTGCAGTCCATACAGTTCCTACAAGAGAAAAACACAGCAAATATACATGACCTAATCTTGTCTGTCCTAGTTTATAAGGATCTAGTTACTTTGCAATGAAACGGAAGTAGTGGTAAGAATGGTTTTACATAGCAGAGCTCAAATTTATAAAGAACGAGGCTTAGTTTGTTGTATTGCATACGACAAAAAACATAATCACTAAAGAGAAAACACAACATATATATTACACAAACTAACATCGTTTCTTGTAGTTGCTAAGGATTCAGTTGAATGAACTGAACGAAGTGGTGAAAAGGGATTAACCCATATTTATCACGAAAGTGAAACTCCGAACTCAAACAACCATAAGTTAGGAAAAATACCAGTTCTTTTGAGCCTGCCATCATCGTCGAAACATTTCGAACCAGGCACATTGAGGGAGACATCAAAACCTTGGAACTGGTGTTTGTTTTCGCCCATCTTTGTTTTCAGACAAGACAGAGAATGAAAATAGATGAATATCTAGTAAATGATTTAGATACAATGATATACTGTGATATTCAATGCTCTTGAAATTTATTATGTATCAATCTAACTGTTTTTTACTCAGAACTTTCAACTATTGATGTCATGAAAACACGAGTTTCGAAAAACCGAATAAACCAAAGAAATTCTGCAAAAAAACAGAAAGTTCTAGTGTCTGATTCTAGGCTTGAATATGAATCAGTTAAGGGATGTGCATTATATGTGAAAGCATGGCAGGCTATATATAAACCAGAAGATGAAGGCAATGTAGGCCACGTGTATGGACTGAAGCAATAAGTTATAAGTTCTTGTTCCAAAATACCCCACCTGTAGATATCAACTTTCAATATGATATGCTTTTTAGCCCTTTTCGACTTGCAAAAGATCGTAAAAATATCGACCCTTGATAAAATCTCGTGTCTAAGTTTTAATTCTATAGAAAAAAGGTTGAATCCCAACCTTGAGGGTCCCCCACCACCCCACTCCTAGAGCATTGTGGAGCAGGTAAATCTATAAAACACAATATGATACGATATTTCTTACCTCGACCCAAGGAGGTATAGATGAAGTCAAGAATCGGGCCTCGGGTATTTTCGGATGTGAAGGCATAGTTTCATACAAGTTATTTTTGAGAAAAAAAAAAATCAATTATGAATGAGCTACTTATTGTTACTGTAGATGTGGTTGGTTTGGTAGGTAGTATATGTCCAAACAAGTGGCACCAGCAGAATTTAATGGACTTTTTGTATTTTGTTGATTTATGCCGAGTTTTTTGCACGTTATTGTGGCAATGCAAAAGGTGATATAGAACTGAGAAATAGGCTCTCTTTACACCAGAAAGATCAAATTTACATGACTGGTAATTGCCTAATTAGGTACCAAACTGAGGAAAATACAAACTTGTTAGTTTTCTAACACGTAATGCCATAGTTACTCGCGAGCAAACAAAATTTCTAAATAAAATCATAGATGACATTTATGCGGCATGATAAACAAAGCGCCTAACTAGAATCATAAATGAATTGAATACAAGTTTTATTTATGCATGCGTGTTGTATCTATTTAATTTCTTTCAAATATTATTTTCAAGGGTAAAAGATTCTTACTGTCGTTTTGTAACCTCTTCCTCTTTGAGAATTTCTTGATTATAACAGTACGCCAAAATGTAATGAAATATAAGTAAGGAATGAAATATTTTGTGTGCAACTCTTTTATGAATTATAGGCAATATATACATACAAAAAGTGAATGAAAATATTATTTTGATTTTGTATCTTTCAATGACAACCATTGAATCCGTTCATGGCTTATCATCCACCCTTTTACTTGATGCAGAATATGGTTCTTTGGGAATTAATTAATCAATAATCCTGTAATTAGTGCTAGTTGCTTTGTATAATGCATAAGCAAACAAGAGCGCTATCAACTGGTTAAACATTTCGTATTTAGCTCTATGCTCAAACTTCTAGGCAAATAAGGTCCCTCCTTCAACTAGTTAAACATTTCAGGTGCATTTACTTTGATGTTTTCAATTTTGCAAAATACTGAAAAGGTGTTTGAAAATGATTTTTTAAGAACAATGATAAACTTATAACATAAAACCCAAAACGCAACGTTTTTGAGTCTTTAGTGAAAATTCAGAAAGAAAAAAACCCTCAAAAAATGGGGAAAAAAAAGCGTTTAAATAAAAATTTTAAAAATATAAATACAAAGTTCTAACAAATAAAATTTAAAAAAAAAATTCTAAAAAAAATTGATAAATTCTAAAAAAAAAAAATTTAAAAATTAAAGTTCTAAAGAAGTAAAAGTCTAAAAAATAAAAAATAATAATAATAAATTCTAGAAAAATAAAAATAATTCAAGCTGATAATGAGTATTCCCATAATAATTCATAAAAATATATTTAATTGAACAAAGATATAAATATTCTCAACCCACATCATTAATTTTTATTTCATATATTTTGAACTCAATTAATTATTTATTATTTATTTTATTTTTGTAGCAAGAAAAATATTATAAGATTCACCAATTTTAAAATGTATACATTACTTAATAATATATTAACATAAAATTATTCTTTTTTTAACATATTTTAATAATTTTGTGAAATACTTTTCTGTCTACATGAACTTTTAGATGAACATGATCGAAGCTACATAATTTTCTCATGAAACTCGTTTATAAGAAATAGAAGTAGAAGAAAAAGTAGAAACCTATCAAACGGTCCACAATCTTCTAACACAATTTTCGAGTTGGATTTTTAATATATAATAATTAAAAAGGTACTTTGCTAAAGTTAAATTATCAAAATATTACGACAATAAAGAAGTAATGAAAACATAAAAATAAAACTAAACAAAAAAAGACAGACTTAAGTTATAGACAAAACACTCTATCAACAGCTCATTAATAGATAAGTATAAAAATAAAGAAAAAGTAAACTTGATATCAATTGTTTTGATATATATTAGTAATTTGATTATTTTGATTCAAATTATTGAAAACTATATCGTCGACAATTATCAACAAAATCATCGACGAAATTTTTATCAGTGATTATTTCCTCAATTTAATTTTTCCTATTAAATTTTTTGAAAACTCTCCTTAAAAATCCAGCCTAAGGCCTTTATGTTGTTTGAGCAGTAGATAGGATCAAACAATATAAATAGATAATAATATTTTTTTTCCTTTCTTAATAATGACTCGACTCTGATTTTTATTGCCGGTCTCAAGTCTACACAAATTATTATTTCGATAAGTTGAGGAATTTCTATCGGTTAATATTTTCTCAGTTTAATTTTTCCTATTAAAATTCTCGATAACTCTCCTTAAAAATCTTGCCCAAGGCCTTTAATTTGATTGAGCAGTAGATATGATCGAACAATATAAATAGATAATAGTATCTTTTTCTTTCTTAATAATGATTCGACTCTATTTTTTATTGGTAGTCACAAGCCTACACAAATTATTGTATCAGTAAGTTGATGGTTAGGGTAAAATTTTGTCAAATCGTATGAGTATTACATATAATTAAATAGTATAACGGAAAATATGTTAACTTCTTTTCTATCTCAATAATATATTTGCCGATTTTTTATTTTTTTTAGTCAGTTCCAAACTAGGATAAATAACAAAGATCTGAGCTAACATTAAACTTCGTCAAATCCTATTACTAATATACATTTTGTTACAGCACCATACCAATGCTTGAAAAATGGTTCATGGAATCAGTCACAATATTAGTGAAAAAAAAAAGACTTCAATTTTTTAGTAATGCTATTTAGCCCTCATATAGTTATAACCTCAGTCTGTGGCATTAATATGACTTTAAATAATAAGTACAATTAAATTAATCACTTAATTTCACATTTTATTTGACATATCATCTAACATCACATAAACTGGTGTTATAACACAGTGGGGTTAAATAGCATTACTCTTAGTTTTTTGTTGGAGTGATGTTACTCATAGTCGTTCATTACAATATTCGCCCTATGTGGCATTCGACATGGCAATTTGTGATATAATGCATTAAAATACTTATTTTTTATTGTCTCGTTCATCAAATCACTCATCATCAAATGTATATCATATAAGGTGACTATGATAGTGATCAATAAATACAAGTAGCATTATTCTTTTTGTTGTTATTGCTCTTTAGTGTAAATTTGTAATGTGGGAATCCTAAAATGGCGTTAATCAACTTGGATTTGTAAGATTTCTTTGCATAAATAATCGACATTGATACATCAAATCAAATATGTAAATGTTTAGGAACCCAAATTTTTTTCTTGCTAGGACGTTTGGCTATGCTTACGCTTAGAAATAACTAAATATTACTTTTAAGTTATTGTTGTTTTTAACGATGTTTGGATATATAAATTGTTTTTTTTTTTTTTTCACTTTAATAGTAATTATTACTTTACTGTCAAATGAATAACTACCATTGTAAGTGAGCCTTAATCTTTGACTATGTCACTAAAACACAACTAAAGTTAAGGGCAAATTGCATGCACGGTCTCAAACTTTTGAGATCAATTTTACTTTCATCCCCAACTTTTTTTTCTTGTTACTTAATTCCTCAACCTTCTATTTTTGGGCAAGTTTCTTCTTTAGTTGTAGTTTCAGCTTTACTAAAAGCATCTTCAAAAAATTATTTAAACATGAAATGCTCTCTATTTTAAAAAATCAATCCTTGAAATTAAACTCCAGAAAACTTTTTAAATTAACATTTCTATAATTAAATGCATCAAAGTGTTTCAATTTTCAATGTAGGAAAGTAATAAAATAATCTAGAGAAAAACTAGTTAAAATAAAATTAATATAGAGAAAAATAATAAATATTTTTTGATAGTACTAAAATTAAGTATTAAATATAAAGAGTTTGTTGGAATACTTGAAAATTTTAACTCTCTAAATTTATAGATACTCTCTAAATGATAGAATATATTCTTTAAAAATAGAGAGATTTTTGGAGATACTCTAAGAGACGTATTGTAATTTTGTCACCAAATTCGAATGAGAAAAAAATATTTGTCTCCTTTATATATCCCATCCCACTCTCAACAATTAGGCTACCAAATATATTATGATGATAGTGTAGAGGATTATGATGCCTAAAATAAACTGAAAACATATATGTTTGCTTCAAGACGAAACACAAGATATAAAAAGTCAAACAAAAAGGAAAACTTATAAAAAAAAAAATTCTCTTTGAAAATAAATATTATTTTAAAGTTTTTTCTTGAATTTTTTTTTTTTTTTTTTTTTTTTTTTTTTTTTTTGTGAGTTGTGAGCATTGTCCACAACAATATACCAAAAATATCATAAACTTATTTATTGGAAATATTTTAGTGGATTTATGCCTAATTTTGTACAAACCCCCTTCCTATCAACCTCCACGACACTGTCGTTGCGCCACAACAACCATCATGGCACTTTTGTCACTGACACCAAATATGTACATGTAGCACTAAATCGAATTCAACAATACAATATATTAAAAAAATTAACTTCTCTTACTTTCCAATAATCTTTTATGAATAATATAAAGTGTCTAATCTACGTTTTTATATATGGACTACTATTCAACAAATAAACTAAGTGAAATTATATTCACGCCATAATTTATATTTTTTGCACCACATTTTAATAACACTTAAAGTTCTTAATCTTTGTTCATCATAGCACTTATGTCCCTAACAATTTTTAATGTCATTCTTATCATCAAGCATTCCATTAGTTAATATGTTTTGTATTTGATAACAGTTTTATGTTCAAAGGTCCATTGAGATAGCGTAAAATAGTTTATTTTTCCATCATATATTTAGAAATATAAATAAATAAGTGAGAAATATTTTTCCTTCGTTTTATAGAATGGAAACAAAATATTTTGATATAAATCATCATAAAAAATGAAACATACTAATTAAAGAAAAGTTGAATATAAGAATTCGACGAAAAAAGTCAAGAAAATAATTGATTGAAAAATTTAACTGTAATTAAAATGTGATGTATCAAATAAAAATTGTGGTGACAATATAATCACCCATAAACTAAGTATATAAACTCCCATTAAGACGTCTATTTGTAACTTGTAAGTAGAAATATAACCTACCAAAAGGTCTTCTAAACAGCTGAATTATTTGAATCAAATCTAACCACATGCATGAACCTAAAAAAGCCATTAGAGATTACTTTTTCTTTTCTTTGTTAAACTTTAGTAGGTTTCTGTCTTTCCCCATGCCTTAATCTTTGACATACAGGTGTGAAGCAATTGGAGTTGGATGATAAAAATCAATCGATTGTGCTACACGTACATAATGATTTCCATACGCATGACATGATAAGATATGATTATGTCAGAATTTCTTCAATCAAATTTAAAACAAAAAATTTCACTCCTTTTTGGACACATCATCTGTATGTAAATCATTATGTAATTTTATTATATACAGGTAACATTATTCAAAATTGTGGAACCTAGAAAATTGTGCCATTAATTAATTTTCTTGATTTTTTCCTCTTATGGAAATAATAAAGAAAACAATAATTAATCTTGTTATCCATGAAATTATTGAAGATCTGTAAGTATGAATTGCAGTAAATGCAATGTTTCACCACCAATAGATGCACCAACTTGGCTTTCATGTCTAACACAAATGGCAATGCACTATGTGAGAACCTTCATGGAGTAATGAATTCAATTCTAGTTATTTATTTACCTATATTTACGTGTCAATTTTTTAAGAAATAATTAATTTGGTAAGATAGGATATGTAGAAATAAATAAATAAACTCATCGTCTCTTTAATATCTTAAAGTATAGCTTTCCGTTGCTAGAAGGTTCGATACCAAGGTTGCTTATCAAAGATAAAATGGCATATATCACACTTCGTTTTTATACTATCTCCTTAACTAGTATTCATGCATGAGATGTCGTTCGCTGCACGAGTGTAAGTGAATATAAAGATCATAGTACATTAAAAATATTGATTATCATTATCACACCATTTAAGAAGTAATGTCACAGTTTTTTTTTCGCTAACAACGATTTTCGAGTCTTTTTATGTCGTTATGAATCGAAACATTGTATAAAGCTTTACCAAGATTCACAACTAATAATTCAAGAATAATACATGGGCTACAAACAAAAGAGATGCAACTTGACTAAATTATTTTTGTTGCATCGCCATAAGTCTATCCTATCACTATTTGTCAGATGCACAAACGGTACAACTTGCTATCCCATGGAAGGAAAAAAAAAATCAAAGGTAAGGTGTCCCATTCAAGATTTACTATACAATAATTAAGATATATGTTCCACAATAAATTATTTCCAGGCGCATTAGATTTTACTGAAAAAAATATGATTGGGTCTTGATGTTAGAAAATGTAGCTATTTTCTTTTATATTCTGTCATTGAGTCTTTTAGTAGCATTCACTAGTTGAGAGCTTAATTTGAAAGTCGTAATTTGACTATACTTTTGGAACGACAAAAACTTATATTGTTTATAAAACCTTGTGGTGGATGAATAATATATTGACTCGGTCGCTATTCATGGTATATACGTACTATACAATTTTTGGGATTATATGTCGAGCTAAGTGCAGTGGACCGATGCAATTGAATGAGCTATTGAGGGTAAAGCACGATTTCAATGCTTGTAACTTTACATTAAAAATATATTCTTTCAACCTATTTGTGAGAAATATAAATTTGTTTTGATTAGTGCATATTGGAAAAAGAAACTTAAAATCTAGTCTTATTCAAATAAGATGGGTAAAATCAATTCTTAATATTTTAAAATTACTTTTCAAGTAACTTTCTATTTCTAAACAATATTTAAATAAGTTATTTTTTCTTGTTTATACATGAAAAATTTACTTATTTTAACAGTAGAGCTAGCGGAAGTTACATTCAAATATGTAACTTATTTATAATTTGACCAAGAAAATTTTAATTATTTTAAAAGTTACTTATTTATTAATAAGCTTAGCCAAACATGCAATCATGGATAGCATTGTTTCCTTCGAAAAAGATGAAGTGTTCAAATAATGAACACGGCAGAGGGACCGTGGCACAAGACTTTAAATTGGCCATGTCTAGAAATGACTAAATGAGTTTATATGTCTTTTTTTCACTTAGAACTTGGTTGATGTTGACAAGAAAATGACTCTACTTCTATGAGCACAGCAGGGGTGGATTCAGGATCGGGCTAGTCGTACTACAGTCCGTCCCCGGCCCAAATATTCATTTATAAAAAATAAAATAAAAATTATGTTCAAATTTTTTTTTATTTTAATTTATTTTAATTTTGCTTATTAGCCCGTCCAAATTTTTTTTCCTAGATCTTCTCTTGGAGCAGAGTCAGCCAATCGGGTTAACGGTTAACCTCTTAGTAAATACGCCAATTGTCTGAAACTTGATATTTAGGTAAAGTTTTAAAGTTTTAGAAATTTTATTTTCAAATATTTTTACCAAGGATTCTCCAAGTTCAAATTTTGCTCATGCTATAGTTAGAAAAAACTTTTTTTATGAATTTAGTTATTGACAAAAATTCTATTGTAAATAAATTAATAAAATAAAATATAAATATTATGAAAACTTCGAGAGTTTTTATATTACTAAAAAGTGAGAATTGACAGTGCAACTATAATAAATATTAGAAATCAACGTATTACTTTTTAATAAATGAAGAATAAATTATCATCTCAAGTTGTAGATCAATTTACGGGTTTCTCTAAATTAAAAGGAAGATCTGTGACTTTAGAAAAAATAAAAATAGGAGGAGGAGGTTTGTATCCTTTCCTTTTCACGAGATAGCTAGTGACTTGTTCTTCTTTTTACCTTGAGCTATACATTGAAAATTTTCTCAAAAATAATCATTTTTGTTGCGTTCTAAAGATAATTATTACTCACGCCATCCACAAAAATACACTAGCTTCCATTTCACACATATTAAGAAATTATAATTTATGTGGTTGGAAATTATATAAATTTTATTTATATTTTTCTTAATATTATATAAAAATAATTCATATTTGTTGATAACGAGACTCATTAAATATGGACATATTAGAAAACTAAGAAATCAAGTACACTCTCAATAAGGAAAGTGACATGATATAATTTAAGACAAGCAAAAAAGGAAATTAAATCTATTTTTATGGAACGAGTGGAGTGCTGAGGCAACGACGAAGAGCTAGTGAGTGGGTAAGACAAGGTGTAGCGCAATCTGGTCAGTGCATCTGTTTCGGTTCGAATCCTTAAAGAGTTGTACCTTTTCCGAACCGAAAGACTAAGAAGATCGAGATTTCTCATTACTCTTTATGAAGGCAGCTTTCCTCATTTGCCCTAGTTCGAGATTGTGGATCGGAAGCTGCCAATGAAGCCAATCACTTGTTTATCCTAACAAAATCATGAAAAAAATAGTCTGTTTTTTCAACCACGGAACATGTATGTGTAAACTTATAAGTTAGTCAACTTATGACAAATAACTTTCTTCTAAAAAGTTCAACGAAATGAAAATATTTGGACTTTAATTCCACTCAATCTTCCAACTTTAATTCCTTTCACACTTGAAAGACAACATTGGATTGTCTTTGATGTTTAAACAATTTACCTGAAAATCAAAATATAAGAAATTTTTAAAATTATATACTTAGGACACGTTTAATTCTCATTATTTATAGAATGAGAATGAAAAATATAACTGTTATAAGCCCCACACAAGAGATGAAAAGTAAAAAATGATGGTTGAATGTAATTGATAACGATCATATTTTTCATTTTTATGGCTAATTAATGAGAAACAAACGAGAACTTAGTACACTGCTAGTATGTAGGTTGGATTCATCATTCATCACGACATCTATTACAGCTTTTTGTTTGAATACACCAAAATAATCGATTTCTGTTCGGAGGAAATAATTTCGATAATTTTTTTATTAAATTTGTACTCTTTTTCTTTATTTCATTAAAAGTCTTGATACGTATACAATATTCATTTAAATGCGATAAAGCTCAAACCAAGAATATTTTGAGGTACTGAAGGGAAGTGTCTAAAAAACTTCACCCTTCAAAAATGGAAAACATTCATTTGAAGTGACCAAGTGAGGAAAAACACACGTTCGAGTGCGGAAAGTCACACTTAAAAGTATACCTACGCCATGATAATGGCCACCAAAAACCCCTGATTCACATATCTTAAGTCGCACTTCATGTATATCTATGCCCTAATAATCACATATATTAGTCCACATTGGACGGTCATAAAATGGTCAACTATTGTAGGAAGAGGGCCCACATAAGACTTCTTGAGTAGAAGCATATTTGAAAATTATTTTTGAAGGATTTTATTTAAAAGTAATATGTATAAACTTCACAAAATATATAAATAAAAAATAAACCCGAAACTTTTCCTTAACATTTTAATCACACATTCTCTAAAATTTAAAACTCGTTCTTTCCAAAAATATTTTGTAAAACATTGTCATTTTTTTTTTATCAAGAATGAATTTTGAATAGTAATTTTTTAACAGAATGTGTAGTTAAAAAGTAAGAATTTTTTTAAATTTACTTGAAAATTATTTTATTGTGAAAATATGTAATTAAAAATGAGTATGAGAAACAAAGAATTTTGAAAAAATGATTAGCAAGACTCAATTTCCTTTCGAAATTGGTTACCTAGTTACAAATTGCTTTAATATAGATTATATTGTTATTCAATTTCACCATTCTATTTCTATCTATAGAGGCTGTAATGAAATTGGAAACCTTAAATCATTTTTTTTTAGGATCTTTTCAAAAATAAATAATAAAAAAATAAAATTGTCATTGATGGTGACGTGAATCGATATATATTCATGAGCCGCCACAAAATTGGAATTAATAATAGTCAATTATCATCGACCCACCTTCCTCAACAATCATAGATCACAGTCATCGGTTCCAACAGTGATTTGGTGGATGCTCACTAATAAAAGATATCAGCGTCTCGACATTGAGTTTCTCAGTCAAGAATCATAGACATCTTTTTTAACAGTCCTCAGTTGCATTAGTGATACTCTTGTACTTCAACCACGTTTGGCTAAAATTTATGGACATTTCTTGTGTAGCTTATAAGATGCCATAAGTAGGGGCTCCCTTATGCTATCTTATATAAGCCACACAAATTGTGAGTCTCATACTATGTGGGCTTTATATAAGAAAGTTCTAAAAGAACCATCCAAACATGTTCTAATTTGCTTTATAAAAAAATTAAAAAAAAAAAGAAACCAATTGAGCAAAAATTGTGTCTTAAGGGAAATTTCCAGGCCGACTTTCCGACTTTCTTTAGTGCTTACGGATAAAGAATTGAGAGATTAAAAGTGCTTTCTAGTAGTCAGCCTTATGGTCCAGAGTATTGCTCCCATCTGAGCCCGGTAACTGAAATGAAGTAATAACTTCAGGTTTTATTTAAAAAAAAAAAAAAAAGATTTAATTTTTTGCAGCCAATCTCATCTCATAAGCAACAAAAGGCTTCAATTAATCCATCATCTAACCATATCATCTGCACATCCCTTCTTCTTTCTACCTGTAAACTAAACAAGAATAATTTATCAACAACCATACAGCAACTGGTAGTATAAACCAGAGAGTGCAGCCAGGAAAGCAAGAATAAGCATACATAAATACTTTTTCCAACAAAAAAATAAATAAATCTTCAAACTCATTTCAAATTTACAGAAACATGGGAGGAATGATCGTGCAACGCATCATGCACAAAGCAAACTATTTCATTGACAATTATCCAGGGCAACTACGACTGCCTATGTTTTTTCCAGTCCACATTACTGAACGAGAGAGAAGTTACTCTACAACAATCCAACACAGAGAATATAGAAATAAACCAAAGAGCACAAGCAACCCAGTGACGTAATGATTCCCAGTGTCTCATCTCAGATTCTCAGGAACTAAGAATAAACATGGAGCTTCTTCAAGTGAAGAAACTCGGAAACAGCTTGGTGTTTAGGGCTGGGTGGCCCCTTTTCTATACAAGGAATATGAACTACCTCAACATAGTGGCACCAACTTTATTCTGAAAACTCATCTCATTTCCTCAGAATTGAATTTGTTCCAAGCGTCCTGTGAAAATTTACGGTTTGATGAATAAACTTAGCTTGAGAGGAATGAATGAAACACTAACATGCAAATTACACGTGCATAAAATGCAATGCCCTGCAAATGTATTTGTATAAATAGGTCTAATCGTTTTGAAAATTTGTTTGAGACGGTTAGATCTATTGGAATTTATTGGTTTATCATAAGTGTATTTTTTTAGAATTTTTATATTCTTTTGGATATTTTTATTGTTTTGTCTTGAATCTTACTTGCCATGTTTTAAAAAATTGGATCTAATATATTTCGACTCCGTTCAGATCCTCTATTGGCATATCAAATGGAATGATAGATGCATGAATATGAAAATGTTTAAATTTCCACCAAGTGCGACAAAATCATGGACTTCTTTAACAATGAAAGTACCTTCAGAAGATCAAAAACCTTCTCAGCAATGTATTTTTGTTGGACACTGGCTCCTTTCTGTTGAACCTTGTCCGGATGGACACATAAGGTTGCTTTATGATAAACCTTTTTCACTGATGTGGAAGTGATTAAGTCAGTCAATGAAACTTGCTGCCAACCACATTCAGGCCATAACACCTGCACATCATCCGATAGACTCGAACAATTAGTTTTTTAAAATGAAGTTATTGCATGTCCATACTAGTCAGGTGAGCAATCAAATGATTAACTTGTCTCATTCCTATAGCGTGTTAATTCATTACCAAATCAAAAAGATAATTTTCGAGAATGCTAAATTCAGGCACCTATTTATGTATTATGATTTATAACCATTCAATATACAAAAAGAGATAAAAAAAAATAATAAAAAAAAAACAACAACAACAAAAAACAAAAGTTGCAAGCTCACTTCTACATAAACCAATTTTTTTTTATTTTAAATATATGAATGTAATTATAAAGTAAACTAATTCAACTTAACGCTGACATGTTCAAAAATGGTTTAGATAATCATCTTTGAAAATAAAGTCAAACTGTTGATTTCAGTATTACAATTTACATCATATTTGATCAGCTGGGGGGATAGAATCCTGCCATCCCAAACATGTTTGTTCTTCAGAATTTTGACATTTGTTCCAAAATTCAGACAGCAAACTTACGACACATCATATCCTGCAATATTATGACTGGACGAATGACATGCACCCACTCTTTTTGCAACTTTGCACGGTTGCCTCGTTTGCATGCTGGAAATTTTGAAGTGGTGGCAGTAATTTCAAGAATGGGCTGATTTTGGATTGAGAACGATAGTGATGCAGATATGATGCGATGGTGTTTTGTGGGACTTGGGGTTTGAGTTGGTGGTAAGGCAGTGATCACTGTGTTGGTGAGGCGGTGATCTCCCTTGTGTGTGGTGGTTGTCAGTGGAAATGGAAAAGAGATGGTTCGGCCATGATTTGGTTTGTAACAGAGAAAGATAAAAGGAATTGCATGTTCTTTTCCTCCCAGGTGGGGGTGGGGGTTTTCAACCTTCTCTTCTTATTAGTTATTACGTTTCTGGCTATTCTTCAACTAAATCATTCAATTCAAATCATGCTGGGTCATATAGTGACTGACTGAAAATGGGAAGAGTGTGAAAGGAATGATGACAACTGGTCTAACTTAGTTTTACGTGCCTTTGAACCATATTTCTTTCTTTCACGTTGAATTGAAAACCTCCCCTTGAATCAGTCTCTTTAAGAAGCTTCAATGTGCCAAAATCATCTTCTTTCTTTGATTGAGTGGAGTTTCTGAGTGATTCCCGCTTAGAAATTTAGGGCGTGTTCGATAGAAATTAAAATCGGATTAAAATTGAAAAACTAGCCGTTATTGTTGACTTTTATTAGACGAGTGGGACCCAATAACGGTCATATTTTCAATTTTAATTGAATTTTAATCTCTACCAAACGAGACCTTAATGAGGGTATTTTGGAAAATATTGCTCAAAATGTTTCATTTTGGGTAAGCCACCATTTAGTTTAGAACATCAATATAAGGAAAGAACCACTCAATCTGAAAATGGAGTATTCTTTCTGCATGGACTGAATGACAACTCTGCCATCCCCCCCCCCCAGGGGGGTGTTGGCACCATTACAGATACAACAAGCAGAAGAAGAAGAAGGAAAACTGTTTAATAAAAGAAAAATAGAAAAATCTTACATGGTACTATTAACTCTGCAACATAGAAGACAGAAAGAGAAGAGGTTGAATGGTTAACGAAAAAACCTGCTGCAACGATGACAGCAGAGCTCGCAAGTTTCCTTCTTTTCCTGCAGCCCAACGCTTTATATCATTGTTCATAGTTTCAGCAAGCATCTGTAACATAAAGTTCAGTTACAAAGGGAAAGAATGACTGAATTCCAAATTTTGAAGTTGAGTGTCTTTACACATTTGCTCACGATTCAGAGCTCCTGTGATGCTTCTCTGAAAGTGTGTATGTGTGTGAAAGAGAGAGAGCAATAAGAACATACAGGCCACCAAAAATAAATAAATACGGTTTTAAACCTCGTCACTGCCCTTATAAACTGAAACCGTATAAAACGTACACATGCAAGCACACATAGAAGAGAAGTAAGTGCCTTAGAAATCATTAAAATGCATTTTTCCAGGTATCTTACATGTCTCTCCTCCTGCTCACGTTGTGCCTGAAGATCACGTTGATTCTTATCAGCCAACGCTTTAGCCTGAAAAAAAGAAATAATTGAGAATTTTTAAAACCACTAAAGAAGGGTATCAGTCTAACCATAAAAGATGTTAAAGCATTTTCACGTGATCAAACCAAGTTAGAGTAGTTTCATAATTGTTTCATTAGAGCCAATGCACAGGCTACAGTAATTAAGGCCCTGAGTGCAATGCGTTCTCAAACCCTAGAAGGAACAGGATAAGAAATGGAGGAAATGGAAGGGACTGCTTTTCTTCCAATCAGCATAGATGATATATAATATGTCAAAGCAAAACTTGTGATTTAATTGCCATCTTGGCATATACATACATTGGAAGCCTGACTTACTCGAGCACTATTTACCAAAGTTACTCTAGTACAAATTACATGACCTCCCCACAAATGACAGCTAACAAGGATTATTGACTCCATTATTCTTTTTCTTTTTTTATGTTCTCTCTGCCATTTCATTAATTTTCATATCTCAAGCATAAATTTGGGAGGCAAAAACATGGTTATCATCTCAAAACAATAAAAAGTAACAAACGTAATCCGAAAGCAAGCAGATTAACTAAGTGAATGTTGAGTTCTGATAACATACCATACGAGCTTGGGTCCTCATATGATGATTTAGTCTTGCTCTTCGTCGTTCTTCACTTTCCCCTTCTTTTTCCTTAAATACTCCAGATGAAGCGTCATCTAAACAAAAATTACAAATGGAAATTAATCGTAAAGACTTAAAACACTAGCATCACCAAACATTTTATACGAGCAATAGATATATAGTTGATCCTCTGGGTATAAATCATTGTGGGCGACAAGCAAGAAAACCATTCGTTCTGATAAAAGATTGTTTCACATAAATCCCTGCCCAGAAAGTACGTGACTTGCGTTGTTTAAAAAAACCATTTGAGGCTTACTCCTTGAATCCCTCAAGGTGACTAAGGTCATCTCCAGTTTGTTTTGTGTTTTCCTGGATTATATTACTGACCTTAGCTTTTCGGTCTGTCTCTTTACAACCTACAATACTTTACATGTTCTTTCATTTTCTTTTTCTGCTTATACGGAAAGAGAAAGAAGAATACAACATTGCAAATGGAGGATCATGACTAAGTATAAGAAGATACAAATAGCAATGACAAGGAAGATTTTCATGATTCCATTAAAGATTCTATTAGTAGTGATGATATGAGAGATTTCCAAGTCAGTTTCTACTTCTATTAGTAGATTATAATTTTGTTACTTGATTACTAATTTAAAAAATTAGCTTTTCTACTTTATTGACCTTTTTTATGTTTGTTTACAAGTTAGACTATTAATTTTGTTAATATATTTTATTATGAATAATATGGATCATTATGAGCGTGTTTTTATATTCTTTTGAAATATTTTATTGGTTTGTCTTGAGGCTTATGTCTTCGCCTCGCCTCGCCCCACCCCACCCCACAAAGGTGAAATGTCTCGTTACCTGATTAAGCATTTTTAAACATTGACTACTTGTGTAGAGTACAAACCTCACTCTAATTTTATCCTTAAAGTGAAAAAATAAATTACAATCTAGCCTGCTTTGA
Source organism: Osmanthus fragrans (assembly GCA_019395295.1). Classification (NCBI taxonomy): domain Eukaryota; kingdom Viridiplantae; phylum Streptophyta; class Magnoliopsida; order Lamiales; family Oleaceae; genus Osmanthus; species Osmanthus fragrans. Next base: position 37,649,701 of record CM033341.1, on the reverse strand, counting down.
CCTTTAATCAAAAGCTCTGTATCTATATCTTGTTTTGACAATTTTGGACCCTATAACACTAGAGGATTATAATACATATTATTCTACGTATAGGTCATTAAGCATAGATATAGACACATTCGGTGCGTGTCAGAAGTAAGTGTGTGTGTGTGTGTGTGTGTGTGTGTGTGTGTGTGTGTGAGAGAGAGAGAGAGAGGTGTTGTCCTCCAAAATCCTGAATAGTCCATTTAACTAGCAAAAGGTTGAGCTTAGTTGGAACACAAAAAACAAAAAGCTATGACACGGTAGAAATTCCTTTAATTTTCATACTGCATCTCCAACAGATGTTAATTTGCTTATAAACATTTAAAGCATGTCCTAAACACAACGCAAACTAAAATTTCATGTTTGATCATTATATCCTAAACTAGAACTTTAGAAAAACAAAAGAAATCTTGGGTAGGTGAATATGTAAAAGCACGAAATCATTACTAAGCTATTAGTAACCTATAGAGTACATAAGAGCATTGATATTAAGCAATTCTACAGTGAAGGTTGCTTTAACCGATGAGAGTACCTCCAAAAAGGGAAGAGAAGTCATCAACATTATTTGTCATTGAAGATGCCTTCCTTGTGCTGACTGATGATGAAGTAGTACTCTTAACCTCAGACTCTCTTTTCTCATGGAATAGCGTGTCAAACAAGGAGTCCTGGAACCAATTAAAAAAATAAACGAAAAAAGCTAATTAAGAATGAGTTTCATGAAGATGTCAGTACACCACAAAACTATTTGAAGATTTAGTTTTCTACCTGAGTTGGAGAACCTTGCCTTGCCATATGGTTTGACTGTACACTTTCACCAAAAAACTTATCAAAATCATCTTCATTCTCAAATACTTTATTCTTCACTTGTGCTCGCTCTTCATTTGTGCTTTGACTTTTGTGAAGTGTCTCCTGTTTTCCTTTGAGTCCTCTAGCATTTGGATCTACATTCCTATTTCCTTGAGAAATTTTTATATTTCCAATTCTCTCCGAATATGATCTATCATTTGCAGTCTTAGCATGATTCAGTTTCCCCGTTCTATCAGTATTTGCATCATTCTGGACTTTACCCATGGCAAAATCTTCAAGTTCATCAATTGAAGATTGAACTGAGCCGTTTCCTGCATTTTGTTCCACAGAACCAGCAAATGGCCAAGAAGCATCTCCCTGGGATACCGAGGATTCAAAATATAAAAAAGGATCATCCACCAACTTGGAATCTGAGTTTGATGAATGGCCACTTGACTGCTTTGTGTCGGAGTGCGCTCTGTGTAAAGGTTAATTTACAAGAATGGGCATCTTTATCAGAAAATTAAAAGAGAAGCGAATGTACAGTAAGATAACACTTTGTTTAGTTGTTCAACATAATAGAGAACAAGAGAGTTATTTCAGGCATTTTAGGTACAAAACCGCTGCATCACTTGATGTCAACAAAACACACATGATTGATGTATATTTACTAAGTTTGCAGGCTACAGATACAATTATTGATAATCAATTTTTGTTTTCTGTTTTTAAGCCATAAATTAAAAAGCTTTCAGTGCTTAGATTCACCATGGTGCATTTGTTTAGAACAAAAAGCAGCATAACCCAATATCACTCCTCTCAAAGAGGCTTGCTGAAAATCTGAAGTTAATAAAAGACCAAAATTTCGGCATTTCACCTGTAGGTTGTTCTTAGACTTTGTCTCTTATTGAGTTCCTACTTTACTTTAAAGGTTTAGCTTTTAAAAGAGGGTATATAGATTCGTTCTTATTTTTTTTAGTTATCACACCACTTCAATGCAGGCAATCAGCCAAGCGCGTTGAAATTTTGAAAGACAAAATTTGAAAAAATGCCGTTCACTTGCACTGGGGCCAAATCTTATCGCAACTATATCCGAAGATTTAAAGGAGAATTATTCTTTAAGTACACTTTTTTTTGACACTTTCTTTGACATTGTACTCACAATGCATGTGGTCCATCATTATTTTAATTGTGGGCTCCACTCTTTGATTGTGAGTAGAGTGTCAAAGAAAGTGTACTTATAGCAAAACTCTTTAAGAGATCAGGAAATGAAGAGATCCAATTCACTGTATTCAAATGCACCAAGCACCTCTATGAAAATTACATTTCTAAAAAACCCGTGGATCATGACCAGAATTCTAACTATTTTCTATACATTTCATATTACCTCAGCCACAACACAATAAAACTGTGTCTTATTCCCAATACATTTTTGGGTTTGTTCATGAATATCCAATGCAAACAAATCTTTTGCAACCACACTAGGTTTGTTACTCTTGGCCTACCTCTCTTCTAACATATTCTTCCAAGATTACATCAGTTGCGTGAATGAAAGCTTCTTTATGTATGCGCAAGACATGTCTCAAACATCTAAGTTCTCTTTCCTTTAATCTATTCTTCCATCGGTGCCATGTCCAGTTGCTAGCACATTCTCGTTCTGTAGCATATTTATTATATGATAGACACGCATCCATCTTTACATCCTCATTTCCACTACAATAATGTTATTGACATTTTGTCCTTTTGAAAACCCTACAATCAATACTATTAAGCATAGAAGATATTACATTTTTCTGTGAAACTTGATTTTTAACTTAAGAGGATTCTCCTATCACATAGAATCCCTAAAGCACTTCTCCATTTCATCCAGCAAGATCTAATTTATGAATCCAATATATTCAGCATCGAGTACTAACTTGTAAATATTGGATCCTATATCTATTTCAATCAGTGTTTAGGTCTAACATAACTATGTCCATAATAAATAACATACACAAAAACCTCATCTAGCCTCGTAAGCTCCTCCATGACTGAAGAGGTACAAACAAGGACTTAAAAGGAAAACCTTGATGCAATTGTACAGTTATAAAGATATTTCTACTCCCACTACATCTCATATTCATGGTTACTCTATATTACACATCCTTCATAATCGCCATATTGAATAATTTTATTGTGAGCACCCCATAGAACTTCTTAGGACACCCTGCATTAGATTCTTTTCTAAATTAATAAAAACTATTTACAAATCTTGTTTATTTCCTATATACCTCTCCATCAATCTCCTAAGCATGTAAATGGTCTTTATAGTAGGCATAATTTCAAAGTGGTTATTTTGAGAGCTCAGGATACGTCCTAATTTGTACTCCTTTTACTCTTCAAAATCTCATTCAATGTTTTTGTCAACCATAAAATATCCACCTCACCGGACACTTCCATACTTGAGAATTCCATGAGCACTAATTGCTTTTCTCAGACTCGCCCTCTTCATAGCCTTGTTTGGTGAGATACCAATTACCTAGTCAATAATTTTCTCATCATTGTTGGAACCAAAATAACTATAAAATTTAACGATAAAATCTCTCATACACTTCAGCATGAGAGTCCTAAATTATCCTCTTAGCTTCAAGCATAGTTGACTTAATATTTCCAAAAGCCTCGACATTTTAATGTTCTAGCAAGTTTTAATAAAGTTCTATTTTAGCCTGATGTGTTACTAAACCTTCTTGATCCACCACCATTTATTAGGTGATTACTACCTTTAAACCATATTAATGCCGCATCACTACTTTCAAATGTGTCTAGCACCTTATTCTATATTGTGTTACGACCTCTTTATATATCTCTTCTTCCTTCCTTCTAAACCCTATCTTCAGAAATTCGCTAGTTTTCTCCCCCACAGATATCAGCATCTTCGTTCAATGAAATCGAAGCTCTTTGGTACTTCTTTCTCTTTCTTAATAACCACCTCAAGCACTGCTATCCTATATGTGTAGTCAAAGTCTGACCAGAAATTACATTATAATCCTTGTCCAAAGATCTAATCACCCTCCTAGTAAGGATGAATCCTCTTTGACTAACTTGAGTCCAATTTTAAAAGTTATAAGGTTGGAGTCTCTCTTTTTGAAGCATATATTTGCTAGCAAATCATAAGCCAAAAAATAGCATTAACTACTTCATTCAAAGACAACAAATCCTTGTGCTCTTTCATATCCTAAATTATCTCTCTAAACGAAAGTTCAAATCCACCCTGATAAAGATCCTAAATTGACTGGGGGTTTGCCTGAATCAATTCTTCCATGTCTTCACAATATATTTTCTTTGTTGTCTTATCTAGTCTTGTTTCTAGAGCAAATGGGCCAATAATACTTCATGAAAGAAGTGTATGTAATATGATCATACGACATCTCATTTAACAATAACCCAGAATTTAAAATCATGATAGAATCAACAGATTCTCCAATAATCCTAAGTTTGAGGTAATTGTATAATCGAGAAAATGATTCACAGCTGAACCACTGCATTGCGCTCACAAATCAACACAAGCAAATAAATTAACAGAAACATATGGATGGAGTTAAAAGTACATTTAGCACATACCCATTATTCGATGGGCTAGTTCCTTCAAATCCTGGGATCAGATCATCAAACCGTGGCTCATTTTCCTCCTTTTTTCCATTCAAGCCACTTGATTTCGTTCCAAAATTCCCTAATAAATCATCAACAGAATTCCGTCCTTTTGGCGCTGACCACAACAAGTCATCATGCCCATTGGAACCGAATGAATTCTTATAATTTGAAGAATTACTCGAACTCTTAAACACGGAATCCAAGTCAATGCCCCCAGATTGATTTGCACTTGAAAAGTGCCCGCCAAAAATATAATCATCATCATCAAAATAATTGTGAGATTTTCGATTGCTGATATTAACATTGGATCTGAAAATCCCATCAAGATCATCAACAACAAAAGAGGAATCATTAGATGTTGTTGAATGGGTACCTAAGCTTTGAGGGAATCCATTGCTGCTGCTGAAATTGGGTTTCGACTTCAATTTGGCCATGGGAGCTGATTTCCCTTGGGCTTTGAATCCAATACTCTCAACCAAACCTCCAAATTCATCCATTCTTCAACTGGGTTTGTAATAATACTATCAAACAACCTATGAAAGAAGAAATGCTTGAAAAGAGAAATACAGAAAAGTGGAAATACCCTTGAAATTGTATGTCTGTGTACTTTTGGTGGCAAAGAGATATGAGCGGAAAAAATGGAGATATATTAACAAATAAACGGATGAAAATAGAGAGATTATATGATGAATTACTGAATACATAAATGGATTTTACTTGTTTTGGTATGTATTTTTGGGCCTGCTAAATTCTCTCCTCTCTCCGTGTGTCGGTGCAGTCATGCGTGGAAAGATTCCTGGAGGGCAGAGAGAGATGTGTCAACTATGGACCATATTAGGTAAACGTGGACGGTGGAGGCCAGATGTGGTGGTCTGGCTGGTTCAAGCTGGCGGGGATAGGTGTGGGCCTCACAGTTATGCTTGACGTGCCTTCAACCTTCAAAGTGCCTTTGTAAGAGGATTCGGTTTCGGTCCTTAAAAAAACCGGATCTGGCTGGTCTAATTCGGGTCAGTTATGAGCTGCCGGATCATAATAGGCACATCGTGTCAAGCTAGACAATCAAACTCGATGATCCATAATTGTCAGCCTAATCATCCCAATGGGTTTGCCTCGTTTGAGTTGGCTTATCATAGTAGGCGAATCCTATCATAACAATCAACCCGATCACTTGATAGATTGGATCATTTCAACACGTTTAAAATAAAAATTTCGTCTTGATTTTAAAAAATGGCTCAATATGCAATATTGACGGGTGTATTGGGCCAATACGGTACAAACTAAGTTTAGACACACTTGATCAAATTTTTTGTTTTTTTTTTTTTTTTTTTTTTTTGTTTTTTATTCATCATAATATCTTGAGGACTTATATGGCAAGAATTAAAATAAAAAAATGCTTGTGTTAATTTGGACTTTCATGGATTTAACAAGAAGGCACTCATGTTCGAAGGAATATGGAAGAGTTTACCTCAAACATGGATAAAAGCCAAAACACCATCAAGTTGCTTAGCTTGGTAAAGATCGTACATTTCTAAAAGTTACTTAATTCGGTATTAGACTGTTTCACACATTAAACTATGTTTGGTAGGAATTCAAATTTAAATTTTAATCTATATCAATTTTGATAATTGATTTTAATTATATATTCAATGGGACCCACAAACTTTTCTGTCATTAATTTCATTAACTTTTATCGACCTAAAAACTTATTTTAATCTTCACCAAACAAGGGTTAATAATATATGATAAATTCTAAAGTGTATATAACACTTATGGTTTAACTCAAAAAGGTGTTTAATTAGGCATCAGACCGTTTAATACTCTAATAAGGTATGATAAATTCTAGTGTATATAACATAAATGGTCTAATTAGAAAGGTGCTTAATTCGGTATTACTCTGTTTTATAATCTAATGAGATATGATATATTCTATAGTGTATAGTGTATATGACACAGATGTTAGTACAGAGTCCAATTCAATTCAAGTTCTAAAATTGATCGTTCTCTACATTGATACCTCTCATTAACCGTAATTATATTGCAGATTTTTCAGTTTTTCCAAGTTTGCTCATTTGACATATGATGTCCAAGGAAAACCAATGTTACGAGTTCGATTCCTCCTATCAACATTTTCTCGATCAAGCTTGTCTCATTGGACTTGCCTAATGTGGTTAACCTGATTGGCATAGTTTGCAGGCTATTACGTCAGCCCGAGTGTTTAACCAGTACACACCCAAAGAGTAACGACTGTGGATTCTCCCGTTATATAAAAAAAAACCAATGTCAACGTGCAATTATCTACTAGTGATGTAAACACATTAATAATATGTATCACTTTGGAAAAAAATTGAAGCCATGAAATAAATTCAAATTATGCTAACCGCACATCTTATAGGATTTTTGTGTTCCAGAAAAGAAAAAAGGCACAGAATAGAATTTGTCTAAGAATCTAGAACTTGTTCCGGATTCATATACCAAACGTGATGTAAACACATTAATAATATCTAAATTATAATTTATTTTTCTCTCTTTTCTTTGGCTCCTCTTATTCCCCCAATCAAATTATAATTTATTTTTATCTCTTTTTATCCATCACAAATTATCCATTAAAAAAAGTGGAAATTACACCATAGCAGACCTTTCAAGATCACTTTTCAAAATTCAGGGTTGAACTTTCATCATTCATAAATCAGATGTCAATAAATATATCCCTCATTTTCAAACCCTAATTTTAAACCCATTTCCATTTTCCCGTCTTTCCTCTCTCTCTCTAAAAACACACATCGTCTCTCCTCTTCTCTGAATCTCTTCGATCTCAATAGTAGTGACGCCGACCATGAAAGAGAATCTCCAACCTTGCCTCTCTATACCGACGACGTCCCGGTCTGCCTCTCCATTCTTCTCTCTTCTCCTCTAGCCACGTGTGTAGGGTTTTTCTTGAGCACGAGGACGAAAATTGTAGTATGAGGCGTCGCTGCGAGAGCAGGGTACTCTATTCCTCTAGAGCGCTTCGTAGTTGATGTAGCGGCGACAAGTGGCTAGGACACGCCGATTGGCCTCGGAATCCATATCGAATTCATTGTTGTCGGATAGACACTCAACAATCACTCATTTGCAACCGGATCTCATCATCGGCATAAGCCATCCCACCACCTCCTGCTCTGAGCCAGTTGACGCTTGGGAAAGTAGTAGTGATGTGATTCTGCTGAGTGAGACAAAAAGAGAATAAATTATTATCGTCATTCTCATTAATCAGATTTTTCAATGCGATATTCTCCTTGCCTTCTTAGTTTCTGAATTAGGTAGTGGTTTTGGCGGTGGTGGTGCGGTGGCAGGGGTAGTGGTGATGCTGGTGGTGTTGTTTTGGTTGTTGAAGTGGTGATGGTGCAGGTGGAGGTGTTGAGGTGGTGGTGGTGGTGGTCGACGGTGGTGGAGGCAGTTGATGATGGTGATGGCAGGTGCAGCGGTGGTGGTGTTGGGTGACGATGATATGTGACCTAATATTTGGTTATATGTGACCATATATTGAACTGTGACCCTAAAATTTAATAATTTGTGACCAACAAAATTTAATAATTTGAAAATATACAACCGATAGATGAACTTGACCTATAATTTTTTGATTTGTGACCAATAAAATAAATTGTGACCTATAAAATCTTTGATTTGTGATCTCGAAATAATCGGTGCCCTATAAATTTTTTGAATCGAGATCTCGAAATAATCTGTGACCTATAATTTTTTTGATTTGTGACTTCAAAATAATCCGTGACTAATTAATTTAATAATATGTGACCAGTGAATTAGTTGTGACCTTTAAGTGCATATCTGTGACGATGAATCGCATAACTGTGACCTTAAAATAATTAATTAATAAAAACCTGATTTTTGCAAAGACAAAACTTTAGGATTGAAATATGAATTGGGCATACTTAAAGCATGATTTATGAATTCTTCCCTTAAAAAAATATGGACCATCAAGCATGACAGCCCGCTCGCATGAGGGGGCCCCACATGTAAATGTGTATAGCACTATGTGTTGTACACATAGCTTTTCCCAAAAAATATTGCACTTAAATTTTAAAAAAAAAATAAAAAATCATTCTTTTCTAACCACACATTCTTCAAAAAAATATCATTATTCCTCTCATTATAATGGAGCTAAACGGGCGCCTACAATGATAAAAGTTAAATTGCTAAATTTTAATGGCGCAAATAGTTGCTAAGTCTCCACTATCTCGAGTCTATTGCTAAATTTCTCAGCTTCTTGAAGATACTTTAGCTGAATTTTCTCCCTCACACAAATATTGTAGAGTATTGGTGTGTTGGGTATACATATCGAAAGGATCTATCTGAAAATATTTATTAAATATATATAAAAATATATATTACGAATAGAACCGAACCTCAACTATTCAAGTTTTGATTTGATTTTAGTAATTACTAGTGAGGTGAACGTGCGTTGCACGATAGTTAATTAATTTTAAAATAAGTGTAGTAAATTTGAAAAAAAAAAAATCACTTGTAAATGTGAAGATATTCATAATCATCTATTTTCTTTTCATATTTTTATTATTCTTGATAAATATTTGGTATTTACTGTATTTAAATTTTCATTATAACTATTTATTTATTGAAGTTAGTTATATATTGTTTAAGTTTATAATATTTTATATCCAATTTTAAATGTACAGTTGTAAACATCATAGTAATGTAGTTTTTTTTTTTTTTTTTTTTTTCACAAAATAAGCAAACAATTATCAATGTTGATATACTTTTATTATACGGGACGTAATTGTGAGGAACTCAATTTATGGGATGATTTCTACTCTATAAGATCAAATTAGTTAAATGTTATTTTATTGAAAAATCAGCTCACTAAGCAATGAAGTGATTCATATATTTAAATCATAACAAGGAGCAAAAGAAATTTAGTTATGTCTTCATTTCTCGTCAGACTAAACAACGTAAATAATCAAGCATATATTTTTCAGAGGATAATGTGTAAACTTAAACTACCATAAAATTATAAATAATTTGATCATGTGTTCCAAAAAACAAATGTGAATGAAAGTAGTCGTGGGGATTGGGGGGGCAGCACCCTCTCGTGGGGTCGAGGCAACGCTGTGATCGACCTGAAAATTATATGCATTATTACTTGCATACTCTATTATTATGTGTATTGGCTGTTGGTATTGACCGATGAAGAACTTATCAATTTTTTGTAGAATGTGTTTATATATGATATTTGATAAACTTATGACTTGCTTGATTTTGCTTATCTAGAGATTAATTTAGACAAATAATTTTACATACATAGTTATAATTTAGACAATGTTAGGCCAATAAAGAATTATGTATATATTAAAAAAAAAAAAACCTCAAGCACGATGACTTCTCTGTAAGACACAGAGGCACCGTGGGCCTCCGTGTCTCATGGAGGCACGACGGTGTCTCCGTGAGACACGGAGCTTGCGTCGTGCCTCCGTGAGACACGGAACTTGCGGCAAGCTCCGTGTCTCACAAAGACACGAGTATCTCTCAAACTATTTAACATCAAAATACCATTGATTTCAGTATCAAAATATCCAAATTAGTAAGAATTCTTTTGTTAGAAACCAAACTAACTAACCAAATGAAGTAAAAGCACGACCCAAAAAGTAAAAAAAGAAACAAAATTCAATTCACAAAACATTATCATCAAAATATTAAACAATAGCAGAATCTAATATCGCATATAGCTTAGTATTGAATGCACACAATAATAACGACCCAGATTCCCAAATGAAAACGAACCTTTTTTGCCCTATCCTGCCCAACAACAAACTCATTGAGCGCCTTACATATCTCCTTCGGCGTTGACAGTTCCTTCCTCCCTTTACCACCCTCAGCTCCCATGGTGGAACCCGCATTACTCCTCTCTCGAGATTACAATTACTGTCAATGTTGGCATCTGCATTCTTCTCTTGCTCACCACTATAAGACCGCAATTTCTCCCAAACTTTAACCCCATTCTTCCCACCATCATTTCCAGAACTCTCCCTCCTTCCTTTCACCCTTCCTATCTCCAAAAAAACTCCCCTGTAGAGGCTCAAGCTTAAACGGCCGAAAATAAAATACAGCCCGGCAACTGTAACATATATTCACTGCCTGGTAAATTCCTGTTTCATCGAGCATATGGGTAATACCAAAAGAAATTTAAAAAAAAAAAATTGGAATGCAAGGAAAGTGATGGTTGCGTGAATGATGTTGATGATGGAGGATGGGAAAAAGAACAAAGGTCGGTGAATGGAGTTGAGAGGAATGAGAGGTTGAGTGTAGAATTGGTGAAGGAAGAGTGTAAAAAAAACAAAATTAATTAGGCCGATAGGAAATACTGACACGTGGTCAGCCTTCTCATTCGCTCTTTTATTTTATAGTGATAACGACTCAGATAGTTTCATTTACTAAATACTCAAAATATAATGGGAGGTTTCGGGCATTGAAATACTCGGACCGACCCACCCGATACCCAAACCTAAGTATTCAATTCGATTCGATCATATTATCCTCAAAATCGAATTGAAATGGACCTTGCTCACCCTTAGGGTCAAGCATTATCCACTTTAAAGTGTCCAAATAACATATCTTATTAAAGATACGAGGTTCATTTATCACATAAGAAAAATACAATAGGAATAATAACATTTGTACCTATTCAAATTGACCAACAGCACATTTCGTTGCGTTTTCAAAAGCAAATCCTTCAACTTGCACTTTTGACCACGGCAGCCAATATTGATGCTGACTGTAAATTTTTCAAACCAAATTTTATATAAAACTACATAAACATGAAAACCCACAAAATTTCTTGAAAAATTAACAAAGAAAAACATTATGGGCAGATCTCAGTTTCTCCCTTTTATTCTCATGTTCTTCTATTTATTCATTCATTCTGCAAATTCTTCATGCCCCATTGATTTCAATTATGTTGAAACCTTCCCATGGGACACGACCCTTTGCCATGAACCTGTTCAAACGGGTTGCTGCCAAACTCTGCGCAGCGTTTTCGGCATGGGACTTGCCCAATACCTCAAAGAAAGCTCAATGTTTTATCTCCCAAATGAGAATTCTTCATCTTCTTGCATTGCCAACTTTCAAGAAAAGCTGTCTAACATGTCCATGTCTCGGTCTATTTTCAGTTCGTGCTTTAATGACACAAGTGAGTTTGTCAATGGGCCTTCAAGTTGCGCTGGAATTACAACAACACAAGATTGGATCAAAAAGGTTGGATCATCAAGTCTGCTGGATTCATCTTGTAACGAAGACTTAACGGGATTGACTCGGTGTAGTTTGTGTTTAGATGCAGGAATGCAAGTAACTTCATACCTGGTTTCATTAGATCGTAATTCCACCAAATGCTTCTACTTCACTATCTTCTATGTCGCTGCTGTTGTCAATGATTTCGGGCCGGAAGATCCAAGGACCGCTGCTTGCGTACTTGGCCTGCCCTTGGCTACCTCATTTAGTGACAAAAAATCGAACCACTGGAGCCCAAATACTGTACTGAAACTGGTTTTTGGGTTGGTGGGGGCTGTTGTAGGAATCTTTGTTGCATTTTTTGTATTCATGGTTTACAGAAAGTGGGAAAAACAAAAGAAACAGGATGTAATGCATGAACAGTATGTGAGTTCTGTAAAGTCAAGGATTTTGCCCAAAACATGTGCCAAATGGTTTCATATAACTGAGCTAGAAAAAGCCACAAATGGATTCTCCCAAAGCAATATGATAGGACAAGGTGGATATGGGATTGTCTATAAAGGAACACTTTCAGATGGGGCTGAAGTGGCTATCAAGCTTATTCTTGATTTGGATACAAAAGGGGACGACGAATTTATCAATGAGGCACATATCATAAGCAAGATAAGACATAGAAATCTTCTCTCTCTTCGGGGTTTTTGTGTCACAAGCAGTCAATTCCAAGGCAAAAGAAGATATTTAGTATATGATTTCATGTTAAATGGAAGCCTTGATGATCATTTATTTAATGACAAGACTCAATTGTCCTGGCCTCAGCGCAAGAACATAATTCTTGACGTGGCGAAAGGGCTTGCTTACTTGCATTATGGAATCAAACCGGCAATTTATCATCGTGATATAAAGGCTACAAACATACTTCTAGACAACGACATGAAAGCAAGAGTGGCAGATTTCGGATTGGCTAAGCAAAGTACAGAAGGCCAGTCTCATCTAACCACAAGGGTGGCTGGAACATATGGATATTTGGCTCCGGAATATGCTCTCTACGGACAGTTAACAGAGAAGAGCGACGTTTATAGCTTTGGCATAGTGATTTTAGAGATTATGAGCGGAAGAAGGGTGCTTGATGCAACAGAATCTTCAAGACTTCTAATAACAGATTGGGTGTGGGATTCTATGAAATCTGGAAAAACTGAGGAGATTTTCCACGAGTCGATAAGAAGAGAAGGGCCAAAGGGAGTAATGGAGAGATTTGTTCGTGTTGGCATTCTCTGTGCTCATGTGATGGTAGCCCTTAGACCTACCATTGCTGATGCTGTAAAGATGCTCGAGGGAGATATCGACATCCCACGATTACCTGACCGGCCATTGCCTCTCAGCCACGAGTCATTTCGTTCTGCAATACCATACAATGCGACTTGGTCTTCATCACGGTACAGTGTATTCAACAGTTTGACATCAGGAGCAAAGTCAAGCATTAGCAGTAATGAAAATCAGATACAGCAGCAATTCTAAAGTGTAAGGTTCTAATTCTTGCAGTCCAAAAATGCAACTTACCTAACATAAACTGGTATCACCAAATCAAACTTTTCAGCTCTTACTTTTTTTCTGATAATCTGTTGATTATAAGTAGCAGTATATAACAAATAACAAATAAGTGTTATTCCTAGTAAATTCGGGTTCAGCTAGATGTATCCTTACGCGCCAAAGTTTCATTCTACACGGCTATCCCATACGTCAGGTACCTCAAAGGTTGATATGGCCTTTATCAACTGAGTCTAAGTTCTTGGTATTCTATATGAATCAATGTATTTTTTATGCCTATTTCTCGGTATTCACGAGTGAACCAACAGGAAGAATTCAGTGGTTGCACGTTTGTACTTTTTCAAAGGAAAAAGGTTTTGGAAAGCTGGTCATCTAAGTCACCGCATCAATCATCTTTCAAGGAATAAAATTCCTCATTGTTTAAATACGAATATTCGAGTTTGAGTTACTCCTTCTAAACAAGGTTATCTTTTAACATATATGATATCAAACTGCAAAAGCTCTAACAAATAATCGATCAGTTCAAACGAGAAGCATTCAAGTCAAATTCTACAATGGTGTTCTCAAACGGCGCACCAAGATCGTTTAAATACAGAAATACTAATCAATTACTACTCAATTTTAACAAAGTTAACCTTTCAAGTTTCAACATAAAACGCAAGGTAATAGCAAAAGCAAAAAAGATCACGGAATTTAACAAATAAATCAAATATTCCAATGACAGCAAAAGCAAAAAGATCATTGAGTAATACGACTAGATCAAAACTAAATTTCATCGTACCTTTAGAAATATAGTCCTAAGATTTGATTTTTCTTTTCCGTAGCATCGTTCTCCCAAATCCAACTTCAAAATCCATCAAAAACAATCGATAAATAAAACCCATTTCGTCTGGTATGTATACCAAATCGAACTCCATTTACGGTATAGAATGTGCAGAGGTTGAGAGATCACTACCCACCAATGAAGAAAGCGCGACTTTGGAGCAAAAGAAACAAAATGTTCATAATTCACCATTTTTTTTGCATTTTTATTTTGTATATAAACTTATTTATTTCTAATTTTAATAAATACAAATTTATTTTATTTTCTATTTTTTTTGTTGGGTTAGAGGTACATATATAAATTAGTTTTCGTGTATCTAATATCTATAAAACATTTATTTTAATTGTGTGGAATAAAAACTATTGTGATATGAAAAAATATTTATAAGAAAATATAGAAATGTTTATAAATTTAACATTTTAAATACCTAAAAAAAAAAAATAATCATAATTAAAAATAACATGTTACCTTATGATGTTACATTACCTTACACTTTTTATGTCATTTTATTATCTTCAAAATTAATTTCTAGTACTTTTTCATCTAAAAAGGTTATTTTGTGTCTCTCTTACCTCTATCTTTTCATAAATTAATTTATAATCAGTATTTTTTATTTTTTACGATTAGTTCGAGCTTCTTGATATACCGATGCTACACGTACATTATCAAGGTGGACACCTTGCACGTATAGCATCACCTATTATTAATATATAGAATATATTTTCTCGTTTTCCAATTTTAGTTTAAGTCATTGTTTGACAAATTTATAAATGATTCATGAAGAGAATAATAAGAATGATATAATAGATCTCACAAAATGAGTGAATTAACTTTAATTGAATACCATTTATAAATTTGTATCCAATCGAAGGCTGAGAAAATAAATATGAAGTGCTCTAACCATTGTTAAAGATAAAAGCGTTTAATAAAACATCCTAAGTGGCTAGTAATTCAATTTTAAAGAATATAAAACAAAAAATAAAGAAGTCTTAAATTATAAAATATCACTATTTTTTAGCTATTTATAATCGTAAAGTTTTAAATATTTTTATTTTTTTGTTGCAAAATGTATTATTTGTTACTAATAACTATAACGTAGTATGCAAAATATAAATCTAAACAAAAAGTTCGTATTTTTTGCTCTTGATTTCTTATAAATTTAACTCTCCTAAAGCATGTTTGGCTAAGCTTACAGAAATGTATGCTACTTCTCTTTGAAATTAGATTTTATCTTATTGTCAAAATAAGTAATATATTTTATTTTTAATATTTACTTAAAAAATATATTTATTTAAAATTTATATAGAAAGTAATAGAATAGCGAATAGGTAGTTAAATTGAAAATCAGAAGTAACTAAGCGCATGTTTGGTTGGTGTGTACAGATAACAAGTATATAGTAATAGTAATAACAAAAAATTGCCAAGTGTCATCTGTATTAATTCTGGCAGTCATTTTCTGTACACATAGCAAAGTTGTTTATCAATGACGAAAAATAAACCTAAACTGAAAAAGGTTAATAGAAGGTTTTACAAGAGCAAATATGGTACTGAATATTTTATCAAACAAATGTATATCGAAAAATTTGATCGTTTAGACGAGACCAATCCATACCCAAACTGGGAAGCTCACAACACAATTATATGAATTCAAAAGAGTAGATTTCCAATCACACACTAGAAGAGATTCACCATATGAGCACAAAAGTACATCCAGATCAATCAACATGAAGTCGACCCTTCTTCGGTTCTTCCCAATGTACACAGAATGGCTGGAAAAATTCGGAATCCTACCAACCAATCAGAGCCCGAATAAGGCCGACTATATCACCATTTAACAATGCCTTAAGAAATTTCAGCTTCCCAGGCGTGTATGGTGGGTATCTTGCAGGAATGTCCCCAGCAAAACTACGCTGCAACACTGCCTTCTTATGGCTGAAAGCGTCAAATGAGAATTTCCCGTGGTAGGCTCCCATTCCACTTTCCCCGACTCCTCCAAACGGCAAAGAATGCTCGGCAAGCTGCAACAAGAAGTTCCTTAATATAGTTAGTTGGATTTGATTATTTATTTTTCTTATCGACAGGTTCGATTGGCAATCTTCATTATAGTTAAAGATGTCCCTACACCTACAGAAATAAAGAAGGATGGTAGTATTTTCCTGGAAACGGTGCTTTTAAAGAAAAGCCAAATGAGCATGTTTGGCTAAGCCTGGAAAACGTAAAACTACTTTTCGGAGAAGTAAGGACTCGTTTCCTGAAAAAGTAAATTTAACTAACAGCAATTCTTAAATCCAGTGCAAGTTATTGCATTCAGCTACACTGCTTAAGTGATCACTATCAAATGCTACTATAAATAATAGTGAAAGCATATACACGTTTCATATAAGCATGAAGACGAGTTGGCATGACTTCAAGCAAAGCTTTTGATATGTTTTATAGATATGGGAAGAGAAATTTACATGCAGAATAGTGTCATTGACGACCAAACCCCCTGCTGAGACGTTTCTTATGAACTCCTCCTTGAGCCTTTTGTCGTTCGTAAATAAATATGCAGAAAGTGGCTTCTCTCTAACATTAATCACATCAATACTGTCTTCAATTTTGTTGACCTTCGGGGAAAAGGAAAACAAATGCGGTTCACATTTATGATTATACCAACTGATAACATAAGCAAAATGCAAAAGTCGAAAGGAAAATTCAACAAAGAATCAATCTAAGTTTTACCGTCAAGATAGGAAGTAAAGGACCAAATATCTCCTCATTCATGACCAGAGAATCTCCTGGGACTTCCAACATAATAGTGGGAGCAATTTTTCTGCCCGGATATAATGATAAAATGGATTAGAAGTCTTTTTAAATAAATGAATTTGAAAGAAAAATAAGTATAAATCATGTGTACAAACTCACAGATTGGCTTCATCCCGTTGGCCTCCGAGAACTATCTTTCCAGAAACCTTATCATCGTCCAATAAATTTGTTAAGCGGTTAAAGTGGTTGGAATTCACTATGCGTGATAGATCTTCTGATTTCAGAGGATCCATTCCATAGAATGCCTCCAGTTCAGATTTCAGAGCATCTATCTGATTTGAGAATTTGCATGAGATAACAACAACGAGAATGATGTACGTTAAATGGCTCTTCAATCAAATGGGAAAACTCACCAACTGAGAAGCATAATCTTTTGTGGTTATTAAATAATCGGGGGAAACACAAGCTTGTCCATTATTGCAGCCCCACTTGCCTGCAATAATCCGTCTTGCCGCAACCTTTTAAATGCAGAACAAGTTTTGATTACAACATCAGCATGGTTGCCTTTAGCTAAGCTCGGAAAAAAGGTAAGATTTTCGTGCTGAAAATCTCCTTAAAAAAGTAACTTCTGATTGACCTTAAATAATTATGTTAAAAAAACTTGAAAGTAACTTTTAAGAATGCTCTTATAAACTAGGCAATTAAGCATACTAGTTGTGGCTTCATACGAATGTTGAATATGCACGACTCCGATTAAAAGAAGAAAGAAAGTCTTTACTTTTAAGTTGATGTTTTTGTCAACAACTACAGGAGATTTGCCACCCAGCTCCAAAACTACTGGTGTAAGATGCTTTGCAGCAGCAGCCAACACAATGCGTCCTATCTTGCCATTTCCTACAAGATTGCTTGTCTGAGCATCATACTCAGAAATATACATACAAGTAACTTTCAAAGTTCAAAAACTTTCACTAATAAAAGTAGGGGGTGCATAACTATTAGCTCATGAAAATATCTCCACATTTTATAGCAGAATTGACATGGAGTTAAAAAGAAAATATAATACTTGATCTTTGAATTGCAGGGGTCTGATCTTTGAATTGCAGTGTTCCAGAAAAATGTTATTTCTCATGAAAGAAGCTAATTGAGAATTACAGCTGAATATGCTTGTTTAAAGTAAACTTTTCTCTAAATTATAAATCCAGCAGATAGTAATGAGTTAATCTAAATTTAGCCCGCTGCAGGGCTTTTTTCACATTTCTTAATCCTTTTATGGAAAGGAGAAAAAGCATTCCAGATCCAAGATATTATTGTAAAGAAGACTCTACCGCATGCTTCTAGCATTTATGTAATACGGGTGAAAAAATATGGACAGTTAATGGCATTGATCATAAGGAAATTGAGAAGTCACAGGAGTGCATAAACATAGGAAGCCACTTGCATTAAGATTTATTCCAGATTATTTTCACAGAGTAAATACTCATCAAGCATCAAAATCAAATGATGAGCATTGACAACTCAGTATATCCACCCATGTAGCTTTAAAACCTCTTCATCGTACCTACATACCACTCATCACTCAAATTGGGCACATCCAAAAAAATGTGAGCATAGAAGAGCCATTAGAGGCTACAAGATAATAATTTAACATTTTCAATACGTGAATAGGCAGAATTTCAATGAAACTAAATCATCACTTGACCAAGGTCATTATAATAGTTTCTTCTCCTCGTCAAAGACTATTTTCGGCAGAATTAATGTGTCTTATAGGCAGTAATACTATTCAAATGTCACATGTACTTGAAATACCTGGATATAAAATAAATGGAACTATGAGGTTTCGAGTGCTCTGATGTGGTGACTATTCGTCTATGACATGCATATGTAGATGAAAGTTTTCTATCTTGTTCAGGAAAATATGAGATCTTTTTATGCTGTGTATTCCGACTGCAATTTAAAAAATGAAACAACGCTGTATTTGTTTGGATATAAAAAGTAGATAATGTTTCTCTATTGATGTTTCGTCTGAAAGGATAATATCAAGATATTATGTAGATTCGTGGAAGCTAAAATGTGTGAATGGTAAAGTTCATGAATACCCGTATAAAATATTTTATCCCACTTTTTGCTCCAGTAATGCAGTTGTTTCAGGTACAGCACCTTCAACAACTTTTACAGCAGATGTATCCATATACTCCCCTAAAAGTTTTGAAAGCACCGCAGATGTGGCGGGGGCGATTTCTGATGGTTTCAAAACTACAGCATTACCAGCTGTAATAGCTGCAATGACTGGATCAAGAGATAATACTGGATGAAACAAAAAAAAAATCCAAAGTCAAAAAAAGTTGCCATCAGTAGCAGGGTTATAATATTAAACAAGATGACAAGGCACAAATTCATTCTTTATCAATAAATCACGAAGGATATTGCAAAGGAGAATGTCTAATATTTATCAGGATGAAAATCTTTTATATGGATACCATTCTTCAATATCCAAATTATAGTTGAAACGTGTTTTATGAAGGCAGGAAATAATTAAATAAAACAAATGAAAGAAGCTAAAACCAGGTTAACTTACAGAAAGGATAGTTCCAAGCCGATATGACCAATGTAACACCCAATGGTTCTGAAACTATTTCCCCTGATGAGGGGAAAGTGGTTAATGAGGTTTTCACCTGCAATTACTAGTAATTAGCATCATACAACCCTTACGTTGATGAACAATAGTAGAAAAAGGAGCCCAATATTGTACCTTTTCTGGTTTCATCCATTTCTTTAGTTGTTTCAATGCAAGCTGGCATGATGATTTCATCGAAGCAATCTATATTTCATAAATGATATTTATCAGATGCTTGAAAGAACAATAATTATCAAAGATACTGCATATTGGAGCTGGGAGCATATGGCATGCGAAATTCCAACAAATAAAGATCCACAAAAATGATATCTTTGAGCCAACTTTCAGAGGACTAAGAGGCTGTTTAGCTAAGCTTAAAAATAGTTTGTTTAGCTAACTGTTTTCTTGCTTTTAAGCAAAAAAAAAAAAGGTGCTTTTTTAAAGTAGCTCCTACCTTACAATAAAAATAAGCAACTTAACTATTTCCAACTTTGACTAATAAGAAATATTTTTTATTTTAAGGCTTGACAAATTGAGCATCCTAATTAGTGAAACTCATTCAAGGTTTAGGAAATGTAAGGAGCAGATAAGGTAAATTTCAAGCACCGGTTATATAATCTGGTATCCGATAACATAGAGCAGATATTGCATAATTCACAACTCTTTCCCAGAAATAATTGAATAGATTCCTCTTTCCAATTATCTCCACAAAATGAGTCCAATTTTGTTTCATTCGTGTTTTAAAACTCCGAAGAAATAATTTGTTGATCGCTTTAGTTTCAAACATTTTTTGGGACAAAAACTTCATTTTACTGGCTGGTAAAACAATCATGTATTTACTGTTAGTAATAGATGTTCACTTATCAAAAGTTTTTCAGTATTGCTTTGTATACATGTATTGCACATGACCTGTCATGCACAAACATTCTTATAATTGCATGATCCGGATGAATTTCACATTCTTCTCAATTTTCAAAATCTAATTTCGGCATACAAAAGCAACAACTAAATCAGTTTTACATTCCCTTGTAAAATACTTGGAACCATTTTTTCCCACTTTTCCCCCATATGTAGGTGGGGCAAATGGGACTTTGAGAACCTTCAAATTTCTCTATATATATTTTGACACCAAGACAATTAAAAAAAACTGAATCTGCAGAAATTTGATTCGGAGACCCATAGCAACTATCCACTATTTTCGCAAGAGTATGTATCAGTCAAGACAATCGGTCATCAACCAGGAAAAAAATATCTGAAAGGGCGCGGGCGCAAACATGTGTAATAAAAATATATAAGTTCCTATCCTATGTCACACGCCTCTTGTAGCAGGGCTGATGACTATGCTTAATTCTTGAAGACATGCTCCTAACCTCTCGGGAATTAATGATCCATCTCGACCAAAAATTAAAACCTTGAAGCCAAAGATAATACACATTAATTTAGTGGACAACATTAATCCAATCAAATCTATATAATGACCGAAAATATCCAACAGACCAATAACATTAGCCACTTGTTTAACATTTGATAAACCTGTGCAGGTGGGTATTAAATGCTCCTAGCTGCTAACTGGACAAAATTCTTCATGTCGATTGAATGCTCTTAATTGATAGCTGTGGAGACAACATTCCACTTTTGGAAACATGCTAAATCTTAATAAATGATAAACATAGGATGGAAAGGGTAATTTGAAAATGAAACATAACGATTAATTAAAAGGCATATTCCTGTAAATGTATATCGAATGATGCAGTAAAGGCAAACAACAAATAATTCAAAATCTGAGGAAGACATTATAAGAAGTCAATTTTGTAGGTCAACTAAAACATCTATATCCCCACGAGCTCGACAGACTGAATCCGACAAAAGGAGTGCTGGAAAAAGATCAGTAAATACTCACACAAGCATTTCAGTAGTCCCACAAATCATTCGATCACCCCCGGAAATCAAGAATACATAAAACTACCCACAATTTTTCCCAACAAAAGAAAAAGCATTTAATACAGAATTAAAGGGGGAAAAAGCATGAAATAAAGCAAACCCAGAATTTGTTTCAACAAAAACAGAGCATTTAATACAGGTTCAGAAAGGACAAAGAGGTTGAAAAAGGACTCGAAATTCCATAAATAAGTAAGAAGCCAATATTAATCCTAATTGAATGGTCTAACTTACCTCGTATACAAATGATTCGAGTTCGGGTTTATTAAGGTCCGAACGGAGAGCTTCAGTTATCTCTTTCTCATGGTGATCAGCTATTTTAAACAGAGCCCTCAACTGGGTTACTCTCCACTCGTAACTCTTCGTTTTCCCACTCGCATAGGTCCCCCGAAGCTCCTTCATCATCCCCTCCACATCCAACGCCATTGTTTGTGTATCTATATGTATGTATGTAAATGTGTGTATATATATGGGTATGAATATATAGCTATGAATTTGGATTTTCGAAACGGCAGATGAGTATGGTTGTGGATTGCGTGTATCTTTATGTGTATATTCTGTATTGTCGATCCGTTTTGGCTACTTCAATAGAAATGTCCGATTACGACAATGTATATGCACACGAAATACTTGCACAGGTGCATAAACGTACAGATTTGGCTATTCCTTTTTTTCCTTTTTTGACAACAAGTGATTATTTCAAGGGTAATGCTACTTGTACAATTTTCTGTTATAACTTTGTCTTATAATTTTTTACAGTGAATTTTTTTATTCACTGTGAGATTCTTTCCCATGTGAGAGATTGTAAAAAAAAATTGTACAAAAAAATTGTACAAGTAGCATTACCCTTATTTCAAAATAGAGTAGGACTCTCTCATTGATTTTTTTTTGACAACGATTGCTGGTTTGTTCGGTACAAATTTTTAAAATCAATTATCATTTTCAATTATGAATTTTGCTAGTTGTACAATATTGATTGACAACAATGGTTGACAATCATCACACATGAAGGGGGTCTACGATTTTTTTATTCATCGTGGACCCCCCCTTCCATGTGAGTGATTGTCAACAATTGTTGTCAACAAATATTGTACAATTAGCATGATTGTTTCAATCATACATCCTTCAATAAAATAATATTTTTTATCACATCAAAAACATCTCCTTCTTTTTCAACCACACATTTTTATCATATTACTATTCAAAAATCAAATTTTTCCCCAAAAATCACTCCCCAACACCCTCTGAGTATTTCAAATATTTACAGCGTTGTTAATTTGTTAAAACTGGAAATGTTTGGTGTGGATGCAGGAATTACAGAGCAGTAACAGTAATAATCATTTCTATATTTTTCCTTAAAATAGTATCAATAAAAATGGATAAGAAAATTTGGCTCGCACATCAGTTTTCGTTCAGAACCCATGTATTTTGATTTATGAATTAAATATTGCAAATTTAAATTAGGGTTTTTTGGAATTTAATGGTTTGTTCTTAATTTCTTGAATATAAATTTAATTTATTTTCTAAAAGTTTAATTACTATGAATTTTAGAGTGATTTGTGAACTGGTCCTGAATTTAGTCCGATTACATATGAAAAATTGAATTTTAATCCTTATTCGTAACCTTTTTAAAGTCAATAGGGCAACAGAGTAAACTTAACTGCAAGATTATATTACAATTACATATTTTTGACACAGAACAATTACAGGAATTTGAAATCTATGAGGTGGCGTTTAATTTTTCTTTTTAATTGACAAGTTTTGTGGACCAAAAAAAATGGTCCATTTAGTGACGATTCCCCCCCCCCCCCCCCCCCCCACCCTCCTCTTCTTGAAATTCATTTCCCTTGATTTTTCCCTACCCACAAATTCCCCCATTTCCCCCACCAACGTCGGCGACCGTCTGAAGCCAAATCTATCGGCTACATCGGTTAAACAGTGTTCAAATTGAGGAGGAAAACACGCTGAAACCTGTCATTCCCAAGAGGAAAGCCCCATTTCACCCAACGCCGCGAGCATCTCCATCGAAGTCACGATTTAGAGCTTACTTCATTGTATGGTGATAGTTGAGTTGTGCGGCTGCTTCGTTGGAAGTTTGAATGAGGGAGCTTGTACGTTTTTTCATCGTATTTGTGATAGCCGAGATGTTTGGGGGTTGCTTGGGTGGAAGTTCGAATGCTGGAGATTGTGCTTATACACGCTCAGCTCCTGTACAATTATTGTGGGAACTAGAGATGTATCATTTTTGCTTATACACGCTCAGCTATGATTTATGCATTTGTGCTGTGAATTTTTGCACTTGTTATTACAATTAGCTCAATAGATATTGAGAATTGATTTTCTAAAGTTCATCTGTCATACTTTATATACATAAGTTGTTGGATTAATTAAGAGTTTTCATTACTTTGTAGGTAATCAAAATTGATGGAAAATAAAAATTCCAAGTCCTGTGCAGAATACTCCCCAAATTTTGAAGCTAGACAGAAAGCAGATTTGAAATGAATATTGTCGAGGTTCGAAGTGAAGAGTTAAAACTTTCACCGTAGTAGTAGTACCGCATGACTGAAATGTAATGGTTATGATTTGTTCATTGTATATTTGTTCATTGTGACGTCCAGTATTGGAGGGGGCAGCTAATTACAATAATTCTACTTGTACGAGCTTTTATTCCATTCAAGGACTTTTGTAAATTATGCACAATATAGTCCCTCTTTGAGTTTTTTCTTTTCAATAAATTTTGCAAGTGATTGTTTTAGAGAACGTGTTGTTAAAAAATAGAAAAATATTTTAAATTTATGTGTAAAATTATTTTTATTGAAATAATGTACGATTGAAAATAAATTTGAGAAAAAAAATAAAAATAAAGCTCAAACAAGGCATATTTACAATTTAAATACCATCTTCTTGAAAGCTACAAGAATTAATCTATTTGTACAAAATCAATTTACAAATTAAGTGTTGACAAAATTTAGGTCATTGATTTCAAAAACTGTTTTTGAAATGATTGACATAGATGTTATAAATGCATAGTTTGTAAATTAAAATTGTGCAAATGGCATGATTCAAACTACAATTACACACTCTTCTTAACAAAATACCTATAAATATTGATAAGCGGGTTCAACTGGTAAGAATTTTGAGAAAAATCTCAATTGATAAATTTCGTGCAGATTCATTGAATATTTTATTTAAAAAGTTACTTATAAAAATTTATTTAAAAAATAACATTTTTAAAATAAAAAAACTTTTATTTTCAATGTCAAACCAAGCCTTAACATGATCTCTAAATTTCTATTTATTTTCAAAATTTACTATTTGATCATATATTTGACACGTATGGTCTCTTAAATAGACAAAAATTGCTGAATTTATAATTATATCATAATTGATACGTGGCACCTTAAAATCCATATTAGAAACAGAGAAATATTTGGTGTACAATGACAGGGTTCTATCCTGTCAAACACCTCACATTTGGGTGGATGGGGATTTTTTTTTTTTGGCATTTTTTATTTTAGTGGGTCCCACACATTGTGAGAGTTCTTTAAGGGATATGTGAACAATAATTCTGTACAATCATAATTATTCTTAGAAACAACGTCTCTTTAGTTAAAAGGTTGAATAGCGCGTTTTGTGTTTTATATTTTTTTATGACATGGCATAATTCAATTGGCATGATAACCTATAATTATGTGGAAGTTCCGTCGCGACGTGAATGTCAATTAAGCAAATTTTAATCATTTTGGAGGCAACGCGTGACAAAGTTATATAAGTTCTATAACTCAATTGAAACGAGTTAAAAGTTTAACAACTCAATTGAGAATTCACTGAAAGTTCAATGGCCACAAATGAAGATTAGCCTTAAATAACTGTATTTTTTATTGTCAAGAATTTAATTAATTTATAGATAACTTTAAAATAAGAGTATGTTTTGATTGTTGAGAATTTAATTAATTTATAGATTAGCCACGAATTAGATACCCCTATTATTTTTATTTATTGTTTTATAGAAAACAAAACAATTTTATAATATGAAATAATCTTACGAACTTACCCATAAGAACAATGTTATAATAGGAAAACAAGTTAGCAATCATGCTATAAGTACATTAAGTTTAATATCAAGTTTGACACTGTACCACGTGGCGCCATCACATTTGACAATTTAAAAATAAAACATAGTTTTCCGTCAATTTATTTTTTAATTTCCAAATAATGTCAAACTCCGTGTACAATATGGAGTGTACACAAAGTATTATTCTATTGAAAAATCATCTAAAATACATTATTCATCTTCCGTAATTTCTATTACACTCCCAAACACGTAGATATCCTTATAAGTTGGACAATCACAATTCAATAAAGATTATAAGTGAGTCGGTTTGAATTTACTGTTTTGAACAATTCTATAGTAGTTAAACCTCTGTATGAGCTTCATTATCTAAAAATTCATTTTTAATTGTATATTATTTCAATAAAATTTAATTTAATTGGTAAGCCAATGCCAACAAAACATAGCACAATTTCTCGAGGATAGGTTCGTTTTGTTGGAATTTGTCCAGTTGGTAAACAAACTTTTGCATTATTTCGTACCAAACCCTATTTTTGCAGTTCCTTGTGTCATGTAATACATATATTTTATCTCGGTGGTTCATAAAGAGAAAAGTACATACAATAATTATTTTTCAACATTTCTCCATTTTATATTTTTGTTCTTATATCACTCTAATATTGTCAATGTTTTAAAAATCAATCCAAGCAATGACCCGAAAAAAAGAGGTAAAGAGTCAAAGGGTCGACTCAACGACTTTTTAAAAATAATTAACTAAATAAATTTATGAAAAAAAATCAAAAGATGGGGTTTTGGGCCGGATTTAGGCTACTTTTATAAAATTAAATCGGTGAAACATGAAATGGGTTAACTGTGTTTATAAAATCGGGTGGGTCATGGATTTTCAATTTTATATGAGGTTTTCTGCCTAATCGGCCCCGCTTCTCGATTTCCCCGTCGAATCAGTAGGATCGGATCAATTCTAGTAACGCTAAATATTAGAGCATCTTCATGGTAAATATATCTTCTCTAGTATCACATAACAACCTTCCTCGAGCAACATATAAAAGGGGAGAGAGCCGAGTAAGTGGACTATAGAACAATTTAAGGGACTGAACTATGTCATCCTTTTTGTTGGACTGAAAAAATAGTATTTGTATATACAAACGATCTTGCTACATGTACATCCGGGATGACATCCCGGATGACATTCCCCTCACAATAGGGGATGCTATAGTTAAAGATTGCAAAACCATGAGGTTTGCAACTCTTTTACGTCTCGTACTCGTATGTATTGCTGGTGAATATTATTTGTCACGAGTCAAACAAGCATCTAATTTAATTAATTGAGTAGCAAGGTTCCTCCATCAAATGATCTGCGGGGGACTTGATGACATCCTTATATATTTTGTGGTTACAAGTCGTGAATATTACTTCTTAACTGATTTTTATTTTTTTTAAAATATTTTTCAATTGTCATTAAACTTTAAAATGTATATGAAACGCCATTGGATTTTTTTAAATGTCTTCCAATTGCCCTCGAATTTTAATAATTATTTGAGTTGCCATTGAACTTATAAAAACATTATCACATCTATAAGTTTATCTGATGAGATCCTGATTGGGGGAATCGCATGAAACTCGCGGAATGAATTCGAAAACGCCGGGAAAGCCCAGATTCAGGTTTGTAGACGATAGGATCTTGACCCGAGCCTCACGACTCAAGAACTTAAGGTATATTAACCTTAAACCCGTTGAAGTGTAGAAACTAGAACCCCGATTTGCGAACGCCACAAAGGTAGTCCAATCCTTTGATAAGTTCTGGTTTGAACGCCACAAATATTAACACGAAATATTTGATAAGTTCATTTTTTCATGGAAGATCCATTGGAGAGAAAACTCAACTTTTATTATTATCAAAACTTCCCTTACAATGAAATAGAATTCCTATTTATATGGAAACTATGGAAAACCCTAAAAGCACAAAATATCAAGAGTCCAAAAATAATAAAACTTGCCAAAATAAGAAATATAATGAAATCTGGAAATTCGCGAAAAACAAACAACTCGTCTCAGAATTTGCCTATGCGGCCGCATAGTTAAAATATATGCGGTCGCATAGAAGGAAACTTCGTTGCTGGAGAACTTCTGTTGATGCCATGCGGCCGCATGGCATTACATCTATGCGGTCGCATAGATGCTCAATTTTCCTTCCGTCTTCGATCGCTTCTAACATGTTGATCCCCTTCGATTAGGACCTCGACCCCTTCACCAAACTTGTACCTTGGCTTGTCAACTTCAACCTCTTGGACTCCAAAGCTCGACCAAGTGCTTGCCTATCCCGTATCACATCATCCCCTCTCTCTTCGAAAGGATTCGTCCTCGAATCCAAACCTTGAATGCTCAGATTATAACCCTTGCCTCCAATCAACTCAAGCACATGGAACGGTCCGTCCCCTCTTGGATGCAATTTGGACCTCCTTTGACCTCGAGTACGCCTCCTTTGAATGTAAACCCAATCACCTTCGCATAAATCAAAATGTGCTTGCCTCGACTGCTTGATCTTGCAAGTGTGGAGTGCTCCAATAGCAACTTCATTTGATGAATAACCGTGTCTTCTCCTTGCCTTACTTGACCCTAGCACTGGTGACAATGGCAGATCCAATGTGCCAACGTCGTACCTCAATTCATGTTTTTTAGTCAACCCTCTGCAAATGTAGTTCCTCCAGTGCATTTGAAACTCCTTCGTCTCCTCAGGAATCACAAAGTCAATTTTCTCTAAAAAAGAAAAATCTAACTGAAGTTTAATTCCTGGATCGGGTGGTACTTCTGTAGGAGTGTGTTCTGGAATCAAAATTTCAGTAACCTGCAAAACAGATATATTCAAAATAGGGAGGGAATGGTTAGTTTTCACCACAGCCTCCTCAACTTCAGGCTTTTTTTCATTTAAGTTCACTTCCAACTCCTTCTTCCCATCCGAAGATTCTTCTTCAATTTCTTTTTGCAACTCCACATTCTCTTCTGGATGTTCACTCTCAACTTCCCTTTTATTCTTTCGTAGTTCTCTTCCTTTTTCTTCACAACTAACCACCTCACAATTTTCTCTCTTACTCATTTGCTCATTCTTATGATTATTCTGTGAGTTGATCAAGTCACGAATTTTTGCGAACTCAAGCTTATAATCCAACCCAGTCTTCCTGCTTGATGTATTGCCAACATGTTCCACACTTGGTGTTTTCTCCTCTCTTGAATATCCAACCCCACTATATCTTCTAGGCTCCTCTCTAAATTCCCAATCACGTCGATCCCTTCTACAAAAATGATTAGGTGCATATCTTCTCCTCATGATCGCTCTCAATTCACCCCAAGTTTCAATACACCTCTCACCATTCCTTCGCCTAGATCCTGTCAACTCATCCCACGAAATTAATGCATAATCTACGAATGAACTCACAATCAACCTCAATTTTCTCTCCCCGGAATAATCATGGCACTCAAACATCAATTCTACCTTTTCTTCCCATGCCACATACGCCTCGGGATCATTCATACCCTTAAATTGTGGAATTGTTATTTTTACACCTCCCATCCTCCTAGTAACACCATCTCCACCAAAATTTCTATGTTTTTACGTCTCTCCCGACTACTCACATTAAATACATCATCACATTGATCCCTATAATTTCTATTCGATTTCTCATCCAACCTATCCAACATACTCCCCATATCCACCAACATCATTTCCCATCGATCCATCCTATTACTCATTTTGACTCAAAGACTCAAAGGACTTGAACTGGACAACTTTGATTGAATTGTTTTAAATTCAAGAAAGTGGTTCTTGAATTGGAGTTTGAATTTTTGTATAGAGTCAAGAAAGTGGTTCTTGACTTGGAGTTTGGATTGGATTGAACACAAATTGATTTTGGATTTAGAATAGGTAGTGGGATATTAAACAATTTTCAAGATTTTTTTTTTTTTTTTTTTTACTATTCCTGACGTGAACAGTACTCGTACGGATGAACAGTAAAAAATTCGATTTTTTTTTTTTTTTTTTTTAAACTCAAAAATTTGACTACAATAATAACGAAACAAACGGAAGTTGATTTGGACTCAAATTGAGCACAAAAAACAACTTTGACTTTTTTTATTTTAATTTTCTAGATCTAAGACTCAAAATATTTACTGGACTCAAGAACATGAAGAACACAAAAAGACTCAAAACAAAGAAAATAAAATAAAAGATATAACCTGAATCTAGAGCCCGAGCTCTGATACCACTTGATGAGATCCCGGTTGGGGGAATCGCATGAAACTCGCGGAATGAATTCGAAAACGCCGGGAAAGCCCAGATTCAGGTTTGTAGACGATAGGATCTTGACCCGAGCCTCACGACTCAAGAACTTAAGGTATATTAACCTTAAACCCGTTGAAGTGTAGAAACTAGAACCCCGATTTGCGAACGCCACAAAGGTAGTCCAATCCTTTGATAAGTTCTGGTTTGAACGCCACAAATATTAACACGAAATATTTGATAAGTTCATTTTTTCATGGAAGATCCATTGGAGAAAAAACTCAACTTTTATTATTATCAAAACTTCCCTTACAATGAAATAGAATTCCTATTTATATGGAAACTATGGAAAACCCTAAAAGCACAAAATATCAAGAGTCCAAAAATAATAAAACTTGCCAAAATAAGAAATATAATGAAATCTGGAAATTCGCGAAAAACAAACAACTCGTCTCAGAATTTGCCTATGCGGCCACATAGTTAAAATATATGCGGTCGCATAGAAGGAAACTTCGTTGCTGGAGAACTTCTGTTGATGCCATGCGGCCGCATGGCATTACATCTATGCGGTCGCATAGATGCTCAATTTTCCTTCCGTCTTCGATCGCTTCTAACATGTTGATCCCCTTCGATTAGGACCTCGACCCCTTCACCAAACTTGTACCTTGGCTTGTCAACTTCAACCTCTTGGACTCCAAAGCTCGACCAAGTGCTTGCCTATCCCGTATCACATCATTATCACTCATATCTTAAAAGTTAAAGACTCGATTAATTTACCGAATATTATCTCATCCATCATTTTCAATGTCATCTCATTATATCCGTTAAGCTTAAAACAATAAGGGTCCGTTTGATTCGTCAAAATTTTTCCTGAAAGTTGGAATCGAATTCCAACTTTCACCTTTTGTCCGTTTGATAGCCTTTTTTCTCATGAAATTGGTTTCCACCCATTTTCCAAGGTACAATCACTTGAAGTGTGATTCCGTGGAATTCAATTCCTTGCTATATGGTGGGAATTGGTTTTCACCTTTTTTTTTTTAGCAATAGAAACAAATTCTAAAATAAAGTGTAAAAAAATTTATCCATTTAATTGACAAATTTCATGCAAAACAGAGGCAAACGTAAAAATAAAAAATAATTTTTTATTATTTTTATGACAATATAAATATATTTTGTCCTCAATGGTAAAAAAATTTATCCATTTAATTGACAATTTGCATAAAAAAACAAAGTCAAACGTATTATAATAGAAATGTGGAAAATTATACCAATCAAACACATTTAATTCAATTCCCGGTAAAACAATTCCAAATAATTCAATTCCCTGGAATCCATTTCCTTTCTACCTATTTTTCACCATTGCAATCAAACGGACCCTAAGTGACAAAGCAACAACAAGATAACATTCTGATAAGCACAACGATAACTCGGAAAACTATTAAACTCGATGCCAACTAGGAGACATTTGGAAAGTTCAATGACATCTTGTAAAAGTTCAACGACCATTGGATTTTTTTTTTTTGGAAAATGGTTTAATGACAACTGAAATATTTAATCATTCTCAATCCACTTTAAAAGATGACTATTCTTTATTCAACAATGCTATAGGTACCTGAAAAAATTGATAGATTTTTTACAGATCCACATTTGACAATTTTCCATTGGTTTTGGACCCAAATATGACAGAAAATGCACTATATAGGTGTTGCCAACATAGCACTGTATGGATTTTGTGAATTATTCCTTGTATTGATAGTAAATATATGAATTCCGTGAATTATTCTTTGTACGCGGGGAATAATTCTTCTTTATTGTTGTTTCCTCCAAATATATTGCGTTCATAAGGTGTGGAGTTTCACATTCTCATCTTAAATATTCTGTTTGTTTGTTTTGTTTTTTTTGTCCCACTAACTTAACTTTTTTTAACCTATTCACATTGGAGTCTTTT
This sequence comes from Osmanthus fragrans, assembly GCA_019395295.1. Taxonomy (NCBI): domain Eukaryota; kingdom Viridiplantae; phylum Streptophyta; class Magnoliopsida; order Lamiales; family Oleaceae; genus Osmanthus; species Osmanthus fragrans. Next base: position 37,618,070 of record CM033341.1, on the reverse strand, counting down.
CTATCTCAAAGAAAACTTTACAAAGTTGTTTAAAGTTTATTGACCAACGTTAAAAGCTAGATCCTTATCTCCAAGACTTGGATTTGTTTAATGTTAAATTTGTGAAAAGTTATATTTTTGAGAATTGTGTTTGATACACATTAATTGTAAAATAAGAATGAAAAATATAATTATTATGTACCCCACATAAAAGATGTAAAGTAAAAAATGGTGGCTGAATATGATGTATAACGATCATATTTTTAATTTTTATGGAGGAAAAATGATAACCAAACGGAACTAAAGGTGATAAAAATTATGACTTCACGTGCTGAATTAATACGCTATTAAAAATGAATTTTAAATGATATGTACGTAACATGAACTACTTTATTTTTATTTGAACTACTTTATTTCGTGGAAGTGTATTTTATTTTGGATTTTGCACTTTATGTACTAAAATCGTGGTTCGAGAAGCCAATTTTGTCTCCGACTTGAGTAAACTTGAGGAAAGAAACAGTAGAGGAGCAGCCCACGCGCTCCACAAATTCCCCACACACAGAATCTAGCCAATAACTGATCGTCTGCCACTCGTAACAACAGCAATGGCTTCTTTCTCGCCCGCCGCCGCCGCCTCCTCCTCCACCACTACTGCCGTCACTCGCCTTCTTCCTTGCGCCACCAGTTCTGTCGCCAACGGACTCTCCCTATCTTCCTCCGTCTCCTTCAAGTCCCTCCGTTCCTCCCCTCTCCTCTCCCACCTCTTCCTCCGCCAGGTCCATATATACGTATATTCACGTATAAAATCATAATTATCATATGTAAATCTAAATGCAATCCACTGATTATTATTATTTTTTTTTTTTTAAAAATTGTCATTGTTTGTTTCATAAATTAGAAGACAACCCTGGGGCCAGTATCTAATGGGAGGTTAAGTTATGCGACTGCGACGTCACCAATATGCTCAGCATCGGTCCCTGAACAGCTGAAAAGTGCAAGAGAGGACATTAAAGAGCTACTCAAGACTACATTTTGCCATCCTATTTTGGTAATTCCATATTTTCATTTTGCTTGTTTTTCAACAAGCAGTGACAGAATTTATAAAATTGAGATAATTTAACCAATGGTCACTGAACTTTGCTATAGCTTACTACTTGCTCACCGATCTTCAAAACGTTTCTAGTTACTCCTTGCTCATTGAACTTTGCTATATGTTACTACTTGCCCAACGAAATTTAAAAGCTTACTCATTGAGCAACAAAAAACTTTGCTTTAAGTAACATTGATGGAAACGATATGAGTGATTGATAGTTGCTTTAAGTAACATTGATGGAAATGATATGAGTGATTGATAGTTAACTTTGTTCATATTTGGGTGAGCAACGAATAACTTTTAAATCTGGGTGAGCAATAGTAACCTATAACAAAGTTCAGTGAGCAAAGAGTAGCTTTTTGAAGATTGATGTGCAAGTAGTAACCTACAACAAAGTTTAGTGACCAGTAATTAAATTATAAAATTTGAGTTAAGGTTCAAATTTTCTGAAGAACTGTATGCTTATTCGTATGATTGCATTTACATCATAGAAACTATCAGTGTAAAGTGTGTATAAGACAGATGATCGAATTCTGTGTTCGTGTGACTAAACATGTGTTTGAAGACTACATGAATGAAAGAAAATTAGGAAGAATAATCATGAAAAACACTGATGGGTGAGCATATCTGCCATGTCACTATGTCATAGTACTGCAGGTCCAAGGTCGCTGATCTGGTTGTAATCAATGGTCGAAATATTATAGTAATGAAGAATTTATACTCTGGGGAAATTTGATACTAAGAAATGGTGTATGGCCTTATGAATTACAATATTTTTACCTTGGGGGGAGTAACGAAAGTAGCTAAAGTAGATTTTGCCTTGATTTGGAAAGTTGTATATTTCAATCCCCTGGCGGTTTCTTTGATTTCGAGGGGACTGAGACAAGGGGATGTCGTCACTCTCTTTCTCTTCCTCCCGACAAGAATTATTTAGTTACATGCTGAAGAAACAGGATTGCTAGATACAGCAAGAAGCATCCAATCATGCATCAGTCAATTGTTACTTTCACTTTCAGAAGGGAACATCCTGTTTTTATACAAGAAGACTGGATGGTATTTGATTTGTGAAGTGCATGGAGAGATAGTATGTTTTACTTTTTGTCAAGTTTCAGATTTGCAGCATTTGGCAGGAATTTTGATTATGTCTCTTTGCCTGATTTATGAAGTTAGCTTCATACGTCTTGTGCAACAACGGTACTATGAGGGGGAAAATAACCTTGTGCCTGGTGTATGGGGTGGATGCTTCTTTAATATATTTACTAGTATATGATTGTTATAATTGTGTTTTGCTTCTTTAACTGATATTTTGAGAAAACAGTAATCGGAAAGAACTTGCTGTAAACATCTATTCTCCCCACTAAAATGTAAACCCCATTTTTCCTTAGAGATCAATAACCCCCAACCCCAACCCAAATCACACGTGCACAAAAAGGATAGCTCACCCCTAAGTTGCTAATTTGGGAATTGGGATAAAATATTTAGGACGTGTAAAGAAAGACTTAAAATACAGAAATTTAGACATTAATGTTTGACATTATGAGTGGCAATGGCTTCACCACAAGGATTGTGGCATTTTTCAAACTAATGCCTTAATGTTTTACAGAATTATGAATGATAAATATATAATGTGATAGTTGAGACATGGTTTTAAAGTTTCCATATGAAACAGGTCCGCATGGGCTGGCATGATTCCGGTACTTATAACAAGGATATTGAAGAATGGCCAAAAAGAGGTGGTGCTAATGGAAGTTTAAGATTTGAGATTGAACTGAAACATGCAGCCAATGCTGGTGAGTTCTATATCAATATCGATTAGTTGCTTGGTCGATGAGCATGTTGCCTTATACGGTGAAGTACAGGGCTGGTTAATGCACTTAAACTTCTTCAGCCTATCAAGGAAAAATATTCTGGTGTGACTTATGCTGATTTATTTCAGTTGGCCAGTGCTACTGCTGTCGAGGTGATTTTTTTGGTTTATATTTGGCATGGATTTTTTTTTTTTTTTTAAAACTTTGATCTTACTGAAACACTTCTTTGGAATTACAGGAGGCTGGGGGTCCCAAAATTCCTATGAAGTATGGAAGAGTGGATGTCTCTGGACCTGAGCAATGCCCTGAAGAAGGGAGGCTACCCGGTAAAATAACTACAACCTTTGCAAATATATTATTTTCATTTGCATATATTTTCTAAAGATCAGCAGTTGCGGAGGCCGATTATAAAGAAATAAGAACGCCAGAAAAACATGTGAAAATACCACGAACTCTAATCTCTCAATATCAGGTTTCAATGATTGCATAATCTATTGGCTATTCGCTGCAGTGTGAAAAGTTCTGTGGGTTTGGTAGATGTCCCAGGGGTTTGTGGATCTAAGAAAAAGCTTGAGAATCATGTTATATGTCTGAGCATTTGAAATTTCCACTAGATACCGACAAAGTTTAAAAATGCGAAACTAAGTACTGAGGCAGTTTTTCTTTACGAGGCGAGGCGTAAGTCTCGATGCGGATTGAGGCGTAAGCCTCACAAAAAATAAAAAATCTAAGTAAAAGAATTATAAAATAATACAAAAATACAAAAAAATAAAATAAATAAAATTGGAGTATATAGTAAATAGGATATATAGTCATTAGTTTTTTGAAAGCAGACTTTTAAATTTCAGTTTTTTGTCCTCTAATTTCTGGCTGCTGTTTAGTTTTCTAGGTATTTTATTATTTTGTTTGGGCCCAAAATACCTTTTTAAATGAGCTATTTTCTTTTTTTAAGAAGTGCCCTTTCAAATTTTAAATGAGGCGCATGCCTCATGCTCCATGAGGCGTGTGCCTCATATTTTTAGCCTCAAAAATATCGCCTTGAGGCATACTACATAAGTCTCACGGTGAGGCGGGCCTCAAGGCGCGCCTCACTACGCCTTTTTAAACCATGGATACCGACCCTTGCTAATTTTGATTTTTCTATATTATTCTTGATAACCTACATCATATTGCATTACATAATTTTTCAAATGCCCACTAGAATTTTTCAGGTCCTTTAGCAGAGCCTGCTTTTTTAGTTTTTACTTGCTCCCACCAGATTGCAATTCTCATAGCCCTTCTCACAATTAACTTATATCATTGATCAGATGCCGGTCCCCCTTCACCGGCTACCCATTTACGTGAGGTCTTCTACAGGATGGGATTGAATGATAAGGTAATTTGTCATCCTATTGCTGATCTGAAATTCAATGTCAAGATAATAACACTCAGCATTTTTGTTTTCTAGGAAATAGTCGCTCTCTCCGGTGCACATACTCTGGGAAGATCCAGGCCAGAGCGTAGTGGATGGGGCAAGCCAGAAACAAAATACACGGTATTGAGATAGAACCATTAATTCCATAGATTATTTGTCAATATTATGCACTTCTATTTCATTTTGGGTGGGAATGGAGGAGCAACATTCTGCAAACCTATATAGCATCAACAGCTGCAGAAAATTAGTGTGCTGGTTCCATGAAAGAGAATGTCATGAAGTTATAGCAAATGCCAGTCCTACATATGCTGTCTATGATTATATTGGACGTACTTTTACCTTTAAATTATCTATCCTGTTGGTATTTTTGCTCTACTGCCTTTCTAATTTTAGTGCAGGCAATTATCTTAGTTTTAACCAGGTGCATATTAATAGTAATTAATTTCTGTCATCTGGCAGAAAGACGGACCTGGAGCCCCTGGAGGTCAGTCATGGACAGTGCAGTGGCTTAAGTTTGATAACTCCTACTTTAAGGTGCTGTTTGGTGATGTCAGTTTTCTTAAGAATCGGGATTTCGCTCTCTCCATTCTGACATGAAATTTATGTTTAGGATATTAAAGAAAGAAGGGATGCAGATCTCTTAGTTTTGCCAACAGATGCTGTTCTTTTTGAAGATCCTTCATTCAAGGTAGAATAATGGGAAGTGTCAAAAGACATGTACTAATACCGTCTCTTTATATTTGCATTTGACTATACGCATCTGCAGGAATACGCTGAGAAATATGCTGAAGACCAAGATGCATTTTTGAAAGATTATGCTGAAGCTCATGCTAAACTTAGCAATCTTGGAGCCAAATTTGAGCCTCCCAAGGTTTCTTTCATTACTTAGCTTATATTGGGCTTCTATGCTTTCTTGTTTTGAGCCCAATTATATGGTGCACGCTTTAACGACTTTTGGGTAAATTAAATCCTGAAGCTGATAATATGACTTTTCTGCAGCTTGCATGTTAACTTTTTGTAAAAATGATTCACCCTGGATCCGATTGCCTTACTACGCAAAATAGATCACACCACGAAAATGCTATTGCACATCACACTCTTAAGTGGAACTCGTATGATTCCTCAAAACTACATTTTCACAATTATTGCAAAAATTATTTCTGTATTGGCTCAGACATTCGTGTACCTAGCTCTGTTTTCTCCCTTTCAACTTTTAATCTAACTATTTTAGTTTAATTTCCGCCTAAAAGATTCTTTTTAAGCTGTTAAACCAAATTGAAAATATTTTTCTTTGATCCATGCTACATACCCCCATTGATTTTGCCACCTTGGATAGGCATATGGCTATAGAGTACATGAAGATTTTCTCATTTTCTACGATGTGTTTCACCAATCTTATGGAAATTTGACATCAAACTAACGTCTAAAACATTTTCTGGACAGGGTTTCTCATTAGATGAAAGCTCCCCACAAGCTCAACCAGAAAAGTTTGAGGCAGCCAAATATTCGACGGGAAAGGTTATAATAGTTAATTGCTTATACCATACTGTTCACTTAATGGCTGTTGAAAGTTTTTTTTTCCCCTGTATGCATAAAGAACTTCACGGCAGGAATACATGCAAGTGCTTAAATGTTTTACCTTTTATGGTTGCTGCAGGACTAAAATTCAATACAAGTATCTTCTTTTCTTGTGCTGTTATTTTAATAACACAAGATGACGCTTTTACCAAATCGTGTGAACTTCATACCTAAAACCTGGAATCTTAATGAAGGTGAGGAATAAATTCAATAAGTGTTACCTATTTCAATTGCAGAGAGAGCTTTCTGAGTCTATGAAACAAAAGATTCGAGCAGAGTACGAAGGATTTGGAGGAAGCCCAGATAAGCCTCTCCAATCGAACTATTTCCTAAATATTATGATTGTGATTGCTGTTTTGGCATATGTGACATCTTTGGTTATGAACTGAGATGTTTTGGGTGTGAAAATTTATTATGGAATTTACTTTTGCTTTCTTTAAAATGTGTTGATGCGGAGGTTTGGGATGTCACGAACTATGATGTTGACTGCAAATTATACATCATATACAAAAATAGAAAATTTATATATGTATACCACGGCATATGTACAATATCTTACAAAAATGTAAAATATGTATACTTATTCGTGAAACCACCGATATATGCAAAGAGGGGACCTTTAACGTGGCTATATCATTCGAATGGAGTGTGAAGCCATTGGAAGAAGCCTAAATTGGCCACTCCAATCGAACTATTTCCTCAATATCGCCTTTTGCTTTCTTTAAATTATGTTGATGTGGAAGTTTAGGTTCTTGCAAACTATGATGTTGATTGCACCATTATGCATTTGACCTCTCTGCTTCATAACTTGGGTTTACCCCAAGCTTCTTTGCCCTTCTCGTATATTGGAATATATGCTTATTTTCCATGGTAAGCTTTAGCACATGCAGCAAAAATTTAAGGCCAAATGGTCGATGCAAATTCGGAGTCCGTTATATAAATTCGTTCTCATCTTCCCGTTCATTTCATTGCAATACTTTGTAAGATTCAATGCAACAAGGTGTCTTCAGAAACGACGCTGCACTCTAACACGTTAGTTTTCGACATATTTTTGCACTTTAATCCGAAGACTTCATGTTTGTGGAAGAAGGTGATGTTTAGTGACTGATGTGTCGTCGGCGGTGGTTATGGTGCTTCTTATGAAATAACTAGTGGAAGGCACGTGCTGTAGTGTAGTTGACTATATATTAGCGTGAGTAATTTTGCGTTATTTTACATATTAATTTTTTACTGTAGAAATTTTTTTGTGTATTAGTCATAAAAGCTGAATAGAGAAATAATTTTTAGAAATAATTTAGTTTTCGGTGTTTTTATAATTAAATATTTAGGAAATATTTGATATTTGGTTTGTCGAATTGTATATTTATTATATATTAGATATTTTTAGGATTAGGATACGATATATATAGTAGGTTTAACAGTAATTGTGAGACGCAAAAAATATTTATATTAGCGTGAAGATTTTAATTTTTTTAAAAATTTTTAATTTAATTTTCGGTATTTTTATAATTGAATATTTAGGAAATATCTGATATTTTTTTTTACGAATGGTATATTTATTATATATTAAATATTTTTATTAGTGTGAAGATTTTAAATTTTAAAATTATTTTAATTTATTTTTTGGTGTTGTTATAATTGAATATTTAAAAAATATTTGATATTTTTTTTGTCAAATTATATATTTATTATATATTTTTAGAATTAGGATAATATATATATATATATATATATATATATAATAACAAAAAAAGAAAAATAGAGTCACGGCTTCAGAGGCGATACTCCTTTTTTTTTTTTTTTTCTAAAAAACTTATGTTTTCGCCTTGATTTACGGGCTTAATTCGGGATATCAAACGAAATCGAAATATTACATTCTTAATATCATTTTGAAGAACTCAATGCCTAATATTTCACGATATTGATGGTGTGTGAAATGGTCAATCGTAGCGAAAGTTACGTTACGTCAAAGTACGCGATTTCAAACTAATATTTCGAAAATTTCGATAACAAATTAACTTTAAAAATTCTTCGACGATTGTACGCTACCCGAATCCATAAATCTTCTATATCATTTCGAAACTCATTTCGAGAACTATATCGTAGATATATCGAATGATCTAAATGAATATCGAAAATAGTCAAACGGACGTCAAACGCGTGTGTTAAAAAAGACGTATAACTCGTCTTTTTATTGAAATTACTTGTTTTTTGTCTCAATTTTCGGGCTCAATTCGGGATATCAAACGAAATCGAAATATTACATTCTTAATATCATTTTGAAGTACTCACGCCCTAGTATTTCACGATGTTAATGATGTGCGAAACGGTCAATCGTAGCAAAAGTTACGGCGCGTCAAAGTAGGTCATTACAAACTAATATTTCGAAAATTTCGATAACAAACTAACTTTAAAAATTTTTCGACGATTGTACGCTAGCCGAATCCATAAATCTTCTATATCTTATCGAAACTCATTTCGAGAACTATATTATAGATATATCGAACGATCTAAATAAATATCGAAAATAGTTAAACGAACGTCAAACGTGTGTTAAAAAGACATATAACTAATCTTTTTATAAAAAAAAATTTGACGTTAAAATTTTTTATATTTTTTGACACTTATAATTTTTTTTTTATACAAATTGTCGATACGTGGCACAAAAATCTGATGTAAGAAATTATCTCAAAACGACGTCGTACTTTTTTTTTTTTTACGAATGATATATTTATTATATATTAAATATTTTTATTAGTGTGAAGATTTTAAATTTTTAAATTATTTTAATTTAATTTTTGGTATTGTTATAATTGAATATTTAAAAAATATTTGATATTTTTTTTGTCAAATTATATATTTATTATATATTTTTAGAATTAGGATAATATATATATATATATATATATATATATAATAACAAAAAAAGAAAAATAGAGTCACGGCTTCAGAGGCGATACTCCTTTTTTTTTTTTTTTTCTAAAAAACTTATGTTTTCGCCTTGATTTACGGGCTTAATTCGGGATATCAAACGAAATCGAAATATTACATTCTTAATATCATTTTGAAGTACTCACGCCCTAGTATTTCACGATGTTAATGGTGTGCGAAACGGTCAATCGTAGCAAAAGTTACGGCGCGTCAAAGTAGGTCATTACAAACTAATATTTCGAAAATTTCGATAACAAACTAACTTTAAAAATTTTTCGACGATTGTACGCTAGCCGAATCCATAAATCTTCTATATCTTATCGAAACTCATTTCGAGAACTATATTATAGATATATCGAACGATCTAAATAAATATCGAAAATAGTTAAACGAACGTCAAACGTGTGTTAAAAAGACATATAACTAATCTTTTTATAAAAAAAAATTTGACGTTAAAATTTTTTATATTTTTTGACACTTATAATTTTTTTTTTTATACAAATTGTCGATACGTGGCACAAAAATCTGATGTAAGAAATTATCTCAAAACGACGTCGTACTTTTTTTTTTTTTACGAATGATATATTTATTATATATTAAATATTTTTATTAGTGTGAAGATTTTAAATTTTTAAATTATTTTAATTTAATTTTTGGTATTGTTATAATTGAATATTTAAAAAATATTTGATATTTTTTTTGTCAAATTATATATTTATTATATATTTTTAGAATTAGGATAATATATATATATATATATATATATATATATAATAACAAGAAAAGAAAAAAAACAAAAAAGAAAAAGAAAAATAGAATCACGGAGATGGCCTAGCCACCTCCGTGAAACGATCACGGCTTCAGAGGCAATACTCCTTTTTTTTTTTTGCTAAAAAACTTATGTTTTCGCCTTGATTTACGGGCTTAATTCGGATATCAAACGAAGTCGAAATATTACATTCTTAATATCATTTTGAAGAACTCAAAGCCTAATATTTCACGACATTGATGGTGTGTGAAACGGCAAATCGTAGCGAAAGTTACGTTACGTCAAAGTACGCGGTTTCAAACTAATATTTCGAAAATTTCGATAACAAGCTAACTTTAAAAATTTTCGACGATTGTACGCTACCCGAATCCATAAATCTTCTATATCATCTCGAAGCTCATTTCGAAAACTATATCGAATGATCTAAATGAATATCGAAAATAGTCAAACGGACGTCAAACGCACGTGTTAAAAAAGATGTATAACTCGTCTTTTTATTGAAATTACTTGTTTTTTGTCTCAATTTTCGGGCTCAATTCGGGATATCAAACGAAAACGAAATATTACATTCTTAATATCATTTTGAAGTACTCACGCCCTAGTATTTCACGATGTTAATGGTGTGCGAAACGGTCAATCGTAGCAAAAGTTACGGCGCGTCAAAGTAGGTCATTCCAAACTAATATTTCGAAAATTTCGATAACAAACTAACTTTAAATTTTTTTCGACGATTGTACACTAGCCAAATCCATAAATCTTCTATATCCTCTCGAAACTCATTTCGAGAACTATATTATAGATATATCGAACGATCTAAATAAATATCAAAAATAGTTAAACGAACGTCAAATGTGTGTTAAAAAGACATATAACTAATCTCTTTATAAAAAAAAATTTGACGTTAAAATTTTTTTTTACGTTAAAATTTTTTATATTTTTTGACAGTTATAGTTTTTTTTTATACAAATTGTCGATACGTGACAAAAAAAACTCACGCAAGAAATTATCTCAAAACGACGCCGTATTAGAAAACGATACAAAATTCTGAGACCTGGTAAAAACTAAACTCACTCTTTTATATTATGTAGATATGGCTCGATTTTGAATATAAATATTACTTTGTTTCATTCATTACGAACTTTCTACAAATATTTAAGGACCCATAGAAGCCCAAATCCAGCCCAAAAGGTTTTTTAATCGATATTTTCTTCCAATATTCAATTATTTTGCATTGTTTAAAAAAAAAAAAAACACTTTTGATCAGTGTAATTCAATTATATTTTTGTTCAAAAGTAACATTGACTTGAAACGAATGTTGTAATAGAGAAAATAGCAAGGAAAAAGAAAAAGATTTTAGTTTGTTAGTGTGGTGGTGGTGTTTTCAAATAACTTGATTATTTTCAATCTTAACCTATAACAAATATTTATTCATGAGTAAACTTACCCGTATTTAAATCTCATCTAGAATTATGTTTCAAGTACATTGTTTTTGACATAGAGTTTGACGCTCCGCTCACATGCAAAAAGTGGGGTCCATGATTAAAATAATCGAGGACTCCACGCATGTGAGTGGAGTGTCAAAAACAATGTATGAAAAAAATGTACTTGAAGCATAGTTCTTGAATCTTTCACATTTGCACAAGCGCACACTCGTTTATTTCGTAAAGCGGCAATGTTATGTATAATTTGTAATAATCTCCTCAATTTTCGAGTCTACGCACCTTTGTAGATATAATTTTATTATTTATTTCTATTAAGATTAGGTTTAACTGCAAAATTTTATGTTCAATTGGAATCTATAACATGTTGGCTAACAACCTTGTTGCAGAGACAGACAAAACGAAAGTTCCAACCACCACATTACATTTTCTGAGTATCTTCTCATTTTTAAAGGATTTTCCTTTTTCATTTCATGTGATATGTATATGTGTGCGCGAGCAGGGAGACGTATTCGTAGAACTCAATCTCATTTGAAAAGCTATATCTCTATCTTTTAGCAATTCAACGAAAAGTAATTCACGCAAAATTTTAATATAGCTACATAGAAAGTATACATATATCTATGTAAAATTGAGCATGTTTATTTTGGTATTTTAGACCTTCTATTATTTAAAATAAAAGATAGGTAGGTGAAAAAGGGCGTGTGCTTTTTCCATGTTTGATGATGAAACAAGAACAAAAAGGAAAAGCCGAAAAAACGTTAGATTTTGGATGAAAAAGACCTTGGACCACCTTTTAACATTAAAGAAAATGACTAATTATAATTTTCTAGTTAGCTCTCGACTTTAGGGTACCATCTTTCATGACACGAACTAATGCGTCGTTGATATGGATTTTTTTTTCTCTTCTTGAACTTGATCGTGTTTGTCGTTATGTACTCGACTCCAATAATGAGAATTACCATTTTTTCCCATTCTTGGTTAGGATACCATGTGATCTACTTTGTGGTGCCGGTCCCTTCAAAACAAAAAGATGGCCCGCTGTGCCTCTCAATCCCATATCTACTACTTAGTCAAACCCTTCCCTACCTCTTTATCTTATATATATATATATAAGAAGCCTTCTCTCTGATCTAACCAATTCCATCGACCTAGTTACCGGAACAAGAAGAGCAAGATATCATGCGGAGGGACCCTTATGTCACTTATGCTTCGTCCACCATTGCTCATACACAGGCTTCCCTCTAAGGCGGGATGCTCCTCGAGTCCATATCATAAATGGACTTCAAAAGGAGAGAATTTAGATTACTATGTTGGTATAGCGAGCATAAAAACCACGGAATATTTATTAAAATCTTCTAGAAAGAGTCGATGGACTCTTCTAGTCTCCCTAGTCGACGAGGGTGGTAGCCGGCATAATGATCCCTTTTTGTTTGTCGAAGAGGGCCCTCTTATCATCTTTCTGACCATATATTAATTAATCTTGAAATTGTCGTAAAACACTAAGGAGTTTCTCGATCATGGTTGAACAAGTTTATGTTACTCGAAAATTGTCAAGTAAAAGAAAAAAATGTTTTCTCAGCTTTAATAGAATGAGGTCCATTAATCATAATATGTCGATACTTTAGCTTAAACTAAGTCCCTCGTCTAAAAGTAACGTCCTCCTCAAACAATTTTCTTCTGTTGATTTGTTCTTCTAATATTTAACTTTTTGTGTCCAAAAATTGATTAATATTTACCATTTTTTTTAAATGTTGTAAAGGAAACATATGGAGCATCAAAATGTACTGATTTGGACATATTCTTCAAGGCCTCGTATTGATTAATTTGGACGTGCCGCCCGTTACTAGTTAGTTCAACCCCCCACTTATGGGTCGACAGACTTGGTTGTGCTCAATAGTAACTTAAAAATTACTTTTTCAATTACTTTTTTTTAAAGTACTTCTCAAAAAAATAACTTTTAAGCTCTTTTAATTACATACTCCGCGTTGCAGTACATCTTCCGAATTCTTGAATTCTTACAAGAGGCCAACGTATAGTCACCTCGATTTAGTAGCACTTATTCATTGTATTTAAATTCTCGTTAAATAAAAAGAAAAGTTGAGGGTAACGACTGCAACAAATCAAAGGCTTGTGGAAAATTTGCTAGTGTTTCAAAAGTTTGGAGCTTTTGCTACAATTATTCCTTAAAAATTTGATAAATGCACATGATATTAAAGAAAAAAATAAAAGGAAAAAACAGAAAGGAAAAGAAGAAAATGAAAAAGAAAAGATTGCTATTATAAACGTGTAGCCATTGTTTTTTTGTAACTAACAACGCTATACAAATTGTAATACTATAATTTCTTTCTTTTTAAAGATTAGGTTAACCAGAAAACTTTTCTATTTTATAACTTGGATCGAAACACATGTTGCAAAGACAAAGATAGTGTGAGTGTGAAAGTTCAACCACCACATTACAACTTCTGCTATTTTAAGGTTTTTCCTGTTTATTTCACGTGATGTGTGTATATATTATATGATTATTCATGTAATATTAACTATATTCCTATTAACTTTATATTTTTTCAGGCATTCCGAGGTTGAATTATGCTTAGTGTACAATATTGGTTGACAATAATGGTTGACAATCACTCACATGAGAGGGGGTCCACGATGAATAAAAAAATCATGGGCCCCCTTCATGTGAGATGATTGTCAACTATTGTTGTCAATCAATGTTGTACAAGTAGCAAGATTCTCCGAAGTTTCAATTTAGGATATAGGTATGTGCACTATTTCGTGACAGGATGGTAACTTTCTATAAAATTTTCATTCTCCACGTAATGATAAAATTTTGCTTCATGACCGTTCAAGTGACAAATACATTTTTCTTAGTTTCAATTCGTAGATTTGTGTTTTCTTTGTGACTAATCGAAATTAATTAAATTTTTTTTTTTAATATTTATATGTTTGAGATAGGGATTTATAACATAGGTAAACACTCTACTAAACTTCAAGTGAAGTTTCATGTCAATCATCAAAATCTATTTAATAGCAAAGTGTTCATTGATATTTATTTTTTGTTTTAATTTGATGACTCGATTAGAATTCGTTAATTTTTCTAATGAAAAGTTTGATGTGGCAGAAAACAATAGAACATGACGTCAATTTGATTTCGTTAGAAACCCTAACAAATTTTATGAGTGACAAAACTAAAAGCAAAATCCATTAACATCAAATATCGTTGTAAATTGAATGTCAGTTAGTGGTTTTATAATTTAAATGATAATTTATTAGCATGTAAATACGTTGTTTTATTTAATTGTTATCATGTATTGAGAATCTGATTTTAGTTTACGACAAAAAAAACGTAGTCCCTAAAAATTTAAAATATTCATTTGCAATATTTTATAAGGAAGGCAAGTAGAAAACTTGTTTACTTCTGAACATGGATGGGATCTAGGCATCAAATAGATATCCAATATTCTCTCTTTCAAGTGTATTTTATTTGCATAATTGTACGCGTTAGAGGCACAAGACTGCGGCTTTTGAGAGCAAAGGGGGAAGGCCATGATCACATGCACTTAGACGCTCAAATTGAATATCGAATAGGAAATTTGGTATGGAAAAATCACGAAAGAAGGGTAAAATTAATCATGTAAGTTTTATAACTGTTTGATAGGGATTAAAATTAAAATTTAAAAAAAAAAGGACAAATAAAAAAATTCTTAAGTTTTTATAGTTGTTTGATAGGGATTAAAAATTTAATTTAAATTTAAGTTAAAATCAACCATTACTTTTAATAATATATTTCATTGATACCACCAGCATTCAACAACACATTGCACCGACTTTATCAAAATTTACTAAAAATATGATTTTTCCCACCAAATAGAGGCTTAGCATAGAAAAAGGGTAGAATGAAAATTAATGCTAATAGAAAAAGTTTTTAATAATTAACAATTTTCTATAAATACATCACATTTTATTGTATTGAAATTTAAATATCTCTAATATTTGCTCACTGCCTCTCACACTTATATTCCCAACTTCTTTCTCATTGCATTTTAATAGTCAACCTTTTATTAAGCCTTTGTTTGACACCCCCCCCCCCCCACCTTTTTTTTTTTTTTTTTCAAATTTAGTATTTGAAATAATATTTTTTTTTTTAAAGAATGTATAGTTGAAAAAGAAGGAAAAAATTTCGATTTACATGTAATATTATTTTATAAAAAATTGTGTAATTAAAAGTAAAAAAGAGAGAACAAATATAATAAAGATAGGGGACCAAACAAATGCTAATTATTACATATTATTACATTCACAAAACATCAGTGTCTCTATCCGCATATAATTATTGCCCTTGGGCATTTAATTCTTTTAAAGTACTCAAATATCTATTTATTATAATTATAATATTTAAATATCACATTGAGGTCGTAGAAATTATTTTTTGGACGCTTATATCATTACTATAATTCAATTATTTCAAAAATATATTATTTTTTTATTTTTAATATGTATTTAATTATTTCAATAATATCATATTTTTCAATATATATTTAAATTATTAATTATTTGAACAATATTTTTCAATAATTATTTGTCAATTATTTATGATAATCAGAGATTCACTAATCAAGAGGGGGTGAATTGATTTTTAAAACTTTTTCGACGATTAATCTCAAAACAATTAAATACACAAGATATATAATAATATAAATGCAAGATGTAATAATAGAAGTGAATATTCAAATTCGATAACTTAATTCAAGTATTGTCACTTAAGAAAAAATAGCAATTCAAAGTAAGGTGCGATAATGTAAAAGTGACAAACAAATTTAATGGGGTTCGATACACAATGTGTTCTACGTCTCCGTCACGAGTAAGGTTAAATGCACTATAATGGTAACTTACAAACAAGGAGTATCAATCCTTAAGTGACTTACAACAAAGAGCACTTATCCTTAGGTGACTTACAATAAGGAGTATCTATCCTTAACGACAATCGAGTTTTCACAAGACTCTCGAAACCACCACAATATAAATGATAATTTTACAATTGAAAGAACTTTTTAAAAAAATGATATAATCAAATCAAATATTTAGAGAGTTATGATAACATTTCAATAGATAACAAATAATAAAGTTCAAGTGTTTATGTTGCAAAACTTTGATGAATAATGAATGATGAAATAATTTAGATCTTTGTATCAAAATTTTCAACCAATTGATCTCTTTTAACAAATAATACAAGTTAAGTATGAAAAGAGATTTACACTTCAATATAAGTGTTGACAAAGAAAATATTTTTCAAAAATAGAAAATAGATGAGATTGAAGTTTTTCTTGCAAAGTGAATTACTTGATGAAATAGATGAAAACAAGTTTGGACCAATCAAAAAATTCTTTGTAATAAATCAAATGAAATATAAAACTAAGTAAGCTCAATGATTTTCAATAAATATGCTCTCTTAATATCTCTTGTAGGTTGGTGAAGTTGAATGCCAAAAGATTGGCTATTTATAGATCAAGAATTGAAAATCAGGGACTTTCGGCTGATCTCTTTCGGTTGACCGAAGTTTGTAGCTGTTAGAAAAATTCAAACGTTTGAGTTTCGACTGAGCGATTTTACCCTTTTGGTCGAACAAGGTTCGATAAACCGGTATACATTTCGGTCGATCGAAATGTGTAGATTTTGTCTTTTTATTTTTATATCAAAATGTTCATTTTTCCAAATTCAATTTCATATCAAAACATTTTTATGCAAGTGATTAGTTATGAGAAATAGTTTGAGCTTTGCATTCTTGCTAAAAATTGATGAGTTATACCTTTACATAATCGAAGTTTCAATAAACAACTTCTAAACTCTAATTTTCAAAATTCTTGATTTCTTCGAGTTTCTCTTGATTGCTTATTCTTCAACGGATGGCGATTTGAGACTTTGAATGTTTAAGAAGATTTATACATGAAATCTCACGAAACAAGACTTGTTAGAAATATAAGTGTATTGTTTGTTATAATCAAAACAAGTGGAGTTATATTGAATCATAGGTCAGCACTATTTAGTTATGATGAATGCACATTTGACACATTCATTATCTTACTTTTTATTTTTCAATATGTATTTAATTTGTTTAACAATGTTTGACAGATTTATTACTCAATGAATGTTAATATATAGAGAAGGTAAATGGGGGACATAACGTGTATCTATAATAAATAATTTCAATCGATATATTCGATGCATATTAAGCGAATATAAAGAAATAATGGTATTCATTGGATGTTCACTTCCAATCAAAAGGTAAATGGAGGGACTATTCTAATTGATTTCCTCAACTATTTAAATTATTTTCACAAATTGATTTTTATTTTATTTGAATCAAAAGTTCATTTTACAAAAACAATTTATAATAATTAATTTTTATATTCTCACATCTTACAATATTATTTTTATATCACATACAAAATATTTTAGAATAACGTGCAACATACGTTCATCCATGACTAGTTTTTTAAAATGTGTCCAATTCTTCGATGTGCACTTTAATTCAAAACGTGAATGAAGTATCATTCTTTTCTGATAAAATAAAATGCCAAATCACATAGAAAATGCTATTAGGCATAAATTCTATATGATCATTTTTTTGACAAATCGAAAGAATCAGAATTCCAAAACACGCTTTTGACATCTTAATTTTTGAAAAAGAAAAAAGAATCATATAAAGTCTTGCGTATTGATTCGGACAACCTTAAAAGTGCTATTTTTCGTTTCTATAATTATAGAATACTATTAAAAAAAAAAAAACGCTAATATTGAAAGTACATTAAAGGATTAATAAATAAATTTTATTTGTAACAATTTGCTAAATATTAGTAGCACACAAATGATGTTTGAACGAAGTTTGCTTGTCAGAATTAACCCAATATCTGATTTATAAAGATATTAATAAAAATTTATAAAAAAAATTATTACTTAGGAATTGACTGGGCAATGTCACAAGAATCATACTAAATTTATAGATACAGAACACTTACAAGGAAAAGACAAACATGTGGGATCCACTTTTTTTCATAATATTTTAATAAGGTGAAACCTACATTCATATAAGTATCTGTAAGGATTCTGATAGTGAATAGTTCTGTATAAATTGATTTATCCATGTCACAAACCTCATCTATAATCGTTTCATCGGATAAATGATTCTACATTGTTAAGGTAATAACAATTAAACCCTTAAAAGTTATTAATGTAGACTTGTAAAAAATTTATAGAGTTAAATCGCTAACAAGTCAGAACCCACTGATTGATCCATCAATCAAACAAATTCGTAATCGGCATTGTGACTCTATTGTCAAATGACAATTCAAACTAGAGTATTAAAATTTTGCTTTCGTTAAATATTTCATGTTGAGGCTTCGTTTGATTCTCATTTTTTCTCTATATAAAAATAAAAAATATGATCGTTATTCATTATATTTAACCACAATTTTTTTACCTTACATCTTTTGTGTGGAGTATATAACGACTATATTTTTCATTTTCATTTTACAAATAATGTGTATCAAACAGAGCATAAATCTTAAAAAATAATTTATGGTCGAAATCAATGTGAGAAAGATTGAAATCTTTTCATCGTCCAATTAGAATCAGAATATTAACATTAGGTCCTGTTTGATTGACACATTTGCCATTAAAAATATCACATTCGAGAAAAATATTTTTCGCTTTGATCGTTTGATTGCGGCGTGAAAATGAAAAATATTTTTCAAAGTACAATTACTTTAAATTTGTTTTTAACAAATTTTATGAAAAATATTTTTTTTATGATTTATGTGAATTTTTATTTTTTAATTTATATAAAAAAATATTTATCTTTTCATCTTTTTATTAAATGGATGCTTAAAAAAAATTATTGAACACATAAACATAAAGGGGTGAAAAAAGTTAATAAGGAGGGATGACAGAAAAATATATGATTTAATGATGCTAGCCTCCTCCTTCTGCCACCCTCTGACACCGCTGACCACGCCACCACCTCCGCCGCTTCTCAACCCCACAAGAAAACAGACACAAATTTCTCACAACCCAACAAAATAGAGCCTTTTCGTTTATAATTTTTTTAAAAAATATGTGATTAAATTTTTTTTTAAATTTATATATAATATTATTTTATTAAATAATATTTGATTGATAAGAAGAAAAATAAATAAATTATAATTTAAATGGGGGATCCTTAAACTATCAAAATCCGGAAAATTCAAAACTCGTGAAATAAAAACCCCTTCAAGACCCTCCTCCTTCTCCTAACACAACCCACTAACCCAACTCCCAACCCACTTCTCGGCACATTTACTTCTTTAATCGACACACACTGACACACAAGTAACGAATTCCAAGAAACACGCATTTACACACACTGCTGATTCAGAACGGAGAAAAAAGGATAATAATCCAGAAAAATACTACAGATTTTCTTGAACCAACGACAAAGATGCACTTTTTTCCATTTTTACGGTCAGATTTAGATTGAATTTTCTAAAACCCTCTTTCTATTACCAAATAAGTTCTTACATAATCTACATTTCCGGGTCTTACTGGCACGCCAGATCCATGTATGAATTCAAAATTTACAAAAACCAGATGCTGTACCTTGTGCTTCATTGCTTGTACATTACTTTCCTTCCAGCCCCACCGCCATTATGATCCTGTTACATTAAACCGAGTTTAGCTCCAGACTTTTCCTCTCTATATTTTCTGATTTCTTCGCTCTCAAGGATCTAACTGTTTTGAATTTTATTTTTTATTTTTTTCTTTCCATTAACAATGCAATTGCATAAAGTTTCACCCCTAGATTCTGGTATGTGACATGGGCTGTAGTGGGTCCAAGGTGGACGACCTGCCTCTGGTGGTCCGCTGCCGGGAGCGGAGGGAACTCATTAGAGCCGCCGCCGAACACCGCTTCGCGGCGGCCCACGTTTCATACTTCATGTCCCTCAAGGAAGTAGGCGATGCTCTCAAGAAATTTGTGGATGAGGAGCTAATTTCTGCATCCCCCTCTTCCTCCTCTCTGTCTTCGCCTTCCTTAGTTCTTCCTCCATTGGAGAAATCCAGGAAAATTAACAAAGAGGGTTCTTCTTTGCATAATCCAGGGACCTCGGGTGCTAATAGTGGTTCTGTTTTACATGATCACGGTGACGAGGATGATGAGTCTCATATACATTTTTCAGATTCCGATGAGGATGAGGAAGATTATTGGAATCATCATCATACACATACACGCAAGAATGATGATGAGGATGGAAATCATTTGCATCACGTTGAAGAAGGGGATTCATTTCAGTATCCGCAGGGTGGATATAATGGGTATGGATATGGTTATGGGATGATGAATGATGGTTATTCATACCCACCACCGTCTAATTCATATGGGCAGCCTTATTCTTCTTCTTATTTTCCGATGGAACAACCGATGGATCAGTACTCGTGGGCCCCACCAGGAATGCCGCCGCAACAGCCACCGTCATTGCCGGGATACTATTCGAGTAATTCGAATGTGTATTACATGAGGAAGTCGGCTCCGGATATGAAAACAGTGATTCAGGAGGCGGCACCAGCCCAGTCGACTAATGGGTACTTGAATTCATATTGGAATTACCCGGCCCCTTATGGAAATGGTGGTGTGAAAGTGAGTCCTCCTAAAGAACCACCGCCTCCACCATCGCCCAAGGCCACGGGGTGGGATTTTTTTAACCTGTTTGATGGGCACGATATCGGGTACCAGGGTTATTATTCAACTGGTGGATATGGGTATGGCTCGATTTCTAGCAGCCCGGATTCAAATGAGGTGAGAGAGAGGGAGGGTATTCCTGATTTAGAGGAAGAAACGGAGAGTGAGGTCTATAGAGAGGTTCAAAAGGGGAAGAGAGAGAATGCAGAAACGAGAAAGAATTCGAAACCAGGCACTTCTAGTTCTAGATCACTACCACGGCATAAAAATAGTGAGGGTAGCTCGAAATCAAGGCCAATGCGTAAAAGTGAGGGCAGTTCAAGATCAGGGGCGCTACATATGGGTAGTGAGGGTAGTTCCAGATCAGTGCCTTCATGGAGTAGTGAGGAAAGTGCAAAACCATCAATGCCATCCGAGTATACTAAAAGTAAACTTAGGGAAGATCAGTCGCCCAGTAGTGAGGCTACTGGGTCCATTATTTTGACAGATGAAAAAAGCAGTTCGGAAAGTCTTGTATCTAAGAGTGTAGATGAGGGTTCTGTGAAGAAGAAAGGGGTGAGTTTTGAGGTGGACGAGACACCAAAGTATGAAGCTGATTCCTCCAAGTTGAGCAGCTTGACTACATTATCACCTCATGGTACTCGAGATCTTCGGGAGGTTGTGGCTGAAATCAGGGATGACTTCCAGATTGCCTCTAGCTATGGAAAAGAGGTTGCGATGATGCTTGAAGTTGGGAAGGTACCTTATCATCCCGGCATTCTAAAAGGTGGCATTCTTGCTATAAAATTCTCTTTTCCTTCTTTAATTCCTGGAATTCTCTGTAGTTTAGTGTTTTTCTACCAGTGAAGAGTTTAGACTAACAGGATTGTTCTCTATGCATTTGTACATTTAGTATTATCTTGTTGTATGGATGAACGGATGATGGTTGTTAGGAGTAGGTTATTAAAAATCTCTGTGGAAGATATGCGATACCTTTTTTTCCTTCAAAATATGGATATACAATTGATTCTTGATAAAAGACGTGCATATTTCTGTTATAGCTTTAGTGTTTAATTTGCTTTGGAAGTTGGCCTTTTCATTTTCCATGGTTTTGATTCGCTAGGTATATTTGATGTTCTTTCCTGAGGTAATGACAAGTGATATTCTTGAGAACCATGTACCTTGAGATTTTGTTATAACTTGTGTATCATTTCAGCAATTCTTTCCAGGATTTTGCACCCCATTGCTCCGGCCCTGTTGTCATCAAATCCTCCATCAATGCAGTCAATAAACTTGGCTTCTAGAACATCGAAGTTGGCGAAGTCATATTTCGGGGATGTCAAGAAGGACGCAAATAACAATGTCTGTAACCTTTCATCCACGCTGGACAAGCTGTATGCATGGGAAGTAAAACTATACAAGGAAGTAAAGGTGATATAGCTATAGATTTTAAGAGCCTAATCACACCTTATTCCTTACTAATTTCTCTCTCTCTCCCTCTTTTTTAATGCATTCTCATGTAATAGATAGTGTTGAAAAGTCTCTGGCGTTATGTTTTCTCGTCTATACATTTCATTTTGCTCTTGAATTGATGGTCTTGTGCTTCGGATATGAATTATCCTTTAAGCAGTTAAAAGAGTTGAGACTCTATGGTTATGCATAATATTAGTTTGAATTCTTCATCTATAGCGTCCTTGAGCTAGAGCTGAATCGCTATATCTTGTAAGACCCAAGCTAGAATGTGAATAAATTTGTGGGAGAGCCATATCAGTGCCAAGGATACGAACTTCTTCAAGGGCAGAAATGCTGTGTTTAATGGAAGGAATCATTGAATTGGTTATCTTTTGGATTGATGCTAAAATATCGATACTGCTATGATTTCAACATTTATATCATTTGAACTTTTAACTTGTCATGTAATATAGAAGTTAACAAATTTGAAATTGCTGTGCATTAGAAGTACACATATAACAATTCTGAAGTACTGAAAGAACATTATTGGGAAGAAATTTGACAATTCTCAGTTTTTTTTTTGAGCTGGCTATAGGCTACTTGGCTTGAATTCTGAGGGTATGAAGTGAGCTTACTGCATGATGCATGTGTTGAGACCTTACCTGAAATTTCTCTTTTCTCTTATTCTTTTAATAATTATTATGCAACTCTGCACCCAAGATACTTCGTCAGGTTGTCTAGGTATTCAATCTTGCTCAGTTTTAATAGGTGGTTACTTTGATCAGGAAGAAGAAAAACTGCGTGTTATATATGAAAAGCAATGCAAGAGGCTAAAAGGTTTAGATGAGAAAGGAGCCGATCCTGGTAAGATTGAAGCTACTCAAGCTGCGATCAGAAGATTGCTAACTAGGCTTAAGGTTAGCATTAAAGCAATTGATGCAATTTCGAGCAGGATACACACGTTGAGGGATAAAGAGTTGCAACCCCAAATTGCTGAATTGATTCATGGGTATGAACATGCCTCCTGTTATTCGCTTTTTTATGTAATCAACCTCATAGATCTGTGGCACATTGTCCCCATAAAACATGCATGGAGCAGTAAGTAGACTTGTTAAATCCGTCTCTCTCAGAAGTATTTTATTGTTCCCTTCTGTCATATATGTAAATGGATGAATGAAATTGTTGACATTTTTTTTTTTCATGTTTTGATACCCAACTGATTGCATTGATTTTTTGAATCTATCATACAAAATGCTCAGCACTAAAGGTAGCTTGCGCATATCCACAAGCACAGCCACTCTCTTCCATGTGTTTGTGTGCACATACATGCACTCCCATTGTTTTGTGATGCACGTGCCATGGTTAGCTGTTAAGTAGGAGAGCAATATACAGATTTATTACATGAAAAAGGTAAATTAGTTATTATTTGCCACAATCAAATTCGAGGAATAAGAAAACGTAAAAGGAAAGGATAAGAATTAAGAACAAAGGCAGTTATGCTCTGGCATGTTTGAGAGGAAAGGAGGTATAAGAAGAGAAGGGAAAGGGAATGAAGAATGCAATATTCTATGTTGAGATAAATGGAGGGGAATGGAAGGGACTGCTCAATAAGTTATACCATATTTTTTTGTGTTACATCGATATGGATTTCCCTCTATTTCTCTCGTAATTACTATTTCCTTCCCTTCAAAACTGGAGCCTAATGGGGGTAGCAGACTGAATCTGAATTTCATCAAATTTGGGAGTTGGAAAAATGTAAGTTCTCTTGATTTTTTTGTTGGCTGGATTTGATGAGTTACACGACATTGTATACAATTTTGATATGTGAAATCTGTTTGTTGGTTTTAGTCTTGGGTTCTAGACCTGAGTTTGGGTCTGATGCTGCTTTTGCTGAATATGGGATACATTTTAATCTGAGTTGGAATAGATGTAACTGATGCAAGACATAACACAGAGAGGAAAAGACATAAATAGAAAGAAAATAGGAAGAAATCCGTATTAAAAATCAATAATCAAATATAGTGCCAATACAACGAAATCCCGTGTCCTATTTATTGAAGAACTTATATCTAAAGGAACTTCATAGTCTAGGTTTTGAAATAATTTTTCCCTACTATTATGGATACTTACTAGCATTCTTGACACACATCCACCTGTGTGTCGTTCTGTATAATATAATTGAATAATGTGGCAATTGGGAAGGTTCTCTTCCATTTAATGGTTTGTTGAGCTTAGAAATAATTGCAAATTCATTTTAAGACATATGCTGCAGTGAACCCGATATTCTTCGTCCATATTCTGTCATTTTTCTTTATTTGTTTGAATTTTTAACTAGAGTTGAGTGATAGCATGTTGTGTTGATTTAAAGTTTCTTTTCCCCCACCACTGCAGAAACTGCAACTGAGCCCAACTTATACTCCTCCCCTGTTGTAGAATAACCTTTTTATTCAGTCTTTAATCCTTTATTATTAATGTAATATGATGATCCTTTCCTGAATTAAATATCGTGTAGATGCTTGCTCTTTCAATTCATTAATTGATAGCTTGTAATATGTAGGCTGATCAGAATGTGGAAGTCGATGCTCAAGTGTCATCAGAAGCAGTTTCAAGCTATCATGGAGAGTAAAATACGGAGGCTCAGAGCCAACACTGGTTTCCGAACAGATTCAAGTTTGAGGGCAACGGCTGAACTGGAGATGGAGCTTCATGAATGGTGTGAGCATTTTAATGATTGGATTGGCACTCAAAAGTCCTATGTCGAATCCTTAAATGGCTGGCTTCTGCGGTGTCTTCAATATGAGCCCGAAGAGACCCCTGATGGCCCTGTTCCCTACTCCCCAGGCCGGCTTGGAGCTCCTTCCATTTTTGTAATTTGTAATGATTGGAATCAAGCCATGGAAGCCATATCCGAGGTGCGGGTGAAGAATACAATGAATATGTTTGCTTCAAGCTTGCGACAGCTATGGGAAAAACAAAACGAAGAGCAGCATCAAAGGCTCAAAGCAGATTATGTTTCAAAGGATTTTGAGAAACAGCTTAGAACGCACAGGACGGAGAGGGGAAGAATGGAGCTTGAACATGACTCGAAGTCTGACAAAACTAGTTTGTCTATGGTTCCTTCAGAAAATGGGGTTTCGCCATTGGATGATCTAAAGGTGGACTTGGATTCTTTGAGGAAACGAGTGGCTGATGAGAGGATAAAGCACAAGGATGCTATCAAATTGGTGCATGATGCAGCTTCTAGTAGTTTACAAGGAGGTTTGGTTCCTATCTTTAAGGCTTTGGAGAATTTCACTTCTGAGGCCTTGAAAGCACACAAACGTGTTAGGTTACAAAATACTGGCCGAAGTTCATAGTAACAGTTAGAACTGTGATGAGTTCAACGGTTCCCATTAGACCGTGTAAATTATATGGTGGTTAAATTAGGTAAAAATGGCGAGAGGAAAAATTGTAGGCAACGATGAGATGAATTATGTCAAGTTGAAACTATAGCCAATGAAGGGAGCTGTATTGCTTCTTAAAGATGAGAGGTTTGAAGCAGACTGTTTTAAGGAAATGGTACTTGATTTATAAGCAGTTCGGATTTTCTTGGGAAAAACTATTGAATCTGTGACAATTAAATTAGGAATAAAGCAAAAGTAAAATTATACAGGTTAAAATAAGCTAGTTAGGGAAGTTCCCATTTGTAGATGTTACAAGGGGGTTGTGTTATTGATGCTAAAAGGACTGGCAGAATCTAGGAGGTTCATCATGTTTTGGTGAATTATGAAAATCTGTACAGGCTCGATTCCTGTTGTTGCAAACCCTTCAATGGCATGTTTGGCAAGGAGGTTGAAACTTATATTGTCTGGTTCGATCGAGTATTGCACGTACCAAACATGCTGAATACTTGTGCTCTGTGCTGACATTCATTTATTTGTTGATTGTATGATTGGCAGGCAGAAGTTTTGTTAATAGACAGTTAGCAGTTGATTTATTTTTTATTTTAGGGATAAGTAGAAGGTAATCTTATTTTAGTTAGGTGGAAAAGGCACAATTTTGACTGTAAAATATTGCATGCTATTTTATCTGATGTCTTTTCCTTCGTGATTCTTGTGCAAGTATGAACTCTCAGTCACCTTGAATCAGTTTTGGTTTTACATACGGAATTATGCCAAGCTAGGCTTGGATCTCCTTGGCAGGATCTTGTGTCCTTGTAGAAAGCAGCTTTCAATTCACCACGTTTATTTTCAAGCAATATTCACCACGTTTTTCTATCTACTTATAAATTAAATGGTTTATAAAATTTTCACAAAGTGAAACATTTTTTTTTTTCATTAGAGAAATATTTAGTTTTTATATTTATTTCTATATGGAATAATTAATTTTTTTTTTCCAAGAATTTCGTTACTCATCTGTACCGCACGTTTGTCTAAGCTAAAACATTTTTACTTCTAAATATTATAAATTAAATATTAGAATAATAATTTTTTCATTAGTTAAAATTAAAAATAACTACTAACTATTAGTGCGCTGGAATCAATCTTGTCATGTGCCAAGAATAAAAAATAGAATCCATTGAAAACTAGCCAATTTTGAGGTGAATCGTCCAGTTCACAAAAACTGACTTATTCGAACTAAATTTTTGCTTTACTTATCTAATTAATTTTATTCAACGGTCTACCATCGATGAACTTTGATTTAACTCTTGATTTTTCCTTTTTTTTTTTTTTGAGTTAATATCCATACCAATTTTTTTTTTTTTTTTTTTGATAGCAAATATCCATAACAATTTTAAGTATTGCTAGATTCTACAATAAATTCTCTTTAAGCTCATGCTTGTCGACCATTTTCAAAAATTATTTTTTAAAAAAAATTCATTTTGAATCACACGTTTCCATAATAAAATATTTTATACGTAAACTCAATTTTTTTTCCCTTTAATCAAATATTCTTCAAAAAATCACTATTTCAAAACTTTTTTTTCACAAAAAAAAAAAAAAAAAAAAAAAAAACTCTTTTTTAAAATCTGATTTTAATAAAAGTCAAACATCAATATTAACCACATTTTTTTGGGTCCTACAACTTTTCAACCACACATTTCAAAAATTTCTATCACAATCTACTAAAAAAATTATTTCTAATCCCCACCAAACACCATAAAGACTAATTTCAAATAAAAGAGATTGTGAATTGACAACAGCTAGCATATGAGATTTGGCTTCAAGATTGTCCAAAGTCCAAATGAGCAAATTGTTCACTTAAAAAAATTGAAATTTTCCCATAAATAAATGGGTAATTAGCACAAAACATTCATATATTTCAATGTTATTGCGCAAAACGTCTACACTTTTCATTTTTTGACATTTACACCCATATTTTTACATTTCGTTGAGAAAATATGTCATTTTATCAATAAAAAAATGTAAAATGACACGCACACGCACATGTATATATTGCAATTATACTCCCAATTTTTTTTTTTAAAAACTGCAAAATAGTCTAAATAAATTATTAAAAAAGTAATTAGCATAAAATGTCCATATCTTTTATTTTTTGGTATTTTCACCCTTATTTTTTCATTACAATACGAAAATCATCATTTTCATTTATTTTCTCAATTAAAAACTGAAAAATGACAAATATACACTCTTATTTAAATAAAAAATAAAGAACAAAATGCAACTCCAGTTCCAAAATTTTCAAAAACGTACAAATAAATTTCAAATAAAAATTTTGGGAGTATAGTTGCAATTTGTTATATATTTTGTTTTATTTAAATATAAAGAAATATTCGTTATTTTACATCTTTTAATTTAGAAAATAGATGAAAATGATAATTGTCTCAATGAAATGAAAAATGTCAAAAATTGAAAGGTAGTAACGTTTTACACAATAATATTGAAAGATAAGAGCATTTTATGCTAATTATCATTTTAATAATTTATTTGAATTTATTTGTAGTTTTAAAAAAGATTAAGAGTATAATTATAATTTTTTTTTTAATTTTTTTTTCTTTTTATTTTATTTAAATATGAGGGTATATTTGCTTTTTACATTTTTTTATTGAAAAAAATGATATTTTTCAGTAATGAAAGGTGAAACTAAGGATGAGAATTTAAAAAAAATATGAATATTTTGTAAAATAACGTTGAAATGTCTCACATTTTGTACTAATTACCCTAAACAAATCAAAGGAAATATAGGGAGTGCACGGCAAAACTTGATCAATGATTAGATTCATGGGCGGGAATAACACCAGATTAATTTCAAAAAACTTATGAATAAGAAAAAAAAAATGTTTATTTAAAAGGTCCACACGCGTGTCTCAAAACACGATGCTAAAAAGCTGAAAAAGTGACATTTTTTCATCAGTGTTCATTCAAACCTCACATGCGTGTCTCAAAACACGATGCTAAAAATCCCAAAAATAATTAAAAAAGAAAATAAGAGCCATTATCTTGGAGATAAAATTTGTGGGTTATTGCCTGAATTCTTCCCGGCATTCGACAGATCTTGAATTAGCTGAATTTTTTTATTGGGAAATCTAAAAAACCAAGAAAAATACAAAATTTTATGTATGAAAATAATAACTTTTGGGAAATAAATATGCTAATTATTTTGGATTTGAGGCTTCAAGATTGGATCTTTTCAGTTGGACATTCTTGAATCTTCATCTCAGGTACATTTCTGTTGCTAGCTACTGTTCTATTTAAATCTTTTTGTTTTCCTTTTTTTTCCCCACCTTATTTAGAAGAATTACTTCATTTGGATATTTTCAGTTACTTCAAAGAATGAATATTTGATTGGCTATACCTAGTGGTTTTCTGATATTTCTATTTTTTCCCCCTAATTTGTTTCTTTTATTTTTTACCTCAACCCCGTACCATCACATAGTTGTTTGTTTTGTTTCTTAGTTTACCACAGCTACAAAAGTCTTGTTTCTAAAGTGTTTTTTGAATAAGTGTTAGTTTTGTTGTGGTTGGATGTGTTCAGTTGGTTGGATTTGAAGCAAATATGAGCCAACTCATATATTCAGGATTTAAATAAATCTGCTACATTTCTTCTCTCAAAATGAGATTATTGTGAATAATAATATATTTTTGTAATTTATGTAGGGTTATTATTTATTGCTTCTGTTTTATTCAATGCAATTTGTGGGTGTATCTGCAGATTTGAATACTTCTTTAAGATTATGAGCCTGTGGGAGATTTGATTGGCCATTGAGATGGAAAAGAGGAAATGGTTATGGAAGAAGAGATCTTCTGAGAAGAGTCCTGGTGAAAGTGAAAGCTCGGGTTCAATATCTTCACATTCAGAGAGATACTCTGATGAGCAGGTAAATGATCATTCAACCTCAAAATGTGTATCATTCTAGTCCTTTTTGTGCTTACCATTGTTCTAATACTGTGCACTTGTAGTTGATGTATTGTACCACGTATTCACATAAGATCACCAGTTTCGTTTAGTGTTGATGGTATCTGCATTTCAAAAACTTTGACTAGATTTCAATTTGTCTCTCAGTATTATATGTCTTCAACCTTTTATGTTATTAGCAATTGAATTCTTCTCTTAGCTTCAAGTTTCTGACTCATGAAAAATAAAACTAATGCATATTGCTAAAACAACCATGGAATTATTGATGTTTGAACTATTTGGAGCCTAATCATACAATAGACTTATATTCCATATTTTTATTACAACGACCTAATATTCCTAAGCTATATGCAAAGTCTTTTAATGAAGCCTTTCTGAGTAACGCAAATTTAGAGACATGAGTTCACCGTTGAAATCTTTTTTCTTCACAGTGAAAACCTTCAGGCAAGTGGAAGTAACTTTGTAAGTGAATCACTATATTCCTTGAGCTGACCCTAAAGTGTAAATGGTAAATGAATGTTATGAGTTTCCTAGTGTAACCTTTCCAGGAACCACCATGATTTCATCTTGTTTGTATGAGTTAATAATTCTTATTGAATTTCAATTATTTAGTGATTTTGAAAGGAGAAAAGAGAATGGTAAAAATAATCATTTTCTATTGATTAGAAGATAAAATCATGTATTGAAACATATAAATGGAACTTAATATGATTCTCATACAGTTGCAAATAGGGAAGTGTTTTTTTTTTTTTACTCTTGTTTTGTTCTTTGCCATCGTATATAGTGCAACTCAGAAGTGAATATCAGCTAGAAGTTTTTTCATCCATGTTCTATATCCTGCAATTTGTATTCTTTTGAACAATTTTTAAAGGTTATGAGCCTTTAGAATAAATTAAAAGTTTTTAATGTTATTATGTACTTTAAGAAAATCTGTTGGATTAAAATATCTGATTTCATATTGCATTGTTGTGATTTCTATTTTGTTACGTTCAAGCAGCAGGATGCATTGAAGGATTCTCTAAATCTTAACACGCAATCACCTGAAGTCATGTCGAAAGCTGTGATTGTTGACGACGAAGTCGAGAAAAATGTGAAAAATCTGGCAGAGAAATTATCAGCTGCACTCGTCAATGTTAGCGCCAAAGAAGACTTGGTTAAGCAGCATGCCAAAGTTGCTGAAGAAGCTGTGGCTGGTAATAGTTTTCGATTTGGTTAAAAAACTTTTTACTCATTTCTATGTTTTTATGCATTTATATTCATTATAAAAATTGTCCACATGTAGGTCTTTGATGGAAAAATAAGTTAGCCTACCCATGAGGGTGTGTGTTAAAGGATAAAATTTAAACAAACACATTTGTCCCCTCTCTAATAGCTTAACCTTTGAGACAAACTGGTGGAACACCACCCTTCCAAAAAACGAATAAATTTCTAAAATATTGTCTCCTAGAAATGCCTGCAAATAATAAGTTCAATGGGATTGGGGGTGGAGTGTGGACTACTCGTGGATAACTTTTTAAAAGAAAAAACCTCTGAAAACTATTATTCTGATGCATTTTAGACATGTTTGGTATACCCGATTGTACTGCAGTGGATATGATTTAGAAATGAATACACTCAGTGGCTTGTTATTTAGCGAAAAAAATAGAAAAGAGTACAACTTAGGAAGCGCTAGACCTTACCTCCAAAAATCGATACTAAAATAATACTTATCTCAAACTAATGTGGCAATGGCCTCAATTCATAAGATAAATCGATTATATTTTAATCAAGTTTAAGTGGACCTCTGGTATTCATGTGCCTTCATTTGTGTTGTGATGCATTTGTAAGAATCATCAGCAGTGTCATATTCATTAGGAGGGGGACTTAGGGTTGAAACTAGTTAGAAGATCATTGAATTCCTGTGTGTTGTCATGTATGTAATGATGATAGAAATGTTGGGCAATAGGATTGTACTCATAATCCGTGCAATTCCCAAGACCCATACAATCCATATCACTCTGAACAAGTTATAAATCTTGTCTATGGTCATGAGCAGCATATTGTCCATTGCATGCGAAACATGCACTGTGTTTTACTTATCTCTTCCATTTACTAAGCTCAGAACATTTTCTAGTCCTTAGTTGCTTTATTTGATTGTTAGGCTGGGAAAGGGCAGAAAATGAAGTTGTTGCATTGAAGCAGCAGCTGGAGGCAGCAATTCAGCAGAATCTGAACCTGGAAGTTCGATCCAGTCATCTAGATAGCGCCCTCAAGGAATGTGTAAGACAACTGAGACAAGCAAGGGAGACTATGGTGGAGAAAACCAGCGAGTGGGAATCTGCAAAATCTGAGCTCGAGAACCAAATTATTGAGCTCCGGACCCAAGCAGAACCTGCCAAAACTGAACATTCTGCTTCTAGTGATGCTAATATTCTCCTTAAGCTTAAGGCTATGGAGAAAGAGAACTCGTCTCTTAAGCAAGAACTTGTTTCTCTGTCGAAGGAGCTAGAGATTCGGACCATTGAGAGGGATTTAAGTACTCAAGCAGCAGAAAATGCTAGCAAGCTGCAGTTAGAGAGTATAAAGAAAGTTGCTAAGCTTGAAGCTGAGTGTCGAAGACTGCAAGCACTGGCTCGCAAATCACCCTCATTCAATGATCAGAAGTTCATTATGGCTTCTTCTTTCTCTGTTGAATCTCTCACTGATAGTCACTCGGATAGTGGGGAACGGCTGAGCGCTTTAGAAGTTGATACTCGCAAGGTGAATTATGTGGAGGTGGATTTTAATGGACATGAAAAAAGTTGCTCAGATTCATGGGCCTTGTCCTTAATAGCAGAGCTTGATCAATTTAAAAATGAAAAGTCCATGCCTAAAAGTCTAGCCGCCTGTTCTGTTGAAATTGATATGATGGATGATTTTCTGGAGATGGAGCGCCTTGCCGCATTACCAGAAATAAAGAATTGCACTTCAAGTGTCGATACTGCCCGAGAATCCACTTCGACTGAGAAATCATTGAGTGATGAGCTTGAAAGAATGACTTGCCGGGTAGCTCAACTAGAGGAAGAGTTAGAGAAGATAAAAACAGAGAAATCGAAATTGGAGATTGCTTTAGATGAGACTCGAGATTCACTCAATAAATCTGAAGCTCAACTGGCAGCATCTGAATTGAAGATTGAAGAGCTACAAAGGGGGCTGGGTATTGTGAATGAAGCAAAGGAGTTGCTTGAATTTCAACTAATTGGTATGGAAGTCGAAGCACGGACCATGTCAGTGAATATCGATTCCCTAAATGCAGAAATGGAAATTGAACGAAATTCATCAACAGAAATGAAACTGAAGTATCGGGAATTGGAGCATGAACTAATTAGAAAAAACCATGAGACAGAGATTCAGCATAATACAACCTCCAATGGTGAATTGAAACTGAAGCAGGTTGTTTTCTAAATGTTTTGTTAGCATTTTAATGTGCATAAACAGAAAAATAAATGTTAAAGATTTTAAATAAATAAGTTTGTCCCTTCTTTATTAGCTTAAGCTTTTAGATGAGGAGGTTCACAATAATGTTAGAGCACGCCAATGTCTTAGATTTAAAGTCTGGTTGATACTCACTTATGAAACTTTTTCATGTATTGGGCGATGAGAAAATGGATCTAATGTGCACGTGGTATTTTAAATAATAATTGTGTCTTCTGTGTAACAATTTAAGCTTTTAGACTAGTTGGTTTAACAAGAAACAAAATAATGAAACTATGTCATTGTTGCAGGAGGACCTAGCTGTAGCTGCTGATAAGCTTGCAGAATGCCAGAAAACAATCGCTTCTCTTGGAAGACAGCTTCAATCTTTGGCAACATTGGAAGACTTCTTGATAGACACTGCAAACCTACCTGGATTTTCTAGAGGACCACTGATTTCTGGTACCAATGGAGATTTATGGAGGATGCACTCAAACAACACGTTTGTTCCAAAATGTGATTCAGATCCTGTAAAAACATTGTGAGAGAATTCTACTCCTTTGATCAACGGGAACTATGAGGAATCACCAGCATCTTCACCGGCTAATCTCACTACTGGTGGGAAGGCTAGAAATGGTTTTGTTAAATTTCTCTCTCCAACGAGGAGTGGGATTGACCTTGAGAATCATCACGGATAGCGAGAGCAGAGTATTTTTCTCCAAGTAGGACACAAATATTGGTTTTAGAGATGCCAATTAAATTCTGTTTGATTGGCATTTGTATTTCTTATATGGATGTTGTCTTGAAATATTGTAATCCCAACAGCTTCTTGAGTTTTCAAAAATGTATGTCAAAATTAGTTGGGACAAATGCACTTATTCACGGGAAGTTTGTACTGATCAAGACATGGTACTTTGTTGTAAAAAGGATCCAAAAGCCATAAAAAACCTATCTTATTTTCACAGAGGCTCTTCTTTCTTGAGGACTTAATATATTGCTTGCTAGTGTATTGATATCTGTCGAGCACATTTTGTTCTTTTAAAATGTCAACCAAGAAATCGGGTTAACCACCTAGTAGGTTCATCCATTTCTTGCTCGATCAAGTTTCTAAGGGTCAAGTGTCATTGAACACATTGAACTATTCATTGTCTGAGAGCCTTCGCAATTCAGACACAACAACACAGTTATTAGGGGTGAGCAATATGCCTCTACCACATCTAATTTTGAATGATGCAATTTTTACAGCATGTTTGACCCTCATTTGTTTTTGCCCACAGTGCATTTCGGAATAGTATTTTACTGGGAACGTGGTTGAAAAATAAGTAAATTTTTTGAATTTGCATGTAATATTATTTTATTGAAAAAAGTGGTTGAAAATAAAAGAGCGAAAATGTATTGAAAATAATGGAGGCTTAAAGATGGTTTGACAACCCTTAATTTATATTATGATTTACTATAGGACTATTTTCAATCACACATTTTCACAATAAAATATTTTACACATAAAATTTTTTTTCCTTATTTTTTAACCACACATTCTCTTAAAAATCACTATTCAAAACTTTTTTTTTCTACAATAAGGGTCCATTTGATTGGTAAATGTGGAAAAACAAACCAATTTCATGGTAGTTGGAAGATAAAAACCCACCTTAACCATAAAATATAAATTTTCATGAAATTGGTTGAAAACAAGCTCAAACTGGTTGTACTTTGAAATTCGAACTTCATCTTCATTTTCGTATCAAACAACTAAAGTGGAATTCGAATTCTTGGATGTGACATTTTTCATGGAATTCAATTCTAGCAAACGGACCCTAATTGTTTTCAAACAGGCTCTTAGGGTGTAATTGAACTGGTTTTCTATTCCAGGTTTCAAATTTACGAGTTGAACTTACCTATGAAGTCTGATTTTCAAAATATAGGTTAATAGGATATAGAAGACTTGCTAGGAAAAGAAATAAAAATATATCAATCTTCAATTAAGCATGATTCACAAGTAAAAAACAAAGAAGGTAGATAATGTCGTCATTATGCACTTTGAATTGAGACCATTTTTTTTCCACATTGGATCCAAGTGTAGTGGAAAATCACTCATATAAGTTTTCTTTTTTCATATCTAATTGCTATGGGAAAATGTTTATTCTTTTCATCATTTCTAATGAAGTAAAAAGTTGGGTTCAGACTTTTCAAATGCCATTGATATTATGTTCAATGCAATAATGAAGACAAAAACGAACATCCAAGCACATCTTATAGAAATTATTTAGCTGGTTGACGCAGCTCTTGATCTAAGTCATACACAGAACATTGGGATGATGATCAGAACTCACTTTCCACATTCCTAGGTTCATTGTTTTCCTTGCTGTCCTAATCCCTTCTTTTCCATTCATAGCATCATTCTATATATGCAATGAACTGCGGAATCTAAGCTGGGCTGTGTCTTCTGCTACCATAAATTATATTCTCCAAACTAAATAATAACAGCAGAAGCATAAAGAGAAGTAATAGCGGTATCTGAACTGGTATTGGAAAATCATTCAAGAAAGCTATTGGATTCAAGAAGATTGTGAATGTCATTGTTAATCAACAAGTGATTCCATTTAACTGGTGAGGATTATACTTTCCTTGATGATATCTGTTAAGTAATAATAAGTATATGCAAAGTGCTCGCTTATGTTTCAGAAGCTTAATCTTGTCCTATGATTGAACACTAGTATATCCAAAAGACCCAAATACTTCAAAAATCAATGTTTGTAGAATTAAATGCGCCAAAAAGATTGAGGTGCAATTGGTTCTATAGTTTCTCTTTTTACGGCTAGACTTG
The DNA here is from genome assembly GCA_019395295.1 of Osmanthus fragrans. Classification (NCBI taxonomy): domain Eukaryota; kingdom Viridiplantae; phylum Streptophyta; class Magnoliopsida; order Lamiales; family Oleaceae; genus Osmanthus; species Osmanthus fragrans. The sequence goes on along the minus strand of CM033341.1, from coordinate 37,582,301 downwards.
AACTTATAATATTTGAAAAAACTACACACTGCAACATATATTACTCAAGTAATATCAAATCCCACATCGACTGGGCAAAGTGCCTGGATCTTGTTTATATAGTGAGGGCAACCTTTCCTTAACAAGTCGATTTTGTTGAGTGGAGTTAGGCCCAATATCTCTAAGAAGTAACAAGTTAATCTTCAGTCAATTGTTATAATTATACAATCAATCCCAGGAATCATAATTGTTCAAATCTAATATTGGGTATTGTCACTATGTTGTGTAAAAGCTATAATTCGGGTATTAGGGATGACAATTGAGTTGGGACGGGACAGGTTTATTGCAACAAAAAAAAAAAAAAAAAAAAAAAAAAAAAAAAAAAAAAAAAATCCACTCATAGGGATGTAGTTAATGAAAAAAGAAAACAAAATATATTTATTAAGCATAACAAAATAGGTGAAAAATAAAAAGGAAAAATACAGGGACGCCATTAAAATTTTAAAATGTTTTAGGTGTCATGTATATTCCCAAAATGTTTTAGGGTGTGAACGTTCTTCCCAAATGGGAGAAGACAACATCATATTCAATCAAGGGTCATGGCCCCCAGTCCCCAGGACGCACATCCACATTGGTAAAGGATGGGAAGAAAAAACTACGCAGCTGGCACGTTCTGAATTCGAATCTTAAGGAGGAGATTTTGGGATAGTTCAGTGGAAACGCACTCAGATCCTAGCCAACTTGGACATATCCTTCAATTTACCCTCACTCCAAAGCCTAAGGACGGACAAGTGTGGACGCGAATAATGACGCGTAATGAAAAAAAGAAAAAGGGGTCATGACCCCCAGACCACCTTAAAGTCGCCACTTTCTTTACATATTATAGATTGGTATGTTTGGTAGGCACTTATTAACACTGATGAATTAACTTTCATTCTGAATAAAAATTTTGAGTGTAAATTAATATTTTCAAAAATACTTTTACATCTTCATTTACAATTCGATGAATCTAAATTTAAATTCTGTTTCGAAGAAAATGTCCAAAAATTGGGTACAAGTGGATTAGTAACTTTTTGTCTCTTGTGGGTCCCACAAGTAAATGTGTAGAAAAGATGGTTTTTTTTTTTTTTTTTTTTTTTTTTTTCGTTTGAAAATGTAATTTGCATTTCCTTTACATCTCTCCAGTGGAGAGATGTTCGACCACTTTAACAATTTACATCACAATTTAGATTTAATTTAGAGCATCATTGGAGATGCTCTAAAGCAATTCAATCTACAGTAACTAAAACACGTATGTTATTTCAACGTCCCATTCATATAAGTATACTTTCCTTATTTTCTTGTTACAATTATATAGTTCTGTTTCTTTATTGAGAATGTTTTGTTTTATTCATTTACTAATATATTCTTATTTAATTTGTCTAATTATAGTCAATTTTTTCACTTTAATCTTAAAATTGTACAAATATAAATAACGGTAAATTAGGAAATTTTTGGACAAAAATGACTTTTTCCAATAATATTAAATAATATTTTTTAATTCGTGTGAAAAATAAAATCAGTCTATATAAATCATACAATGAAGTATTTGTTAGTCCAGACTTCACCTCTCTTTTAGTATGTTCACCGCGTTGGAGTGAGTTTTACAACCATGAGTCTCTTTAGATTTTTGAGAAACACTTTCTAGCCACTAAAGTCACCATTCCTTTAAACTATCTTTTCATTCATGCAATGATTAACAAGATTGACAAAAGTTCTAATTTTTTCTTTCATAGTTGGGCAAAACAAGTGTGACAATCCTGGATAACGAGAGGGTTTGTCACCCTAGCATGACTCTAGTTTAAGCTTTTAAACAAGAGTAAATTCAATTAGAGGGTCCTTAAGTTTTCGCAGGTGTGATATTTATGTCCTCAACCTACTATTTGTTGTACTCATATTTCTAACCTTTTAAACCTATGTATGCGTGAACATTTTAATCGGAATCGCCAGTCCAAGTCGTTTCAAAACATTATTCAGATTGAACAACTAACGCCAATTTCCTTAATTGATGATTTTGAATATTTAAATATTCAGATTGAACAACCAACGCCAATTTTGATTCGATTCCAAAAATTACATTTAAACGAGCCGTACAATTTAAAAAATGCTCTAAATTTTGTTGATTCTGGTTTTTGAAATACTCAAACCGAACCACCCGATGTCCAACCTTAAAACTAGGCACCATATGTTAAGTAACGAAAAATATTTGTTCGCATTTTGTACTTTAAGGTTGATGACATGAGTGCAATAAATGACAAGTTCGAAACATGAGTGCCATAGTACAAAAGATTGAGGACTCCTGGCAGAATTTATCCTTAGCTTTTATTGAGCGAGCTGACAATAGTGATTACTGGGGTAAGAAAATTAAAGTTGGGTGTTAAATTTGTAGCAAAAATAAGTTCAATGACTAAAATATGGCAAATATAGTTGTCTCCACACATATTTTTAACTTTATTTTAAAATATATATTTAGTCTATGTTTGAGCCCTTCTTTTTTTTAATTTTTTTTTTTTTTTTGGGTTATGCTACATCTTATATGTACATGGGGTATATAAGGTTGTCCATTATGAACGTTTGGCACCCCCTATTGGAAGGGCGCCTGCTATGGGCCCCATCGCAGGCTCCCCTCCAATAAGGGGGTGTCGGGTGTCCATTATGGACACTTTTATGTACATGGGTTATGTATATGTAGAATAATTTTTTTTAATTTTTTTTTTTTTGCTAAAAATGCATTCTGAAATAATAGATATCAGATAATGAGTGGTTGAAAAATAAGGAAATTTTTTTGAGTTTGTGTGTAATATTATCTTATTGAAAAATGTGTGATTAAAAATAAGAGAGAGAGAAATGTATTTTGAAAATAATGAGAATCAAACAATGACTTACTTAGCCTCTGTTTGGAAAATTAAGCTGTTGTTTGATCTTTATTACTTTCAAAATACATTTTTTTTTATCTTATTTTCAATCACTGATTATTCAATAACATAGTGTTACACGCAAATTTAAAACTTTTTTTTAACCACACATTCTCTATCAATCTACTATTTTAAAATACATTATTCTCCAAAAATGGGATTCAAACATGTTCTAAATAATTTAGAAAGATGGACAGTAAAAAAAATAATGGAGCGCACGAAATGTGTGGATAATAAATAAATAATTATTATGAAAGTATGTTTAAAATCAAAATATATTTTTGACTGAATTTATAAAACTATTTGTAAATTAATTTGCAAATGGAGGCTTATAAAATAATTTTTTAAGCTTAGCCAAACATTCTCTAGATGTAGACGTCTTCAGGCACTCACGCTCCAAATATCTCCAGTGAAAACTTAAAAAGTCGCACTAGCAAAATCGATTTTCTGTAGCTCAAAATGGAAAGAACTGTAAAGAAATTACAGGATAGAAGCCGCTCCCTATATGGCAACTGTCACTATCGTTCATCCAGGTGCCAATCCACATCGGTCTTAGTCAGTAACCAACTGTCAATTTTTCATTCTCTCTACACCCGCGGCCGTTACTATCGACACCTCCGCCACCGCCTTCAGCCGTCACCAGCCACCGTGGACTTAGCTTCGATTAAAAGTCCGAAATACAGACTCACTCTCTCTTATACCTATTATGGAGACTCAGAACGGGTATTTGGCACACAAACAGTACTCCTCCTTTGCTTCTTCCCAGAGAGAAGTCACTTACAGGTCCTTCATCTCATCTTCTACGCGCCTATACAAATATATACGCGTGTGTTGTGTGTGTGTGAATGTCGGTTGTGATTTATGCATACTGTTTGCGTAATTGTGTAACGGAGAGTTACATACAATCTCACCGAAGCAAAATTGATATTGCTTTTGAAAATTAGTCACTGCTGATGAAATTCCATGAATTGATAGTTATAGTGGAGAAACATGTATTAATAAATACTGATTACACTGTGTAGAGAATTTACTCTTTATTACTAGCAAATATAATTGTGAATTTAAATAGAAAATAGTCTATTTTGGAGTTCGCAATTCTTATTATGTGTGCGTGATTCAGTAAAGTAGTTGTTTCAACTTTCAAGGTATGTTTAAATTATATTTTCCTCTTGTTGTCTGTTGTGCCATTGAAGCAAATTATATATCTGTCTGAGCATGTTTGGTTAAGCTTGAAAAGTTTACTTATAAGAGAGTTATTAAATAACTTTATTAGGTGACTGTTTCGAAATAAGTAATATAAAATTAAGAGTTTTCAATAAAAAAATCTTTTTTTCCCCTTAAACGTAGGGACAGAGTTAGTTGTCCAAATAATGTTTGGAACTTTAGCCTAACATGCTCATTGCTCATAATTAGCCTTTTTTGGAATGATTCAAGTCCTGAAGCTATCTATTGTATCTTAGATTCTAAGAGTGTTGAAAATCCATGTCCAACTTCCGGTGAATTATAATCATCTTCTCATAAAATCCATTTGGCCAGGTTACTGCAGGTGAAGGATTATTTAATTAGCTAAGATAACTGTTTGTTTCATAAATTGATAATTTGATATAGCAAAAGGACCTTGGGCACGTGTGCCAAACTTGCCCCTGTTTTGAATAGATGAAAATAAAGATTTTTATTAGATTTTGATAAAAGTTTATAGAATGTGTAATTGAAAAGTTGTGGATCCATGAAATGTGTGGTTAAAATAAATTCTTGACTTTGACTTAGATTTTAATCTAGTTTTTTTTTGCTGAACCAAACGGGGGCTTAATGAATAAATAAATATATGAAAACTAAAATGCTATTGATCACTTGAAATGTTTACAGTGTTTTATCCTATTTATTAGGAGCTTACTTAACATTATACTGATACCTTGTATTTATTACTCCTGTCTTTGGAAAAAATGATGCTAAAGACTATGATGAAGTACTAGACTTATCGGATAAGTCTGCTTTGAAATGAAAGAAATACTAGGGGTTGCATCATAAAGTTATATTCTCTTCAAGTTGTTGAGTTTTGCCATACATGCATCCAAGATTCTGTAAATGATGATTATGGCTGAAAGTGCCCATCTAAGGCATTTGATAGTACGATTTCAGGGAAACTTAAATTGATTTTGACAACTTCAAGTAATATATGTTCAAAAACTTTTGTGTCATCATTATGAAGTCAAAGCATTGGTAATATTAGATTTGGGCTTCTTGAGCTAAAGCAAAGGGGTTAAACTATAGAAAGCCTTGTAGTGGGTTGTAAAAAATGTGAATGAAGGTTTTCTCTTGGTTTACATGGTGTTTTTCTCTGTTATGACAAACCACGGAATACTAGAAAACAAAGAGGAATAAATGAAGATAAATGTAAAACAAAGATATTTTCAGTTCTGTTATCGTTAGTGGTGTTCTAACAGGTCCTTCAGATTTGAATTCTTTGATTATGAATGTCAAGCCCTGAGCCTCCACTCTAGAGCATAGAAAATGGGTGTTGTTTAAACACATGAAGTAGGCTTTGTTCACTGCCCAAAGGAGTGCTTAATTAGACTTCCAAGATAGACCTATTCTATACTTTCACGTGCTACACATTCCATGTCGACAATTGTTGTTACACAATCTCTTACCATCGAATTTCTAACGTATTTTGGAATTGCGTATGACAATCAACATTGAACTAAAGATGGCTCTGTCCAAGCACAAACATAGCACTTAGATTCCGCACTTCTAAGTGGAGCTGTCTGGAATACCATTGTATAATGCCTCAAAGCTATGAGATCGTGTATGCAACGTGGATTGCAGAGTCCCAAGACAATTTTTTTGATAGGGAGTCCCAAGACAATTATTGTTGGCTTTATCTATTGCCAAGAGTTGTAACTCAAATAACTGCACAGAACACACAACCTACTTTTATATACTGCTCTAATGATTCTCATGTCCAATATTGGACAAAGGAAATCTAAAGTGAACTAGTCTTTTTCTACTTTTTGGTTTTCCTAACCAGCAATTGAGATGAGGGGCATCCTTTTTTTTCTTTTTCTTTTCAGAACGAAATAGTTTTCTTCAAAGAGAATGAGAAATGAAATCGAAAGGAAAGACTGATACAAGGTTGTTCATGGGTTTTGTCAACCTTTTCCCACTAAGTCTGTACTTCTTTACTTATCAAAAGAATGAGAAGGTACCCCCCCAAAAAAAATAAAAATGAATGAGAAGAGTAACTATAAGAACAGTGCATCATACTCTTCAGTGGTTAGGCAGTTCTACATGAATAACTTGAACGGGTTTTATTGATTTAGCTATACAAAAATAATTAAAACAACATAGGCAGATGTAGGCCAAATGCAACTAATGCTAGCACACATATAATTCTGATAAAACCAACTCATGATTATTTTTCTAGACTAGAATAGATGAATGGATTCAAATCTCAATCTTCATCTGGATAATCCTGAAATTTACTACACTAAACAGAGGTAAGAACTCTCCTTTACTTCACCTCCCTCTCCCTTTTTGCGATAAAAAAGATACTGAAAAACAAGTAAAAATAAAAAAAAAAAGACTCTGATTGTGAAGAGTTACAGGTGAAAGGATCAGCTATGGCATACAAGTTTCTGAATGCAATGAAGAATTTCTTGCAAGTTAACATGATCCATTGGTGAAGAAGAAAAAGGAACTCAGGAACTGGTAAACATTGTGAGTTACAAGACCCCTCTGAAAAGGAAGGACAAATGACCACGATGAAGAAGGTTGGAAGCAGTGTTGTTTTGTGGAAGTTTTATTATCATTGCATTTGGTTCCTGTGGAAACATGTATGAAAAGTTTTGAAAGTTCAGCCCTTTTTCCTGTTGTTGTCAGTGGACATACTGAGGGCAGCTTTGAGTCTTACGTTTGGCCCCCATTTTTTCAAAAACTCATTTTCAACTATACAATCTCCCATAAAATAATATTACACATAAATCGAAAACTTTTCCTTATTTTTTTACCACATATTCTCCAAAAAATAACTATTCCAAAACTCAATTTTCCCCCAATTTCCATTAAAATGGAGCCCAAACAAAGGCTGAAATGACCCTTTTCGAGTTTTCAGACATTTAAGTTTGCAGGGTATCGAAAGTTTTGCCGGATTTGGTGGATATAAGTAAACCAATGCGATATGGTTATTCAATGAGTGTGAACGTCTGGGTTGCTGGAGTTGAGAGAGGAGGGGAAGAAGAACGGAAGTTCAGATATGGCTCAAAATCTCAAGCAAATAGTAGTGTTGCATTACATAATGCAAGATTTCGACTTGCATTATGAAATGAGCTCATATGAATATGGACCTTCATTTGTTTTAATCTTTCCTTTCGGATTGTCAAACCATTAAGAACCATCACCTATATTGACACGCTTCATCTCCATAATATTGTGCCAAAATACATCATTCTGACCCTGAAATAGTGATCTAAAATGCTACCATTTACATTTTACTTTTGTTTTCTATAATTTACATTAAACCTGATGGGTTCTATGGATTATGATTACCATTTTGATTTGTTCTTGCAGCTGTGGTACTTGTGGATACAATCTAAACCTGAGCTCGTCCAGAAGGAATACGTCAACTATTGGTTCCAAATATTCTAAATCCATAAGGAAGGGGATCATTACATTTTTCTCCATAGATCAGAACAAATTCAATCAGGTTGAAGAGTTCAGTTGTGTACCCTACTTCATTTCCAAGCACTCTTGGGGTTTATTCCGCTGGAAAACCAAACTTTTGTGCCCCAAATGTGGTAACCATATTGGTAACGCTTATGATGATAATTCTTATTCTTATCCTCTTATACCAAAAGGTATGAGTTCACTCTCTGGCAGTGAAATCTCCAATCCGATAAAATATGATATCAGAATTTGTTCTTTGCAACCTTCTGCAGAATTTGGTACTCCATCTGTCTTCTGATGTCTCCGTGAAGCATTCGTACCATATGCAATCCTTTTCTGATTCTTATGCTGTCCATAAAATACCGTCTATCGTTATTAGTCAAATTAATGCTCTATCGATTTAGCTCCCCTCCCCATGCAACTGATCTGATTGTTCTGCATAAGAAGGAAGTTTAGGCCATATTTATTTACTGGGAATGTTTTAAATATTTCTTATGTTTATTTGGCTTTCTTTTGCTCCATGAAATATTATTATCGAAGCACATTGTGAATGGAATCATTTTTATTCATGACGATGAAATGTAATACAGATATTAATTATCTCTCTCTCTCTCTCTCTTACTCTTCCCCCGCCCCCATAGGTCATTAGTTCAATATGCATTTTTATTAGCTTAATAAAGATTTTATCATTTTAAGTGTGTAGGAATTTTCATATAAATCGATACCGTGGAGAACAGGATACTGTATGAAATGTGAGTTCTATTGGGGACAATTGGCAGACCACGTAAAGATATTCTTCAAATTTATGATAAATAATATAATTAAATAAGAACATTGTTTGGCTATTCACTGTTCATCAAAATTGTTTGAGGCTTATGGCTTGAGGAGCGCTTCGTGTGAGGTTCTCATCTAGCCTCTCGAGTACCTTTGTCAAGGCTTTCGACTCAAACTACTGAGGTTTATGCCTCAAGGCTAACCCTTAGTCTGAGGTGTGCATTTGTTTTGCCTTTTTCAGACTTTTTATTACTCATCCCATCTTTTTCGACTATTTTTTGTCGTAACTTAGAATTTTTTATGCGTTTTTCATTCTTTCTAACACCTTTAAATGAAGGGTTAGAGGAAGGAGAAGACAAACATCACCCAACTACGGCATGATCATATAGAACGATAAAAAAACTGATAATGACAAAGGAGGGTGATCAAGAATCAAATTTGGTGATTTTTCTCTTAAAAATTTAGTGTTGATGATATAGGGGATTTTTAAGTTGTTTGATTCTAGTAGGAGATTATGATTTTGATAATCAATTACTAATTTTGAGAATTCATCGATTCTTTAAATCATAGTTATTGTTTGCTTACAAGTTAGATTTTTATTTTTGTTAATTTGTTTTATTATAATTTTCGAGACAACTTAAGGTTATTATGGGCATGTGTTTTAATTTTTTATATATTGTTTAATTATTTTACTGGTTTACCTCATAAACTTATTACTCGATTCACAAGAAGTATACATTGAGCCATTTTAATCGTGGTGGCTTCTTTTTATTACCGGGAGAGAATTTAAATTAGAGTAACATTTTTCAAATTTCATTTAGAGTAGTTAGACATATCAATGAATAAATGTATTCCTCTATAGTTCTGTGTGCTAGGAGTTGGAGATAATTTAAGTTGAATGCATCAAATTCCATAAAGTCATCTTAATACTTGTTTTCTTAGGTAAATAACTCGTAATTAGAATCAATATCTCGAATTTGTTTTTATTTTTCTCACTTTATAGATCATGTTGAATTCTTATCAACCACAGAAATAACGTTGCAGTCCATACTCAAAAGATTGATTATGAAGAACCATACCATGTGGACTGTTCTTGCTTGAAGTGAAATGAAGGGGAAGTAGGAAAAGGAAGGGATCAAGATCTTCAGAGGCCTACTAGTTGGTCCAAAGCTGTTGTAGGTCTTATTTAAAATAAACTTTATCAGCATATTTGATACGTTGGACTGGACCACACTTGATATGAGTTATGGTTAATGATGAAAACGAAGTAAAAATATTTTATATTATGCTATGTAGTATTGTCTATTGGTTGGAGTGCATGGAATAAGATTAATGGCTAAAAAGAAGTTAAAATATTGTTCATTATATTGTCCAGTGCTGTCAAAGACTGTGCGCCCAACGTACCTCCCCAAGTATTGATGGTCTCCCTTCTATGTGACAAACCAATGTGCCTCAATAAAGTATTTGGACTTTGATTTGAGCTTGCAAAAGATCTAGTAATGAAATGAGAAGTAATAAAAGCTTCTCCCTTTTATTATTCCAGCCACAGTTTATTGATTTGTGGTGGATGATAGGGTTGAGGGGTCCGGTCATATTCACCAACCTTCTCCCTTTAATTATTCCAGCCACAGTTTATTGATTTGTGGTGGATGATGGGGTTGAGGGGTCTGGTCATATTCACCAACTCTTTACTTGTCTCTCAAAAAGATCTAGTAATGAAATGAGAAGTAATAAAAAGCTTCTCCCTTTTATTATTCCAGCCACAGTTCATTGATTTGTGGTGGATGATGGGGTTGAGGGGTCTGGTCATATTCACCAACTCTATACTTGTCTCTCACTGTTGTTTTCTCCTCAACTTTTTTGCACTAAATATAAGGATGCTGATGTTTTCTTCTTCTTAGGAACAAGTATTGTGCTTCTGGGAGACAGCTTTAAAATAAAGGAATAGTGATTAGTGGGTCATTGTTTTAAGCTTCGGGTGCTCTTCATGAGAGGACTTCACTAAGCACCTCAAGACTCGTGCTCTTTTAAGGGTCTTTTTTTTTTGGGTTAGTTTGAACGCACAATTGACTAGAAAAATAGAACCGGGGAATAGAGGATAGAAGCAATAAAAATAATTTATATTTTTTCTTGTCTTGTGCATTCAGGGCATTTCCAACCCTTAAACTATATCACCATTTTGCACCAAAAATTTGGTGAAATCCCTCTCCAACCCAATGCCAAAATGGTTAATAACCTTTTTCCCTCTTTTCCATGTTGAACCAATTTTTTGTTAAAGGGTATTTGTGTCATTTTTTGTTATAAAACAAATTTAATTCTTCATTAATAATAATAATAATATTATAATTTAATAATGAATTCAATATTTTCGTTAACAAATTATAATTATTTGTTTAGTAATTTATGTAGTAGTTTATTAAATAAATAAATAAATTTTTAGATAAATAAATCGCCAAGAATGGAAAAAAAAAATGAAGAAAATAATTAAACATTGTTTATTTGGTGCAACTTTTGGTGTAATAGGTTGTAGATGATTTTCAGTTTGGTATAAAATTTGGTGCAAAATTTACCTCAAATTTTGGTGTAGGATTGGAGATGATCTCATAAATCAGAATTTGGAACTAAGACTCTCATACTTTCATCAAAAAAAATTTCTTAACCTCGATGCATGTTTAGTGGTCCTATAATCGATGTCCCCTGGCTAGGTAGAGCCAATATAGGGGACATATTGTCCTAGTGGCTTCTTTCTTACTATGCAATGACGTAACTAAAAACAAAGACACCTATGAATGAGTCACTTTGCACATGCAAGCCATACTCCACTGGTGGGGATAAAGAGTAAGTTCTATGATTAAAAATCTTTGGACACTTCAAAATACTCCATAATTTTTTAGGAGGGCATGCACCATATTATTATTACACAAACTCATCAAGCATTTGATTTTCTCTCCCGACAATGTATCCCATATTAATCCCGTATTATGGGAAACAAATTTTCTCTATAAATGATCATGCTTTTAGATCATGTGGTTTACATAAAATGGCAGCAAATAAAATTATCAATTCAGATCTCGTTATTACCTATTTATGAAATTGTACATGTCCAGCCGTGATGAAAAAATGATCTTGGTTTGAATGTGAGGGGTTTAAAGAAAAAGCTTAAATAGATAAATTCATTTCGTCTCTAACAGTTTAAGTTTTAAGATTGAGTGGTTCAACATATATTACCTCACAAACTGAATAATTCAATTGCTCTAGAAAGAAAAGCAAGTTATTTTCCCCTTCCTAAAGACAGCACAATGACAAGATTTTGCAGAATAATATGGCCCTTGTGCTTTAATGTTTCCTTGATTGGAGCAACTAGAAATGGGATTATGTTCTTCCTTCGCTGTAAGTGCCTAATACATGGTTTTAAAAATGTTCTTTACTATCCTTTTTATACAATGGTTGGAGCTTCAAATTGTTCACTTTTTAGCAGTGTTCTAAAAAGCGCACTTAGGCGCGAAACGTGACTAAGGCGTTCGTCTTGAACCAAAGCGAGAATTAAGCGGTCAACGAGAATATTGACCGCTTAAATTTTTATTTAGATGAAGAAGAATATATTAAATTAGAGTCCGATAAAAAGTTAGATAATATTTAAGCTACATGCTATCTATGTTGTGTAATTATGATTTTGAAACTTATCTTTTTTGTAGAAATTATTAATTACATACAATATTTTATAATTTTAGATATTTGGTATATATGATATGAATTATTGAATGTTTTTACAATAATTTAAAATTTAAAATAAAAAACGTTTTTTTACGCCTAAACTTCGCCTAGGCTCATAAAGCTTGAAGTTTGGCCTCCACGTCTAGTCACGCTTTACGCTTTTTAGAATATTGCTTTGCTTTTTAGACAACAAGTGTCAACTCATTCTTGTTCTAAAACACCTTAATAAACACTTTACAAACTAAATCATTATACATATACACACATATCGATATCGGGGTTTGGTGTAGACCCCCAAAAAAAATGAGCTATGGAATTGAAAAGATACTTTAGAGAGAGGAAAATGGCTATTGGAACAACTCACTTGGCTATTTTGGATAAATCTCTCTTCCTTTTTAAAGCAAGAAGCATCTCAAATATATATATATTTAGGGTGATGCTACATGTACATTAAGGTGTCATAATGGTGTCCATTCTCGAGAGGGATCCACTTCAAATAAAATATAATTTATTCGAAGTGGATCCTCCTATATGTGAGGGGGAACACCGGCACACCGCATTATGTACAAGTAGCATATTCCACATGGTTATAGATATATATTATGTAAATGATTGCTTTACATTCACACTTGGAACCAGGCCCAACAGATAAAATGTGAGAGTAGTGGAGGAAAGCTCGAGGGTCTCTTTCTGTACAAAGTCCCTCTATTCTTTGGTCCTCTTTTTTGTCAGACTTCTTATCCATCCATGTTTAATCTTTACTCCTTTTAATTTTTTGCTCACATGGCCTTTACTTGACTTCTTCCATCTGATGAGCTGGAATAGATGTCCAATCCGCTTTTGCCACCTCAGCATCGGATGCAGTTTTGAGTGTTCGACGACACTCTTGATCTTCTTGACCTTGCTCAAGTTGTGATTCAAAGACATGTCGCATTGCTGGCCCTGGCCAATTGATATTTTAGAGATTGGATCCTTATCCCATGAAGCAACACCGTTGTTTTCAAACTTGATTGATATGAAGGAATCTACAATGCCCATAACTCATAATTAGAACACATATTGGATAATGGAAAGATGATTTGGTGTATTTATTAATTTCCTTTAGACATGCGAGGCTTGAACTCCCAACTTTCATCTTTTTAAACTGTACAAGACATCGTCGAATTCCAAACTATTTTTTCATGTGACATTACCAAAAAAAATGGACATCACAAATTTGCGATATATGCAAATAGGCCCCGTTTGGCTAAAAGTAAGCCAAAAGTGTCAGTCGTTTTTGTTACTATCTCATGTACAATTTATCGTAATTTTTCATAGAGATAAAAATTAAGGAAGAAATGAGACTAGAATATATCTTTATAAAATAAATTGATGATCCCACTAGTATTAAATTGGTTAAAAAAAATGTAGTATATAATTTGTCTTCTAAACCATAATTATCATACTAAAGAATAAGAATAAAACTATTGCAAATGGTTTCATTGCCAAATTTTGTGTTTTATGTGTCATAAAATGTTCAATTTCCTAATTTATAGATCTTAACTAATTATTTCGAAATGCTTGTTTGGTAATGTGGAATGCACCGCAATAGGCATTATATATAGAAAAAAGAAAAGAAAATAGAGTTAAAAGCTATATCTATTATTGTGTAATACCTTCATCATATCGAACATATATGTCCTAAATCGGTATATATTAAAATTATGTTTTTTTAACTCCCCTAGTTAGATAGTATTATTTTAAGATTACACTAGAACAAGAAGTCGTATCTTACTTTCAATAAGATTTACTACATAACTCCCTTCATTTCATTTATTTCAACACTATTTTTTATGCCCTTTAGATTTTTCCACATAATTATTCTGATTTCTTGATTTAATATGGACTTCCATACCAAAATTTCATCAATAAACAATTCTTGATCCAAAATTAATTCGTGCAACTATCCATTTCTACTCTATGTTCAATCAATCAAAATCACAAGAAAATTTCTAGTACTCTCGAAATATGAAACTCAGTACTCCCTTCCACTATTATCCATTCACCTCCCGCGCTCTATATGTATATATTAGTGTGTGCGCACAAAATGGCATTAGAGAGCAGGAAATGAACTCTAATCTGACCTTCTTGACTACTTAAGATCTGTAATAAGCCTGTGTGTATACATAAATATACATACATCAATACACACACACACACACATCAGGATGAAAATAATTTTAACTGCAGAAGAGAAGTGTAATCTAACCTTCTTGACTCGTAGAGGAACTGAAATAAGGCTGGGATTTATGCTGTCCAAAATCAAGCCTATTGAGCAGACTACTCAGAGCAAATAAATTTGATAGTGTTACAGAGGGCTTTCTGTATGTGCCACTATAAACTCTGTCACTGCATTTTAACTTCGATTGCTTTGAAGCTAAAACTAAAAGCTTTTGATTCAAACATAATGCACATACCCCTATAACAACCTCTTTTGGATGTATATAGCACCATGTTCTGTCATCTCTATATTCATTCATTTTACTATTAGTTCAGAAGCAGCTCTGAAGGGTTGGGTGGGGAAGAGAAATAAAATGAGCAGACAAGAAGAAAATATATGTCTGCAGTGTGTGTGTGTGTGTGATAGTTCTGATCGGTCTCTCTCTATATATATGTATATGTGCATGTATATTTGAGGCATGGTCCACTAATTTAAACTGATGTGTGTAATTTTAGTTGGGTATTTAAATAGTCATCCACATGATAACATTTATACTACTATGACCACTTGTTGGCATTGAAACTTTAGGAATTCCATATGTTTTAATTCATTATGAGTCGTTAGCTTGTTGCTAATTATATCTCTACTTCATTTCTTTTGTTTTGCTTGGGAATGTCCGGAGTAGTTGTATCTTTCACTTGTCTTTTGATTGTACGGGTATGCCCGTTGTAATTGTCTTATGGTCTTCATCTTAAATTGTTCGGGTATGCCCGTAGTATTTGTACATTGTACACGTTTTGATCTATAGATTACACATTTACCGATCAAAAAAAAAAAAAAAAAAAAACTTTAGGAATTCCGAATTCACAATGCCAATGTACTTTTTTACAAATATTTTGATGTGCATTGCATTTGAACAGTTCAAGAAAAAATCTGTAGTGTTGGACTGAGGTTACGAGGCCAGTCAACTAGTTGCTTTTGGTGGAACGTTTACTAGACATGTTTATCTTCCATTAGAAAGAGTGTTTTTTTTTTTTTTTAGAAAATAAATTTTGAAATAGTGATTTTTTGTATGGTTGAAAAGAAAAAGTTTTGGATTTATATGCAAAATATTTTATTGTGAAAATGGGTTTTTAAAAATAGTTTGAGAAAAAAATAGTTTTGATTTAATGGAAAACAAACAAGAACTTAGTCGAATGAGTATCAACTTGTGGAGGTACTATTTCTGCTTTTATTGTCCTTTTTCTTTATTGCCACAATGTCAATTTGGAAACTGAGTATAAGAGCAAGGAAAAATAAGATGTAGTAATCTAAGCCATCAACTTGCAATTAGGCTCAATTCAATCCAAATAAAGAGGTCTAGGCCTGCCCAAATCTCACTCAATGACAAGTAGTTTGTCCACTCCAACTAGCCATGGTGCCCTCAAGAATTTGCATAAATTTAATTTCTTAACCTAAAAGACATTTCACTAAGAAATGGTAATACTAAAGAGAGGAAACTATTGATATTTGATTATTGACATGAACAAACTGCCTGGAAGTGAAATGTGGATTTTCAATACATAAAAGTAGAATTTTTCTCTTCAAACAGCCATCCCATATTGGAGGCAAAAACTGCATCCATGTCGAGGGGGAACATGAACCCAAGATGAAGATTGCACATTTTGTTCAGTCGAAAACACATACTTCAGCTTGGCGGAGATTTCCATTGATCTTATCTTGTTTATACCTTTGAGGTGCTTCTCCGGAGAACATCCCCATCGCAGACCTTAAAGCACCATATATCTCCTCGGCAATTTCACCAACATCAATGCTACCACCATTTCTGATTCCTGGCTGATTCGGTGCATCAGGCTTATAGAGTTCAAAGCATATATGTGAAGAAGAATATATTTTATTTTTCCTTACAACTGATTACCAGATTATCTATACAATTCAAAATTCGAAATGCAAATAAATCAGCAAACAAATAGGTGATGTCTATCCTAACAAATTATAGTTAATATCTCATGATCTTATCAACTCCTTAACTACAATTTGTTAGGACTGTTGTTTGATGCTTATCACTTGTAGTAGTTCCAATACGCCCCCTCAACCGAAGGGCAACTCCTGCACATGAAGGTTGTCTCGTAGTATACCAAAATGAACTGATGCTAGTGGTTTTGTTAGTAAATCTGCAATTTGATTTTTAGTAGATAAGAATGAAACATTCAATTTTTTTGTTAAGACTTGATCATGAACAAAGTGAAAGTCAATTTCGATTTATTTGGTTCGGGTATGAAATACTGGATTTGATGACAGATAAGTTGCTCCAATATTGTCACAACAAAGTGTAGGACACGTAGACAATGGCATTCGAATATCACATAAGACAGATTGTAACCATTGAAGCTCAGCTACTGTGTTTGAGAGAGCCTTATATTCTGATTCAGCACTACTTCGAGCAACAGTAAGTTGTTGTTTGCAGCTCCATGAGATCAAGTTTTGCCCATGAAAAATATAATATGCTCCCACACTTCTTCTATCATCCTTGTCACCAGCCAATCGGCATCAATAAAACCATGGAAAGAATGAGTTGAGTTGTGTGTGAAGCGAATTCCATAATTAACTGTATGCTTCAGGTAGCAGAGTATCCGTTTTACTGCTTGCCAATGAGTGTCCTTCGGTTGATGCATAAACTTACTAACACGATGCACATCAAATGCAATATCAGGACGAGTGAACCCCAAGTAGTGCAACGCCTCTACTGTGCTCTGGCATAATTGAGGATTATCAAAATCAGTCCTTTCAAATTTTGATAGATAACAAGATGTTGACATTGGAGTTAGGCAAGGTTTGACGTGCTGTAATTTGACCTTTGTTAACAAATCTACAATATATTTTCTTTGAGTCAATATCAAGTCTCTGTCATCTCGGAGTGCCTCTACACCAAGAAAATAGGATAGATTTCCAAGATCTTTGACAGGAAAGGCATTGAGATAAGATTATCTACTTCCTTTGAGTTGGAGCTTGTAACGATGATATCATCAACGTAGATCAAGATAAACAGTTGGAGGTTACCTCGATGGAGTGTGTAGAGAGAATTGTCGGCCTTGGAACCGACAAAACCATATTGTTGCAATTTTTCAGTTGGGCGAGAGAACCAAGCCCGTGGTGCCTAACGAAGACCATATAGACTTTTCTTCAACCGAAACACGTGTTGGAAAATCTGGATGAATGTAACCCTATGGTTGATGCATGTAAACATTTTCCTGCAACAAACCATGTAAAAAGGCATTCTGTATGTCTATTTGGCGAATGCTCCAACTGTGAGTGACTACAATTGATAAAATTAGTATGATTATGCCTGGTTTAACAACTGGATAGAATGTTTCATTGAAATCAATATGTTGTTGTTGATGGTAGCCTTTGGCGACGAGGCGCCCTTTAAAGCAGTCAATCTGTCCATCTGCAGTCCTTTTTAATTCTGTAGACCCATTTGTTTCCTACAAGGTTACAGTTTGACAGTAGTGGAATCAAGTCCCATGTGCCATTACGAAGCAAGACATCAAATTCTTGATCTATTACCTCTCGCCATCTAGCATCTTTGGAAGCCTCTGTGTAACATGTAGGCTCTATAGTTGCAGATGTGGTCTCAGCAAGTAGACACCTGGGTAGAGGATATTTAATGATGCCAGCAAATGGTTGCTTAGGTTTGAGAGAGTGAGTTTGAGACCTTGTTACCCTGCGCCGAGGTTGAGTTGATGGTAAAGGGCATTGTTGGCAGGTTGCTCTTCAACAATAAGTGATGGTTGAATGTCATGATTTGCTAGAACAACACCATTACCTGATGAACTATCTGAAGAGAGAGCTGTGTGGTCATGACTTCCTTCAATTTGCAATGGGTTAGAAGAACACGTATCAGCACCTGCAAGATTAGTTGGCACATTTGGGGTGTGTGTTGTTAAAGACAAGGGCAAAGAAATCAAATTGGGCTCTGATAAGAGATTTTTTATGTTTAGTGGACTCATAAGGGAAGGAGGACTCATTAAATATGACATGCCGCGAGACAAAAAAATTTCCTGTGGATAAGTCTAAACATTTGTAACCTTGATGTGAGATTATAACCAATGAAAATACAAGTTTTGGATCTAAAATCAATTTTATGTTTGTTATAAGGCTGTAAATTTGGCCAACAAGTACATCCAAACACGCGCAAGAAATTGTATTTGGGTTTTTGATTATATGCCACTTCATAAGGAGAACGGGTTGTTCAAAAATTTTTGTGGGTAAGCGATTAATAATATATGTTGCCGTCACGCCATTTGACAAAACCCATTTGTTCATGTGTGTAAGAGCATGCTAGTCGATGTTGAATGCCGCAATTTTTAAAATAATTGTTTAAGCGTCGATATTCACCACCCCAAGCAATTTGAATAACTTTATTTTAAGTTTCAAAGTGGTGTTCAACATATTTTTGAAATTGAAAGAAGATATGTTCAACAGCAGATTCTAATTTTAGTGGAAACACCCAAATAAATTTGTAAAATCATCTAGAAAACAAACATAATAACGAGAACCATAACATGAAAGAACAGAACTAGGTCCCCATACATCAGAATAAAGCAACTCAAGAGGTTTAGAAATGTGATGATTAGAAGCATAAAAAGGTAAGTTGTGGCTTTTAGCCATCTCACAGTCAGGACAAACAGACCGTTTTTTATTAGATCCAACAGGAAGTTTATTCACGACAATCACATGATGGACTGTTTTGTAGGATGCATCATGCATGTCCAAGACAACGATACCAATCGAAAATGGAAACTCGAACACCAACAAAAGCTGAAGGAATGATTGATTGAAGAGGTTGAGAAAGATAATAAAGACCATCCTTGAGATGACCTCTATGCAAGATGCTCCCCGAGTAATCCTTGATCAGAAAAAAAGAAGCTTGAAATTCAAAATAAACATTATTATCTTCAGCAAATTTTTGAACAGATAATAAGTTCTTTTTTATTTGAGGGACTTCTTCCATCTGATGAGCTGGAATAGATGTCCAATCCGCTTTTGCCACCTCAGCATCGGATGCAGTTTTGAGTGTTCGACTACACTCTTGATCTTCTTGCTCAATTTGTGATTCAAAGACATGTCACATTGCCGGCCCTGGCCAAGTGATATTTTAGAGATTGGATCCTTATCCCATGAAGCAACACCGTTGTTTTCAAACTTGATTGATATGAAGGAATCTACAATGCCCATAACTCATAATTAGAACACATATTGGATAATGGAAAGATGATTTGGTGTATTTATTAATTTCCTTGAGACATGCGAGGCTTGATCTCGCAACTTTCATCTTTTTAAAGTGCACAAGAGGTCGTCGAATTCCAAACTATTTTTTCATGTGACATTACCCAAAAAATGGACATCACTAATTTGCGATATATGCAAATAGGCCCGTTTGGCTAAAAGTAAGCCAAAAGTGTCAGTCGTTTTTGTCACTGTCTCATGTAAAATTTATCGTAATTTTTCAAAGCGATAAAAATTAAGGAAGAAATGAGACTAGAATATACCTTTATAAAATAAATTGATGATCTAAACATTTGTAACCTTGATGTAAGAGACTATAACCAATGAAAATACAAGTTTTGGATCTAAAATCAATTTTATGTTTGTTATAAGCCAATAAATTTGGCCAACAAGTACATCCAAAACACGCGCAAGAAATTGTATTTGGGTTTTTGATTATATGCCACTTCATAAGGAGAACGGTTGTTCAAAATTTTTGTGGGTAAGCGATTAATAATATATGTTGCCGTCACGCCGTTCGACAAAACCCATTTGTTCATGTGTGTAAGAGCATGCTAGTCAATGTTGAATGCCACAATTTTTAAAATAATTGTTTAAGCGTCGATATTCACTACCCCAATCAGTTTGAATAGCTTTAATTTGAGTTTCAAAGTGGTGTTCAACATATTTTTGAAATTGAAAGAAGATATGGTCAACATCAGATTTTAATTTTAGTGGAAACACCCAAATAAATTTTGTAAAATCATCTAGAAAACAAACATAATAACGAGAACCATTACATGAAAGAACAGAACTAGGTCCCCATACATCAGAATAAAGCAGCTCAAGAGGTTTAGAAATGTGATGATTAGAAGCATAAAAAGGTAAGTCGTGACTTTTAAGTTTTTAACCATCTCACAGTCAGGACAAACAAACAAACTGTTTTTTATTAGATCCAACAGGAAGTTTATTCGCGACAATCACATGATGGACTGTTTTGTAGGATGCATGTCCAAAACAACGATGCCAATCGGAAACGAAAACTCGAACACCAACAAAAGCTGAAGGAATGATTGATTGAAGAGGCTGAGAAAGATAATAAAGACCATCTTTGAGATGACCTCTATGCAAGATGCTCTCCGAGTAATCCTTGATCAGAAAAAAAGAAGCTTGAAATTCAAAATAAACATTATTATCTTCAGCAAATTTTTGAACAGATAATAAGTTCTTTTTTATTTGAGGGACAACTAATATTTGGTTTAAGACAAAAGATTTTGAAGGGGTGGAAAATGAAGAAGTGTCAGTATGAGTTATATTCAAACCTGAGGACCTACATGCTAGTAGATTGAGTCAAAGCCCATGGGCGTCGTTGTCGTCGATTGGCATGGCACTGTCACGTGTCGTGGGCTTAGGTTTGGGTCAAGTTGATATATATATATATATATATATATATATATATTATTATTATTATTTTTTTTTGGGTAAAATAATATTTTAATTATATTATTTATTTTCCTGAATTTTCTGTGCTCGACATGTGACATTTTCTAGAAATTGGAGGTTAATAGTTAAAACTATTGTCCAAACGGGTTGTGCATGTTCAAGACACAACTTTTCGACTGTTGTGTCTTTTGAACATAACATTTCAATTTCTATAAATAGGTCCCCATTGATTCATTCCAAAATCATTTCTGATTTTCTCTCGCAAAATATAATCCTTTCATCCTACATTATTTCATATTGTGCATTTCAATCCCGAAAAATTAATTTGGTGCATTTTAGTCCTTCAGTTTTAGAGAGATCAAAATATTAGTAGGTTTGTCGGGTCTTGTAATTTGAAAGTGCTACTATTAAATTATTGCACTAATATTAACTTAAAAACTGATGTGCATACAAATCAAAGTGAGTTAAGAAATTCTCTTTCAAGGAATGTAACCCTTATTTTTCAACACTTTTAAATTTGTTCCATGTGCCCGGCTGGATTTAACTAATACATACCAAGTTATCCACCACTCCTTAGCAACAATTCTTGTGCCGCCACCATTTTGTGGTACAAAATTTGACTTCACTTTGCTTCTTGTTTCAACAAAACTAACCCAACGAAAAGTAGATGGCTCTGCACTCTAAGCACGCATGCATTTTTTGAGGCACAATATTTGGCTCGAGTCTCAACAATCTTGTCAATAACTTTATTTATTTATTATTAGAAAACTAGTTAATTGCAATTAACGTTGTCGAAGAATTTGGTATGTTGACATATTTCGTTGCATACTTGAGATATTATGGTTTAATATGAGTGTCAAGCATGTTGAATTGTGCCGTATTAACACAATCCACATCTTGATGGCAAGATGCTACAGAAATTTGTGGTCACGCTCAAGACCATTGTTGTACTGATTCACATAACAAGATGATTTTTGAATATTTTAGGTTGTTGAAAACAACCCAATCTACTTTTTTGAATCGAAATAGCTGAACAACACAAAATTCTTGAATTAAATTAATCTTTTCATGCAACAATTCGTTGTTTATTTATTATTAGCAAAGCAACTCATAATACTATTTTGTGGGAAATTAAGTTGAAAAAAAAAAAGTATTGTTTGCGGTGTTCACCTATAAAATTATACTCATAATTCAAATCCGGTTTCTTCTTAAGAAAATAATATCGAATATGATCAGGGATAATATCAAGACCTCAAAATTATTCGCTTTTGTAAGATGTAGATTAAAATTTAATAAAAAAATTATGTTAAAATCAACAATTAATTTTAATCATATATTTCATAGAATTCATAACTTTTTAACTATACACTTCATCAATTTTTATCCATTTTTATTGAAATCTAATCTTAATTTACACCCAAATAAATTATGTATCATTTTCTTGTATCCAACATAAACAATTGATTAAAAGTTGACTTTTCTTATCATTGACGCAATTAACTTTTTATTATGTCCAATTGTACTCGTACGTACTCGTGGTAGGTCTTATGCGAAAATTCAAAAGATCCATTATTTTTTTTCTTCTTCAACTAACATTTTCTAGGTGTCTTATGGGCCGTTTAGGAAGCAGGGGAGTATTTATTCTGCCCTTGTCTAATATTGATTAAAATTATTTTTTTTTAATTTAAGTCTACATTTGAGCTCCATTTTTTTAAAAAATTATTTTTTAAAGAGAAATCTCCTTAATGACAGGGGCGTCAAATAACAACCCCCCTCTAATAAGGGGCGCCAACGAGACTTGGCATTGAGTTTGACCCTGTAGCTCTCCTCTTTTTTAAACTTATTTTCAATCATATATTTTTTCATAAGATAATTTTATACGTAAATTCTAGAGTTTTCTCTATTTTTTAATCACATATTTTTCAAAGAACTCATTATTTCAAAATATTTTATTTAAAAATAATGGGGCTCAAATAGAGTTTAAGTAAAGTCAATAATTAATTTTAATCATATTTTATAAAATTTATATTTTATAATTATATATTTTATTAATTTTTATTAAAATATATTAAATTATTAGTTTTAATTCCCACCAAAAGGGGGACAATAAAAAAGAGGGCGGCGGCCCAAGAATTCCAATGTCGAAGGGTCAAAACATCGATTTATATTTAAACAAGGGCGGAATAAATACTCCCCTGCTTCCAAAACATCCCATAAGACACCTAGAAAAATGTTAGTTTACGAAGAAAAAAAATAATGTTTCTTTTGAATTTTTACATAAAATTAAAAATGTTAGTTTAAGAATAATTTTAATTCTCAATCGGTTTGTGGAATATTTACATGATTGACATTGACTCAGAAAAGCTAAAAGTTAAGAGAAAAATTAAATATATATATTTTTTGAAATACCTGGTAAAATTAGTTTCGATTCACTTTTTAAATGAAATTAATATAGTCCCGTTTGATCCACATTTTCATTTTCATTCTCATTTTTCTACTCATTTTCAACCACACATTCTTTAATAAAATAATATTTTTCATCACATCAATAACTTTTCCTTCTTTTTCAACCACACATTTCCCATCATATCACTATTTCAAAATTCATTTTTCTCAAATAATCTCTGTCAAACACACTCTATATTTAAAATTTTATATGTGATTATATCCGTTGTCAGACTAGTTCTCGATTTTCTCAATCAAATTATTTCATTGATTTGATCTTATTTTTATAATATTCATAAGGAAATTGAGAAATGAAAAAAAAAAAAAAAAAAAAAAAAAAGGGCGTGGGGGGTGGTAAAAACAAGATTAAAAATCGGTGGAATGCGTGTCAAGGCATGAATGAACAATTTGAATTTTTTTTTTTTTAAAAAAAAATCACTCAACCAAATTCTGCCAACTCAATCTGTTCACACTTTTCATAGTTTTAACCTTATTCAACCATCATTATTCAAGGAAATTTTATACGTGTAGGTTTTTTTTACCTGTTTGGTCGGCTTTTTTGAGGAGTTCATCACAGATGTCATGTAGGTGTTGGCAGCACCTGTATGACTTTTTTTTCCCTTTGTTTTATCACCTGACAATGTTTAACTGTGAAGTGCGCATTGTAAAAAAATTGTCAAATTTTTTTTGTACGCATATCATCACTCGACTTTTTTTTGCCCTTGTCGAATTAAAAATTGTCAACTATATTTGTAAAAGTTCCGACAATATTTTTCTTGTACGTGTAATATAACTCATTTCCTATCAAATAATTTCATAAATACAAGGAATTATTGATGGAAATTATACGGGTGTTGTGTTGACAGCATTTTGTATGGTGCATTTTTGTGTTTGTTGTATCAAAAACACGGAATAATTTCATAAGTACAAGAAATTATTGACAGAAATGATACATGTGTTGATAACATTTGTACCGTGCATTTTCTGTGTATATTGCGTCAAAAATCAATTGAAAACTGCCATTTATTTGTCGTAAGAATTCTCTCAATTTTTTTCGGTACTCGTAGTCGTAGCAAATATGTTTCTTGTCACCCCTTGTTTGTGAGTGGTGTTTTTGTTAAAGAGGCCCAAAGGCGTGAAGGCAGTGGGGCGCACATGCGTTTAGAATTCTATCACAAATTATGTAACGGAAAATCAAAATATTTTCTCTGAACACCTCACACCAAAATGGCACTCCACAATCCGCCACACTGCCTTCCAACGCCGCTTCAAATGTTGCACCAGCCCCCCCCATCCAATATAATAACAGCTTTTTATCAATAATTCAACTGGGTTTCTTTAATTTTCGTTTTTTCTGGGATTTTTTTTTTTTTTTTGTAGAAAAATTGGTTGATTGTATTGAATTGTGATCTGGGTTGGTGAAAAGAAAGGGGAAAAATCATGGAGGAAAATATCTTGTGCCAATGGAGTGTAATTCGATCCATATTAGCCATTCTTCAATGGTGGGGTTTCAATGTCACTGTTATTATCGTGAACAAGTGGATCTTTCAGGTCGGTCTGTATGTACACATTTATGTGATTGGTGTTCGTTTTTCAGTTTTTATATATTTTTATATTATTGGGTTCCTGTTCTTTTATAAATTATTTCTTATTCTTCGTTTCTAATGATCTTGATGTTGTTTCACTTTTTTGAATTATATTTATTTATCTGTATGAAATCATTACATTTTCAGCTTGAATTTTGGGTTCTTTTCCTTTCACATTGCGGTTAGAAAGCCAAATCTTGCCTGATGAATTAATCATTTATTGAATTCGATGAAGATTTAGAGCCCCAGACTGTTACTGGTATTATGTGTGTGTGTCTACTGAATAATGAGCTGGCTTTAGTTATCTGTATGTAGAAAAAAAATTGTAATTTTTTAATTTTGAATTCTTCAAATATGTTAATATCATTATTAGTTTAATTTTGTTTGATCTTTTCAAAAAAAAAAAAAAAAAAATTAGTTTAATTTTGTTTGATAATATCAGTTTGATTTGTATATTTAAATATTATTCCTTATTAATTCTGGTAATTCAATTATTTAACATTCCTTCTCTCTTTTTGGCGTTCAGACTCGTTTGAGTGAGTGGGATTGATCTAATCCTCTTGGGACTTTGTCTTGTTGAGTTTATTGCATGGGGTTCAAAAATTACCATGAAAAAGTGAGGAATCTGCAGTGTAGATGGTTTCTATGATGTTTTTACTCATGAAAATTAAGTGGTGAAGCCAAGAATATCCAAAGGATGACAATCTGATCCCACTTATTTTTTTATGTTTGTACCATAATTCAACTTAAATGGCCATGAAAAGAGCAAGCAAATTGCTTACATATTGAATCTTGGTAAAATATTGTGCACGTAAACCAAGCTTTTTTCTACATTTTAGCCACACATTCTCACAAAACTCACTATTACAAAACTCATTTTCATAAAAAATGTGACTCAGGCATAAGCACTTGTGGAAATGTAATGCAGGAAAATATTTGTTTAGATATCTTTCACTAATGCTGGCCCTGTTTGAGCCACATTAATTTTTTCATTCTCATTCTTGTACTCATTTTCAATCACACATTTTTCAATAAAATAATATTTTCCATCACATCAATAACTTTTCCTTATTTTTCAACCACATATTCTCCATCACATCAACAGTAAAAATACATTTTTCTTCAAATAATGTTGCTCAAACACCCCCCTAATATGTGGTTGTTGTCTTCACTTCTTCAATTCCGTCTTTAAAGAATCTGAGCTATTTTTGGAGTCTACTCTGGAGTTACTAGTGAAACTAACTGTTGAAGCCCAGAATAGTTAAACGATGATGATTCTGATCAAATTTATTTGGTTTACTGTGTATCATAATTCAAACTTAAATGGTCCTGAAAAGAGAAGCAATATGCTGACATGTTGAATCTTGTTATTGCAGAAATGTAGTGCAGGAAAATATTATTTAGTTATTCTTTAGTATTGATGTTTTAGCACTTGATTGTTGTCTTTACTTATGTAGTTCCTTTTTTTGCAACAGAAAATGGATTTCAAGTATCCATTGTCAGTGTCATGCATACACTTTATATGTTCAGCAATTGGTGCATACTTGGTAATCAAAGTGCTGAAGCTTAAGCCACTCATTCCAGTTGATCCTGACGATCGCTGGAGGAGGATTTTTCCCATGTCCTTTGTATTTTGTATCAACATAGTCCTGGGGAATGTGAGCCTGCGCTATATTCCCGTTTCTTTTATGCAAACTATAAAGTCATTTACCCCGGCAACAACAGGTGAGCTCTGAGTCAAGTATAATATATTATCTGAAGTGTACATGATGAATTTTCTTATAATTGGAATCATTTGATAGTTGCAGTATTAAATTTGTGTTAATAAACTAAATTATGCACTCTCTCATCCCATTTTACTTCAGCAAGAAAATGGTACATCTGACTCTAATGCAATTGAAACAGTTATCTTGCAGTGGCTAGTCTGGAGAAAATACTTTGAGTGGCAAATTTGGGCTTCTCTTGTTCCCATTGTTGGAGGAATTCTCCTCACTTCTATCACAGAGCTCAGTTTTAATATGTTCGGTTTTTGTGCTGCTTTGTTCGGTTGCCTTGCTACATCAACAAAGACCATTCTTGCGGAGTCTCTGCTGCATGGTTACAAATTTGACAGGTATCATCTTCTCCTCCCTTTCTGTTTTTCTCTCTACTCCAAAAAAATAAAACAAAAAAATGTACAAGTGACAACATAAATGGTAATATCAATAACAATATTTGTAACGCCCCGAGTTCCGCGGACCCGGAACGCTACGTCATCTTCTCTTTGCCCTAATTTAACTGAAAAATTTGGCGGAATAACTAACTTTTGAAAACATCACATTTAAAATTTGTGAACTTTAACGGTAACAAATGCCATTCGAATTAACTTAAGGAAAAATTGATTAAACATTTAACTCAAGTTTGAAAATAGCGGAAACGACAAGGTAAATTTCATAATGTTCGAATGCGTGAAATTTCAAAAGTAATTTAAAATGATTAACTACATTTATTCCACCACTGCCCATCAGACTCGGCCGTCTCCAAAATCTGCAATATTGTTAAAAATAATAGAATGAGCATTTCGAAGAAATACTCAGTAGACTCATCGCCAGTAATTAATCTACAGAGTAATTTAACACATAATTATGCAATCTATACAGTGATATTCTCATGGGCTAATTTTCTTTGAAAAATCATAGGCTCTTTAAAATCATAGGGTGTGGGTAGTCTGTCTCATGCATTTAAGCACGTAAGTTATGCATAACATCATCTTATCTCATAAGAGATTCTCTTTCTTCTTATGCAATTAAGCATATAAGTTATGGCAAGCATAACAACATAATCTATCTCATAAGAGATTCTCATCTTATGCATTAAAGCATATAAATCACATAGAATCACATAATACATGCAATTACAATTTAAACTAATTAATGGGGGCGAGTCTACCTCAGTTTATCGCGAGTCGTAAAAGTTGAGCGGGGAGAAAAATCTCAGTTCCTCAATTGTTCGCACGTTTCGTCTAGCCAAAAAAATAGAAAATA
The DNA here is from genome assembly GCA_019395295.1 of Osmanthus fragrans. Classification (NCBI taxonomy): domain Eukaryota; kingdom Viridiplantae; phylum Streptophyta; class Magnoliopsida; order Lamiales; family Oleaceae; genus Osmanthus; species Osmanthus fragrans. The sequence goes on along the minus strand of CM033341.1, from coordinate 37,554,253 downwards.
AAACTTGAATTAGTGTTTCGAAATTTCTTTAACGATTAAAAACGATAAAAATAAAGTCTAGGGACTTAATTGAAATTTATTAAAACTGAAAATAAAAGTTTAAGGGCTAAAATTAAACTTTTATAAAATAGGGACTAAATTGAAAATTTATTAAAACTGAAAATAAAACTTTAGGGACTGAAATGGACTTTTTCAGAACTTGTGGGCTGATTCATTTTTAAAACATAAGTTTGGGACTGATTATTTTAAAAACCGAACTTTGAGATTGAAATAAAACATTTTAAAACTTGGGGACCAAAATAACCTAACTTCTAAACTTTGGGGCTAAAACCGTAATTTTCGAAAAATCAAAAATAACAAAAACACACTCTCTCTCTCTCATTCTCTCGTCAAAACGCGAGAGGAGAGAGGGAGGAGGCGACGGGGGCAGCGAAGGGGCGAAGCCCCTTCCCTCGATTCCGGCCGGCGCGAGGTGGCAGCGCCACCGTCGCGTGGTGGCGCCGGCAGTGTGGGGGTGATGGCGGGGTGATTTTGGCGTACGGGTCGAAGGTTAACCGAGACTTGAAGCTCGGATTTCTTGGTTTTTCCGGTGGTGAACCGGCTGGAGAATGGGTCGGGGAGCGAGGTAAGTTCATGGGTTCCTTATTTCTGGGTTTGATTTTTGGTTTTGGGTTGATTTCTGGGGCTGTCCGTTTTGGGTGTGTGTGGTGGTGTTCGAAGCAGGGAGCGGTAGGTGGTTTTTGGGTTGCAGTGAGGTGGTGGTGGTGTTGGCGTGGTGGCTCGCAGGAGGTGGCTGTGGTGGTGGTTCGACTGGGCTTCGACTGTGGGCGTTGGCAGTGGTTTGGTGGCCGGTTTTAGCCTTGCAGTTTGGTGGTGATTCAATAGGCTGGGTGGTGGTTCTGGGTTCGACTGGTTGCGGTTTTTTGGTGGATTGTGGGATGGCTAGCTGCAGCTTGGGTGGTTCTGGTTGTGGCGTGTGGTGGCTCCACGGGTTTGGGCAGTGGGCGTGTGCCATGTCTGTGAGTTGGAGGTGATGGGGCTGATGCTAGAAATTGATTTTCTAGCATCACACATGAACTTCCAACATTGTTGATGCTAGAAATGGGTGTTCTAGCATCAGTTGTGAGCTGTAGATTTTTTTTCCAGCGTGACATTTCAGAGGTTGAGAGGCATTGGTAAATCTGGTTTTCTACACTCCATGTCACTGGTGCTAGAAACTGATTCTAGCACCATTGTGATCTTCCAGTTGATGCTAGAAATTGGTTTTCTAGCATCAATTGTAAGTTTCCAATTTAGGAAGGTGACTGGGATTGAGGAATGACATTTTGGAGAAGATAACATGTTCTTACCCAGGCTGCTGTTGTTGGCTGCGTGAGAATGAGGGGGAAAATGGGGTGGTATATAATGAACAGTAGAATTTTTAGGGCACAGAAATCAAGGTGGTAAATGGGCCAAAATCTTGGGCTGCAGGAATTTGAATTGGACTTAAGTGAATTGGGCCGAACAGAATACATTTGGGCTTAAAGGATTGGACTAAAATAACTTATTTGGACTAATAAGTAATTGGACCTTAAAAATTACTTAAATTATTAAAATGATAAGAAATTCGATACCTTAAAAATATTCGGGATTGAACTCGATTTGAATGAATTTAAATTGATTTCATAACGGCTAGACGAACGCGTTTTTATTTAAAACTCGGGATTTAAGATTTTGCGACACGTTTTTCAAGAAACTTAAATAAAAATTTCGGTCGCTACAACCTTATCCCCTTAAATTAATTTCGTCCTCGAAATTTAAACTTACTTGATCTATAATATCTGGATACTTAGCCAGAATCTCGTCCTCCTTTTCCCAGGTAGCTTCATCGCTATCCTGTCTACCCCATTGGACTTTGACTAAATGGACTGCTTTGTTTCTTAAGACATGGACTTTTCTCTCCACAATGCACATAGGCGTCTCCTCATAAGACAGATTCCTCTGAACCGAAATAGTCTGAAAATTCACCACATGGCTAGGGTCGTGGATATATTTCCTCAATAATGAAACGTGAAAAACATTGTGTACGGCCGAGAGCTCGGGTGGTAACGCCAAACGGTAAGCCACGTTACCTACTTTTTCTAAGATTTCAAATGGTCCGATAAAACGAGGTCTTAGCTTCCCTCTTTTGCCGAAACGGATTGTACCTTTCATAGGAGCTACTTTCAAGAATACTTTCTCTCCAATCTCAAACTCCAAGTCTTTTCTCCTTCGATCGGCATAACTTTTCTGTCTATCTTGGGCAGCTTTGATCCGTAGTCTGATTTTCTCAATAGCCTCAACTGTCCTCTCAATCAATTCTGGACCTAAAATTCTTCTCTCGCCTACTTCATCCCAATAAACTGGTGATCGACAACGTCGCCCATATAACGCTTCATATGGTGCCATACCAATAGTAGCTTGAAAACTGTTATTGTAGGCAAACTCCACTAATGGAAGATGAGTCTCCCAATTACCACTCAAATCTAGCACACAAGCTCTGAGCATATCTTCCAGTGTTTGAATAGTACGTTCAGACTGTCCATCTGTCTGGGGATGGTAAGCTGTACTAAAATTTAATTTAGTACCCATTGCGACTTGTAAACTCTTCCAAAATCTCGAAGTGAATCTTGGGTCTCTATCGGAGACAATGGAAACTGGTACTCCATGAAGTCGGACGATCTCCTTAACATACAATTGGGCTAATTGATCCACATTGAGAGTCATTCTGATTGGTAGGAAATGAGCTGACTTCGTAAGTCGGTCCACAATAACCCAAATAGCATCATGACCTCTCACTGATTTTGGTAACCCTGTCACAAAATCCATGGAAATTTTCTCCCATTTCCATTCTGGTATATCCAAGGGATTTAACAACCCTGATGGTCTCTGATGCTCAGCCTTGACTTGCTGACACGTCATGCATCGAGAGACAAACTTTGCAATGCAGCCTTTCATGTTTCTCCACCAAAAGGTATTGCGCAAATCACGATACATCTTTGTCCCTCCTGGGTGGCATGCATATGATGCTGAATGAGCTTCTGTCAAAATCTCATTCCGGATATGTTCATCTTTCGGCACACAAAGACGTCCTCTGAATATAAGCGCTTTATCAGCGGCGATCTCGAAACCTATTCTCTTGCCAGTCCCAACTTCGGATCCGATCTTTTCCAAGAATTTATCTCCGACTTGAGCTGCTACAATCCGACCTCTCAAGTCTGGTTTGACGATCAGATTTGCCAATTTGTTAGATCCTTGGACTGTTGGGACTCGCACTTCGATCCTTAAACTCTGAAAATCTCGAATCAATTGATCTTGCGTTATTCCCAAAGCTGATAACTGTCCAGCATTCTTTCTACTCAAAGCGTCTGCAACCTTGTTTGCTTTACCCGGGTGGTAAAGAATAGTGCAGTCATAATCCTTCACTAGTTCTAGCCATCGTCGTTGTCTCATGTTCAGTTCCTTCTGAGTGAAGAAATACTTGAGACTCTTGTGATCGGTGTAGATTTCACATTTACTCCCGTACAGATAGTGTCGCCAAATCTTAAGAGCGTGCACAACAGCTGCGAGCTCTAAATCATGCGTCGGGTAATTCTTTTCATGTGGCTTCAACTGCCTTGAAGCATATGCGATCACTTTGCCATTCTGCATCAATACACAACCTAAACCATGTTTGGATGCATCGCTGTAAATAACGAAACCATCGGACCCGTCTGGTATAGTCAACACTGGTGCTGAGACAAGTCTGTCCTTAAGTTTCTGAAAGCTTTGTTCACATGGTTCTGTCCATTGAAACTTAACTCCCTTCTTGGTCAACTGGGTCATAGGACCTGCTATTTTAGAAAAACCCTCTATGAATCGCCGATAATACCCGGCTAATCCAAGAAAGCTTCTCACATCTCCAACATTCGCAGGTGTTGGCCAATTCGTTACAGTCTCAACTTTAGAAGGATCAACCTCAATGCCTTTAGCTGTAACAATGTGACCTAAGAAACCTATTCGCTCAAGCCAAAATTCACATTTCTTGAATTTGGCATACAACTTTTCTGCTCTCAGTGTTTCCAACACAGTCCTCAAATGTTCTTCATGTTGTGCAGAATTTCTGGAGTAGACCAGTATGTCATCGATAAAAACAATAACGAATTTATCGAGATACTGATGGAAAACTCTATTCATCAAGTCCATAAATATTGCAGGTGCGTTCGTGAGGCCGAAAGGCATTACTGTGAACTCATAATGCCCATAGCGTGTCCTGAACGCCGTCTTTGGTATGTCACTTGGCGAAACCTTTAGCTGATGGTAACCAGACCTCAAATCAATCTTGGAGAAGACAGCTGTACCTTTCAGCTGATCGAACAAGTCTTCGATTCTGGGAAGGGGATACTTATTCTTTATCGTCAACTTATTAAGTTCTCGGTAGTCGACGCACATCCTCATACTTTCATCCTTCTTCTTTACAAATAGAACAGGTGCTCCCCATGGAGACACACTTGGCCTGATGAAACCCTTCTCTAGCAATTCCTCCAACTGCACCTTCAGTTCTTGCAACTCCTTCGGCGCCATGCGGTACGGAGCTTTAGAAACAGGGGCAGCTCCTGGTACCAAATCAATGGAAAATTCCACTTGCCTATCTGGCGGAATACCGGGTAGATCGTCTGGAAAGACATCACTGTACTCGCATACTACTGGCACTGAGTCCAGAGTAATCTCCTCTACGGGTTTGTCTTGAAGACTAACCAAATAGCCATGGCAATCATCCTTGGCTAGTAGCTACTCCGCTTGTAAAGCCGAGATAAGGCGAGGAAGTGTTTTGATCCTCGTCCCGTAGAACCTGAATACTTCTTCACCATCTTTGTGAAAAATAACCTCTTTTTCGTGGCACATGATTGCGGCACGATTGGTGCTGAGCCAATCCATACCCAGAATAATATCGAAATCGTTCATTCGGATAATATTCAAGTCTGCTTTCGAAACTTGGCCGTCAAAATCTATTTGTACTGCTTTGACTATCTTATTGGTATCAATAGTTCCTCCTGATGGTAAACTAACCTCGAGAGTACTACCAGTTTCTTCTCCTATTAAGTTCAGTCTTCCTAAACATGCTTCAGCTATAAATGAATGCGTAGCTCCTGAGTCTATTAGAACATATACAGGAATACTAGAGATAGATAGTATACCTGCAATCACGTCAGAATCCTCAGCGGCATCCATGGCAAACACTCTTGCCTTTCCTTTTCTGTTCTGGTCTGGGTTCGCCTTCTGATTGGAACCCTGGGCGGATGGGGCACGACAATCCGTTGCAAAGTGGCCCGGCTGGCCACACTTGTAGCAGACACCCTTTCCAAAAAGGCACTCTCCTTTATGCGGCCTCTGACACTTAGGGCAAGGTGGAGTGAAAGTGATCATCTGTCTCCCTGCTGGTCCTAGATTCGGCCTCTTGGTAAATGCTTGATTTCGGTTCTGATTCTGATTGCGATTTGGGCCTTGCCACTTTCTCTTCCCTTGATATCTTTGCTCGCTATGGTTGCCTTGGTTCCCAATTCTCACACCAGCATAGGCTACTGCTTGAGCCTTCTTCACAACTTCTCCGTATGTTGGCAGTTCATGTGAACTGACGATCTGTCGGATATCAAGGCGTAGACCCCTCTCAAAACGCTGTGCTTTCTTAAACTCAGTCTCCACCAGATGTGGAGCATAACGCGACAGTTCCTCAAACTTTCTCTCGTATTCGGTTATGTCCATCTCACCCTGTACCAAACGTAGGAATTCGGACTCTTTGTGATCTCTGAGGGCTTGTGGGAAAAATTTATCCCTGATCTCAGTCTTAAACTCGTCCCAAGTCAGAGCTGCTAGCTGCTCTTCACTCCTTGTTCGGGATGCAGATTCCCACCAGAAACCAGCTCTTCCAATTAACATGAACTCGGCACAAATTACCTTTTTATCTTCAGGACAAGATATGTGCCTGAATATCTTCTCAATGGCTTGAAGCCATTCTTCCACTGCTAGTGGACTTTCTCCACCATCGAACGTAGGTGGCCGGTATCTCCGAAATTGTTCTATTGCTGGTGTTGTGGGGTTAACCGGTTGTGGAGCTTGTCTCAGTTCTTGCACCACATTAAGTAATTCCCGGATGATATCGGTTTGAGTTGGTGGTGCCATAACCTTCATAAAATTTTAAAAGTAGTTCATAAAGGTTGAATTAAGTGTACCACAACGTAAATGGAAACAGATAACTTCTAAAAATGAAAATTAGAACCCAAATATCATTTCATTTAAAACTCGACTTCATTTAATGAAAATACATGGGTAGAAGGCACGTATGCCGAACACTTTTTTTTTTTTTTTTTTTTTTTTTTACAGCAACATGTCGAGCCTACTCTAACTTCTATCTCTCTATTCTCTTTCGGTTACGCCTGACTCCGCGTCCGAGATCTCTCCTAGCGCTGGTTCAGCGTTTTCCTCAGTTTCTTCTTCTTCTGAGTCTTCTTCAGGAGCAAACCCATAGCGGTACTCAAAGTACATGGGCCAATATGCCACAAATCTCGTGCAGAAGGCATCATACTCCATTTCCACATTCAAAGACACCAGAGCATCTACATATATACTATTAGCTACCTCCGCATAGTCACTTCGGAAAGTTGAGAGCAAGTGACGGATCGACCGGTGATCATTGGTCACGTAGCCATGTTGTATGGCCCGTTCACGTACAATATTCAACTGCTCTATATGTTGGGCAATTGTCCACTCAAGTTCGGGTCTGAAGCGGTCATAATCCCTAAAGGCTTGTTCTGCTTCACTGAGTGTCTTTCTACGAATGGGTGCCATGTCCTAAATCAATTATGCAAAGTCCAATTAAGAAGCGGGGTTATTCATCTCTCCTAGTTAAAATTTTGAGGACGTAAAAATTAAAGGAAACTGTTTCAAATTATGCTCAAATTCGTCTTTCTTTCTTTCTTTCTTTCTAATTCGGATACACTTTCTTTCTTTCTCTTTCTTTCTTTCTTCTAAGTCTCATAGAGCATCAAAATAAGTATCCGAATTAAAATAGCATTTAAACTTCATAAACTTCTTTACCTTTGGAGTCGGCCGATCGAGTGATGGCAGTGGCAACTTTCATTAATAAGAATTAAATAATGTAAAATATCTCTTTGAAAATAAATATTATTATTATTTTTTTTTTTTTTTGAAAATTTGCCAGTCTACAGAAACGCAGACTGGCTCTGATACCAAGCTGTAACGCCCCGAGTTCCGCGGACCCGGAACGCTACGTCATCTTCTCTTTGCCCTAATTTAACTGAAAATTTTGGCGGAATAACTAACTTTTGAAAACATCACATTTAAAATTTGTGAACTTTAACGGTAACAAATGCCATTCAAATTAACTTAAGGAAAAATTGATTAAACATTTAACTCAAGTTTGAAAATAGCGGAAACGACAAGGTAAATTTCATAATGTTCGAATGCGTGAAATTTCAAAAGTAATTTAAAATGATTAACTACATTTATTCCACCACTGCCCATCAGACTCGGCCGTCTCCAAAATCTGCAATATTGTTAAAAATAATAGAATGAGCATTTCGAAGAAATACTCAGTAGACTCATCGCCAGTAATTAATCTACAGAGTAATTTAACACATAATTATGCAATCTATACAGTGATATTCTCATGGGCTAATTTTCTTTGAAAAATCATAGGCTCTTTAAAATCATAGGGTGTGGGTAGTCTGTCTCATGCATTTAAGCACGTAAGTTATGCATAACATCATCTTATCTCATAAGAGATTCTCTTTCTTCTTATGCAATTAAGCATATAAGTTTATGGCAAGCATAACAACATAATCTATCTCATAAGAGATTCTCATCTTATGCATTAAAGCATATAAATCACATAGAATCACATAATACATGCAATTACAATTTAAACTAATTAATGGGGGCGAGTCTACCTCAGTTTATCGCGAGTCGTAAAAGTTGAGCGGGGAGAAAAATCTCAGTTCCTCAATTGTTCGCACGTTTCGTCTAGCCAAAAATAGAAAATAAAACTTGAATTAGTGTTTCGAAATTTCTTTAACGATTAAAAACGATAAAAATAAAGTCTAGGGACTTAATTGAAATTTATTAAAACTGAAAATAAAAGTTTAAGGGCTAAAATTAAACTTTTATAAAATAGGGACTAAATTGAAAATTTATTAAAACTGAAAATAAAACTTTAGGGACTGAAATGGACTTTTTCAGAACTTGTGGGCTGATTCATTTTTTAAAACATAAGTTTGGGACTGATTATTTTAAAAATCGAACTTTGAGATTGAAATAAAACATTTTAAAACTTGGGGACCAAAATAACCTAACTTCTAAACTTTTGGGGCTAAAACCGTAATTTTCGAAAAATCAAAAATAACAAAAAACACACTCTCTCTCTCTCATTCTCTCGTCAAAAAAACGCGAGAGAGAGAGAGGGAGGAGGCGACGGGGGGGCAGCGAAGGGGCGAAGCCCCTTCCCTCGATTCCGGCCGGCGCGAGGTGGCAGCGCCACCGTCGCGTGGTGGCGCCGGCAGTGTGGGGGTGATGGCGGGGTGATTTTGGCGTACGGGTCGAAGGTTAACCGAGACTTGAAGCTCGGATTTCTTGGTTTTTTTCCGGTGGTGAACCGGCTGGAGAATGGGTCGGGGAGCGAGGTAAGTTCATGGGTTCCTTATTTCTGGGTTTGATTTTTGGTTTTGGGTTGATTTCTGGGGCTGTCCGTTTTGGGTGTGTGTGGTGGTGTTCGAAGCAGGGAGCGGTAGGTGGTTTTTGGGTTGCAGTGAGGTGGTGGTGGTGTTGGCGTGGTGGCTCGCAGGAGGTGGCTGTGGTGGTGGTTCGACTGGGCTTCGACTGTGGGCGTTGGCAGTGGTTTGGTGGCCGGTTTTAGCCTTGCAGTTTGGTGGTGATTCAATAGGCTGGGTGGTGGTTCTGGGTTCGACTGGTTGCGGTTTTTTGGTGGATTGTGGGATGGCTAGCTGCAGCTTGGGTGGTTCTGGTTGTGGCGTGTGGTGGCTCCACGGGTTTGGGCAGTGGGCGTGTGCCATGTCTGTGAGTTGGAGGTGATGGGGCTGATGCTAGAAATTGATTTTCTAGCATCACACATGAACTTCCAACATTGTTGATGCTAGAAATGGGTGTTCTAGCATCAGTTGTGAGCTGTAGATTTTTTTTCCAGCGTGACATTTCAGAGGTTGAGAGGCATTGGTAAATCTGGTTTTCTACACTCCATGTCACTGGTGCTAGAAACTGATTCTAGCACCATTGTGATCTTCCAGTTGATGCTAGAAATTGGTTTTCTAGCATCAATTGTAAGTTTCCAATTTAGGAAGGTGACTGGGATTGAGGAATGACATTTTGGAGAAGATAACATGTTCTTACCCAGGCTGCTGTTGTTGGCTGCGTGAGAATGAGGGGGAAAATGGGGTGGTATATAATGAACAGTAGAATTTTTAGGGCACAGAAATCAAGGTGGTAAATGGGCCAAAATCTTGGGCTGCAGGAATTTGAATTGGACTTAAGTGAATTGGGCCGAACAGAATACATTTGGGCTTAAAGGATTGGACTAAAATAACTTATTTGGACTAATAAGTAATTGGACCTTAAAAATTACTTAAATTATTAAAATGATAAGAAATTCGATACCTTAAAAATATTCGGGATTGAACTCGATTTGAATGAATTTAAATTGATTTCATAACGGCTAGACGAACGCGTTTTTATTTAAAACTCGGGATTTAAGATTTTGCGACACGTTTTTCAAGAAACTTAAATAAAAATTTCGGTCGCTACAATATTAATCACAGCAAATTAACTCTTTCATTTTTCTTTTTTATTATGAGTAAACGAAGAATGGAATTCTGTCATTTCTATTTGTTGTTGCATAAAAGGATTGAATTCTTGACTGTCATTTTTCCCTGAGATTAAAATTACTTTTTTTTTCTTTAGAAAGAGAAAACTTGATTAAGTTTTCTTCAGGTGCATATATTCTCAACCATGTTAACTAATGATGGATTGACTTTTTTTCCTACTAGAAGATCAAATTCATTGATTATCCAATTAGTAGTGACCTCTTATAATATATATAAATACATGAATTAAATCTAGAATAGTTGAACTTTCATGTTACACAGACTTTCTTGTTGGGTGCACATTTGTTTTATTAACGAGTAGATTTTGTGCACTTCTCACATTTTCTCTCAGTAGTTTTGTGCTCCTTTTGCAACTTAATTTTTCCCAATGCACTATTTGCCGAGGATGAATGGCATTCACAATGATAGTCAAATGAGTTTTTTTTTTTTTTTTTTTTTTTTTATTAATGTAAAAGGAGGATGACAAGGAAAAAAATAAAAGAATCAAACTAGGTTTGTGGTAATGGGAAAAATTAGTCTTGCGAAAGATTTCTTTGTTGGTGAAAGTTCTGTTGCTTTTTGAGCATCCTTCCCAGCAAACTTTATTTTTGGGTTCAGTATCACACGTACCTCCAACTGTAATTATTATTATCAGGGATTTAGTCAGTATATCCGATTTATCAGCTTGTGGATGTTAAGAGTATAGCAAACAGTTAATTGGAAGTTATCACAATGAATTGGATTGGATGAATAGAAATTTTCTCTGGGGTTCTACAAATGAGAAAAGCAAAGCATCCAAACTGTGCGGAGAAAGCTTTTTATTAATAATATATTCATTTATATATGTTCCCTTTAATTTGGTTACTAATGACTTTGTTATTGGTTCTTATGCTTATTGCAGCATAAACACAGTGTATTACATGGCACCTTTTGCTACTATGATTTTGGCTGTACCAGCCTTACTACTGGAAGGATCTGGGGTTATGGAGTGGATTCAGACATGTCCCTCACTTTTCTCTTCCCTCCTCATTATTTTTGGGTCTGGAGTGCTGGCATTTTGCTTGAACTTTTCTATCTTCTATGTCATTCACTCCACTACCGCAGTGACCTTCAATGTTGCTGGAAATCTTAAGGTGAGAGCCTAACTCATTACCTTATGGTTTAGTCATTATACTTTCTAGATCATGCATTACCCTGGACATAATAAGGGTTGTTTACTATGCATTACTAAACAGTACAATGGACACGATTTTAGTTTATTTTCCTTCTTCAATACCATCTACTACTATCTAATCCTTCTTCCCAAACATAGCTTAATCTTTTGCATTAATTGAATAGACGACTAACTTGTCAGTGAACAATCCTACACTAATATTCAGTACCTGAAATTTACCTCTTATTGATATCTAAGTGAGCTTTCATTATAAAGTCAAATAAACAAATCATCTGTCGTCTGGCTTTGTAATATATAATTTTTTTCTAATTTCTATGAAGCGTGGCTCATCCATCACTACCAAATGTCATCTCTTGAATTTCATTTTGAATTACACGCTTTATAGTGTTCACTGCTTGCTAAGTATTTGACTCTGTTTTCAAACTATAAATCCCGATAAGGGCGAGCATTGGGTTACACCTTTGGGACCCTTATTTTCTTGAATTACGTTTATAGGTTTTCCATGATAAATTTTTTATGGAAGTTGGGGATGCTGCATCATATGATCCGTGTGGGAGGTAGGACGGTTTCTTAGTTATGTTAGGAAAGAGAAATTTGGGTAAGAATTTTTGAGCGACATTTAGAAAGTAAAAAATCTGATAATCCAAAATATAAACTCTCACTTTAATGGTATGTTTACTTGGAAGACTAATGTAGAGAAGAAAGCAAGGAAATAGTCATAGTGGAAATTCCTTCCGATATTCAACTTTCTGATTTAATGAGTTTGAGGATATGATACCCCTCTTTTGCTGGTTTCTTTTTATTTCGAACCAAAACCTGTTACTTTTCCTTCATTGCCTTTGTAGTCATTATTTGCCGATTGCCATATTCCCGTCTTTATCTCAGTTTGCCTTACACCAACCCCTGCCTTGCTACCACAACTCTGCTTCTCCAAGCTAATTTAACTAATCCTAACTACTAGACTATTTCAATATTTATCATGGATTGATGAAATTTAGGTATGTTATATTTATGAGTTCAAGTATGCTGGGGAAGGGATCTAATCAAAGGTGGGGAAATTGATGGCAGAGTAATCTACGTGCTTCACTGAGCTTCGAGACAAGCTTGACTGGTGGTGCAGACTTCCAGGAACAGTAGGGACTGTAGAAAGGAGTATCGAAGCTTAAAAAATTCTCTTATAAGTAAGGAATTACAAAATATTTAACTTTCTTATTGATCAAAATTGAAAATAAGTATACATTATTTGTAAAATAAGTATATTTTTACTTTAAAGTAAGAAAAGAAAACTTATCCAGACATGTTTGGAAATTAAAAGTATCCTTCACTTCTTTTTAAGCTTAGCCAAACATGGAGTGCTCCTCTAGTGGGGATTGCAGAAGTCAATGAATTTGCTATTTGCACTTGGGACAATGACAATGAAGTGGTCGTTTTGGTGGATATAAAATTGATATATGGCTGAAGGGAGGGGGAGCAATGAGAAGTGGTAAGGTGGAGGTGGTAAAATGGGACGGAATTGGTGGATTGAAGGCGTCGAGGATTTTGTTTTTGTTTATCCAATGTACTTTCTCAGCTTTAAGTGTGATTGTCACTCAGTTCACGTCTGTGAAATATCAGGAAGTTTCTGAAATAAACATTCTTTATGTCAAGAATAGTATAAGGTGTTTACAAATTAATGTTTTAGATGACCGTCCTAGTATCCCCTTGTTGACATCGGACGCTATCTGTGGGGAAACTATTTTATCAAATTAGGAATGTTGGATAAATTTGGAAAACTTGGGGGTAGGGCTCTTGATTTATTAGTGATACTACGGGTGATCAAAATACTTGAAGCATTGTTTGGCTAAGCCTGGAAAAAGTAAAAGTTCTTTTCTTGAAAGAAGGGCTAGACAATAGTCCCGAACCGAATTGAACGGTTCTTTTGAAACGGGTACTCGAATCTAGAACTGAAAGTTTCGATTCGATTTTTGGTTCTAGACCAAGAACCGAACAAAAACCGAATCTTTTTAAATTTTTAAATTTTTTTATATTATATATATCAAATTATTTAATTTTTTCTAAATAAATTAACAAATTAGCAAATTAACAAATAGTTGGTAAGTATTAACAATACTTTAAAGTATTTTTATCTCTATGACTTCTAATTTATATTTTTTATTTTATTTTATGTAGATTTGAATGTTTGAAGCAAATGAATTATTGATATGAAATGGATCACCAATGTTTTAGTATTAGTATCTGTTTTTTGGTATTTGTATACAGTTGTAAATTAATCTTATTTATATGTTATTAAATTGAACTACGTCAATTTGTAAAACTAAGATTGAACGTGTCATTAGTTTTTTTATTATAAATGTTAAAAAATTTAATAATCATACGGAACCGAACCGGACCGAACCGAATCCGAATGGGTCCATAATTATATTTGGACTTGATGATTCCATTTATTAAATACCCAAAAAAATTTGGTTCGATTTGGTTCTGATGTCCAGCCCTACTTGAATGTAAATTAAGTCTTTCTTTTAGAAAGCAAGTTTTTGAGCTAAATACTCCCAAAACAACCTCTAAAAAAGTCCAAACATGCTTAGCTTGAAAGTTAATTATAAGTATGTCTACTTTATCTTTAAGCTTAGCCAAACAGGCTCGAACATATCTTGAATTTATATAGGCCACTATGGTTCAAAATATCACTGGTTGAAAATACAAAAGGTATAGATTGATTAAACTTGCAAGAACCTCAGGTTAAAAGAAGCAAGACGATAAACTAATCACGGAAGATTATTAATTTTTCTCCCATATTTGATGAAACTTTATTGTCTAGTCCTATTAAATGATGTGTATTAAACATACACTTATCATATATCTTCTTATAAAAGTTGTACTAGCTCCCAGGGCACATCTCCAAGTGGTAAAAGGGGAGGGTGGAGAAATCCAGTTTTGCTTGAGGCTGCCACGTCAAGGGTTCGAATTCTGAAATATGAATTTGGCTCTTGGGTAAGTGCAAGTGTACAAGCAACCTTCCACCCTGTACCCTTGGAGGCATAACCTACGATTTACCTCTCTCACGATGCTCCAGGGCAGGGGTGATGTGAGACCCTCAAGGTTGGGGTTCAACCTTTTTTTTTATAAAAGAAGTTGTACTATTTTGTTGAAGCCTTGCCGCTTTGTCTATGTTAATCATTGTTGTCATGCATCACAGGTTGCTGTTGCTGTTACATGTTCATGGTTGATCTTTAGGAACCCAATTTCAGCCATGAATGCCATTGGATGTGGTATAACTCTTATTGGATGTACGTTCTACGGGTACATAAGGCACATGCTTGCACAACAACCACCGGGGACCCCTCGTACGCCCCGAACTCCAAGGGGTAAAATGGAGTTGCTTCCTTTAGTTAATGAAAAATTAGACGATAAAGTTTAAACCAAGCTGGTCGTGCAAGAACATGAGGTCTGCTAGTTGGGAAGACCTGAACAGATGATTGATACAGAAAGGTATTTGTCGTTGCGAAATCACCGAGCAGGTTGTATCAAAAACTCTATCATTACTTCATCCTTTTGACCCCCTCTTTCCTACTCGGAGACATTACTACAGTCTACTTTTTAGTCAAAGTTATAGACATTTATTCTTATAACAAGCTTTTGAACATTAAAAGTCCATGATCTACTTGTAAACATGTTCGAGGAGAGTATGCTGCACTCCTTGAGATGCTATTGATTTGGCAATATCTTAATCTTTAATTCCAGTTTTCATGGCCTCTGAGGATCTCTCCCCTCTCCCTTTGTTGCAAAAAATAAAAAATAAAAATAAAATTAACGACATGTTTGGCATACAATATTGGGCATATAGAAATATCTGTATAGTATAATAGCATTTACGTTAATATTGTCTAATGCTGTTGACTAGTCCTTAAGCAGTATTGGGCCTGCCCTTTTCCACTAAAGCAAAGGAATCATGTTTCATATACAATGTTTTTTACAACATTGTTGACAATGTGTCACGTGCCACATTATCATTGACCGATTTAAAAAAAAACAATCTCTCTTCCCATTCAACATTTTTTTGCCACCTACCAACATTGTCAACAATGTTGTATGAAATCATTGTACAAATGACATTTCTCAATGCAAAGTGTTGACCTCGTTTTTTGTTAGGGTCACACGAACAACATATGTCGGACTCATTCGTGTCCACGCAAGGATGGATAATCAGTCCAGGACACTTCAAAGATGGGCTGTGGGAGAAGCTCTTTAGGACACGAGAAGGTGACGTTCGGATCGTGACAATGAAAGAATGTCGATTGTAAAATAATAACCGATCGTATGCGAATGGATCGATATAAACATATATGAATTTGTAATCGAGAACTAGTTGTTAGAGAGAAATTATATCTCTTTGCCTTTCAAGTAGAGTTTCGTATTCTAAATTGCATCATCCCTCCCTCGTTGCATGGGGAATTATTTATAGTATTACAAGTGAGATTGAGGCTCTCATATCATAATACACGTAACTTCATCTCCTTAATTGAAACGTCATATTCTAGTCATCACTTTGACTCTCTAGCAAGGACGCATTTTATGTTATTACGAGTTGCAGCCACTTTATTGACATGACAACACACTTCAACTATTTACATAAGTCACATCAATCATTCCACTAAGATCTAACTCAAGTGCACATCTTATTCCTGCGGTCGTCTATGAGAGGGGGCCTTGGATCTGGACTCTTTGAAGTGCCTCGGACTTAGGCCGTGGTCCAGTCGATTTAGTGAACATATGTGGGCCTCAGAGATTTGGCCCATGGGCCTCTGCATGTGGGCAGAGTGCTTTGGAGGACGGGGTCCACGGCAGTAGTGGGTTGGCCATGTAGAACCACATGTGGCGAGGCGTAACACAAAGAGTAATACCATTCAATATCACTGGTGTCGAGCACAAATCTAGATGATAATTGCATAACTTTAAATGATAGATTCACTTAAATACAATGTCACATAATTCATTTAATTGAACTTATCAAATGTAACCACATATGTTGTGTTAAATAGCATTGTTCTATTGCAAGTTGTGTATACGTTAATCTAATATTGTCGATACTACCTTACGCAATACCAAGCTCTGCCCTTTTCCGCTAATGCCCTTATTTTGATCAAGGCCTGCCCTTCACGTGCAGGGTCCAATATGACAAACAAACAAAAATTGAAATCAAGGCCCATGGGCCTTGTATGGATTGGGCCTCGACCTTTGGACCTAGCTGTGAAATGACGTGGCCCAAAGCCCAGATGGCCCTTTATGCACCCAATTAGAAGGTAAGATTACAGAAAGATGTTATTTAATGGAAAATACAGACCAATACAAAGTAAGTTATTTCCTATCTTATACTCTGTGCATGTTTGGTGAAAGGATTCGTAAGAAGTTTTTGATCGTTCAACTGTCCAGTCCTATGTACCAAACTGCACTGTTAAAATTACACTAAGCCAATAGCCAGAAGTTTTTATGCCATCTGGTGCTAATAAGGTATCCACCAACTCCCTTCGACTGCTTCCGAACTCCAATTGTCAAGCACTCCAAAACATCGATGCACTCTTCCACAAATTCCTCAGTGCTGTTTTTCAGGCACAGACTGCCGGGAAAGAAAACGTATCAAAAACTGTGAAACGTACCAAATGCATGTATGAAATGTCGTGTGGACAAACAAATACTAGGAAATAGATAATGCTATTTGTACATAGAGAGAGAGTATTTTTCCATGGAACAAAGTAGTCACCAGTTGAGTAATGGAGGGTGGGAGTTGTTGAGCCCCAAGACTAGCACAGAAACCTCAAGCTTTTTCACTTGGCTCATTATTGTGTCCATCTTTGGTCCTTGGATTACAAGTGCTTCTACTTCAACCTGAGTATTGCCAGGACAAAACCCATGGTTGCTTAAAGCTTAAAAGTGAGTAAATGTTATTTTAAGTAACTTTTAACTTTGCCACTTTCATCAGAAAACTAAGGTCATATAAGCTGATAAAAGACAAAAACTCACCTCAGGCTTACAGGCCTTGCAAAGGGTTCCAAGTGATGTAGCAAGACAAGGAGATGAAAACTCACAACCTTCGGATTTCCAAGGACTAACAATCTGTAGAAGAGTAAGAATATCACCCTTATTAGTTACATGTGTGAGTGCCCAAATCATTGCATGTTTGGAATGTGAAGACTGATCCACCACCACCATAACTCTCTTCTTCAGTACCAACACACCAACGTTGTCACTACTGCTGTTGTACATGTTGTTAAACCCTTCCATTTGCTTTAGATTTGGTACCAACCCACCTCCAAAATCATAGCCATTGAAGCTGCCATTGTTTGCACACCAACTGTTTGATGTTTGTTTCCAATGGGATCCTTGTTTTACACTTGACATTTTTGGTTCCACCTCTTTGGCTTGCTTTCACTCTAGAGATATGCATATAATATAAAATCTAAAAGTTGTTACTCCGTGTGTTTGAGAGGGGGAAGTAATGAGAAAGTGACAAAAAGGGGCAGTCATGTGGAGACTGAATCACTGTTGATAGAAAGTAATGATTTTTATAAACTTTTGTGTAGGTTCAAGTCACGGGATAGTGGGAAACTTTGGCTTATTGTGGCCCTTTGGTTATCAATGGTAATAGAAACAGATCCATGGACCCTTGTGTTTTATTGACCATAGTCTCATTTTTTACTATCTTAAATCAAATTTGGATGAAATATCACCTTGGAGGCTGGAAAGAATGATTGTTCGACCAAAAATGAGTTGAGTCGAGGGAAGTAGGTCAATTGGCTATAGAATAGGGTTGTGATCATCTAGCACAAGTCATTTTGGAGTCGACCTAACGGAAAATCAAATATGGGAGGAGTCAACGGGAATGTAGGTTAAACTACCATGTCTAGTTGAGCATCATCGGTTAGCATTAATGAAAATACAGCTAAAGACAAAATTTAGAAAATTGTTACCATGTCTAGTTGTAATGGGTGAAATTATAAGGTCAATTTTGAAAAATAAATAAAATTTTGTGAATTGGTGAGTCATGCATGCAAGCCTATTCAGCTGGCAGTGGTCAGGTCAGAAGTTAAAAGGTACAGAGTCCCAATGGCTATGATGATGAAAATGAGAGGTCAAAAATGTCCCCTCGTGAGTTGGGCTTCGTACTTCCGAATAATTGCTCCCGTTAAATTCGCTCAGTTAATTTCTTCTGTGCATTTCCTTTCCTTTTTACCCTGATGATTCATTTCAGTTTCTCTCTCCTTCATGGTTTCATATATGGTTGAAAATTAGGGAGGTTATGAATTTCCAATCTATTTAATTTCGTGAGTCTATGTCTTTACTTGACAAAACTGTCGTTAAAATCGCACTAGACTTGTAATTGAAGTGAAATACTTTGAAGATCTTAAAGGTTTTTTTGTAATTTAACACATTTTTCATCAGGTGGGTACTAGAACCTTACTTTAGAGTATTAGGGTCCAAAGACTCCAAACCACACTGAAAATCGAAAAGGTTACTTTATTGAGGTATATTAATTTAGTCATTTATTTACTTCTATATGAATATTTAATTCTATATTTTTCTTTGGACTGATAATTTTATTTAGCTCAAGTAGCAGCGAAAATACCAATTGATATTACTCATCTTGAGCATGCAGTTCTCTAGAATGATTCGGAACTAGTCATATCACAAAATGACTACCTAAAACTCTTTAAGGTTCGGTGACCACTTTGAAATTAAATAATTCAAGAAACAAAAGTCGAAGTTAGGTGACTGTTTGGACTGTTAAAGTCGACTATAGGGATGACAACAGGGTGCGGTGGGATAGGACCAAAGCAGCCCTTTTTGTTGAAGATTTTTCGGAGGCATGTTGAGGATTAAAATATTCATGTGTACTTATTTATTAAAATACCATAAATACATATAAAAAAATTAAAAAAATAAGTGATCGAGCAAGTTTGGGTGGAAACCATGTTATCCATCTCGGCGAGGCAGGGTCGGCGGAGTGGGAGAGGGATTTTTTTTACCATTTAACTCGTCAACTTATTGTTTTCATAACAATATTATCAATCTGTCCACAAAGAAAACATTAACTTGGACAAAAATGTCTAAAGTTCAGATAAACGAAATAATAAATTTTAAAATTTAGGAGAAAACAGAAAAACTTGAGCCTCCCACCCCACTTCCTCGATACTGTTTGCCGATCAAAACATGGATTCTCGTGAGTCGTGAATTGTACATGAAAAAAGGGACATGTCCATCCAATGATCCACTTTTTGGCCCTTTTTGCAGCTATCTGCTGTTCTATCTGCGCGTCTTGATTACAAGTTTCCGTTTCTTTGGAAGGTCAGCTTCTCTATACCATTATTATTGCATGAGCAATACTACATGTACACTTTCTGTGTACATAATCGTCGACACCCCTCATATGAAGGGGAGGTCCGTACATAGTTTATAATGTGCGAACCCCCTTCCATATGAGGAGAATGTTATCTACTATGTACATCAAAAGTATACAAGTAATTTTATCATTATTCAATTCAAATGACGTTAGAACAGTGACGGAATTAGATTTGTATTTAAAAAGATACAACATTAGAAATATTCATAATATTGGAGACATCTTTCATGTTTCAAAAATGGTTTAAACCTTAGATTCTTTTTAGTTCATCTTTTTATTAAAATATTAGATCAATTTTTAGTTCATCCATTAAAATGAGAAATCAATATTCACAAAAAACAAATAATAATAATAATAATAATAAGTAACTATGTACAAAAATAAACATTTTAAAATCAAAACAATTTATTTTCGTCTAAATTAAATTTTGAGAGAGAGAGAGAGCTGCTCACTAATTGACACCAAGGGAATGTAGAACATAATGGCCAATATCCGTAGGCATAAAACTAAATGTTGTGTGCAGTGCAGATGCTATCTAGATAAATCTCATCCAAACTCTTGGATGATATATAATGATAGTTCGGCAAACCAAAAACTGAACGTTCAGATAAGATGATTCAATAGTCTATACATGCTAATTATAGACAACATATCTTAAAAACAAATTCATGCCCTATCCAAAAAAAAAGGGAATTCAAGAGATAACTTGACGTGGCAAATAGTAAAGCCATCCAATTCAAAACATTCCTTGTTTCTCTAGTCTCCCCATCTACAACAAAAGTAAATTCTCCCACGTATATTTCGTTAGTTACATTTCACGAGTTTCCCGTCAGGGATAATACCATTCGAACAACTATTGATTTCCTCAACAGATATCTGGGTCTCAAGTTGAGCATCACTTGTGGAGGTTTTTGATTTTGTAAAAGGATTGTCATCAGTGGTTGTGGTAACATGGTCAAGACACTTTTCATTTTCGTGGCTAAGAGATTCTTCAACCGTCCTAGTCCTAGTTTTAATGTCGGATGGATCATTGGAGCAATCAGGCACACTGGAATGAGATTCAATAGCAGGAGGTTCATTGAGATTCAGGATTTCGACCTCTGAGGAAATGGGATCGGGTATAGGAGCTACACCACCAATATCATCATTAGGCTCATGCATATTTTCATGCTCAGTTTGAGCTTTAGTCAACTCCTTGTCTAAAACGAGGAGAAGGAACTAAGAACAATAATATGCAGCTAATTTGAACTCTACATGCATGTTTGAAAAAGAGAATTAGATAGCATTGGATTATAGTTAATGAAAAAATAAACCAAAATCTTGTTCATTATATCATTCAATCGTGTCCTACAATGCATATCAAACATGTAATGCACGTAAATGTATGCAACATACCTGTAGCACTCCTCTGCCCTTCAGCGAACTGATGCTTCAGTAGAGGCTTCTGTAACATATCAGTCCCCGGGAACACCAACATACTCATGGTCCTCATCTCTCGTCTCTTTGATTCTTCTAAGGGAGCAAAGTGAAATTTTTTTGTCCAGGTTACGTTTAGCTCGGATATTGCAGGTATTACCATTTTCTCAACATTCAGATTACGCAGAACCTGATGAGAAGTTTGGAACACGATGAAGCATAAAAATGCTTGAAACAAGTCAACAACTAAAGGCCAGACACAAACCAGGACAAGAATTCAATTCTCACTCCCAAAATAACACATCAGGACAGCCAGAAAAGGATGCCATACGAAAGTACCTTGATAGACTCGCCTCATTCCACGGGGAACCCCCTCCCCGCACCAAAAAAAATAATAATAATAACCGAAGTAAAATAAATTTGGGGTAAGCTACATGAATCGTTTTTGCAACTCATTCAATTCACTGCTATACACAGCCCATGTTTGGCTAATATTTGTAAATTGTTTATACTTGATCAAACCACTTTTTATCCATGCAGTTCATGGACCAACAAGCACTACCCTTATTTCTATCTATTTATTATTTAAAACTTTTATAAACACTTCCCAAACAATTTTAAAGATTTAAAGCAACTAGATTCTTAACAACAAAAAAAGAGCCTTTTACATATCACTCTCATGAACACAAGTCTCGTTAGATTACAGAAAAAATGTCCCAACAAGCTAAGGTTTCATTCTCTAATTTCTCGCCGATCAGTGGTATCTCCACTAATTCTTTTTCTTATCTCGTTTATTCTAGTACGACAACATATCAATCGTACAATCCTCGCTTCCATTACATTCATCTTATGAACATTGTCTTTAAACGAATAATGGGCATGAACAGAAACACTCTTTTTTGCTGTTAATGATAGATAAGCCTATGATACGCTTCAATTACTTCTCCCAGCATCACAATATAGGCAAAAAAAACTTAGTAGCTTATTAAGAATATGGTATCAAAATAAAACCCCAAGACAGGTACCTTAGATTACCATGCATCGATCAAAAAGCGTACAAAAGAAATAAAATATATACCGTTTCAATTGCAGTTAGAAGTCGTCTGCACAATCCTTGACGCCTATAAGTATAACGTGTTCCAATGAAGGGCATCTCTGCTAACTGACTCCCATGGATTCTATTTTCAGACATAAAATTCCAATTGTTACAATCACTGTGTTTCGATTCATTTTACCAACAACAATCTTGTGTACGAGATAAGGAACCAGGTTAAAAATTTGCCTCCTAAAGGGAGCACAAAACAAGAACTCACAAAATTTGAGCGTGAGTCATTAGCCCAACTTGAAATGAAAAGAACTCAATGTTTGACTGTATGTTCTCAAATTAATTTTATGTACAAGTATTGGACAACTATTTTCAGATTCAAAAACTTTAGTGATGTATTATTAAAGATTGTACTTTTGATAGATGATATTGGGATAGATAAACAGTTCCCCAACTGATATGACCAAGGTTAAATAAACCTTGAAAATCATAATGCTATATTGCCTTCCAAATCCTCCTAGCCAGACATGTCTCCCACACAGTGCCCAGATGCTTGTGACTTTTACTTCTGCCATCTAAACCTTTTGTACACTAGAGTCTTATTTTCTATATCTTCATTTCCTAGATGGATACAAACAATTTTTCAGCGTTTCTTTAACTTTATGATCTCATTTGACATAGTAATTAGACGAGTAAATGACATTTTATAAAAATTCATGAGAGTTGAATTATCTTAGGAATGTATCAAGAGAGATTATAATTTGTTTGCGGGGCTGATGAATGGGGAGAATTTTTGTAGGTGGTCAAATAATTAAATTTGATCGTTCCCTTTTTAGTTATTAAGGCAGAGAACTCAACTAAGATTTTTGAGTCATTTTTCATTTATTATCATCAAATGAATAGCAACCCATGATTCTATTTTATTAGCACTCCTGCCCTTGTTACCTTTATCTCATATCCCTCGCAATGAATAGATGCCTTGACTTTAATAATTCAAATATCAGTATTGTAACTCTTCTACTTGAAAATTAATAAAAGGTCAGAAAACGCGTGCTAATCACCAAATAATTCACAAGAAATTTATTAGAAAGGACCAGGCATTATGACCGAGAAAGGAAACTATTAACCAAGTATCCACCCTTTTGTTTTCAAAACATGCACAGTCAACATATTTACATTTCGATTACTTAAAGAAATAGCAAGAAATTAAATTATGAAGGGGGCACATAAATTGAACTATCTAATAAAGAACAATGTCAACAGTTTCATCCGTCTTGGCAAATGAAGTATTAGTAGATACTCTTCAGGCAATACAGGTATAAAAATCAATTATTAATAACCTTATAGAAGCCGCTGCGACAAGTTCGTCATCCTTCTCCAAAATAATGGTATAGAAGCCTCCAAAGTTCAGCCGTCTAATGTTTGACCTGAGAATATGTAGCACATATGAAAGATCTATTACATACATATAGATTACTCTTTTTTCCTCAGAAAGTATAACAAATACAATTGCCATAGCCGTTCAAAGTATATGACTCTTCTATCCCTCTGTATAACAAGAAGTCCTCCCCTCTCGCACTCTCTCCAAGCTCCCCCACTCCATCAAATGAGATGTCCTAAAAGATCATAAGATTCATAACAACTTTGCTTCTTCAAATATTTCCTTCATCCCCCTTCCCATTTCTTTTGGGCATTCTTTTAGTTCGTTGAGGCAATGAAATTTCACCAACCTGAATAAACATATCCTCTACAGATCCGTGGAACCATATATATATTTTACATTTATACCCATCCAAACCCATTTGGTTGGGAAGTGAATTACAATCAAGTCCATGGTTAAAGAAAAATTGTAAAACAACAGCTGCATGGTTATTAGAATATTAGAGGATCTAGAGAACAGATTTTATCCAAAAGTTTCTATTCATTTCTTGCATTTTAGTAAATTTTCCACTTATTTGGAATGGTTGGGGAAGAATATTTATTACTTTCATTAGAAATAAACATTAATTTTGATAAAAAGTACAAACTACAGCAAGATCTTTGATTGTGATCCCACTTTATGATACAGCCGCATACATTAACAATGTTATATAGCCCTTGTTTGGTCCCCCATTATTTTAAAATACATTTTTCTCTCTTATTTTCAACCACGCATTCTTCAATAAAATAATATTACACACAAACCCAAAACTTTTCCTTATTTTTAACCACACATTCTTCATCATATCACTATTTCAAAATACATTTTTGACAAATAATGGGGCTCAAACAGGCCCATAGTTGGAAAAACAAAGGGAAAGCAACCTCTATCTCAAGCAGGAGTTACGCAAGAAGAATGTCATTTATTTATCACCCATGCATATGCTATAAATCCCAGAACTGAATATCAATGATTGTCCCCAAGTTCATTAAATACTTCATTTTTGTGCATAAACTATTTAATGTGCTCAGTTCAAACAAAAAAACGTGGCATTTTTGGTAAGGCTCATTGGACAGTACTCGACAATATTAAGAAAAAAACAAGGCTAAAATATTGTTCATTGTACTGTCCCGTTCCATATAATATTGTGTACAAGCATGTGCAGGATGCTTACCCACAGCTGTAGACTACATTGCGAATCACATTTGTTTTACTTCGCTCATCAAGGATAGGCAAAAAACATTCATCCATAACAGAATATGCCACAGCTAACTTGGAATTGCTTTCAACCTCTAAAATATCACCATTAACAGAAGGATCACAGCTAATATCACACCGTTGAAGAATAGTGTAGGAATATTCTTCTTCGAGTTCCTGTTTAATTCCAAGAAGTGCCTGCAAGCGCTCAAAAATCTGTAGACCCAAAGTACTTGAATCAAATCAGTGCAAAAATGAAATTAAGGAGCTAGAAGTTTAATAATCACTCAAGCTAAATATATAAAGCTTAATTTGATTAATGCAGTACACATATGCATATATATGATCAGAAAGATCTCAGAAAACCACACATCCAAAATAATAATCTAACAAGTTATGGCATATATCTAAAAAAATTCTCTTCATGGGCATGAAAGCAAAGGTTTCTATTAACCCCATCTTGTTCTCTCTTTCCATTGATCGTTAAGAATATGATTAGGATTACGAGATACCTAGCGGAAAACTAACTTCTATGAAGATGTGACAAAACTGCAGTGATACAAAAGATTCGATGCATCACCAAACACACAAGCACGTGATAAGTATTTCTTGATCACAAAATCAATACCCACGTAAACCAAACGAGCATACATCTCGCATTTGCATCAAGGAAAGTGTCTGATGATCAAACATAGAATCATGAAGGCAGGAAGTAGAAAAGGAAGTTTTAATTTACTGAATATCAGTTTTTGTTATGTAACATAAATGTCAGGAAAGTTATTAATCGTTTCCAACTCAGAAAGGACCAGTTCAGGGAAGTGCTTCAGGGAAAATTAGAAATGAATGGTAGATAATCCAACTAAGTGCAAAAAAACCGAGGCCGAGGTCATGGGATAAAATAGATAGTTATACTCCTTATGCATTTCCCTTAAATATTCAAGACTTTAAGAACTTTCAACATGCAAACATAATTTTTGTAAGGGGAATAAACAACATTCTCCTCTGAAGGCTTTACATCAAGAGAATGATTGCAAAAGGTTTGTAAGGTTTCTGCAACATGGGAGAGGCAAATAACAAGATTCTTATATCATAATTCTTTGTGCCTACATTTCATAGCATGAGGAGAGCAGTAAGCCAATCTATGTATTTATCAGTTGCCTTGAATAGGTAAAACCTCGCGAATCATCATCTGATATTGCTAGATGCTACACATCGTATTGTAATAACACCATTCCACCAGATGCATATAAAATTGCAAATATCTTTAAGAAAGATATGAAAAAGTGTAGTTCCAACAGCAATATGACAAGTAAAAGCCGATTAAAATGCCATTAAAGATGGATACATTAGCATTATATACCTTTTGACATTCCCTCCCACAAAAGGATGGATTGTTGTTGTCCAAAACTATAGCATCATTACCTTCAGAACAAGGAACATGGACTGCAAAACACAAGGATTGTATATAATCAGTACAAGGCCACCTGTGACATGCGATATGAAAAATATTGAGTGGGGGAGTATACGAGGAATTGGGAAACAATGAAGATTGATCAATACATTTTTTCCTCACACAAACGACACATTAACAATTCAGAGACAATTGAATCACTATTGTCATCAGTTAAAAAGGCATTTCCCCCAGACAGTCCACAGAATTTGCAGGAACAGTATGCACAGTACCAATCTCCAGAAGGGACCTTCTGCAAACCAAAAATGAAGAGTAAGCATTTCACCAAAACTTAGAATTAAGAAATGGGGATCAAGAAATGCCAATATTTGCCAGGGTAAAGAGCACTGGTCCTTTAGCATATAATCTAAATCAGATTCAATTAGCTTATTAAAAGATTTCATGTAGATACTCAACTAATCAAGTACTTAAAGTTGTGCCATATTTTGTACAGTGGCAAAAGTCCTTCAGTGTAAGTTATGGTGGAAATCATTATTCTTCTGCAGTGGACCATTGCTCAGCCAAGCAAAACTGCATTCTGGGCAATTCTGGTTTACAATCATTACATGTCGCCAGGCTAAATGGGGGAGCCTGTTTTCAACTTTCACGCTATGGCTTGTGAGTGAAAGGCCTCTAACTAGTTTCAGTGTTTCAGAATAATTAGAGAAGGGCATACAAAAATGCTAGCAAAACTTTTTCACGGGAATATTTTCTAAATAGCGTATACAGGGCTAATAAAGGGTCCACCTAAAACAAATAGAACTCTTAAATGCTGAATAATTTGATTGCTAAAAGGACCAGTGCGATCGACCATCATTAGAAAACAAAAATTTAACTCTAGTTGCATAAATATAATCGTATCAAACAGCTAATGAGGAAAGACTAGCTCTGGAAAAGCATGAAAGGTAAGAAAACAAGGCAACATGTTCATACTTTAATACATAAGCAGTCTTGATGAAATGTCGATGGGCAACCATCACAACAGATCAAGTTACCACCATCCCCACAGATGTTGCATGTGTCATCATTAGGGTCATCGCCATCCACATCCACAAAAATAAATCCAATGTGATCAGTCACCAATTGTTTATTCCACGAGTCTATGAGGCATTGTAAAAGAGAATTTCCAGACTCAAAATATATGTATTTATATGGATCTCGAGGTTCACTTTTAGCATGAGATGCAAAGTCCCAAATTGAGTGCATTTTATTGCAACAACTACAGCAAATTCCATCTCTTGTAATCTTTCCCTGAAGCATCACTTTTTTATTCCTCCCTCTCTTATACTTCACCTTGCCATCTGGAGGAACAGTTCCCAAATCAATCATCCACGAGAGCAAAGTGCGCTTCCCGTTGTATAGTTCATAGTCATCTGATCCCTCCCCGGGTTTACGGGCCAACAGTGTTCTTGTTTTGCCCTTGCTTGATCTTGACTTGATTGTTTTTCCTAATGTTCTAATCTTATATAAAGCCTTCTTAGCAATACCTTTACCAGTCTTTCCAGTACCTTTCCCTTTTTTCTTACCTTCATCCTTCCTTACTCTGAACAGTGTGCTGAGTAACTCCTCGGGAATTGGACTAAATGCAGAAACTTCCTTATCATCTGCTTTTCCATCCTCAATCCTCTTTTTAAGCACTCTGTAAGCCAGGGTGCAGGACCAGTAAGCTCTTCCATCCCGGCCAACATATACAGGATCGTTGTAGTCTTTTGATTGCCTTGGCCTGTACTCAATAGTCCAACCTGCCTTCTTGAGCAGAGCAACTATTTGGTCCCTCACTAACTGTTGTTGTTCCCTACGTCCCAATTGCTTTCCTTCTGCACAATCGATTTTCCCTGATTCACCACTCTCGACACTGGTTCCCGAATAATTGGAATCGTGTTTTAGCCTCTTTTCTCCACCATCAGATCCAGCCTTCACATCAGTACCACCAGCAATGCTTCTATCTATCTTGGGAGGCCTTCCAAGCCGACCCTTAGTCCTCTTCACCTCAACAGCTACCTTAGAAATCTCATTTTTCATCTTTGGTGGTCTTCCACGCCGCTTACTCTTTTTCTCCTTTACAACGATCTCTAAAATCCCATTCTCCATTTTGGGCGGTCTCCCTCGTCTACCCTTTGTCTTTTTCTTCTTACCAATGGCCCCTGAAATCTTTTCAATCTTGGGTGGTCTTCCACGCCGTCCCTTTACTTTT
Source organism: Osmanthus fragrans (assembly GCA_019395295.1). Taxonomy (NCBI): domain Eukaryota; kingdom Viridiplantae; phylum Streptophyta; class Magnoliopsida; order Lamiales; family Oleaceae; genus Osmanthus; species Osmanthus fragrans. The sequence continues at coordinate 37,526,075 of CM033341.1, read as the reverse complement.
TTCCGACCTCGGCCAGTCCCTTTACTCTCCTGTACATTATTCCACTCCATTACCTCATCATCTTTCTCTTTAATGAACGAACCACCAACCCAATTATCAACTTCCATTTTTGGGGGTCTCCCGCGTCGGCCCTTCAATTTTTTCCTTATAGGGAAAACAGGTTCATCAACTAAATCCACCTCTTCCTCCACAACTACTTCCTTCTCAAAGACTTGTTTTTCAGCATTGTTCAAAGCCGTCGTCGTTGACCTCAAAACCCTCCCCACCCTCACAGTGACGCGATTTAACCCGTCAGAAGACTCCTCCTTTTCATTACCAGGTGAATTATTCTCTACCCTTTTTCTTTTTTTCTCAATGGGTTCTTTATTTAGATCAAGTAAATCATCATCCTCCATTGCTTCTTCTACAGATACCCCATTTAAACTCAAATCATCTTCCATCTCGCCCATGGACAATAAACCTGCCCAAAAGAAGAAAAAAACCACTCATGAAATTACATTAAAAAATTAAAATCACAAAGCAAAACCCACAAAATAAACATGAACGAAAAGGTATGAAAAATAACGAAAAAGTCTTACCAGCTACGTATCGCAAAATTTGAAGCCAGGTGATACGAACAGGACAGCTGTCTCTATAGATTTTGGGGGTTTGCGCTTGAGTGGGAGAAAGGGGTCAAGAAAGAGAAACTCTCCATTAAGCTGTAAAGATATGGGAGAGGGCTTTATTTTGTACAGTGGGCGATTGACTTGCTTGGTTCGTAATTTTTAGAAGGCCAGACGTTCGAGGGTAAAACTGTAATTTCTCAATCGGTTGTTTTAGCTAAAAATTTTCCCTCCATTACTTTGAGTGTTTATTTTATTAAGAAATTTGAATTTTAGAAGATGGTATTTTAGAATACAAGTATTTCACAAAGTATTTGTTTCATAATTAGTCAAATTATCATAGTAGACAAAGGTGTCTAGTCGAACCTTTATCTAGCAAGTCTATCAAATTTGAACCTACTCATCCAAATTGACGATTCTAACATCTTATATGTTTGGATTTGGAAAAAGTAATATATGATTACAACTTATGGAGAGTGAAAAGTTATTAACAATTCCAATTTGAGCTAGACGTAAAATGACATTTTCTTTTCTTCCCTTGGATGAATAAGATATTGGTATGAAGAAACCTCACAAGTATTACGAGTTTCCATTGTGCTCTTATGGTTCACTCATGCATATAAAAATAAGTATTCACGAATATAGTCGATTGTTGTAAAATGTAACTCAAAAGCTAAAAAAGAATTATGGACAGTGGATATTGACTTTGCTACCATTGTTTCCAAAAGACGAACATAATCTTAGAGAGCAAAAAGATTAAATAAATATAATTTCTCATCATGTTAAATAATCCACGATATCCAACAATTTAAAAGAGGCATGAGGTTCTCACACGTTGACTCTAGCGATGAAGTCAATGTGAATGACTTTATCAATACGTGTATATATATATTAAAATGAAAAAAATTGTTCTATTTACATGTCATTCCATAGACAATGAAAAATTACGTTGAGAGAGGTACACGTGGCAATTTCATTCTCGATTTCGTAAAGTGAATACATGGTATTATTATCTTTTTTGACATATAACGAGTGTTCTCCCCATAAAGAGACGTCCTTGAGACCTATCAAGCCTATTTCTATGGTACAGGAAATGTCCAAGAGTCAAATGACTCGAAGCATCTCTAGGACATTTTTCTAGCAGTCGTTTGGGTTCTTCATGTACAAAGTGAACTCGAGTGTTAATCAAATAATCATTAACTATGCTCGCAATTGATAAATGACCATTATTGTAATGAAGTTTTTATTAAATCATATAACACGCTTTTTTTTTAGATGGGAAAGACCATACCAATAATCTTTAATACTTTATGTATGAATTGAGTTATTTAATATTGTCTTTCGTGTGTTACCATGTCGAATAGGCAATTTATGATATATATGATCACAATATATTAAACTCATATTTTCCACTTTAAACGTTTTGCTATTAACGCAATCAATAGGTATATCATTTTGAAGATATATGCATTTTCATGTATTATTAATGATGAAATATGTTGTACAATTAGAATATTGACCAACACAGATCATAATAATTCTCAGTAGGCTTGCAATGGTAATTAATAATTTGTTTTATTTCTTTTGTAAATAGTAAAATTAGGATTATGCTATTTGTCCAAAAAGTGTGTCAAAAAATTATGTGTAGTGAAATGATTGGATGAAAAAATTGTTTGTATTTTAAACTGTCCAATAATAAAATATTATATAACTCATTATGTAAAATTTGATGTACATGTAGTAAGGTCTGTAAAATTAATTGAAAGTAATTTATTTCTTTTGTGGATATGCAGAAATATTGCAATTCAATTGTATTTTGGGCGGTGATAAGTGAAAATTTACAAGATACCCAAATTATCATATAAATTAAAAGTGTGTAAATTTATAAATGTACAAGAACTATCTAAGAGCATCTCAAAGAGCATATTTTACAATTTAGAGGATATCTATAAATTTAGAGAGTAAACAAATTTAAATACTACATCATGCTCTTGATATTCAACACTTAATTCCAATACTCTCAAAAAATATATATATTGTTTCTCTCTTTTTTCACTAGCTTTCCTTCAAATTATTATATTGTTTTCCTTCGTTGAAAACTGAAATATTTTGAATACATTTAATTATAAATAAATAAAAGGATTTAACCCCCAAAATTTAGATAGTCAAACTCACTCTCTAAATTAAAATATTAATTTGAAGAGTTTCTTGAAACACAATTTTAATGATTGACTCTTAAAAATAGAGAGTATCTTGTGTTTAATTTTTTGAAGATGCTCTAATAAGCACTGATGCCCATCGTATGTTGAGCACCATTGACATATCATAAAATTCATTGGTGGATAAGCTTCTCGACATTTGAATTAAGTTTAAAAAATCGCTAATGTATTTATATAACATGTTACAAATGCTTAATGTAAGATGAACATCAACGTTCATTAGATCATTCGTGTATAAATGTAAATAAACTAACTCTCATACCAAAGTATAAGAAAAACTAAACTTTGCACTGGTCCTCGATTTATCGTACGAGATGCAAGTTGGTCCACAATCAACACAATTTGATCACCAATTATTGTAGTTGAATTGCACAATTAGTCCCAATAGATAATTTTCGTCAAAATTTGCTATAAGTAAAATTTATATTTTCAAGTATAGTTATGCCTTTGTCGAGCGTGAGGGGGTTAATAACAATAAGTTTAAAGTAGACCAATTGAGTCAAGGGGCTTTTAAGACAATAACCATCGACCATATCAATATTTGTACGACACGTGAATTAAGATGGAGTGTCCAGTAAAAAGCAAACAAGAAACTAAGAGCCAATTTGATTAGGATTAAAATATGATTTGAATCTAAATCAAAGTCATACAATCAATATTGACCACATCTTTCATGGGTACCACAACTTTTCAATTACACATCAAACACCCTCTAACTCAACCATTGAGGATCATATCTTTCAAATGGTTATATTTGATGCCACATATATGACTTTCAAGTTAGATAGTGTTCCTAATGCGACTCAATTGGCATAATATTTGGGAGGCGCATCTCTTGCCATTACTCCCTTACATGTATGTTACGATATGAAAAATACCTCTCGTATCCTTCTTTTTTTTCTTATATATAATCATTCATTCCACGACACACAACACCCGGCAACATAAATCATAAATTGTTCGTACGAATGATTCATTATTTGAATTGCCCCATTTAAGATTGTTGTTTTGTTGGTGGGAGTCCTTCAACACTCGAACGAGGCAGTAATAACAACAAGAAAAAAGTAAATGCAGTGTATTTTGCATTGCGGAGCTAACGTTTTACATTGGATTGTTTTAAAATATCAAATACACTAATAATTATAATACATTGTTATCCATTGAAGCATCAAAACTCAAGCAAAGCGTTGTATGTCGTAGCCACCATGAAATTAGATAAACAAAAACATGAATCCAAGCGAAGTACTTGCTTTGTGTAGACCATAGTGATTTCAAATTGTGCATGATATTGGAGCAAACAAGTTTGAAATTAGAGTAATAAAAAAAATGTTACAATCATGCAAAAAAAAAAAACCATAAAACAGGTTTATAAACTTTAAATTATTAAGCATCACAAAAATACCATGGGTGTGCTTGATCCACGTTATTTTTGAAGAATATATTTTGAAATAGTAAATTGATAGAGAATGCGTGGTTAAAAAATTAAAAAAAAAAAATTTGATTTGCGTGTAATATTATTTTAATAAAAAATATGTGATTGAAAAAAAAATAAAGAAAAATGAAAATTAAACAGAGGCTATATATATATATATATATATATATATATATATATATATATATATATTAAAGCACATGTTGGTTGAGATAGCGTCTTCGCTTCCACGATTGGCACGTCATAGGTGCTAGTTGATTGCAAAATGCTGAAATTGGAGAAACAAATATGGACAAATCATGGAATCAACAAAAACAATTACAAATTTTTTTTTTTTGAAGAAAATCACAAAAAAGGAGAGAAAACAAAAGCTCACTAATTTAGTCATTTACCTTCTCTACGGATAGTACATCAGTGTAGACATTACTAATAAGTTGAGAATTAATCTAAAATAAGTAGAAGAAATAAGATTAACTTTTTTCGTAAGTTCATTTGTAATAAAAGAGAAGTTACCATTCTTCAATCCTTCCAATTTAAAAAAAAAAAAAAAACTCAAAAGAAAAAAAAAATTGTCAAAAAAATAGGGGGTCCAGGACTCTCCCAGGACTCCGCCCCTAGTTATACGTCATCATTTACATAATTTTACAGATTGGTGAGCTGTCAAAAAGATTATGAGGAAGTTTTTTATTTAGTTGTTTAAATTTTGACTAAACTAAATCTCGTCCCATCATTTGTTTGTAAACAAATTTGTAAATCACATATGCATATAGCACCAAAAAAAAAAAAAAAAATTATATTACATTAGCAATAAGTTGACTGAAATCCATTCAAACTAAGATATGAAATATATTTTGTTGAAATATTATACAACAATTATTCTCACTTTTTACTGAATAATTTATTTCTTTTTTAAAATTGTTAAAAAGCTTGAAAAAAAAAAAAGTGAACTCCACATGGCTAATAATTTGGAAATTAAATTTGGACAAATGAAATTTGATTATAGGTTGAGTTACAATATGAAAATTGAAATTAGGATGAAATTTATGGCATTGTGGAACGGACTTTACTATATGTACACCTTAGTGTACGGAATGTTTGACAAATAAAAAATAATAATAGAAAATGGAAAAATAGTTTTAAAAAAAATGATTTCTTTTTATTTTTTCATATATGTCGAGCTTTATGTACACCAAGATGTACAAGAAGTTTAATCCATTGCGGAACAGATTATGAGTTAAACATGCAATTGAGCATTGGATTTGGTCTAGGTCTAGGTCTAGGTCTGGGGCTGGGCGAGGTAAACATCAATCTTTCTCATATTAAAGTCTTTATTTAACCCTTGTTTGACAACGATTATAAAGAGAAAATTGGGTAAAATGTATTTTGGAATAGTAGTTATTTGGAGAATGCGTGGTTAAAAAAAGAAAAAAAAGTTTTTGATTTACGTGTAATATTATTTTATTGACAAATATGTAGTTGAAAAGAAGATAGAAAAATTTATTAAAATTTTAAAGGGAAACAAACAACGGCTTATTATTAACATTAAATTTTAATATATTAAATTAAAAAAATTTCCCACCGTTACCTACTTATAGATGGGATAGCGCGATATGAGAATTTTATTCGTTACTCTTATAATATCTTGATCTTACTACTATATTTTATATATTTAATTAATTCATTGACTATTAATTTGATCTCAATGGGTGTATTTAGTGTAGACTTTCATAGATTTTTTTTTTTTTTTTAAGCAATTAGCTTTTGGTGGAATTCATGAATTTATATTGATTTTTATAGATTTGCCTGGAATTAGTGCATGTTTTCTCCAGACTTACTTTGACAGACTTTTATATAGTTCATTTGACTTTTTTTTTTTTTTTTTTGGTTAAAAGTAGAATTTGCTCGAGTCTAAGGAATGAGTGGGAAGTTGTCCTTAGGATGTGGAGGGTTGATTCCTACCATTCACACCCCTTTCTTTAATTTTGTTTTTTTTTTTAAATATTTAGGTTACCTCAATTAGATAATTAAATATTATAATATAATATTTAGTACTACTTGATAAATAAAAAAAATCTTTAATTTTCAATGTTATCAATTTGTAATACATTTTGAAGTAAATAATTGATCAATATATTTAGATTTTCATTAGAAGTTATTATTATTTTTATAAAATTTAATTTCAAATTGATTTTTCATAGAAAAAATTGGATGAAAAATAAGAGACTAGAAAAATATGATACTATGATTTGATATTTTAGTGAAAAATACTAAAAATAATGAAAAAATAGAGAGAGAAATGAAAGGACGGCCAATATAACCCGTAGAAAATAGAGAGAGAAATTATATTATGTTATAAAAGAAAGAAAAAAGAAGAAGAGATAATTAAAGTCACTAGATTTGTGTGTGTATTTTATTAAGAACCAAAATCTTATATTTATAGGTAAAAATCAGAGATATAATGGTAATAATTTGAGGATAGTAGGGATACAATTGTCATTTACTAACGAACCCTAATAAACTTACATTTTATAATACTTCTCATCGAATGACGCATTACAAATGTATGCCTCGTTAAAACTTTGTTTGATAAAAATTTAATGGAACCAAAAAATCAAACGACGAAAAAATAGTACAATTATTTTTTAGTATTAAAAATAAATGTCTCATCAAAATCTTGCTAGGAAAATTCAGTGGAATAAAACGTAAACGAAGGAAAAAGAGTAAGGATATTCCCCTTGATGTTGATCACTGTTTTTGAGTCGACACATTCAAATTTCATAAACTAATTTCTTGAATGTAGATGTTTGGCAGTGTATTTGTGAATAAATCGGCAACATTGTCACTTAGCGAATTTGTTGAACATTGATGTCGTCCTTCTTTAGAAACTCATGTGTATGAAATAATTTTGGAGAAATATGTTTCGTCATGTCACCTTTGATATCCTCATTTGAATTGTGTAATATAAATTGTATTGTCTTCATACAAAATTGTTGGACTATCTTTTGTCGAAGTTAACTCGATGATCCTTGAATATGATGAGTCATGTTCCTCAACCATATACTTTCTCGCCCTACTTCATGAATTGTAATAATTTCAAAAAGATTTAAGGATGTTGCTATCAATGATTGCTTCATAGATTTACATGATATAATTGTTCTTTCACGTGTAAACACATATCCTGTTTGTGATTTAGTTTTATGTAGGTCATATAGATAACCTGCATCTGCATATCACACTAAAGCAGATCTCGACTTTTGAGAATAAAATAATTTCAAAACAATAGTACCCTTTAGATAACAAAAAATATGTTTAACACTCATTCCAATATATTTGAGTTGGTGCAGAGCTATATCTTGCAATGAAATTTACAGAAAAAGTTATGTCAAGTCGAGTACAATTTGTAAGACAAGTTAATGCTCCAATTGCACTAAGACATGGTATTTCAGGATCAAGAACTTTTTCTCCATCTTCAAGTGGACGAAATAGATCATTTTTCACATCAAATGATCGAACAACCATAGGCGATGTTAATGGATTCGCATTATCCGTATAAAAACGTTTAAGTCTTTTTCTGTATATGTAGATTGATGGATAAGTAATTTTTATAAAAAATGTTCGATTTGTAACCCAAGACAAAATTTTATTTTTCCTAAATTTTTCATTTCAAATTCATTTTTTAAATAATCAGCTGTTTATATTAAGCTCTTCAAGAGTTTCAATTAAATTTAAATCATCAATATAAACCGTCACAATTGCAAATCCAATATTTGTTTTTTTTATAAAAACACATGGTCAGACATCGTTATTTTTATAACCCTCATTCAACAAATATTCGCTAAGGCGATTTTATCACATGCGTCCAAATTGTTTTAATTCATATAATGATCTTTGCAATTTAATTGAGAACATAATTATCGGACATGTATCGTTTGTTCATGGCACCTTAAGTCTTTCAAGGACTTATATATATATATATATATATATGCAGTTATTACATCCATATGGTGCATATCAAACTTTTGTGACACAGTCAAAACTAATTAGGAATCTAAAAGTGATGGTATCCATTACGGGGAAATATGTTTACTCGTAATCAATTCTCGATCTTTTTGAGAAACCTTGAGCTACGAGTCGGACTTTATATCTTATAATTTTCATTTTTTTCATTTTTTTTGTACAAAAATTCATTCGTATCTTACAGATATTACATTTTCAGGTGTTCGGACTGTAGGTCCAAAAACTTTTCATTTTTCTAAATAATCAATTTCTACCTGCATGACTTCTTTTCATTTTGGCAAATCATTTCTATTTTGACAAATTTTAATTAACTGTAGTTCAAGATCTTCATTTTGCATAATATCAAAAGCCACATTAAATGTGAAAATATTGTCTATAACAACATTATTTATTTTCCATAATTTATTGAAATCTCATTATTTTCGGACACTTGTGATTCTTCAAGAACCATATTTTCAATATTTAATTGATCAATCTTTTCTAATGTTATTTCTTCTAAAATTTTTGGTTGATTTTTCTCATGTACTTTTTTGAGATAGAGAGTCTTTTGAACCAACTGGTCGACCACGTTTCTGGCGTATTTGAGATTTTTTGCTACAGTAGATTGTCCTTCAGGGACATTAATTTTTGTTGGAATATTTTGTATTGGTATATATGATTTTGTCAATTTTCTTGTGTCAACAAATACATTAAGTAATTGATTTGCAACTCCTTACAAATGAATGATTTTTTCGACACCTTGCTCACATTGATTGCTATGGGGATCAAACTGAGATAAAGTTATTTCATTCCAAAAATTTTAACTTATTTTTCAGGATGTAGTTTTTCTCCTCTCAAAGTTGGAAAATCATTTTATCAAAATAATAATATGCAAAACGTGCAGTAAATAAACCACTAGTTAAATGTTCAAGATATCTAATAATGGATGGTGAATCAAAACCCACATAAATCTCAAATCTTTGTTGGGGGTCCATTTTAGTACGTTATGGGGTGAAATAGGAATTTGGACAGTACAACCAAAAATTCGTAGGTGAGAAATATCAGGTTCATAACCAAATGCAAATCGTAAATGTGAATATTAATAATAGACAGTTGGTCTTTTACGAACCAATAACGCAGCATGTAATATGACATAACTCTAAACAGAAGTTGGGAGTTTTTTATTCATAAGTAATGGTCTAACAATAAGTTGTAGACGTTTAATAAACGACTTCGCTAAATCAATTAAATGGTCATTATTCTCATTTGGAATCTGGATTGACAAAGAAATTAGAATAGAGACATTCAAATGAGTCACATCAATTGGATCATCATAATCAACAAAATTTGTCTCTACTTTTTCATTTTCCTTTATTATTTTTGGTAGAGATCTACAAAATGTTTTGCCGTACGACAGTTATGTGCCCAATGCCCATTCATTCCACATATAAAGCAACTTTCTTTGTGCACCTTTTTGGATGTACTACTTTCGTTTGGTTTGTACCTTTTGAAATTGTTGTCCCGTTGTTGATAACTTTGTTGACTATTTCGTCCAAAGTTTATTCTACGTGCATGTCCGCGTCCACATTCAGATCCTTTTTCGAAGAATATGATTAAACATCACATAATAGTTAATCATGACATAAGTTACGTGTTTTCCTTTAGGGATAAACACTAATTTAAAATAATATATTTTTTCGAAATATTTGCTATTTCGGGAGCACGTTGTATTTTACTATTACTTCTTCAAGAGCAATATGACAATATTCTTTTGGAATATTTAAAAAAATATAATTCATAATCTTCAAGAACGAGTAATATCCTTTGGGAATATCAATTATAATATTGTGTTACTTAATGAGTAACAATAGATTATATGGAGGGATATGAAATGAGAAACACGATGTTGGAGTCAAATTGAACCCCAAATTCTCAAAACCTTATTTCACCCATTCAATTCTCCGAAGCATGAAATTCGGCAACTCTGACGACTGCCAACCACACGACTGGTTCCCGGCCAGCCATATTTTCCTCCTCCAACTAATTCTCACGTGAGCCAAACTTTCCACAATGGCTCTCATTTCACCCATTTCCCCTAAGCGCGAAATCCAGTGATTTCTTATTGGGCATTCAATGATTTTTTCTTATTGCTTGAATTGAGATAATTTGTTTCTTGATGTTATTAATGTTGTATATGGTCTTCATATTGATTATCCATATTTATGTAAGAATTTCTTGATTGAGATGCTTATGTTGATAGGAAAATATTTTGGTCAAATTCACTATCTTAAGGATGGGTTGCGAGGTGTTGCTAGAGGTGGAGACGAGTATGTTGGTCTTTCGTTATCGTTGTGAAGTGAAGGGAGGAGATGGAGAGGATTCGAGGGTTTGGAGATTGTTGGGGGAGAAATTAGGTGTTGGCTTTTGATTAATCTTCATCTAACGTTTTTTTTACTTGCCATGTAGACCCTATAAAGGACCTGTACGCCAAGCGCGATTGATATAAATCACAAAGAAGTGGAGGTCATGTAAAATCCAGTGAAGACAAAATGTGAAACCTTTGGCGACAGATATTTGGTACAACTTTACTGGGTTATGTGTAAAATTTAATTAGAATCTCACGAATCATTCACATTAAAACAAACTTAACGGAATGATAAAAGGCATGTAACTCGTAGACAAATTATCAAATTATGAATTGTGCAATGATTTCACGTAATTTTATACATCAATTAAAAGTGCATAATAAAATTTGACGGCCATACAAAATCGTGAACTATGGCAAAGAAATTATTGCATCTCTATATATTTAAATATACTACCTTTCTGGAGAGAAATCGTGTTGATGATGTGTTATAAAAGAGAGAAAAAGAAGAAGAGAAAATTAGAATCAATAGACTTGTGTGCGTATTTTATTAAAAATCAAAGCCCTATATTTATTTATAAGAATCAGAGATATAATGATAATAATTTATAAGGTTGCAAGAATACAATTGTCATTCACTGAGAAACCCTAATAAACTTACCATTTACAACATATTTTTACTATGTCTCTAAGGTTTGTAAAAGGGAACATATAAGAGAAATATTGAAATGACAAAAGAAAAAGGGACTTTTTGATGATTGAATTTTTTTTTAAGATTTTATTTGGATTGAGCTTGGGGTGGACAAAATATTCAAACCAAATCAAATCAAAATAGAATTGAACCAAATTGAGCAGTTCGATTCTAAACAAATTTAATTTTTGATTGTGTGTGTTCCTAGTTTTGTATTTATTGTAGACTGCCCATTAATTGGAGATATCTAATTAAACGATTCTGGGTCATTAAAGACAATTCATTAATTGTGTACATATTAATTTTGTATCCATTTGAATAATTTATATTTCACTTATTTTCAATTTACACAGTGTCGCAACACACCGATCCTGCATTCTATCATGTCAGTGGAGAAACTCTTTCAAGATCGAAAAATAAAATTGGTTAGTCATTTAAAAAAAGTCTGTTAAAACCTCTTTTTATTGTAAGAATGCATTTTACAATAGTAGATTGATGGAGAATGTGTGGTTAAAAAATAAGTAAATTTTTAAAGTTTATGTGTAATAATATTTTATTAAATAATGTGTAGTTGAAAAGAAGAGAGAAAAAAATATATTTTGAAAATAATGGGGATCAAACAAGAGAAAAGTATTTAAACTATTTTTTCACCTTAATTGTTTGATGAATTATTGGTGTTCTTCACAAATTGAAGAAAACATTTATGTAGTATTAAACAATTAAAAATTGTCTGTAAAAGTGGATTGTAAAATTTTTGCATAATTCACTATTTATTGTGGGGGGTGTGCCATCAAAATTGTTGTCATTAATTTATTGAATCATTATTATTCATATTAGATAATTATTTGTATAGGAATGAAAATTGATTTGTATATTTAAATGGATAATTTGAACTCGCTGGATGTTTGATATTTATTTATTTTTACCTCATTCTCCAGCTGGAGTTGCTCCTCCATCTCCCGTCAACTGACCATTGACGCACCTCCGTCTGTCCACACTTCAAAGCCCACCGGCACCAAATCCACATTTTATTCAGCCGCGTGGCAAATCTTTTTTCCCCATTTTCCCCCAATTTACAAACCGGGCGAACCTTCTCCCTCCAGCTCTAGCCGGCGCTACGCAAAACCTATCTCTTCCATCTACGGATAACACACAGACGCTAAACCTCCGTCCGGCCAACAACAGTAAGTTTTGGTGATTTTAGATATCTTCTCCATTTACACAGCAAATTTACAAGCGCCACACCTCTGATTTTTGAAAAAAAAAAAACAAGTTCTGCGCAACACACTATCTTAATTTCAGTTTATTAAACATCAATTTGAGATTTACTATGATTTATGTGATAACTGAATTATGCACTAAATCGAATTTACTCGATAATTTTGTTAGCAGACTGAAATTGCTCATTAAAAGTATGCACTAACTGAGGGAATATGTCTTCTTAGAATGCACTAATAACTGAATTTGTTCATTAGAAGTATGCACTAATCGAGGGAATATGGGTGTACTATGATTTATGTAATAACTAAAGTATGCACCTCTAAGATTGCCTTCTTAGAATGGCTACAGGGATATGTCTTACAAGGATGCACTTATAAGACTGACTTGTTACAATGGATGCGAGAATATGCACTTATAAGATTGCCTTCTCAGAAGTATGAACTAAACATTAATTTGAGCTTCTGGATTGTTCAAAAAAGCATCGATGCCCATGGTGTGGATGTGGCTTCGTCGAATGTTTCGAGGTGGAAAATGAGACTGTTAACAAAGGGAGGTTATTCAATTGATGCGGTGGTAAATATGGATAGTTCTGAGTGGTTCGAACAAGGAGAATCAAGTGGTGAATCCAGTAACATTAATCCGGCTAAACCTACAGCCAATGATGCAGTTGAATATTTCTCTCGCATGTTCCAGTCTCTAGCTCGAATATCCGACGAAGAAGACGTCGAAATTTCAGTCAACGTGACAATCCTTAAGGGAAAAGGAAGTGCGAAAGGCATTGCGAAAGGAAAAAGGCCCTGCATGACACGAGTTGTAGATTGAACTTGATATCTGAGTTATGTTTGTATAAGTTGAATTAATTTGATTGAACAAATTATTTGGTTGGTACATATAGTACACAACTTGATTTCTATTGGGAAAAGTTTTTGCTTTTAAGAAATAGAAAAGCCAGGGCTTTTGACTCTCCTAACACATTTTAATGTCTTAGTCTTAGATCTTTTTCTTGATTGTTTGAGATGGCTGAATCGCACAGCGACAGTTAGATACTTGGAATCAAAAAGTATGTTCAAGAAGCCCATTTCGCAATTATGGAGAATAATGAACCAAAATCAAAGTACATTTTGCAAAAATACACATTACTAGTCTGCATCGAGTTTCCACTAGATGAACTTAATCCCACGAACACTTTTCCACTTCTCCAAATTTTACCGAAATCAATACGGTATACTAACAGAGGTAAATACTAATAGAAAATGCTATTATGGCCTGTTTGATTCCCATTTTTGGGAAAAGAATGCATTTTGAATAGTTGATTGATGGAGAATGTGTAGTTAAAAATTAAAGAAATTTTTTGGATTTGTGTGTAATATTATTTTATTGAATAATATGTGGTTGAAATGAAGATAGAGAAAAATGAATTTTGAGAAAAATGGGAATAAAAGAGGGGCTATATGAAACTCGGCAGCAGGAGTCGCATCAACTGCAGCTCCATGAATGCACCATCGATAATCACCTGTCCCATCACAATGGATTTAATTATATATGGCAAAACATGTACTCTCCTGTCCTATTTATACATACCGATTTTCCTTATTTATTTGTCTCAATCATATAGTCATGTTCCTTTATTGATAATGTTTTTTTTTTATCATTATTTAATTTGTCTAGTTATAATCCATTTTTTCACTTAATCTTGAAATTGTATAAGTATAAATAAGGGTAGAATATGAAAGTTTTTCAAAAAAGAAAAAAAAGAAAAAAAGATTTTTCAAAAATATTAAATACGATTTTTTAATCCGTGTGAAAAACAAAATCAACTTATGTAAATGGAATGGAACGAGTGTATCTTATGGAGGACCCCAACAAAAGAATTCCCAGAATTCAACGACATGCATGGAATTGAACAAGATTATTCCCTCCAATACTCATGGGGCAGAAAGTGATTTCACAAACCCAAAAACAAGCCTGTGCCATCTTGGTCAGACATGTATGAATTGTAGTACGACATTGCATTACCTAATGTAAAATATGAATAATAATACACACATACGAAACAATGGAATTGTAATAAGGATAAATCTAAATAATCAATTCGGATGATCACTTGTGAGTGTGCGGATCTCTCATGAATAAAATAATATTTCCTCACATACTCACACACGGTCATCCAAGTGATCATTCAGGTTGTTATTGTAGCATTACTCTTATAATAATTAGATTTTACCATTTTCTTACCTTGAGCATCGAGTACAATTGATTTTCTGAAGAATTTATCATGATTTCCTTGATTCATGCATAATATAATGAGAAAATGCACTTACTAATATAAAATTAAATGCCCGTTTGATCACCATTTTTTATTCAAAGAATTCATTTTTTTACCATTGTACAGCATTTCACTATTCCAATGTGATTTGATTTGGTCAATTACCATTTCTGTCCTTCATTTTTGTGTAAGTATAAAAACATGAAGGGACAATTCTATCATTTTCACGTCCACATTAATTGTCAATTCAAATGATCATCGACATTTGTCAATAATAATAGCGACAATGAGACACACTGCAAAGCCAACAGTCGAAAGTTTTAAAATAATGGGATAGGGACTAAGTAAATGAATTCAAAAATAACTTTTGAATTTGTCAGACTTTGCCATTTTTTTAATCTCATTTTACACATTGTTTGACGCACATTATTTGAAAAATTAAATAATTTTAAATAATATTTTTTGAAAAATATGTGATTAAAAAATAATTTTTTTATTGATATATATAAAATATTTTATTGTGTGAATGTGTATTGAATAATAATACTATAACAAATAATTTAAAATTTTAAAAAGGCCAAATATGGCTCAAGTTCTGTTTATTTTCTATTAATTATTTATAAAAATAAAAAATATGATTGTTATTAATTATATTCAGCCATAATTTTTAACTTTTCACTCATTGTATAAGGTCGATAACGATTATATATTTGATTATCATTTTACTAATGATGTGAATAAAAGGGCTCTAATGTCTCCAAAATAAAAAATTTGAATACGACCCAAAACTTTACCTTCGAGGATTTCATCCGTTCCACTTCCATCTCCAGATGAATCCAATATTAACCTGAAATTTGAAATCGGCAGTAAAAAAATCATTTATAACCCTAGATCCCCTGCCTCTGGCAATTATTCTATTGATTATTTTATCCAAAATCCAAAATCATCTGTAATACACATTAGGCAGCATAAAAGATTACACACAAGAAACAATCGTCAGACGTAAAGATAATGCCGAATCACGCGTCCATGGAGGTGGCGAAGACGGTGATGGAGGTTGCCGACGTGGCCTGGACCGCCATAGAAACCCACCAACGCCACAACCACCACCACCGAGAAACGCCTCTTTCAGAGCCATCGCCGCCGGGCAAAGAATATTTGGAATTAGAATCCTTACGCTCCGAAAATCAACGCCTCCGGAATTTACTTCAACAAAATCTGACCCTTTTTCAAAGCATGTCCACGGAACCTTCTTTATTACATAATTGCCCTCCTGATGTACGGTATTTTGCAGTTTTACCCTCTTCTCTTGTGCTTTATATTTATTTACAATTATGGGGAAGAGCTGATAAGGACGTTGGTGGTTTTTTTTAAAAAAAATTTCTATCGAGTTAATTGCAGTTGCACGAGCGTCTTTTAGTTGTTGTGAATTCTGGAAGCTTCCTGGATCAACTAGAAAATTTTCGGCAGAAATCTGTGGAGGGTGCTGCATGCAAATTTCCATTCAACGGGCCCTCAGGTTGTTAATTTCTTTATTTTTATCTTCAAAATTTCATATGTACGGGCTAGTTGATTGATATGTTTATATTTGATAATAAATAACACCAGAGCAATGTACAATTGCAGAAGCAAAATAATTTGCCAAAATGATTTCTATTATTGGAAATAGACTAATGATTTTCCTATTATTTTTTCATTGAGTTTTGTTTACTTGGCTGCCATAAACTTTTCAAACTGTATTTAGCTATGTACATATACTTATTGTGGAATAGTTTGGAACAGTTAAAAATTAATATTTGATGGTTCTGTTTGACTTTTGGGAAATGTGATCAGATGAAGATTTGAAGAAAGTGGAGACTTTGATTAATGTTGGTAAGGAAGAGCCGAGTTGGTGGGTTTGGGTCACCGAGGACATGTTTCCAAGCAATGCTGAAGAGCGCAGTGGAATTGATAATGAAAATTATGTAGTTGTGAGCGAGGAGCAAGTAGTGGATGGGGTGGCCAATTTCATGGCTAGATGCTTGGTGGCCAACCCAAAAGCTCAGGTTATAGAGTAACAATGAAGCTTCTATTTGTTCTGATGCTAATTCTCGATGACTAATTATCTTGTACATCTAATAATGCAGAAATTGACTCCTGAGCAGCTGCAGAACGGTATGCTATCCAGTTCTCTCTCTTTCTTTACTAGTTTTACCAGACATTCCTGATGCCATCATGGATGTTCTTCATTTCTTGAAGCCTGTACATATCAGGTGAAAAGAAATTTTGGTGAAAAGAAATTTTCTCCTCCCACCCATCTCATCTTTGCTTCTAATGGCCGAGCAATCAATCTCTTTTCTTTTCCCTTCTCTATATTTATGCCACAACGATATCTTTTTGACCAATATTGGTTAGATGATATGGACTTTTAAAGATAACAGCTACTTAAGAACGAAAATGGATACATTCATATACATATCCTGCATTGTTGAGGACACTTTGATGACCTGGTGGATGGTCATTTATCTTGTTATACCAGACAATATGAACAACCCGTTTGCTCTAGGTTTTGGAAAGAAAAAAGGTATATGTATACCACAATATGTGAAATATAAAATGAAGCGAGATTCTTGGACGAGGAACTTGAGGAGATGGAACATGTTAAAATGGCAAAAGATGATATAATTTGCCCTTTGATGTGAAAAACCTTGTTGCTGATTTATTGATCCCAGCATCTTATTGTATACCTAAAACCATTCTAATGATTGTCGTGAGGCAACACAATGCTGATCTAGAAAAATGATGATACAATGAAATACCAAAGGATTTTAAAATTTACATGACACTAAACTAATGATATCTAATTTGAGTTAACTGAATTGAAGATTTGGTTGGATAACTATACTTCTCAAAAGTTGTCCAATTGGTACCAGGATTCAACTTAAGTTTCTTGTATGCGAAGGTCTTGGGTTCGAATCCTGGGCAACATGACAAAAAGTCGTGAGGGGTAGGGGGGAAGATGCTCTCCCAAAGCGGACAGTTGTTAGAGAACGGTTGGGCACGATGTTCGGGTCGTTACAGGTGCCTTGTGTAGATTCTGTAAAAGGGTTTTATTTTATATGTTTTATAGTGTTTAATATTATTTCTTTTGTTGTTTTCCTACTTAAACTAGGTTATGTGGAACCCTATGTAAAGAGGGTTTAAACATTATAGTTGTTAGACTTGATTACTGAATTCTCTTGATTCTCTCCCCTTCTTGTCTCTCGCTTTCTTCTCAAGTCTCATATACTACATCAGTTGCATGTGTTTTTTAAAAGCAGTCCTTGAACCCTTTTGAAAGTGTAGTTTTGGTTTTTATTAGTTGTTAGATTGTTATCTCCGAATATGTCTTGTCTACAGCATTGGAGTCCTGAAAGAACAAAGATCAAGGAATTAAGTAAATTTTTGTAAAGTTTTCCCTTTTGCTTTATTATATCTATCTTGAATAATGCACCAATTTAAGAGAAGAGTGCTACAACTTGCAAGTTCTTACCTGACAAAGCACGAACTCAACTGGAGTAATTATATACGTTCTTGTGCTACAACATATTTGTGCTGTAACAATATCTTCTAATTTAAGAAGGATGAATTGATGTAGACTTTTTAAGGATAGCATCTACTCAAGAAGAAATGGGCCTATTCAAAAAAGTATCCTATGTTACCAGAACACTTTGATGACCTGATGAGGGTAATTTATTTTGATACATCACACAATATGAATGACCTATTTGCTCTAGGTATTGGAAAGAAAAACAGTATACCTCAATATTCGAAATATAAAATGATGATAAGTTTTTGAGGAGATGAAACATGTCAAAATGGGACTGATGATATAGTTGTTTCTTGATGAGAAAACCTTGTTGCTGATTTAGCCTCATTTTGGCAAAATTTATAATCATTTATAAATGATCAAACTTAATTTTCAACTTCGCATTCCAATAATCCCATAAGTACCATTCATTTCTATATGTTCATAAATTCTTCCTAAACTGATGCTTATATATCCCAACATCTTATTGTATACTTAAAAGCTATTTAAGCCCTTGCTTGGCATACATTAAATCAAAACTTTTTTTTTCTCAAACTCATTTTCAACCATACATTTACGCAATAAAATATTTTACACGCAAATCCAAAACTTTTTCCTACTTTTAACACATTCTCCAAAAAAAAAAATTAATAATAATAAAAAATCACTATTTCAAAATTCATTTTTCCCAAAAAACTCATTAAAATTGAACAGGGGCTAAATGATTGAAATGACTGAATACCGTGCTATGTATAAAAATGTGGATATGATGAAATAGCGAAGGATGTTGCTCTGAAAAAATGATGACAAATATGATATAAATGAATTGACTATTTGCTATGTATAAAATTGAGGATATGATGAAATAGCAAAGGATGTTGAAATTTATGTGACGCTGAAATAATGATGGCGAATATGATAGAGATGAATTGAATTTTTGGTGGGATAACTATACTTATCAAAAGGCTGTGTCGTGTAACTTCTATAAACAGGTTAGCGATCACATTCTTGTTCTTTTCATAAGTAGTCCGTGATGCTTAGATTTTGGTTTTTCACTAGTTGTTAGATTTTGTTATCTTGGATTATGTGTCATCAACAACATGGTGAAACACAGGAAGGATAAAATTATTGGGCAAGAAATTAAGTAAAAGATTGTAAAGTATAGTCTTTTGCTCTGTCAAATCTATTCCTGATAATGCACCAGGTTAAAAGATGAAGGGTTACTACTTAGAAGTTCTAACCTGATAAAGCATGAAATCAACTAGAGTACCATATATGTACTCTAATACTACGACGCTTGTTCCTGAATTTTCAGTTATATGATTTTAAACATGCTGCAGTTTTATACATCAAGCTTTTAATTCCAAGCTAGCAGACTACTGATTCTTTGCTGTGAAGAGGGGATTCAGGTAAATTATAGTGAAGATTTTTCATCAGAGAAGTTGCAAAGTATTTACCAATTGTAGAACGAAAATTACATTTCCTGGCTTAAAAAGTTTTGATGCAGCAGGCTGCAGGAACATCTATTCAAAAGCAATGTCTCAGTGACTTGTAAAACAAATTAAAATGTTTCTGATTAATGTTTTTGCGTTTCTTTATCTGACATGCTTAAATAAACAAATGGACAAAAGTATGCTTTGCTTAAATTAATCAGATACCTTGTTATGTATCTCTTGGATCAGTGAGATGATAAAAAGCATGTTTGAGAAGTGTTAATAAATGGTTTTCTTTACAAATAGATAGAAATGACTGGTGAATAGGTGGGTAGTAATGTGGGTCTCATGAAATGTGTGGATATAAAGTGGTTTTAATGTTTATAAACATGAGCCAAACATAGTCTAAGTCTCGTTACTGGTTTGCCCTCAGAAATTATGTAGAAAGCCCCCAACCCTTGCACATGAAAAATCACAGCCCCAACCCAAATTGGGAACTTCTTTTCCTTCGAGCTAGTTTTTCCTTGCATCGACTGTTGCATCTGTTTTGTGTGATTTGTATTCCATTAACTAGTTGCAATCTCACCTGAATAATGTACTTGTAGCCCTGACAAAAGCATTGGAAGGCATGAATAAGGTGGAGAAGGCATTAAACATTTGGCACGCTGGGATGATGTTTTACACCCTGGGCATGTGGGGACTTGCTCTAACGGGGTAAGTTCTTGAGTATAATATACCAGTTTAGTAGTCAAGGTTACAATGTTGTAAATTCAGGCTGCTGCACTGAAAACTGACTTAAATCAATAAAACTTACTTATCTAGGCACAGAAGTGCCAATAGTTGTTATTAAACACAAAATCTTTAACTGTTAATACTCTTAAGCAATGCTAATATAGCCTAATATCACAGCTTTTTGGATATCAATCACAATTAAATGTGTTATGCAGAAATAACATATAAAAACTTGCTTAGTAGAGGTCATTAAAGGGCTACACGTTGAGATAACACTGTTAATGAAGAAAATCCAAGGATAAAAAACAATGAAGAAGAAAGAAAACATGTGTGGGGTAACGTGTGCATGGAACGATGTCCTGACTAAAAAATGAGATCCTTCTGTGACTAATTAGTTTGAATTCGACACCTTCAGATTTACATTCGTGAAATTTTGTTACCCTCAGTAATTCATTGAGTATCAAGCTGTTCGACGTTTAAGTTCTGTTAAATTTTGATCATTTGAGTTATTACATTTGATGTGACTGGAATTGATATGAAAATCGAGACAAGATACCTTACGGGAATCCTAGTTTTCCGGCTTCATATGATGTACAATGCTTTCAAATGACGTGCTCACCTGATCTTCCTCTTTGCAGTTTGTACAAGAGTCGAGCTGCTCTGAGACTTGCTGCAATGGGGGTGCATACTTCGAGCAAAGCAGTACTGAAGGTCCTCTGAATTTAGTTCTTTTCTTTTCTCTGCAACACAATCGCGTGTTGAACACAACCATTTAGACCAAAGAAACTTGTCACTGCCTTTGTGCAGCTTTTTTTTTTTTTTAAATAATTGTGAATATAAAATTGGGCGTGAAATTGTCTAGTGGAGTTTCGTATGTTGTTGCAATGTGTGACTAGTAGTAAAACTACATTGTTTGGTCAAATACTGGTAATTGTTTGTTGTACTTATGGATGTGAAAGAAAACAGTGTACAGTCGAGGGCACATTTTAAATTCATTTTCAAGTGTAATGCGAAAGTTACATGGAATAAGTTATTTGTACACTCTTCGCTTACCCTTTTCTTACCCGACTCCACCTGTCCCTTCACATGAGGGGTGAAAATATTAAATTTAATGGAGTGGGATCCGACCTTCATGTGAGTGCTTGGGTGGAAGTTACATAGCCATGTCAAGTGCGTTAGTGCATTCAAGGAAACAAGTACGTAACAACATTAGAGATCCAGAGGAACATCCTTACCTCCACAATTCATTGCTACGATATTTTGAGTCTCATAAAGTCCTAATTCTAAAATATTCTTCAAGCCAAATTCCTTGTTCTTGCCCTGCCCCGAATGGTAAACGGGGTGGGGGTGGGGACATGATCCCGGCCAATATTTCTGAATTCAGCTCCTAATTTATTATTATTATCTTTATATTTTCAATTTAAGTATAATTGAAAAATAAAGAACAATTAAATGAGGGTAGTAGACGATAATTTTTTAATCTTGTTACCCCTGTCCGCACCCTGCATCTCAAAAGTTCTCAGTAAATTTAAAAGGCCATTGAACTTTGTTTTATGTTTTTCACCGGTAATTAAATTTTAATTTTTTTTAATGGTCAAGTAACTTATCAAATTGTTATCTCATTAACCATTAAATTTTGATTTTTTTTCATGAATGTTCACTTGACTTATCAAATTGTTATTCCATTCACCACTTACTCATCGCTAGAAAAATTGACGGACTCACTGACTTGACAAATGAAAACGATAACATTATACATAATTGTTGCCAAAAACACGCTTATAAAAATGAAATTAACTAGAAAAAGTAATAAAAAATAATACTAATGAAATTACAAATAAACAAAACAATCGAAGGTTAAAATTCAATCATATTTTATAATTTCAATAAATGGAAGCACATTTTTGGCTGATTTTTCGTCAACTAACGACAATAATTTGAAATATCAGTTTTTTTTTTCATTTTTCAAGTCTTTCTAGATCAGCAAGTCCGTATGTCTTTCTAATTGTGAATCATTAAGTGATGGATGAGATAATAGTTTGATAAGTTTGGTGACCATTTGATATAACTTTTAGAGGTCAATGACCGATGGAATAAGAATTGGATAAGTTCGTTGGCCGGTCATTCAAAAAACTTTTAAAGTTCAATGACCAATGAAACAACAATTGATAATTTCGACAACCATCTAAAAAACTTTAAAGTTTAATGGCTAGTGAAAAAATATTGTACAAAGTTCAATGGCCTTCTGAATTTTTAACCCTGAGGATGATAATGGCTGCCATGAACTTGTCCCATCCCATTATCATCCTTATGTGTAATTCATTAAAATAATGTTATATGTACATCAATCTTGACAATTTGGTTGACATTCTGTCCTATGCAGAGGAAATTCGTGCAGTGATGTGATAGATGAGTTTAAAATTAAGAGCAAAATCATTGGTAGAAAAAACTATTTTACATAATTGTGCCAGAAATCTCACATGTGTGAGACCCATGTTGTGATAAAAAAATGCCAAAAAATCTCCCCACCTACGCCCTGTTGTGTGTGTTTTGTATGGCTTTTGTGTTTGCAGTTTCTGTACATACTACACACAACAATGTTCAATTAAGAGTGTAGATATCATGTAGAAGTGTGTAAAAAAGGTACAAGTGTAGCAAGGTTGAATTCATTATATATGGCGTAATTAAAAACATACTTTTATAACCAAGCCTTTGTTTGACAATAAATAGTAAACGAATGAAATAGAAATTTATTCTCAACTTTGAAAAAAATAAGAAAATTATTTTTAAATGGTAGTTGTTAGTTATAATAAACTTTATAAGCTTAGCCAGTGAAGAATAAAGAGAAACACACCTAGAAGAAAAAAATATTGTCTTTTAACAAAATTTGTATTTCGTTGTTATTCAACTCTTCATATATAATTTTTTACAAAACGAAGACACAAAAGAAGAAAAAAATAATAAAAATGATTTGTTTCACATGAATCTTGAGACGAGAATTCAATTGTTCGAACTAAAACAAGTTGGTCGATAAATTTTTTTTTTTAAAGATTTATGTGTGAATTGTCAATTGTAAGAAACTTAACGTCAATAAGGATATTATATGATCAGTCCACATTCTAAAAAAACAATAAAATTTTATTTTTGAAAAATATTTTCCAAAAATATTAAATACTTAGACGTTACAACAAAATAAGACACTTTTAGAAAAATAAAATAACAATAAGATCAATCACGTCCTATGAATATATCTTCACTGTATATTTGGTATGGACTAGAAATTATAACATAGTACTCGAAGTATTCAAATCGCGTCTAATAATGCTAATTAAGAGCATAACTCTCCACCACTTCAAGACAAGACAACACCACGACATGCATAATTTATGTTGGTTTTGGGGTGGGGTTCAGTTTAACCTCAAGACACCTAATTTGTACGCATTTATGTAAAAAAAATAAGAAATTTTTACTTCTACGACGGATACTCCAAGAATGTCTCCACAAAAATAAAATGATTTTACAACTTCTGACCAGATTATTTTCCCCAAGCTTCACCTTGCTCATCTCATCCTCTGTATGAAGTTTAAAATTAGAAAATTCTGTCTCAATTCAGGTCCTTTACTCTTGTGGCACAAATCCATTGTCTTCGGGTCTCAAGATCATCTCCAGTTACAGTTGGAATGTGCCAACTGCCCTGTTCAGACTCCTGCATTTCACTCCAAATTTGTAAAGCATAAATGAGACTTAGGCACGAGACATCATCAAAATGCTATCATTGGTATGTCACTTACCTGAATGACAATTGAATAAGGTGGTGGCATGCGGAACTGGAGTCCATCACTGGAAGGTGTTAACCGGACCTGCCAATTTTCAGTAGAATCACAAGAATGTAAAGATCAACATTTTCCTCTGGGAAACTACTTTTAGGGCACCGTTTGATTGGAGGAGTTGGAAATGTGGATTTCAAATCCGCAAGTACAAACAACGTTTCTGAACTAGTGCCTTGAGTGCATTATATTATAGACCATGTAAGGATGTATACAAGATATTTATATTCCTTACTCCGACGCAACCCGTCCCAAGTAACACAAGTTGTTCCGAGACATAATGTGTTGATGATAGACACCAACTAGATGCCAAGTTTATCAATTACTTAGGGTGTTTGACACTCTTTAGGATTATTTAGCATGATTTGATGATTAAATTTTGGCACGATATCTATATGTATGAATTTAACCTACTTGAAATAAAAATCAACATTCTCAAATATAATATTTCCATTTAAATTAGGGGCCACCCAGTCCCTCCAATACTAGCAGATAAGCAACACTTTCCAACTTTCAGGAGAACAACAAATGTTGTACATATATTTAGAGTGAGCCCATCTGAGTGTATAACATTGTACAAAAGAAATATCTATCCACGGATAAAGATATGCCAAAACGATACCGACATGCTCAACTCAAAAGAGTAAGACAAATTCAATTAATCTACTTTCTAAATATCATGTCCTCATTGCGTCCTGTTCAATATTTTTAAGAATTATGGTGCCCCAATAGCATTTAGTGTTGTATCCATTAGTGCCTATTTCAGCGCAATATAGGTACAAAATTTTCAGAATTTGTTTAGTGTGTTTTGAGTTACTATCAATCATTAGCCTAATCCATCCAACAGCGTCACACATTCTACATGGCATTTTCACAACTCACAGGCAAACATTAAGCATCATTTCTCCTATTGCTGCAAGAATCAATAATTAAAGTGACGTAGGACGCAATGAACAAAGAATAAGATTGAGAAAGAAAGAGGAAGAGAGAGGAGGAAGAGAAGAAGAGGAAGAGAAAGAGAGAAGAGGGAGAGAAAAGAGAGAATTTAGGGGGAGAATATCAAGTTTATTCCATATCAAAGTTGTCTCTATTACAATGCACAAGTCCCCTTTAAATAGGGTTTAAAATAGTCCTAAAAGAAGTAGGAAATACTAGAAAATCTATTAAATCAAACCCAAATCATGTTTCCTAAAATAAGTGTCTAGTTTGGAAAGTAAATTAAATACTATCTCTACTAAGATTCCCATCACAAAGTGTAGCAACGAAGTTGAATACCATAATATAGTAATGAATCATGCGATCATGTTTAAATATAAAATGCGCAAATAGAAACAAATTAATGATACCTGATGCTTTTCTTTCCATCTGGGGAAAAAACTATTGCCTAGAAGTTGGAACAAGTGGTCTCTCATCTCATCATTTGTCATCAGCAAACACTTGGAGCTAACAGCAGCATACAACCAATACCTGGCGAAATGGAAAGGAAAAACATAGGTTGTATAGTTTGAATGTGATACACACTTCATAGCTAAAAACCTAGAGGTGCTACAATGGCAAATGACCAAAAAAGAGAAGAGCAAGGAACAAAAGTTGTCAAAGGGACCATGAGAAAAAAAGATGGAGAAATTCTAAACAAACAAAAAAAAGGCAGGATATATTTAAGCATTTAAAAAGAAAAAAATCTAAGTAGGTGATTGAATAAAGTACCAATCATCATTCGAACCAGGAGGGGTGACATAAAGTGCCCCAGCCTTCTTCCAACTTTCCAACAACTTCTTATTGTTAGGATGCTGTGCAGGACCACCAGTTACACGACCTTTATGCAGAATAACAAGAGGCAGTTTCCCTGATGGACTCAGTTTACGCAAGTGATACATAACATGCTTGAGCTACAAAAGAAAGTAACCAATAAAAATTTCTTGTACACTTGTAAGTTCAAAGATAACCAAATATACAGTAATCTTAACTTTAATCTTCGTTTCACTTCTGCCTTTCTTTGATTTTGATTTTCATCCCTATCTATCCTCCACCATGGGAGCAAAACGAGAGATACAGGGTGGAAGAGACAGAAAAAAAAAAATGTTGAACAACCTCATCTAAAAGTTTAAGCTGTTAGCAAGGGACATATTTATTTTTTTATAATTAGCCTTCAACTTAACCTCTAGGCAAGACTTTTTTTCATAGTAAAGCCTAAAATGAGCAAAATTTTAATCAAAACTTGCACTCATGACCTTTGCCTACTCGAACAACAAGTTGGACTACTACGTCTAAAAGTTTTAAGCGGTTAGAGAGATGACACATTTATTTATTTAAATTAAGTGTTCAACAATCAATAGGACAGAATGCCACTCTCAGAGCACAGAGGGGGAAGCGAAGTTAACATTACCTGGGAAAAACTGAAATTTTGCTGATTAATAAGGCCCACATTAGCACCATCTACTACTGCATCAAATGGACCATGACTTCGAATCCATTCCTGAAAGAGTGCATCATTTGCTTTAGACTGACAATTTTTTTTGTTATATGAAATGCCTGAAGCACAAAAAGGATATTGCAGTGGCCAATACTATATCAATGCATTTTCAATTAACGATGTCATAATTGCAGGCATGACTTCCTATTCTAATGAAAACAGCTGCTATAAACAACAATATGCTGGACATGATTTTGATGTCAAAATGATTTTTCTAAAGCTTCAGATTGCAACATCATACATTATCATCGTCCTGCTTTATGCTTGTGGTTCTGTAACATGCAATCCTTTGTTACATCAGTTAGAAAGCCTACTAAAAATTGACTAAAAATTGACCGTAATCAATACTGATATCTCCAATTCGAATTCTCAATGATTTACTTGTCCTTTGTTCCCTTGATATTTCAATAATTGAGCACCATCACAATTCTTTCCTACAGATAATGCAACAGCATATATTAAGCTAGTATGCTTCCATAAATAAATGTCTTCCCACATGCATACACACGCACACTCCATTTATTATTGAATATTTTAATTTGCCTATCTGGGCGTCCAAAAATAGTGTTCATTTCTCAAAAAGAGTACTTGAATCTGCCCTTTAATTCAAAAAACATGGTGTTACAACAACGAATCTCTTTGAGCGGAAAAATAAATGCCATATCAAAACTCAATTTCTCCACTCTAGCCTAAAAATATGTCTGTTAAACCATACCATTCAATTATTGAAAGAATGCCAAATTTATTTATTGGTATCAAGTGGGTGTAAAATGTTCACTATAAATTAGAGGCGCCATCTAGAAAGAGTAAAAGACAATAGAATAAGGTATTCAAAGAAACAATTTTAAGCCTTTGGATTGATCGCATGATATGGACAAAAGTCTCCTGTTCAAATGTCTACCATATGAATTTCTCTTAATTTAAAATGTACCAGTCTTTCCCACTGCAGTTCAAGATGTAACACTCAAGTTTAAGACATGTCAACTGCCAGAATTTTTTTATCAATAATTAATTTTCAATTCTAGAACAAGATAGAAGAAACAATATTCCAGATGACAAGATTATGACCAACCCGTCAAATATAATAAACACAACCCATATTATACAAGGACCAAATTTATATATATCTATGTATGTATGTATATGTACACATAAAAAATCATCCTCCATAACAGTAAACAATGAACAAGTTCCATACCTGAAATTGCCAAAAGCCAGCTTTAGCTTCTCTTTCACTAGCCAATTTTGCCAAAGAATTTGCAAAATTCTGTGTCTCCATGGGATCAATATCTATACAAACAAGCTTCTCTCTGCACAATTGGCAGACCCCAGTCTCATCCATCTGGGTCCTCACCACTCTCCATTTCCCTTTCCCCAACCACCCTTGCCCATGCCATCCACCCCCTCCCTTCACAACTCCTTCCTTCACCTTTTCTACATTCCAATTCTCCACTCCAACCTCCGCCGCCCTATCTGATCTAAACCAATC
Organism: Osmanthus fragrans; assembly: GCA_019395295.1. Classification (NCBI taxonomy): domain Eukaryota; kingdom Viridiplantae; phylum Streptophyta; class Magnoliopsida; order Lamiales; family Oleaceae; genus Osmanthus; species Osmanthus fragrans. Next base: position 37,497,782 of record CM033341.1, on the reverse strand, counting down.
CTCCACCACACTGGCAGTCTCCTCAGACACCTGCCTCACAGTGGCTCTCAACCTATGAATCATCTCATACACTTTCTCCTCCCTCTTGACATCAGAACTAACCCTCAAAAGTGCTGAAAGCTCAGGCTCTTCGGCTGAGACCTTGTTATCCACCATATGTGCATCCACCTCATATGCCTTATCAGCCATTGCCTTCTCACAAAACTCAAACAATGCCGGCCCATAGGACCTCAACTTTGGAATTATTCCATGATTCTTCATTTCCTTAACCAACTCAAAAGCCATTTCTGGGTCTTTCTTAGCTGCTGCTAATCTAGAAGCATTGGTAAATGTAGCCTCATTTGGAACCACTTTATCCAATCGCATCTGTTTAAAAATCTCAAAGCCCTTTTCCAAACCTACAAAATTATCTGCGTCCTGCCTACTGCCATCATTATTTGGTGAACATAAATAAAGCAAAACATTATAATGATGTACATTGAGTTGAATATTACTTGCCCTCGCCTCATTGTAAAGGCGAATGGCCTTGGAAAAGTCACCATGTTTTGAGCACTGGTCGAGCTTGTGGCGAAGTACACTTTCTGGGGCCTCATATTGGGCTTTCTTCTTTGATTTTTTTGGGACTGAATTTATGGGATTTTGAAGGAGAGATGCTGAGGTCGACAATTGGCTTGCCATTTTGGTAATGGAAAGAGGCCTTCTGTGTTGGCTTTTGGCATTATTCTTTACCAGGTAATGGTAGTGGTGGAGGTATGAAAATGAATTACGACAGAGAAACAGTGATTTTGAGGTTTTGGAGAAAAGGGGGGAAAGAGGCGAGGTTTTAGGGAAAAGATAAGCCACATGAAAGAGCATCCCTGGTGGAAGGGGAGAATTTTTAGTTTTACCACTCACTGCAACTCACAAAGTAATGCGACTCTAGTAAAATTCGTTTATAAATTGACATGACAGCCTTGTTGTAAATAGTCCCTGCAAAATTCAAGGCAATGAGTTGGCATCTGTGCAATATTTATAATAGCTTTAGGCGAGATTCTTCAGTACATAAGCAGATTGTGGAACATGAGCATTTCAACACAGATGTTGAGTTTAAACCCACAAAGAAAATATTTTATAAGCAAAATTCACTTGTACAATTTTAATTGGCTGACATAAAGACACAAATTCCTCGCCCAAATTTAATATTCTATCAAAGCGAACTCACTTCGCAGGACTAAGACCCTGTTTGAGCAAAATGCATCCACTCATACATAGAATACATGAACCAAAATCTCATATTTGTAGGTGGTGAAGTCGGTTATCAACCAACTTAATTATTCTAGACATTACTACTATGGTGGGCCGTGGGCTTATGTATTAAAGACACATACACAAAATGATGGTGGACAGGACTAATGACTGAAAAATTCTAGGTAATGAGAAATGTCCAAAAATAATAAGAGAGACGAGATGCTGGAACAATGTAAGGAAGAGATCTAGAAGGGCTTATACAGCGAGCCAGGGAGTTCAAGAAAGAGTATAACAACTCTGTGTATCGGTAGAGCATATAGTACTAGGCTTTGCACAAGAAAACCGGTTCAGGATGTTTAAGATTTCAAATTTTTCAAAAAACTCTGAAAAAATCTATTCAATTCATAAGGGGGCCAACCAGTTATTGACCAAGATACAGAGGGTAAGTATGAAGCACTAGAAAAACATGGAAAGGATCTAACGACAATGGCAAGAGCAGGGAAACTGGACTCAGTTATAAGAAGAGAACGAAATACGTAGATGCATTCAGACTCATTCCAGGAGAACAAAGAAAAATTCTGCTCTAATTAGTGAGCCAGGTGTCGGAAAAACAGCAATCTCTGAAGGGCTTGCTCAGAGGATTGTCCAAGGAAATGTCCCCCAGGCCTGATTCGAATGGCCAAATAATCCTTTTTATTGATGAGATCCGCACAGTGGTTGTTGCTGGTGTGACCAATGGTGCAGTGGAAGCTGGCAAATTCTTGAAGCCTATGCTGGTGGAGAACTACGATGCATTGGTGCAACCACTCTGGAGGAGTATCATACGTATATTGAGAAAGATCTGGCCCTCGAGAGCCGGTTCCAGCAACTTTATGTTGATCAACCTTCAGTGGAAGATACCATCTCTATTCTCCGTGGACTGCGTGAAAGGTATGAGCTGTTGGAGTCCGCATTTCAGACAGTGCCCTTGTTGAAGCTGCAATTCTATCATACCACTAGATCAGTGGACATTTCCCACCAGACAAAGCTATTGACCTTGTAGACAAAGCAGCAGCTAAACTGAAAATGGAGATTGCTTCAAAACCAACTGCCATTGATGAAATTAACCGTACTGTTCTGAAACTTGAGATGGAAAGGCTATCTCTTACCAATGACTCTGATTAAGCATCAAAAGATAGGCTAAATTGCCTTGAAGCAGAGACAGGATGAGCTGAATGAGTGAGAGCATGAAGTCATGACATGCATACAATCTATCAAGGAAGAGATTAACAGAGTAAATGTAGTGAAACAGCAAGCTGAGGAGTATGATCTCAACCGTGCTGCTGATTGAAGTACGTTAACCTAAACTTTCTGCAGCGTCAACTTGAAACTACAGAAGTCTGGAAAGTCCATGCTTTGAGAGGAAGTTACTGGTAGCGATATTGCTGAAATTGTCAGTAAATGGAATGACATTCCTGTTTTCAAACTACAACAACCAGAGAGGGAGAAGCTGTTGCATTTGGAGGAACAGTTACATAAACATGTGATGGGTGCAGTAAGATCTGTAGCAGAGGCTATTCAAAGATCCCAGGAAGGCCTTTCAGATACTGATAGAGTGAGAATATCTATCTGCCGAATCAAATATTTTAAAAGTCCATGCTTAGAGAAGAAGTTACTGGTAGTGATATTGCTGAAATTGTTAGCAAATGGAAAGGCATTCCTGTTTCCAAACTACAACAACCAGAGAGGGAGAAGCTGCTGCATTTGGAGGAAGAGTTACATAAACATGTGATTGGTCAAGATCCTGCAGTAAGATCTGTAGCAGAGGCTATTCAAAGATCCCAGGAAGGCCTTTCAGATACTGATAGAGCGAGATCTCTCCGCCGAATCAAATATTTTATTTTGTCTTCTGTTCTTTTAATTGTAATATTTTATTTTGCCTTATGTTCTTTAATTAAGAAGTTTTTCGTCTTTAATTAGATTTAGGTTTAAGTGACTTAGAATTACTATTTAAACACTTTATAGGTAGTCGTTATATTCGGTTGAATTTGATCATTAATAAAATTGAGAGGTTTCTCATATTATTGTCAAATTTCAGTATTCTTTGTCAAGAATCAATGGTCTTTGACTCCCTAAACATCCAGTATTCGCAGAATCAACAAATTTTTAAGATTATGTTGAATCTTTCTCGATCCACGCTACATGAGTTTGGCATCAAAGCACAACCACATTCTTGACAGAGACAATTTCGTGTTTGTGAAACCTTGTTAGCGAAATCATGCGATGAAATGAGCTAACATAACTGCGCCTACAAGTGATGGCATTAGAACAAAGAATAGAGATGGAACAATTGCATCGACAAATGGAGGTGTTGAAGTAGTAAATGAATGATTTTCTATCCCCATGGTTCGATAGTCGCAGATGTGTAGTAAAGGAGAACTACAACATTGACAATAACATTTTTGCTCCCTTGAGTCCCGATTTTTGGGATATTGATTTAGGCGAGGAGTATGATGACCCACTATTTTTGCCCCAAAGGTCAACAAGGGTGCTCAAGAGATTATATTGAGGAAAAGTCAATGATTTTAGATACCAGTAGTGTGCCTATATTAGGAATACAGGATTTTAGTACTCCAATTGTGGATAGCTTCACCACTGAGTACATTATTCAGATTGAGATTGAGCAACTGCCAACTATTATTAAACAATAAACAATTAATTTTAACCACATATTTCATGGATTCACAATTTTTATTAAAATTTTCACCACTCATTTCAGCAACTTTTATTAAAATCAACTTAAAATATGATTTTTAGCATTTACCAAAAGGATATATTACACCGTGAACTTTGATCAAACAAGTGGTGAGCATGAAACAGCTACAGATATCATAAACTATCGAAACTTGGCAAGGTTATGTGACACGTCGAAAACATAACATGAAACAGAAAGGAAAATTCCAGCCAATGAACAAATTATTAATCACCTTGAAAGGAAAGAGGATATTAAAGTATATGGAGAATCACCTTGAAACTTTTTTGCAACAAGAACTGCAGTCACTTGCGGGTTCAAAAAAGCTTTGTTTTCTGTATACAGCACAGAATCAGGACAAATTAAAGATTTATCCAGAGTACCCTGCTGGAATTGGATTAAGAATGCTTGAAAGATTAATGTAAATGGACAAGTTTGCAAGTGCAAAATAATAATAATAAAATAAAATAAAAATTGCTTAAGAATTGTTTTCTAGGGAATGAAAAAAAGAAAAGAATCTCAAAAGATTGATAAAAGGCAATTGGGAATTGCTTATTTGTTCTGCTCTGTAAATCCAAACCGTTGTGTTTTCGTTTTCCTTATCTGAATAATCGTTTCTGTATGTTTACTCTTGTTCAGCCATTTCTTTTCTTTTATGTAAATTTGTGGTTAAAATGTATTATAAATTATGGGAAAATATGAAAATTGATTTTTGTAAAGAATATATGATTGCAAATAAATCAAAATCAAATAAGAACCAAGGATGCGTTTGCTTTGTAATTTTCAATTTTAAATTTTGCGTCTGTTTGACATTCATAATAATTTATTTTATCACATTCACACAATCAAATATTCTACACCCATAATAAATGTTTTTCCTTACATTTTATCACAAATTCTCCTAAAAATATTATTCAAAACTCATTTTCCCCCAATTAATGATAATCAAATAAGCTATTTGTAAAATATTGAAAATATGTTTGATCTGATATTTCTGAAAATATATTTTCGAAAATAGGATTAAAATTATGATATAAATTAAAAATGTATTTTTGAAGTTTTGAGTATTTTCAATGAAAATTCTGAAAACACTTAAAACATATCAAACAAGCACCTAAATAAATTTATTTTAAAAATTTGAAGACATAAAATTTTTTTAAAAAAATCTTAAATTTAAAAAAAAAATTGAAAGAATAAAATCTAAATTTCTAAAAAAACTAAAATTCTAACAAAATGAAAAATAGAAAAATTAAAATTATAAAAATTTATAGAAAATTAAAAATTCTATAAATAAAAATAATTTAAGCTGTTAGTGATTATTTATATAAAAAAAAAATCTCAGTCTACTTCATTTTGTTTTATTTTTATTTCCTATATTTTGTACTCAATTTTTATTTATTTATTTTACTATTGTAGCGAGAAGAGAATATTATAAGAGTTGTCAACTTTATAATGTATATATTATTTGATAATATATTAACATAAAAATAATTTATTTTTACAGAATAATCAAATTTAATTGAATAAAAATGTCACAAAACAATTTTTCAAAATTTTAAACAAAACGTATTATTTGTTAAATAAATTTTCAAAATGATGAGTCAAACGTATTTTTAACAATCTCAAAATAGACCCTAAAAACAAAGAATTTAAAATGAACTCAAAACTCAAAATTGAAACATAAATCAAACGAGCTCTAAATTTTTAGGATGGTAAAATCCCCTACTCCGCCCCTGTTGTCCGATTTGATTCCAAATAGGGTGGAAAATTTATGATTTTAAATTTAAAAATTGAAAATTAATAAGTAAAGGAATGGGAAATGGAGATTTAATTTCTGTCCCACCTTCTAAAAGTTTTGATGGGAGTGAGGGAAGGGAGGAAAGTCTCGTTGCCATTCATGTTTCGGAACCAGATTAATGTATATGGTAAAATGAAATTCATGGATTGACGTAATCCACAAATTCAGCTCGTGTTATTTAGGCTACTGTTTGAAAAGATGGCGCGACTCCACGAATCCATTCTTTATTTTTGCTTATTTTTACACTTATTTCCCCAACATTTTGGAATAAAATCCAACAATAATAAGTAAAACCCTATAATCCCAATGCTACCTCGTGGACTTTACCTTGTAGAGCTAGCCTGAACAATGATATACATGATTAGAGAATAAAAATGCAACACATACAATTATTATATATAAATTCAGTACAAAAAATAATTTAACATTGATTATGTTAAAGATTTATCTGCACTATCAAGGACAATCCATAAGTATCGTACTTACACATGGGTCCATCGAGCTTCGAGTGTGATTGGGTGAAAACGTGTATAATCTCCTCAAAACATCTCCGGTCTCACGGATAATTGTTAAAGACGTCGATATCGTCGACGATCTTTAGATGAAAGAGGTCGACTGCAGTCTTCTTATGATGACACCGTATTATGCTATTAAGGATGTAGATCAGACTTAATTTCAATTTGACTAACATCTAGTCGCACTCCTTGATTGCGCCAATCAATTGCGGCAGAAGTATTGTCCCATGTCCCTGGAAATAACCGTCGTACAACATATTGCTTCTCTGAGTACCATCACAAGCTGTTTTATCGCCCGTAATCTTTAGTCTAGTTATCAAGGCAAACTCGAACAAGGAGAAAGTAGTGGCCTTGCCCCTGAGGTCGAAGTGGAAAGCATCGCCTTCGACTGGTCTGAGCAGCCAACATAGTAGTGCATTGATGATTTGCCCGGAGTACTGCACTTTCTCCAACTGATACAGGAGCCAGAGGAAGGACTGGCGTTGAATATCCGCGTGCTCATTATCTAGCATCTCCAATACGGTAGTAAACTGTCAAAATTATTATTTCAAGTAGTTTTCCCCTACATCTGTCTCAACTTCGCCTCCTGATGGTAATTAATCATGCAAAAATTCAAATGTTCGAATATTGAACAAGAGATTATGGAATAAAGTATAATAACAGAAAATTAAGCGAACTGAATTGTAACTACTATACAAATTATGTAGATTCATTTTATATTGATGCTAATAAAAAAACTAAATGAATTACAGACAAAAAAAAGTTATTATAAAGTTTTTAATTAAAATTAAAAAAAATTACGTTTTATCATAAAATGAAAAGAATTAAAAAGAATTTGAAATCAAACAACAAATTATATTTATAATATGAAGAAAAAAAAAGGAATTTTAAAACAATTTTCAAAACAAATTATAATAAAAACAAAACAAATTAAACAAAAGAAAAAACAAATGAGGAAAAAAAGGAAAAAGAAAAGATAGGGAAAGGGAAAGAAAAAAGAAAAAGGAAAAAAAGAGGGCTGGGCCGATTGCTTGGCCCATTTAAAAAGAAAAAGAAATGGGCCGACTGTAACAGTCGACCCGATTTAAAAAAAAAAACGTCTGTTTTACAATCGGTCCAACTGACTGTAAACAACCGACAATCGGCTTGCGGCGCTTGCCGACTTTTTTTCGCTGAAAATGGCGAAAAATAATCATTTTCGGCGACTAAACACCAATTTTTTTTGGTCAAAATTCATCATAAACCAATTATCTACATAAATAACGAAGAATAAACATTATAAATAACAGTGTAAATCACAAATTCCACAAGATATGTAAAATGAAAAATCATCCTCTATAATCTCACCAAAAAAATTAACCTTGTTGAAGATAATAACCGAGTTTTATGGTTGCGGATGTTGGGTAAACTGTAAGGATGACAACTCTTGATCGGATCTGACTGTGTGAAATTTTCTTTCTTTCTTTCCCCTTTTTTCTCTCCTCTCTTTCTTTGGTTGAAGATGAGGTTAAAATCGACAACTTGTAATTTATATATCTATTTCAATTTTTAACATTTTTTTTTTTTTAAAATGGTCAAAGGCTATTTTGAAAATATGTCGGGCCATTTCCATGTATTTCCTACAAATACACGTAGTTAAAGCATGCACATGTGAGAAAGCATGAATTGTAAAGAGAAACCATTCATTTGTAAAAATATTTACGACAAATTTAGTCTGTAAAATTTAAAAATACTAGAACAATTTATCTCACACGACTCTCTTATTTGATTAATCCTACTCAATTATGCCGCAAACACTGCAAATGACAAAGATAATCACGTGATGTGATAATAACCTATAGTGTTTTTTCAAAAATTGAGGCCTTGAATCCACATGATATGTTGTAGAACTTGAAAAGACATGGGTGGAAACAAAGTCATTTGTCAATTGTCATGCTAGTAACTTGTGCCAAAATGTACGTATGGACTGTGTTTATCAAATACTAAACTAATTGTGGCACGTGAACCACAAAATTTGTCCTAAGAAGACCAAACAATCAATGTGCAAAATGGGTTTGGAGCAAATACAGATTGTCTTTTAGCTACCTGCAAATTAATTAATTTTAATTTAAGTGCTTGTTTTCTTGATTTTGATGAATAAGTTGGTGGATCAATGTTGATAAATCATTGTACATCTAAAAATTTCAACAAATTAGATAAAATTATATATTTATTTAAATCTTGTTTTCAACGTACTTTCTTATATAGAGATCGAATTATATTTTGATCAAATGTTGAAAATTTGCATAATTTTTTTTTAAATGGAGGCAACTAAATTCGAACCTATAGAGTAATGTGCATTCATTTGAATTTGTCTTACATTATTAATTATAGGGAAAAAGATACTTGGCCAGTGTTCCCCCTGGCTAGGGTCGGTCATTGACCCTGGCCATATAGCAGGGTTGTAGAGGTTAACACTTGGTGACATATTGATGCTTACATTCTCAAAATAATTTGAACTCGTGATAAACATTATAGAAGTCAAGACATCAGAATTATACCTATTATCAAAAATGATATTCGTGTTTCTTTAACATATGTTTGATAAGTATTTATAAATTGATATAAATGAATGATGAGTAAGTGAATAATGTTGTGGATCCCATAAATATGCTTTGATTAACTGGCCACTAATTCATTAATTTTGTGGATAATAATTACTTAGAGATATGGATTATTTATTTAGACCTGACCACGTAGTAAAAATCAGGAACTAGTATAAAAATGTAGAGATACATTTTCTAGTTAATGCGATTTTTATATGATTTCTTAGAGATTTAATGCGTTTATCTAAGATGTATCCAGATTCGTAAACAGTTTTGTTTGATAGGCCAATATGGAAAGGAATTGAACTGTTTGATAGGCAAATGTGAAAATGAATTACAATTCTATGTTAGTCGGAAATAAAAACTCATCAAACTCATAGAAATTCGTTTTTCATGAAAACAAAGAAAATGCAGTTTAAAATGGTTGTGCCCTGAAATTCGAATTCTATTTCCACTTTCGTATCAAACGGTCAAAATGTAATTTATTTTCCTTGGATGTGACATTTTTCATGGAATTCATACTTATCAAATGGATCCTAATAACATACCACTGGACCTTCATGAAAGAACACTATAAAAAGATTGAAAACAAGAATACAATAAAAAATTTAGAAACTTAATGAATACAAGTGTTGAGGCTTTCAAGCAATTAAAATTATGAGATGCACTTATTTAAATATATTAAAATAATAATGTCAATATATTTAGCCATTAATTATTACAGTGATCCAATTAATAAACTGTTATATATTAAAAGGAATAAAACGAAACACACTTTTGTTTCATGAAGTAAGTCCTATTTGGTTGAAAAGTTGATGAAACAAAAGTGTTTTTTTTTCGTAGTTTTTTTAGTTTATTTTGATAACAATCAATCGTCGGTAAAAGTCGCGAATCTCATTAAGGTCCCGTTTGATTTTCATTATTTGTAGAATGTGAATGAAAAATATAGTCGTTAAGGACCCCATATAAGAGATGAAAAGTAAAAAATGGTGGTTGAATTTGATTGATAACGATCATATTTTTCATTTTTATGGATTATTAATGAGAAATAAACGGGCCGTTGTTGAAATCGAGTAAATGAAAATCAACATGAGCTAAGTAAAGAGAAACAATTAATGACACTATATATATATATATATATATATATATGTGTGTGTGTATGTATGTATGTATGTATATTTTGAAAAATGGAAATTTACTTTTTCCTTGTTACATTTAGAGACAATAAATAACATATATAGCACTACACACCGAAGATATTATATAAATACAAATACTGAATTCACTTGTTTCACCAAAAATTCAACTACGCTAAAATATTGAATATATTGTGTCACTGTCAGTAATGTCTTCAAGAAATAACTGAAGATCATTCAATGAAAAAATTTATAAATAATAGTGAATGAGTTGATGGATATATTGTCGATACGATTTTGATTGCACGTTTGATACGTAGTACTAGATCGTATTAATATTGTCCGGTGCTACTCAATTGTCCCGACCGAAGGTGCTATGAGTCTTGATCAGCAGAAGCTCCATAAGGGGATATCAATATCTTCATAAGGATCTTCCATAATTAATGGATCAAAAAATTCTCCATTGAGGAGGATATCTGTGTACTTGGGGGAATCAAAGTTGTACCATGAGGCCATTACAGGCTCATCTGCAACATAGCCATAGGGTACTGTGTAGTCACTGATCAATAGTGGTACTAATGAGACAGCATCATCTTCAATGAGGCTGCAGGCAGGTGATGAAGATGATATAGTTGGAGATGGGGTGGCTGGTGGTGGTGTTGAGGGCCTTGAGGATGATGATGTGGAAGAGATGGGAGGTCCCGGCGGAGGAAAATTACCGTTGGCGGTGGCAGCTGCAGCGGCAGCCATTTGGATGGACTTAGGGGACATGATGGTGTTAGGGTGTAGGTTTTGTGATTTGGATATTGGGAAGTTGAAATTGGCTGAAGTTCCCTTAAGGCATAAGAGAGCTGCATCATATGCCCTAGCAGCTGCCTCTGGTGTTGAATATGACCCTAACCATATTCTTGTTTTTTGGTTAGGTGCCCTTATTTCAGAAACCCATGATCCCCAGCTTCTCATTCTAACTCCCTTGTACTTCTTTTTGTATAAGGATTTCGAACTCAATGATGACGTTGATGATAATGAGGACAAGGACGACAAAACTTCATTGGGCGCCCCAGATTGGATCTTTTGCTCTTTCTTCACCATTCTTGGATACTTTAAAGAATCAATATCAGTGTTGTCTCACAACGTTCTGGACTCAACTATTGTGTTACTTGAATTGATGAACTGAACCCCCAAATCTTGAATCCGGAAGAACCTTTTCAACTCAAGATGTGATGAGCTAAAATGGGTGAAGAATCGATTAAAAGTTTCTCTTTCTTTGTATATCTGATAAGGAAAATGCAATTGGGAAGTGATTATTTAAGGAGAAAAGATTGACATTTATAGATGGGATTTTGGGTTGGATGTGATGAACAGATCTATTTACTATTTAGTCAAGGATAGTAATGTCTTTATGTAACATGAAATGGGTGACAGATATTTTCCAATAAAAACATATATCATTGATAATGACATTTCTGTCCCATGGTAAAACACCTTACAAGGCCCTTTGAATTGACATTGTAATTGTTAAAAGACAATTATCATTCTTACAGCTCCTCCATCTATTTCAAGCTTTTTTAGTAATACATAATGGTGTCAATTTTGCACGTCTGCTTGGACATCCCGTGCTCTGCACATTGTTCTCTAGGGCCCATCTAAGTGATGTGCGTGGTACAAATGCCTATCAATCGGTTAAGCTCAGAACTCTTTTGAATCACCTATCGCCACACGATCGGATCGTGTCCCAAGCCATTTTCGGGTGATGAGTTGAGCCTTAAAAAATAAAAATAAAATTGCAGCACTATAACAGGCAGCGACTACCCACTGCCTGCAAGGTTGCAAGCAAGCAGCAGTAGCTCTACTTGGTTCAATTTAAATCAAAATCAACAATTATTTTTAACAATATATTTCATAAAATCCACAATTTTTCAATCCTATATTTCATGAACTTGTATTAAAGTTTTTTAAAAATCTAATTTTCATCTAAAGTAAACAGACGCATAATCCTTGTGAACAAGTAGCAGAGAATACGAAGCTGCTTCTCCTTTTCCGTATTAAATTATATGCTGAGTACAGCGGGGAGGTGTCAAGTTTTTCAAAAGCGTCCACATCACAGATATGCTAATAAAAGGTACAACTTGCAGTCTCGATTGCATATATTAGAAATCAAATTTAATAATATTATTTTGTAATATTCATTCAGGATCAGTTCTTGACTTGCACCACTACACTACTCCACAGATCACTTTCGTTGCCCTTGGGGCCACTCATCAGTCTTTTGGCCATATGGGTTTTACATTTAACAATATATAAAAAAATACATCTATAAAATGAACTTGAAATCGTGTGGCTGAATTTGAAGTTTGGTACTCATCTTCAAAAAAACTCTTTATTTATAAATAATATTTTACACAGTATAAAGAGTATTATTAAATCTAGAGACTCAAATTTTTTATGCACTCCAACAACGTTCTTTATTTTAGACTCTTTCATTTTGATTTTTTCAAGAAATATTTATTGATTTTTTCTTATATTTTATTTAACATTATTTTTTATCTGTCAATGACCAATTAATTTACATATGATTTGAATAGTTTAAGAAATAAAGTATTGAAATATGTGATTTATTAAATGCAATCATTGTTCATTAATAATATATTGAGGCCAATTCTCTAATTTAAAAAAAAAAAAATTAAATAGAGTTTTTGGGAGCTTATTTTTAAGCCTTAGCTCCTTAAAATAAAATGCATTTTATATTTAGAAAGTCTCTTGAAATTGTTCTTAAATAACTATTGTTGATCATCGAAGTTCGATGTTAAATATTATGTATCTAGGATTAATCTCTTCTAATTGGCAGTTCGGTTATCAATCTCAGCTCGGTTACCTGTTGCGGTCCTGTCAGAATGCCGTCGTTGCCGTCGTCATTCCAAGAAACATAATGATTACAGGTCTTTCACAACCTGTCCAATCAAATCAGGTACACTTGCAGGGGGAGCGCGACAGCACCGCCCTCCTCGACCAATCAGCTACTTTTGTTGCTAACTTCCACGTAAAGGTAATGATTACCTGGTGAAACAGAATTATGTGGATTTGATGGGAATCGATCTCATTAGCCAATCACAACCAAGGATGGCGGCACATAACTCTGAGTTCGACATGATGTATGAAGTGATTGATTTGACGTATTCCTTACCATTTTAATCAAATTCACCTATAAAACGACGTATCCTTTTTGCTTGAAAAGGACATGAGTTCAACACCAAAAATACCACTCTACTCTCAAACTTGTATGAAATTAATGAAAGATCTTGACCATTTTTTTTAAAGTTGTTTCAAATTAAATATTTATATTTTTTTACATCAACAACTATAATATTATAATAATGATAAAAAGTTCACGTACCTCAAGCAATAGTGTGACATTGGGGCACAAAAAAGAAAAAAAAAATAGTAGTTTGACATGTCTAATTAAAACTCAAACAAATAGTCAATTTTTGAGATCAGTGTTCTAAAACTAGTTATCAATTTAACGAGATAGGGGTGGTAATGAATCGAACCAAAAAACTCGAGTTTTGCTTGTCCCCAAAAAGGCTTAACTCAGCCCTTTGACTCATGTGGACACGAGCCGAGCCCACAAGCTAACAAGCGAGCCTTTTTTCTTTTTTTTTTTCGCTCCAGAGATTAATAAAATAAGCTGATCCACGTGTGTATATTTATAGACGTGAATACAGTAATAATGCATCCTTGAAAGTGAAACATAGGATGCAATCAAAAGCAGCTTCCAGGAGCCTGCAGACGCCTATGGAAGTGTGCTTTTTTTCTTTATTTTTTTGTTAAGAATTAAATATACAAAAAAATAATCTAAAAAACAAAACGCGCAATGGAACAGTAAATAACATTCATTATAAGCAGATAAGAAAAACAGCTGGTGCTTCTCTGTCTTGCATGCATCTCTTAAAAACGCGTTATATAGAATCAAGGTACAATCTTGATGGAATTAAAATAAAGAATTTGCAGCAGTGCAACCGTTTGATGGGCTAAAAGCTGACGCCTGCATAATTTGACTTTTGCTCTAGGAATTCTCAAAGTGGTTTTGTTTTGAGAATAAGTCAACGTCATGTGTGATTGCAGGAATGATCACACATTCACATGCGATGAAATATTATTTTATTCACATGGACCTCGTATACTCACATGCGATCACCTATTCAATCATTCCAATATACAAGTAGCATTTTTTTTTGTGAATAATTCACTCATGGTAAAGTACAAATGAAAGATAAACCACTATTTGCTTTGGGAAAAGCCATTGCACACACATGAACATGTTGACATACATCTTTTCAAGCAAAATTCCCTCTCCCATGTGGGGCCATGGGTTCACACAAGGAGCAATTAACCATTACAAGTGTAAAGTGGCTTGACATGTGGGGCCATGGGAGAGGTTCACACAAGGAGCAATTAACCATTATGTTCCTGGTTTGTATAAATTAAAATCAAAATTAATGTCAATAACTAATTTTAATAACACATTTTATGAAATCCACAATTTTTATTAAAATTTACTAAAATTCTTATTTTAATCCCCACCAAACAGGATTAAAAGTGTAAAGTGACTTGACATGAGACTCGACACCATAGTCGATAGAGCTATTTAGATTCGACCCAACTCATCTCTATACCCTCGTACAAAAAGATCGTGATCATGAATAGATTATGCGATGAGCAAAATTACGGTGCTCCAATGGCAGCTTAGAAATAATTGAGCCCGACCAGATTTTCCTTCACACAAGTATATGAAAAGATCATGCCACGGCATCCATAATTCATTTTTGGCAAGTTGGTGATCAATTTCATGAAGGTCATTCCAATAAAAGCCTATACCGTACGATGCAAGTGACAACAAACCACTTGCATCACAGGATGATATTAAGGCTCCATTTGATACACATTTTTTTGTAAAATGATAATGAAAAATATAGTCGTTATGGGCCCCATACAAGAGATGTTAAGTCAAATATAATAGCTGGATGTGATTAATAACAATCATATTTTTCATTTTTATTGTGAAAAAATGGGAACCAGACGGTGGCTAATTTTCAAAATGTCTATTCACACATTAAAGTTTCATCAAATACTTAACATGTGAAATTTATTAAAAGTCCAGTAACATAAATCATTTTATATTTCTTCACACTACCTCGATCTTGCATTATTAAAGAAAAAAAGAATAAGAAAGATTCTCATCTCAGAGAGATAGGAAGAGGGAGAGGCTTGAGTAATATCGCAATCTCTAATGAACGTGCCTAAGAAGAAAAGTGTCGGGTCAATCCGTACAAAGCCTCTCTCCTTCCTCGTAGACACAAATGGGAACATACAGTCAATAATCAATTAATTTTCATAATTATATTTACATTAATTATTGAATTATTTTTCATAATTAGATCTCACATTAATTAGGGTCACAAGGTTTGATGTACTATATGGTGGCTGACAGCACGATTCTTGTTATAATGTTAATTGCATGCATTTTTCTAACTACTTACTTTCTGAGGAGTTTTGAAAGAAATTTCATCCCAACAAATTTAAATAAGGCATGTTTGATACGGTATTATTTTTCTAAAAAGTTGGAAAATAAATTCTAACTTCCACTTTGGTTTATTTGATTGGCCAAATTTTTCATGAAAAATATTTTCCACATTTTCCTCTTTTCCCACTTTTCATGAAATTCTTTTTTCCACCACTTTAGTGGGGAAAACAATTCCATTTTTTTTTGTGACAATTGGAATAAGTTCTAAACCCAATCGTAAAAAAAATTATCCTTTTATTAGATAATTTTCATGAAAAATAAAATTAAACGAATGATATTCGATATTTTTTTTAGCAACTGAAACAAATTCTAGAGCTAATTGTAAAAAAAAAAAAATTATTCCTTTAAAGGACAATTTTCATGAAAAGTAAAGTCAAACGAATACCAAAAGATCCAAACTTACTTTTATTTTTCGGGTGAAAAATTATACCAATCAAACATAATTAATCGTCAATTCCCTGTAAAACGAGTTATAGACAATTCAATTTTTTGTAATTCATTTTTTTCCCACCCGAATTTCATCTTGCAATCAAACGGATCCTAAGGGTTGTTACATCAAAAAAATGACACGACCCTACAAGGGTACCCTACATTTGCCAATATTCGAGTTTACATTATAATTTGTGCCATGAGCTCCTATTCTTGATGTGGTTCAAGTATATTATTCACTTCAGTAGTTCACTACAATACAATTATAGCTGGCCATGCTACAATTACACAAGTAATTGATGAATAATCAACATGATTTCCCCAACACAATGGTCCTAAAGATAGATATCCATGAAGACATTCCATTCTTAGAGGATTGATCAATGAAAATACCCCATTAATTAGAGCGGTCTAGCCAGCTAGGGGGAGAGTCAATATCCTTGCATTAACAACCTGTTTTGGAATGATGATCAAAGTGGGTCAATGACGTCGTGGTTCGAAAATTATTCACTATAATATTAGCATTTTTTTTGTAGCTTTCCTCGTTCCTGTCTTACTCAACATCCTATACTCAGGACCAGTATTTTACACATACACGTGAATTTTTTTGCCTCCATACCTATCAATAAGAGCGTACATCTCGATACGATGCATCCCTGTGGAAAAACTGATTGAACAAATCTCAAAGGGTATATATGGCTTTTTATCTCTTTAAATATGAGAGGAGGATGGTGTGAACTAGTACAATGGCAAGTACATCCGTACTTAGGTAGCATATATTAATGAGAATAAGTTAAAATTAATAATAGAAAGCATTCGATGCAGGCAAGCTGAGCCAGCTAAGGTTGTAGACCATTTTACCTGATAAATGATCAAAGATATATTTTATAAATTCTTGTGAAACATATGTAGAATTGTTAAGCTCAATAGTCAATTGATATTTGGTTTATTGTATTCATTCTGTAACAGATTTGGATAAATAAAGGATGGGCAAAAGTGCAATGGATTGAAGGATATGTATAGATTGCATTGGTTAGAATAATGATAAATGAACAGGGCCTACGTGACCTTGGTAATGTAGGAGTTCTCCATTGGTCAATATCATCTTTCAATTCTCTTAGTATCTTACTCCGCTAAATAAGTTTAGGACTTAGAACACGCTAGATTAAGCCCATGTTTGATGTAAATTTTAATCTTGGTAAAAAAATTAATCAAAATTAACAATTAATCTTAATCACATATTTATGCGACTTACAATTTTTCAAGCAGACATTTCATTAACTTTTATCAAAATTTACGATAAACCTAATTTTTAACTATACCAAACAGGACTAAATATGATTGACAATACTAAATATTAGAATTTGGGGTCCATCTTAAAAGATCAACCTTATAAGAGGAGCAATCCCAAATCCTTTATAAATTAGTTTATATTTTCATCAGCAGCCAATGTGAGACTTTAATACGCCCCCTCACGCACAGTGTGGACCATGCCAAACAACTGTGAATAAATCGATATTGGAAGGCACCTAACATTGTAAAATTGGGCCTGCTCTGATACCATATTAAAATTTGGAGTTCATCTTAAAAGGTTAACCTTATAAGAGGAGTAGTCTCAAATCTTTTTTATAAATTAGTTTATATTTTTATCACCAGTCAATGTGGGACTTTAATACTAAAGAAGCGCTTTCATGTAATGAAATTTGTCTAGTTCATTTAAAAGAACCTAGATATATTTAAAGGAAAATAAAATAGAACACAGTACTTTTGGTTCATGAGATAATTAAAATGAGGAACAATTTATTATCCAATTTAACTTGAAAGAAATATTTATTTTGCCTCATTACATGTAGGGATAACGAATAACATAGTATAGGGTACAAATTATATGTTTCTCTCTACCGAATTCTAGTTTTCTAAAAAATTCAGTTACATATTTTTGGTCACTGTCAGTAATGTCTTCCAAGAAATAACTGAAGATCATCCAAATGAATGAAAGTATAAATAATAATGAATGAGTTGGATCGATAGTCGATATAATTTTGAGTGTACGCTTGATACATAGTACTAGACAATATTAATATTGTCAAATGCTACTCAATAATCTGACCAAACGTGCCACGGACTTGATCAGCAGAAGCTCCACAAAGGGATGTCGATATCATCGTAATGATCTTCCATTATGAATGGATCAAAGAATGCCCCGTTGAGGAGGATATCTGTGTACTTAGGGGAATCAAAGCTGAACCATGAGGCCATTATTGGCTCATCTGCAACATAGGGTACTGTGAAGTCATTGATCAATGGTGGTGTTAATGAGACAGCATCATCTTCAATGAGGCTCCAGGCAGGTGATGAAGAAGATAAAGTTGGAGATGGTGTTAATGGTGGTGGAGTTGGTGGTGTTGAGGCTGAGGAAGTGGAAGAGATGCACGGTCCGGGTAGAGAAAAACCATTGTTGGCGGCTGCGGCGGCAGCCACCCTTTGGATGCACTTAGGGGACATGATCGTATTAGGGTGGAGGTTTTGAGATTTGGATACTGGAAAGTTGAAATTGGCTGAAGTTCCCTTGAGGCATAAGAGAGCTGCATCATATGCCCTAGCAGCTGCCTCTGGTGTTGAATATGACCCTAACCATATTCTTGTTTTTTGGTTAGGTGCCCTTATTTCAGAAACCCATGATCCCCAGCTTCTCATTCTAACTCCCTTGTACTTCTTTTTGCATAAGGATTTCGAACTCAATGATGACGATGAGGATAAAATGGACAAGGGCGACAAAACTTCTTTGGCTGCCCCTGATTGGATTTTTTGCTCTTTCTTCACCATTCTTGGAAAACTTGAAGAATCAATATTCGTGTTGTCTTGAATTCAAATCTTGTGTTACTTAAATTGACAAACAACTGAACCTCGAATCCGGACTCAAGATGTGATGAGCTAAAATGGGTGAAGAATCAAGGAAGTATTTCTCTTTTCTTTGTAAATCTGATAAGGAAAATCTAATTGGGAAGTGATTATTTAGGAGAAAGGGTTGATATTTAGGGTTATGCTACTTGTACAACTTTTTTTTACAACTTTCTCTTACAATCACTCACAGTGGATTTTTTTATTCACTGTGGGACCCCTCCGCATGTGAGTGATTGTAAGATAAAGTTGTAAAAAAAAGTTGTAAGAGTAGCATTACTCTGATATTTATAGGTGGGGTTTTGGGTTTGATGTGACGAACAGATCTATAGTGAAGGATAGTAATGTCTTCATGTAGTATGAAATGGGTGACAGATAATTTCCAATATTTTATTAAATAAAAAATATTTATCGATGATAATGACATTTCTTTCCCATGGTAAAACACCTTCTAAGTACTTTTGAATTGACATAGTAATTGTTTATAGAGCCCGTTTGATGCACATTATTTTGAAGAAATACATTTTTTTTTATGTAAGGATGGTGAATATGTGGTTGAAAAGTTATTGATGTGATGGAAAATATTATTTTATTGAAAAATATGTGTTGAAAATGAGTAGAAGAATGAGAATGAAAATGAGAATGAGAATCAAACAGGGCCTTAATATCGACTACATAGTTAAGTTTCCAACATTTGATTTGACTTGAGAGTTATATAATGTGACAAAAGGATAAAATATAGCTAGATCTTTTAACAACTGCAATATATTCTGCATCTTTTGCTGAATTTTTTATCCTCTTATATATCGAATTTGAACCATGCTATATGTACAATCGAGATTGACAACCTCTCACATTGGAGAGGGGCCTATAATGAATAAAAAAATCATGGATCCCCTTCATGTGAGGGTGTTGTCAACCCCAATTGTACAAATAGCAAAATTCATTGAATTTTCTGTCTACAAAAGAAAAGTCGTAAAAAAATGTATTTTCACTCGACATCACCTTCGTCGAGCCAATAGTGTATTCTCAATTCACATCTAATAACTTGACAAAGAATCCACATGAATTAAGATCCTATTTTTACTTAGTTATCTTTTACCGGTTCAAAACTTTGATAAAGTATTGTTAGTTTCACCATAAATATGAAGCTTCTCCCCCTTTTCCTTGCCAATTGTATATTTATATGTTGATTACAGCTGAGAAGCGTCAATTTTTTCTAAAGCCAACACATATGACCAAAAAATTAAAAGCACACTTTTGAACTCTGGATTGCATAATTAATAATCCAGCAATTAAACTTGAATAAAATACATATTATAATGCATTCTAGAGTTCTTGACTTCCACCACAAGAAGCCACATAAAATGAATAAAAAAATAAAAAGAGGAGTAAAATCTGAATTTTTGCCATATGGGCTTAAAAATATACATATAAAATACATTTAATAATATATTATTGACAAGAATAAAATTTTATTACGTCCTTTATATAAGAAAGATTAACTATAATTAAATGAAATTTCAAGACTCGATATCGTATTAAAAATAAAGAAAAAAAGTTCATATGAATAATTCTATCTATCAAATACTCAAAAGAGCAGTTGGGATTCGATAATATTTTCAAATAAGTCACTATCTTGTGAGTGCATGTTAATGGTAAAAATCCCATGTTGCTTAGATAAAAATCCCATATTATATACACAGTAATCCTCTCTGTATATGTGAAATTGTGAATGCAAATATACAATAATGGATGATATAGAGAGTGAAACATAGGATTCTACGAAAAGTAGCTTCGGGATGCTTAATTGCTTATGTGAGTGAGTGTGCTTGTCTGAGAATAATCTATACAAAATCATGAAACTAAGAATAATCTAAAAAAACAAAACGCGCAATGGAACAGTAAATGACGTAGTATTAATAATAAGCAGAACAAAAGATAAGAAAAACAGCTGGTGCTTCTCTGTCTTGCATGCATCTCTTGAAACGCGTTATATATAATTATATACATACGTATATATGATCAAGATACATGAGATGAGATTAGATAAGGGATTTGTGTGTGTGTGTGTGTGTGTGTGTGTGTGTGTGTGTGTCATGCCTCTTTTGAGAAGATAGAAAAAAAATAATGTAATTTTTAGTTAGAGTTGAATGTGCATTGTACGTTATTCTGAAATATTTTATAAGTGATGTAAAAGTAATATTTAATACCAGTTTGATGGGTGGATTTGATGAGTCTCAAATAAACTAAAGAAAATAAAATTTATTATAGAAATTTAAGAGAATAAAATTTACTTTCAAAACTCAACTTCTATAATTCAATTTTTTTTTTTGTAATGGTGAAATACTATAAATGAACAATCTTTTTATACAATATTTGGTAGATAAAAATTAATTGTTAATACATCAATTTAAAAACCCATTAAAATTCTTAGATACCTTAATAGAAATAAATATATCTATAATAACTAAATATTCATGTAGATCAAGATTCATTAAGTCAATATTCATTGAGTTAAGATTAATGTGAATGTTAATTAATAGAGAATTATAACATGAAATTCAAACATGACAAGAATTTTGTAGTATTTATTATATATTGAAAAATGAAAAGTAAAATACTATTGAAATAATTGAATTGTAGTAAGGTTAAAATCGTCAAAAAAAAATTCTTGCTAGATATCTGTTTGGTATGAATTAAAATCAGATTTTTAGTAGATTTTAATAAAAGTTAATGGAATGTATGTTTAAAAAATTATGAATCCTATAAAATGTATGGTAAAAATTAATTGTTTACTTTGATTTAAATTCAAATTCAAATTTTAATTTCTAACCAACGGATGCACTATAGATTAGCAAAGTTAAAATGTGCTGCAACTAAACAAATGATTATTATTGTCGCGAATAAATGAATTGTCTTGATTGTGACCATTTTTTAAAGGAAATTTATAAAGTGCACTCAATATATAGGGTGTAATTACACTTTACATTAATACCTTATCTTGTTAAAAAAAAATTACATTTTACATAATATTTAAAAAAATATATTTTGCTGAAAATTTACAACTGTGCTATTATAAATAGCTAAATGGATAATAATACTTTAAATTGAAATAGCAAATTAAAGTTTATATATTACATTATATAGAGTTTTGCATATTATATTTCTAAATATTGATATTTTTTTAAATAAGATGTATAAAATTTATTATCTTCTTTTTCTAAACTCTTACATCGAATCAGTAAAAATTAATTTTAATAAGTTAATAAAATTTTAAAAATTTTAAAAACACTACTTTATTTGACTCTTCTTGTTAAAAAAATAAAAATTCTTAATTGCTATATTCTAGTTAACAAAATTTGTTCAATGAATAAAAATTCAAAACAATTTGTTAAAATAAATTTTGACCCGTTTGATCATCATTTTTGTTAAAATACATTTTTTTCTCTCTCTTTTTTCAACCACACATTTTTTTATTAAAATAATATTTCACGTAAATAAAAAAAATTTCTTTATTTTTCAATCACACGTTTTTCATCAATCTACAATTCCAAAATTCATTTTTTCATAAAAATGGGAATCAAACAAGGGCTAAAATTTATTTTGTAGCCAAAATGCCATCACCTTCTAATCGAGCCTCAGCGATATGATCGAAGTTGAGAGGTTCATTATTCAAGGTGGGTTTAGTATTTGGTAAAAGAGAGCTGCTACATTATCAGGCTGAGGACTCACAGGATTGTTCCAGGCTACTCACATGATGCAGGGGGTGGGTATTTTTTTGAGCATTTTTTATTGCACATGAAGCCCACACTATTGTGAGATAGCCTGTAAAACATGTTTAAGGAGGCATCCCTTCTTAAAGTTCCGAAGTCCTGAAGGTTTTTTTTTTTTTTTTTAATTTTAATTTTTATATTACCTCTAGTACTTGACCTAAGTTTACAAGAATGTTACGTGTATTGTATTTTCTAGATCTCTTTCTCTCGTCCTTCTGCTACATTTTCATACACACGAAAACTCATAAATTAAATTCTAGAATTCTTCTCTTACTTTCTCTCCCTCTATAAAAAAATGTGACAGGGTGTTAAAATTTTGAAAATGAAGAACAACAAATTATCAACTTTCAAACAGAAGGATAATTTCAGATTACAAATATTTTTCTAATGAATAAAAAATCTTATAAAGAAATTTAGTGAATATCATTTTTTTTTTCAGAATCATGAATGAACGTGGTTAAGAAGAAGTGTCGGGTCAATCCGTACACACCGCTCTCCTTCGTGGAAGACTCAAATGGGGACAGACACTAAACAATTAATTATATTTTCATTAAATAGCAGGTGCCTGATGCTTGACAGCATGATTCTTGTTAAATGTTATACTGTCAATCGCATGCATTTTTCTAACAAATTTCGTATTTCTTGGTTTCAAGGAAATTTCGTATATTTAACCCTATATTTTTTCACACACACTTGGGTATGTAGCATTCAAGGGCTTGTTCCGCCAACCAAAATGGCTAGATGCTTGTAAGGTCAATTTGTCATGCATATTATGGCAGATCATGTTTTTCCATCGCCATTTCTCCAAACAAGATAACTTTTTTGTTGGGTTTTTTTTGACCCAAATTAGGTTGAATTTTTTTGAAAAAATTATTATTTTCCTTTATTACAAGCGCTTTTATTAAAAAAAAAAATTATTATTTTCTTTATTCCACCCGTTTTTATTGAAAAAAATATTTTTTTTTTATTTCACGTGATTTTTTTATTTTGTTTCCATCTTTGTGGTATTTGTAGAGTTTGACATGTACTCCTATAAATATTGAGTCATGTTATAGTGTCCGCTTACTTGACCGCTTGGATGACCACACCCACACACATTGGGAGAAAAAATATTATTTTATTTTCGCAAGACCCACACACCTATGTGAGGGTGTGGTCAAGCAAGTGATCATCCAAGTAGGTTGTTTAGCATTTTTCATAAATATTAGAATATTTTCACATGTTTTGTATTACTGAAATATAGTATAATTGTGTAAGCAAAGTTATTGTATTTATTTTCTCCATATTCGTCAATTGAATAAAATACTTCGTTCATCTTTCAATTAATTCTTTGCCTTAATTTTATCTTATTGTTTGTTTGCGATGATATATTTCATATTACCTCGATTATTTTTATTTCCCAACATCTCTCTCTCTCTCTCTCCTTTCGCATAGTTATATAGTTTTGTATTATTTTGAGACAACTATATATTTTTATTATGATCCTCGAGAAAACTAGGTCGGCTAATGTAAAACTCGAGTTGATACTTGGTCATAGTGAGAAAAGTTAAATTATAAGTGAACTATAGATAGAAAGTTTGCCGCGTCATGAAACCCATGTTTGGCCCCCATTTTCTCAAATTTATTTTCTTCAAACTCATGTTCAACTACACATTTAATGGGATCCATAAATTTTATAAACTTTTCAATCATATGACTTTTATTAAAATCTATTAAAAATATGACTTTAGCAACCCAAATAATTTTTTTCCGATATAGTGGTAACAGATCATTGCTTGATTAAAGTTTGAGCTTTGAGATTTTCTCCCTATAAAGTGGGTCAATAAATTAATGGTTTGAAAATTTTACCATTGCATTCAGTGAAATATCCAAGTTTTCTGTTGCTCTCTTTGTTTTTGTCTCATTAAACATCCTAAAGCTTAAGATTCAAGTATTTGTCATCCAAATATACCAATCAAAATGTCCAAGTGCATACATCTCAGTAAGATGCATCCCTACCAAAAAAAAATATTAAACAAATTATAAGGGTATATTTTTTTGAGACCCACTACATATATAGTGCCGTGTACAATTTTGTACACAGCATCCTCACATGCATGGATGGGGTTCGCAATTATTTTAATCGTGGATCCCACCATTTGAGAGAGTGCCGTGTACAAAATTGTACACAACAGACTGTACAAATAGCCTTTTTGTATTTTTTTTTATATGAGAAGAGGAGATGGTATGAGCAAGTACTTTGGCAAGTACCATAGGTACTTGAAAGCATTCAATGCAGCCAGCTAAGGTCAGACAGACCAATTTTGTGTAGATCAGTAGCCAATTTGCAATTGGTTTGTTCATTCATTCATTTTGGATTAGGTTATGGGAGATATTAAGGATGGGCAAGAGTGCAACGGATTCGAGGGATATGAATCTTGAAATGTGTTGGATGATGAAGAGGCAAGATCATGTGAACCATACTATCCCAATTCTTTTTCCTTTTCTATTGTGTGTGTGTATACGTATGAATTGACAATATGCCAACAACCATATCCATACATATATATATATTGAGATATATATATTGAGTAAAAAAAAAAGTTTCAAGTAGAAACATGTTACGAAATTGTCTCGTCTAATAAAGATTTTTATAACTTCAAAATTATAAATTAAAGTGGAGGCATGTGATCTCGAATGTATTGTTTAACTAAAAAAAAATTGAGATTCCATCTCATTCTATATCGTATAAGTGCGGTCAATTTATATGGCATGAGTTCATATGATATGTAACAAACAATTGTGACTCAGATTACTACTATTTCGTATAATTGCAATAACTCATGTGACGATTGCTCATGTAGACATAAATTATTGTCAATTGTGAACATTATGATATTTGATGGGATGTTTAGCAAGATGCAATTACGACTTGTGTGAGTTGTATCCCTTCTATATTGTAGAACTATGATTACAAACTTGTGGTCCTCCAACTGTGTAAATGGAAAGATAATAATTGTCTTCCTTTTTGCATCATATCTAAGGGATTCCTTAGTTCAGGCCAAAGAAGCAATGTCACTTGATCATTAGACGAGATTTTACGACAAAAAATTCTTTCTAGGTGAATGATTTGCTTTGTCTATATCGAAATTAAAAAAAATATCGTTCAAATTACCATAATTTTGAGAATATTATCATAAATGTAGAAAAATAATAAAAAAAATTCTAAATTTTTTGAATTTATTAAATTCCTAAATGTTTTATTTAAATTTGTTTTAATCACTTAGTTTATCAAAAGTAAAACTTAAATATTCAATAGGTCTAATTTTATTTATTATTAGGGTGTGTTTGATAACCAAAATTTTCTCGGGAACTAGGAATCGTTATCCATCTTCCTGCTTTTGCGCTGTTTGATAGTCTTTATTTTCCATGGAATCGGTTTCCAGCCTTTTCCAAGGTACAACCACTTGAAGCGTGATTCCGTGGAAATCAATAGACTTGCTATATAGGTGGGAATTGATTTCCACCTTTTTTTTTTTTTTTTTTGGCAATAGAAACAAATTCTAAGATAAAGTGTAAAAAAATTTATCCATTTAATTGACAAATTCCATGCAAAATAGAGTCAAACGTAAAAATAAAAAATAATTTTTTTTATTTTTTAATTTTTTTTGGCACTTTAAACATATTTTGTTCCTAATGGTAAAAAAATTTATCCATTTAATTGACAATTTGCATGAAAAGCAAAGTCAAACGTATTATGATAGAAAGGTGGAAAATTATACCAATCAAACACCTTTAATTCAATTCCCGGTAAAACAATTCCAGGCAATTCAATTCCCTGAAATCCAATTCCTTTTCCACCCATTTTTCACCCTGCAATCAAACGGACCCTTATTTTTTTTTCTTTATTACTTGATTCAGGCCCATCTGGAAAATAGATTGGCATTCAATAGGAGTCCGTGGTCACATATTTTCCTATAGGGAAAAAAAATCTTGTAAAGCCCAATTTAAAAAGCATGTATATCCAAATATAACCCGGCCTTTCACAGAGCAGGAGGGGACAAGCGGTAAGGGCTTTCTTCCTCTGTATCACACTTAAAATTGGGAACAATTTACTGTGAAGGAGAGGCAAAATTGCAGTGATTTCTACTCAACGTCTGCATCTCCAAAATTGGAAGGTAGTATCGGGTTTCAATAGTGTGAAAACGGGCTTTATATGTTGAAATTGCACCCGACCTGATTGTTGTGAATGATTTAATTTCAACTCAACTCCTTATAGTTCATTTATTTTTCCAAAATTGTTGTTGGTAATCTTCCTCTAGCAACAGTGATTTTCTAGACAACATTTCTCTTGAATTTTTGATGCGGTTGTTTATGGTTTTCTACCTGCAACTGGTCGCCCCTCAAGTGTAATAGTTGAAATACCCAGGACAAAAATCCAGTGCCCCCGCTAGACCCCAGGTGGCTCCGCCCCTGTTAAATGTACACAGTGCTTTTATCTCATGTACTATTTTACACAATCAATTATATATATTAATAATTGTGTTAAAAACGTTGTACAGGATTAAGTATTTGGTTCAGTATAAAGTGAAAAAGTGAATAGCAATAAGAAAAAAGAAAATGTCTGGAAAAGCGGAGGTGAAACATCTTGAGGAATGCTCTGTTTCAAAGTAAGTTTTCATTTGTAATCCCTTTTTCTTCCCTTTTTTTTAAGCATTATTCATGCATGATGCATTATACATATATTTTTACTTTTGAGAACCGATTGTATCTAAATAAAAAATAAACGATTTTAGTAGGTTTGTTCTAACCTCCTACTTAAGTTTCCAAGTGATGGATCTGTTTTTATGCCTTATTAAATTAAGTTTAAGTAATTTATTGTTCAAGAAAGCATTCGGCAACTGCCTTTACACATGGGTCATATCTATCTATTGATCAATCCATAAAATGAACCAGATTACAAACACAATTGAGGACTTGTACAAAAGTAAAAACCCAATAGGAAATATTTCTATTAAAAAGACTTTCGAGGTAAACAAGGTAAGTTGATAGGTAGTTTTTCACAAGTGAAGATACCAAAAAATCTTGGTTATAAAGGTAAGTACGTGATCTTAGTTTATTTCCGTTCATATGATACCTTTCTTTGTGGCTAAGACTTAATCTTGTGCATCAAAAGCTTCCTAGACCAATCCATACATCATTAAAAAAAAAAAAAAAAAAAAAAAAAGTTGTCCGTGTTCTTCCTAATTTTCTATGCCTCTAAAATGACATCGCATTTCATATGAGAATGTGCAGGATATGATGCATTTTTCCAGGAAAAGGGTAAATTCCTGCACATCCCATATTCAAAGCCTTATTTTCTATTGATTCTCTTAATAAAAAAAATAAAATAAAAGAAGAAATGGCCATTGTTTTGAAGTTTATTTAATTTGCTTTGTATCTTTCTATGAACCCCTTTCATAGAGTACAATATATAACTTGTCAAAAGAAAACAGAGAGCAGGACTTGCGGTTCTTTGTAAGTAATCGAAGTCTCAGGTATTAGGGAGAAAGAAACTTTGGTAAACATTTTCATATAATATGCTTCACTTAAATAGTTAAAATGATATTCCATATTTTTCTCTACCAATAAAATGTTCGCCAACTTGAGAAGCGGGGAAAAGGAAACAGAGTTGTCAATGTATGTGGCCTTAGCTTGATTCGTTATTTGTTTAATGCAGTCCCACCTGTATTGGCCAACCAGCTTGTTCTTATTTTACTTTAACTTGAAAATTAACGGATTAAAAATCACAATCCATGCTGATGAGCATGTACACTAGGTATGAAGAGTGGCTGTGTACTGCAACATTTTTTAGTGGGTGAAGTTCTTATCGTTGTTTATCCTCAATATTGAATGCTTCCTTGTAATGTCGAAGTCTCTTACGTTTACTGTTGTTTTGAACTTAAATTTTGTAAATTTCTTCAGTGCACTAGGCACATGGGTTTTTTCAGTAGCTGGGGCTTTGCTTGCAATCCCGGTGGGCATAAAGCGAAAATCTTTGGCACCCCTTGTATTCTTTGGCACTACTGGTACCATGCTTGATATAATCATGGGAATCAGTGCTTGTGAAAGAGAACACGCAGAACGTCAAATGAAGCTCTTGGAAGCTCAAAATGCTACAGCAGCTGTTGTTGAATCAGAATCATAAAATTTGTGCAGTTATTTTGCACTCTTCTGTCTCGACTGCTGTAGTCATCCAAGAATAAAAAGCTGGCGACTAGGCTTTTCGAAAAATCTTATCGTTTGATTTGTGCTGTAGGTTGCCATTTAAAAGTTAATGTTTTTTGTTATTTGTGTTAATTGTCTTCATAAATTTTGCTCCTACGTCGTACATTTCTGTTGTGCTATGTAATTGTCGTTTTATGCTATATACACATACATGCACAGGCTAGGTGGCCATGGAAGTTGAAAAATTCATTGTGCTAGCCAATGTGATATTTGTGCGAGCTTGGTTGATTCAACTTCTTGGATACGTCTGGGGACAAAAATAATGGGGTGAGTGCGTGCGTGTGCGCGATTCAACTTCAAGTTGGGCTAGTTAATGGAATTCAAGTGATTGATATTATCTCTTGATAGCCAGAACTGTTTAAGTAGTTGAACTAGGGGTAGACAGTTTGATTCCAAAACGAACTTGACAAATTTTTGAGAACCAATGGAATTCTGATAAATGGAACTACTTGTCCCAAATGTAATTGTGGAATTGAACTCAACCATAATTTAAATTCCTTATTATTCTTTGAACAGTGAGAATTTCAACGTCAGTGAGAAAACGGACGCTAGAAATTTTGCTTTCAAATGAGTAATTCTATGATGAACCCATCCAATCTAGTTTGTAAGAATCTCACAATTTAGAGACCGAAAACATTCACATTTAAATTTTAACCAAAATCTTAGAATAATTTTCGAAGTTTTCTAACTTATTTTGACTCTATAGGAGATTTCACCTAAACATAAAAAATTACAACAAAAATAATAAAAAACAATTTTGTTCAAGTCTACAAAGAAATATGAACCAAATATAGACTATATAGTTAAGATAGAAACGCAGTAAAAAGATAATAAAACTTGTAAAAAAATCATAATGGAAATGCTGCTATTTATATAATTATGTATAATAACAAACTATTAAGAAAAATAATCAGGCATAATTTAAAAAAACATTGGAAAAATTTCCTATATATGAAGGGCAGGCATTGAGACAGATACCATCTCAAATCTCCCATTTTCCCACTCTCTACTTGTGTCAACTTTAACTTTGAATTTCAAAGGACTGTTCTTTCCTGGTTGCAATAACATTTTCAACATAATCAACCAGATCATATAGAAATTTGTTTTTTCATCAAGTTTGTGTTTTTCTTTCGACCTGATGTTCTCAGCAGTACCCGATGAAGGAGGATTAGCAAGCTCTTCTTTTGCTGCCCATTGGATACCTTCACAAGAACGACTCCCTGTGCACACGATGCCATTTTGAGCAAGAATTGGTCTCTGAATTTGGCTTTTATAGCAAGAGTGAACTTTCAAAGCCTGGATGTTTCCAAACAAAAGTTCAGCAGCCTCGTTTGTGACGAGAAGCGGAATATATTGAGAGTCATCCCACACATATAACTGCAAAATAAGATCAAGATCACACCAATGCTCTCCAAATTTTCTATATAGGAAAAGAGGATGTTAACAAACAATAGAAATTCAATGTTTAAACATCAGGACCTATGCAGCATTTCAAGATGATGAACCATAGAACTCCAAATATTTCATGGTTAAGCAGATCAGTAATCCATCTGTGAGATGCCTAGACATTTGTAGCCTTGTTTGCAAAATTACTAAGAGTCATCAAGGAAAACAATGACTGCTGTGGGCGAAAACACGTGTTTATCACATGGTGTGTGGACAAGGGGCCATAAGAACGAATAGATATATAATCAGAGAGGGTAAACAATGTGAAGTCGCTGAACTTAATACTCCAGTTTCAAGCGGAAGAATGAATTTTATGTGCCTATGTTTGGCTCATTTTATAAACACTCAAGTCACTTTTTTCCACACATTTCGAGAGATCCACAAGTACTACCCACTTATTCACCACTCATTTCTATGTGTTCATAATTTAAACCATAAATAAACAATTCCCAAACATGCTTTTTGTCACAATTGCATTGTTGATTTTATAATTTTGTTTCATTTATGTCACTCCATCCAAGTGTGTTGGCTTGAAAAGGGGAAGCAATTTAGGTGATAATTGATTTGTGTCTATTTTATATTTATTTATGCCATGTCAACATTCGTTTGGCAATGGAGGAATTGCCTTGATTGAAATAGAATTATTAAGAGAACTGTGTAGAACAAATGAAGTTCAATGACCCACTCGAAATTGAGCACAAGTTAAAAACTTCTAAATTGTTCTAAATTGATGAGATTTTCCAATTATGAAGTGTGGCTAAGTGATCCAACTCACATTGGCCTAGTGCCCAGGTGGTTTGGCCAATATTGGGCCAAGAAATATTGAATGGTGATATGGGAGGGATTTCCAAGGAATACAAATAACCTCTGGATTTTTTTCAGATTTGGCAAGCATTTTGAATAGCTAGTGAATTACAACTCTATTGTACCACAATTGATGCATTGGTCTTCGCATCATTAATGCTTTTTGCTGGTTGGTTTCATTATCATAAAGCAGCCCCAAAATTGGCTTGGTTTCAGCTCAAAATAACTAAAATATCTTGTCTTCCAAACGGACAAGTATAGATCGCTTCAATATATATATATATATATATATATTTGTTTTCTTAGCAAATTTCTTTCTGCAACTATTGGGTTCAATTTGAATGTAGCCAACGAGTTCCAAGATGTTCCCATCATACAGATAAATGCTATTCCACTGCAAAATGCTGGTGTCATATAGACACACTAGATTGGTGACAGCAAGCCCGTGGCTCCAAACAAATCTAGTAGCATGTTTGATAGGACGGTACTAACCAAAAAAATTAAAAGAAGAAGAGGATTTCGTTCATTATAATGTCGAGTCCGGCATAATAAACAAGCACTACTTGCACTTTTAACCATAACTAAAATCAGTTTACTTGAAGTGAGTGAATGTTTATTAAAATATTATAAAAGTATTTTAACTTTTCTAAATCAGCCATATTTGCTCCAATATGGTAGGTAGGTAAATGGCTTAGAATGAGTAACAATCAGTTTCCCATTAATGAGTCTCGAATATTGCTAATAGAAAAAAGTTGAAACATTCCAAGGGGTTTTGGGTACTTTCATCAGATTTAAGAAGGAATTCATACCATGAAGGGTCTATATATGGTGTTTACTACATGGAGGCGATTAGAGCTTTTCTGACAATAGAGAGGAACAACATTCTGATCTGAGCTTGACCTGTCAAAATCAAAATTGCATCATGCAGTGAATGTTATGATAACAATTAAGCACAACAAAAATCAAAGCACACGACCCTTCACATACCCAAGTTCGGTATTCAAAGGAGTACCACATAACTGGCAGCCAATAGAAATTAGGTCATCAACCAAATATTTTTCAC
The DNA here is from genome assembly GCA_019395295.1 of Osmanthus fragrans. Classification (NCBI taxonomy): domain Eukaryota; kingdom Viridiplantae; phylum Streptophyta; class Magnoliopsida; order Lamiales; family Oleaceae; genus Osmanthus; species Osmanthus fragrans. The sequence goes on along the minus strand of CM033341.1, from coordinate 37,465,544 downwards.
CCAGCATATTCAGTCTCCTACTGATAAACATGCTTTCAGCTTCAGATTCATAAAGACTCCTCCAGGTGATTGGCAGAAATATTTCGCCCACAGATGCATGAAAAGTTGCCTTACAAGAGTTGGAAAGCTCACATAAATCTAACAGAGAGATACAGTCCTGAGAATGTGTCTCTTCATGTACTTTCCAATTTACTTCTTGGTGTCTCCTGCTCTGGAAGTCAAATATTATTATTAATATTCAGCAGCATTTACTATCATGGAAAGAATAGCTTTGTTTCAGGATTCACAAGTTAATATCCTTCAATAAGTTGTGAATAGTTCCTAGGGTGGTTGGAAAAACAAGTTCTTGGATTCGACATCCATCACAAATAAGAGACGAACTTGTTAATTTCTATAATTAATTTATAACTTTTTTCATGAGAAATTATCACTCCGAAGGACAAAAAGTTCCTAGTTAAAAAAATAAAAAAAAAAAATCATAAATCAACAATGCACTTTCTATCGTATTGCATGTGCATTAGAAAAATCAAAACTCACATGAGAGAAAGAGAGAGAGAGAGAGAGAGAGAGAGAGAGAGAGAGAGAGAGAGAGAGCTAATGAACATCTATGATGAGCTGAAGACCTTGTGTCAGACTCTTTCATAAATTAAGATATATTTTAGTGTAGATTAGTGCTTAATCCACCAACTCCATGTCAACAAGTGAGCCAAAGAGAGAAGACGCAAAAGTAGGAATGAATTTGTTTCATAGCATTCATTCAGTGAAAGGGATAATTGTAGAGGTAGCTAAAAGACAAAAAAGTGAATAAACGCAGATAATGAGTAGTTCAATGCAAATATGCCCATTCAAAATGAGTCCACCTAAAGTCAATTCAGAGCAAATAACAGATAATTTATATGCCCATGAATGAGCATGTGTGCATGTGTGCGTGTTCAATTCAAGGAAAAGGAAAGCATAAAATGATTTGCATTGATATTAGTAGTTTATAATAATGCAGGATTATGCTCCTTAAATACATTCTGAAATTGGACATTAACCAAAATGCATTCCTTCGAGAGATAACAGAAAATAAGTGATAAAGAGAGCACATGATAGTAGTTTAATTCACCGGAGCCACGTATAAGTCCAGCTCTTCGCACCCATTCCTGGACTTTTCTAAGTTTCTCCTTTGTAGCTATCCCAGCACTACATTCCTCTATTAACTGATCTATACCTACATAAGAAGATGAATGCATCAAGAGCAAGCAGCTTACAGTACACTACAATTCTTGAGCACAACCTAAAACTGAAAATGGAAAAACATCAGATGTAAAACAAGTACAGTAGTGTAATTTAAGGTATCAAGTTTTGATTTGTTTAAGGTGTTTTGACTTATTGTCCTAGAAGATTGGGTAGTTAGCTAGTAGATTTTATTTATGTATTGTTTGAGCCCCAATTTTTTTCTTTCAAAAAATGCATTTTGCAATAGTGTTATGATGGAGAATGTGTGATTAAAAAATAAGGAAAAGTTTTGAGTTTGCGTATAATATTATTTTATTGAATAATGTGTAGTTGAAATATGGTCGAATCACTGTTCAAGTATGCATTTTGATGGAAAAAAATGATGCTCAAACAAGGGCTCAAGTCCTATTTTGAAGGATATTATGTCTTAAATGTTATAACAGATTGTATATCATGTAGGAATAGTATTGAGTATAAATATCAGACCTAGCAAGATGAAAAGAGACAATTCTATGAATAATATGGAGATTTTTATTCCAAAATAATTCTATATCATGCTCTTGACCTTTGTCTATTAGTATCATGTGTGCACTTTTCAGTATCTTGGAAATCCTGGTGGCAACACAAATCATGTTAGAAAAATGAACTGCTTTTACATTTCAGTTTTCATGCAAGGAAGCAGTTCCTAATTATAAAGGTGACAGTCCAAAGACACAAGGAGCAGAGCCAGTACACTGATGATGTAGACCTTTCAGTTAGGCATACTGGACAGTACAAATATTCTAGACTGATTACTGTAAATTTTTAAGATCATCATAGTAATCATATTAATTATATCATTTTGCGAGTTACAAACAACAATTAGGGTTGGAAAAATAATTGTAAAGAGCTAATTTAGGCCCCATTTGACCCACATTCTCATTTTCATTTCCATTCTTCTACTCATTTTCAACCACACATTCTTCAATAAAATAATATTTTCTATCACATCAATAACTTTTCCTTCTTTTTCAACCACACATTTCTCACCATTTCACTATTTCAAAATTCATTCTTCCCCAATTAATTTAGGCCCCATTTGACCCACATTCTCATTTTCATTTCCATTCTTCTACTCATTTTCAACCACACATTCTTCAATAAAATAATATTTTCTATCACATCAATAACTTTTCCTTCTTTTTCAACCACACATTTCTCACCATTTCACTATTTCAAAATTCATTCTTCCCCAATAATCTCCATCAAACACACTCTTAATTTTTGGATCTAATAACAATTCATTGTGAAAGAAGGATAATAATTTGCGATTATTGCTTTACTTAACAAACAGATCTAAAGTTTCTTCAGGCATGGACTTGAATGCTTCTTTAGCAATTAGCAGGTCAAAGTTTTTCTTTCAAAATATTCCATTGCACTGCTGCAGTATAGTATGCATATGAAACAATAGACATTTTCTCCAGGTTTCTTTTAAGGATGCATCTTTATTTTTAACTAAGTTTTTGTCTACATAACATAGTCACGGTATGTTATGTTATATGGCTCCAGAATCAATTGAATCTATTCAGATCATCACTGTCAGTCTGTTTTGCAGGTTATAGCGGATATTTATTAACTTCACGAAAGATAATTGTTGGACTGTATAACCTCAAGTGAAATTGCTGCTTAGTTTAATTTTATTTTCTGCTTTCTGTGTATTGCTATAATGAAGTCATGTTACTTGTGTAAATACGGCGACAACTATAAATCCCAGGCAAGCAAGACCTAGTTGAAGCGGATGACATGGACCTACTTAAAGCTTTTGAAAGTCCAGTTTGAAGTAAGTTATACACCCACCTCTTTATAATGTTTAACATGAAAGAAAAAATATTTATAGGAACTAGCATAGATTTGACTATCGATATTTATCTTATTAATCTCAACAGCAACAGCTGAAGACTGAGAGAGGGAGATGAGTACCTTTAGAAGGAAGCATGTCACTTGGGTTGAGTAGACATTGCAAAGATGAACACGGTAAAGTTCTGGCCTCAAAAGCATCTCCAAATCTTGCAATTCTGACATCTAAGAAAAGCAATTCAAACTCGTCCCAGTAAGAGAATCTCGTAAAGAGAAATTCTAAAATTTAGACAACTTAGTATTAGCATTAGCAAACCCAGTGAAGAATAGCTCACAATGAAATATAATTCAATGGATACAAGGAGATGACAGGCATGAAGATAAAATAGGACAAAAAAGAGGTCCAACTAAAGAACTAAGTGGGGAAAGAGGAAACTGAAAAGGTAAATAGGTAATCAAGGCAAGAACCCTCATTCAGAAAAAATCTTTGAAAATATATTGTAATCTTAGATTCCTCTATGATGTGGAATCACCTGAGGCCGGATGAGGGAAGAAACAACCAAAATAAATATCCAACATTCTCTATCACTATTGTAGTCAACATTCCATCTCTCCATCTCTTAACCTTGTAATTCGAAACTCATTTTAACATCATTCTTTGTCGCATGGTACCAATAGTCTCCCCGTGCTTGATTGTTTGATGAATTCTATTTCTAGTATATAGATTTAAACACTGTACTTGTTTTCTGCAAGCATAACAATTGTGAACTTCGCAAATATTAATGCGAAACAGCGAAATGGTGTTATATGCTCAAGGAAATCATTTTCTTTACTTCTCTTTTTTATTTTTTTAACCTTTATGGTGGAACTGTTGCTTTTCAGGGGAAAAAAAAAGTTAACATAATTATCAACCAATGCAAAGATGCATATGAACTGTTGTATGAAGAGATATATGATATATTCATACACAATCTGCTTAATAGAATGTGATATAAGGGTCTGTAGTCATCCTGTCAGAGCAATCTACAACCTATTGGAATACAGGCAAAATGTTAACTTATCATTGTGATTCAAAACTTTTACCCCAAGGAAGGAACCTCCCTGTGCACACCAGGCAGACACATCGCTCAAATTCAACCATGAGGACTTCACAAGTTCAAAGCAAGTTACAACCAGGTTTTAACCCTAAAATTTTTATGACATAGATCGTCCTCAAAAGTTGTAAAGAGGATAGGGGTTCCAAGGCTACAGTGTAAAATAGCCTCTCAAGAACCGATGGTGTAGGAGCAAAAAGTTCTGAAGACACTTTCTCTAAAGATAAATAGGTACTATTTACGTCAGAAACTATATGATAATGACTGGAAACACCCAATCTCATGTTGGTGCTAATATTCATAAATGATATCATATTACACTAACCATCAAGCACAAAAAAGCACCACCTAATTGCCTTAAAGCAATAAAAAGAGGAAATTTCTTTATTGGAGATGAAGTCATACTGCACTGCCTCCAATTTTGTGGGGGCACATAAACAATTAGTAGTAAAAAAGACAGTAGCAATAATCATAATAATGATAATAGCAGCAAATAATTACATGACTTACATACTTTGGAGCAAAATGACATGTCCTGCAACAATGTTGGATCCCATCTGCTTTTGCCAAATAGTTACTGGAAAATATGCCCGCGTGTCGTCACCCACCAAAATGTCCGTCCTGACCACCTCTCCTCCATTTCTCAAAATTTTATACTGAAACGCCATACATGTACAATCACATAAACAGGTCCTTATAAACCCAAAATTAAAAAAAAAAAAAAAAAAAAAACCATTACTCGTACAATCAATCTGAAAACAAAATTGACATCAATAATTATCAATAAATCATTTTATGCTCTTTTCAAAATCAACCATATCATTTTCAGTGTAAAACTTTACAAATTTGTGAACAACTTAAAGAAGAGGAGAGACCTGAATAGGAGTGGATTTATGAACGTAAACTAGGATTTGTACATAGCCTCCGACATTAGAAGATGCTTTGCAGAGATCAATTAAAGGTCCATACCATCCGATTGCTGCCGCCATTTTTCTTTTTTCTTTTCAATCTTTTTCTCTCTGAGTCTCTGACTGTGCGTTTTTCTCCGCAGGAATTGACGTGGGGATCTCTTTTACAGGTTAGTCCAATATAGTCCCCAACCTAAGAAACTGTACAAAGTATCCTTTAAGGCCCAAACTATTAAAATAAGCGGACACAAAAGTCAAAAGTGAACTAGTATATATTTTGTGGGTAACTTTGTCGAAGTCTCTCGTTCGACTTTGTTATCATAAAAACTTCTTATTAGTTACGTTCAACTTTCTTACCGTAAAAATGCCTTAGTGAGCCCTTAACGTAGTATTAGCTTAATCATCCTCACACAACCATCTTCCAACCAAATATAACAAGTTGCGATCACATTTGAATTTACCCGAGTGATAAATCAGGAGGAAAAATCGCAACTCCTTAAAATTGGTCAAGCGAAACTTGAACACTTGAATTACCAAAAAAAAATAAAAATATAGCAATACTTAGGAATGGCAATTGAGCCGTGCCGACTCTCACGTCGGCTCGACTCGTGAGAGTCTCAAGCTCGGGAGCCCGAGCTCGAGCTGAGCACAGATTGTGTCCAACGAGTGGAGTTCGGCTCGACTCATGGGCTCGTCAAAAATTGAAATTTTTTTTTAACAAAAAAATCTGAAAATTTGCAAAAAAATATTAAAAAAAAAAAAAAGAACTCAAGGCTCGTGGGCTCGACTTGTGAATTCACGAGCTTGCTATCGAGTACGAGCCACAAGCTCGGCTCGTGACGAGCTAGGGCCAAGTCAGCTCGGACTCGACCCATTGTCATTACTAGCAATACTGCTCCAAATTTTGCATTTAGAAATAGTCATCATTTATGCATAACAATTTGTCTCAAGTAATAGAAAAGTACGGAAGTTTCGGAATGAAAAAATCCCATATGCCATATCATCAAATCCCATCTAATACTTTTTTGTACCATTCAAGCATGTTCAACATTATAGAAGACGAAAGTACGATGAACAAGATTTTAATATTCTTTTTATAACGTCTAGTCCATATTATCAAACATGCTAAAACTGTATGAAAGAGTATAACAAAAGAGGGAGACAATTACAATGCACGTTAAAACCATCAGAAAATTACAGCCTTCATGACCAGGATTCAGCAGAATCTCAGTTCAGGGAACACCCAATCCTATTAGGTTACAATTCAGTAAAAGTGGCAGTCGAAACATAAGAACTTTGGCTCCAAAGATCAGCACAGAAACGAAGTTTGCAGTTAACCAAGTTATACGGAACGAAGTGGCCAAAAAAAACAAGCCCTTATTCCCACAATTAGCTTTTATCTAAAAACAGCCACTGCACAACAGACCAGACAAACTCCCTTATCTACAGCTCCTCATCAGATAACCATCCAGCATTAAGCACTTTCTTAATACATCATCAAATCTAACCCCGGTTACCTGGAAACTCTACTAAACCTATACACGACCCTACCTACACAGCCATGTTCGACAATAGAAATATTTCACCATCTTCCTAGATGTCGTCCACATGGAACACGTGTAAATATTCAAAATCCTGACATTACTACAGATATGAACTAATATACAATCTTGTCCCAATATCAAGGGGCCCGTCATCACCCCCAACAGCATGAAGCACAACAGGAATTGTCGATGGGACTCGAACGGTGAGGGGGAAAACAGCAGGTTCAATATTAATTATGCCTGAAACATCTGATTTAAGAATCTCCCCGTCTGATTGTGACTCTCCATCCTCTTTATCATCCCGTTCCGACAAATCCATTTCCAGCTTCAAATCACGTGGATCAGCGACCAAAGCTACTTCATCAAGTGGCCTAAACTTGCCGGGGCTACTTTTTTTATTGGACCGTTTATTTAAAAACTGATTGAGCACCAACGTTGATGTATTTTCAAGCCATTCCACTTTCAGACCTTCAACTTCATCATAATATATACGCCGTTCAATCTACAAGCAGATATGCATGAGCAAGACGTCTGGACTGAAATATGCATTGCTATTATCATCTTAGTGGAAAAAAATCTATAAGAACTACTTACAGCTAGCTTGAGAATATATATTGACATAAACTTTGGTCCAAGACCCAAAACTCTGGCCTCTGAAAACAATATCTGCACAAAGTCACAGAAATAATAAGGATGGTGGTTATCATGTAGCGAAATGACTAAGAAAGAAAAACGGAAGCAGCCAAGCAGGATCCACCACAACATCATTAATACTAATGTTATGAGCATGAGTAGAACACGGCATTGACAATAATAGGACAGTGCAGCTAGAAGCTTTGAGAGTTCATAGCACACAAATACCTCATCATTTTACAATGCATAGGCGGAGTTCCTAATGCTGTGCTTAATTCTAGTTATATTTTTTCCCCTTTCATTCGATTGTTTCACTCTCCCATTTCTTAAATCACTGGCTAAAGCCCAAAAGAAACTGCTGAGACAAAATTCATTGAAGGGTTTGAAGAGATACATCTGCTCTTGCAACTGCAGTGCAGAATAAAGCACGTCCAAGATAGGATGACATGAGCTAGCCAAGCAGGATTCTTACCCAGTATTCCACATTAAAAGAATAAAATCATATGCTAGTTTTCCAAAGGGGCTGGAATAGACAAGTGATTCAACAAGGCAAGGTGGTACAGAACTAACAGTAGGGAAAGAATCTAAAAAGACTAGCCCCAAAGGATAATAAAATGGCAAGTGATTTCAAGCATATTGAGCTTTGTGCATGATATGCACGTTCAATTTATGGTACTACAAATCTGGTAATATTAAATCTTCAATTGACTTCTGAACAAACAGGGATAGGGCTTATTGTAGCTCTTCTACATGATGGCAGCAGGCTAGATGGAGGAAAATTCTTAGCCTGCAACCCTATACAATCCAACCCCATTAAGAATAGTTCCAGCCTCTTACGTCCCTACCATGATGCAATCCCATTTAGAGCAGATTCTATCAAGTATACTTAGCCCTTGTTTGGTTTAGCTAAAGGTTGTGGATCCATGTGTGATTGAAAATGATTTTGAGGAAAAAATGAATTTTAGAAAATGCGGGCCAAACAGGGGCTTCATATAGATTTGTTGAATTTATCTTCTGATAGAAAATAGAGGCCACATGGTTAGAATAAGAAGTTGCAAGAAGATGGTGACGAGAAAATATGATTTGCACACTTTCAAAGATTTAAAAACCTTTTCGATGAAGCCATAATAATGAAAATATTTTAGTGTACAAGAATGCATTCCACCACTAGGGATCATATGCCAGTAGGGACTTGCCAGTAGCAACTTTTATGCTTTTAACTGATAATTAAAAGCAGAAGCATAAGATACTTCAGTTTCATAGAGTCTAAAATGTAGAATCATAATCACCCCCCCTTGTCACGACAAAGGAAAGTGGGGAAAGAACGATAAGTAGAATGTGGACAAATGACAGGAAAGAGCAAACAAATTAGTCACCATATCAGTTGTTTCTCCATATTGCAACCAAATTCTGTTGCAAGTCTAGAAGACTAACAAAAGGTCATTCACTTTCCAAATGTAAAAACAAGTCGTGCAGTAAACATACCTCTTTCTTTTTCAAAAGATTCCACATGTAGAGTTTATGCATAGCATCCTTCACACGTCTGCTAGCCAGCTTCCTCTCATTACAATAACCAGCTACATCAGCAAGGATTTCAGTACCTGGAACCCGGTGCTTTGCAGCTGCAGCAGATAAAGCTGCTTGAGCTTCAGGTGATTCCGTGGTATCTTTGTCAAAGCATACACCGGTAAAACATCGGATTACAGCATCCTCTCCTTTCAGTTTTTGGAGCATCCTATGTTTCCAGTACATCTCTTCAGCTTCTATAGTTGCAGCAAGTGTGCGATGCACTATAATATCCGGATATCGACGTAGTGGAGAAGTGAAGTGAGTGTAGAGAGGGATGGCAAGGGCATAGTGACCCCAACCCCCATCAGCATAGTTGAAATCACCGCTGCAGAAGTATGCAGCCAATTGCATCGGCCTTGCAGCATAAGACATCAGAATATCGAACAGCACAGAGTCATATTCAAGCTCTCGCTTTATACGCTCCAACGAATGATGAAGGTGGCCACAAGAAGAAATATCCAAATGTAGTCCTTGTTTGTTGCAAAACATTTCAAACTCTTTGAGTTTACGTACATTAGGTTCAGGGTGCCTTCTCAACAGGGCACTAGTAGGATAAGCCCTCGTTATTACTTCTGCAGCCGTTCTGTTGGCCAAAAGCATGAATTCCTCTACAAGAAAGTTTGACTCCTTCTGTTCTGAGAACACGCTATCGTAGGGAACACCATCTTCATCAAATACGAAATCCACTTTAGGGCTTTCAAGTGACAGGGCCCCACGAGTAAATCTATTCTCCTTTAAGACTTTTGAAATCTCATGTAGGCTTTTAACAGATCCAATTACATCAAACCATTCAAATTGGCCATGTAAGTGGGGCCAGTAATTTCCAATAGAAATAGAATTATGAATATCAAATGCCCCATCAATGATCTCCTGAGCATGTTCGTAAGAGAGCTTGCAGCAAGACTTTATGATTGTGCGGCCTATCCAGCGATCTAGGACCTCTCCAGCAGGATTGATGTCCCAAAAGATAGAGAAGGTCAGTCTGTCTACTCCAGGGTTAAGTGAACATAGATTCTCTGAAAGCAATGGGGGCAACATTGGCAATTTACTCTGCAACAGGTAAACACTTGTTGACCTGATTTGAGCATCAATATCTAAAGCTGTGTCAGGTAGCACAAAATACGAAGCATCAGCTATGTGAACCCCTACTCTGAAAACTCCGTCAGATAACCTTTCAACCGATAGTGCATCATCAAGATCAGTGGCAGTGGCAGGGTCAATGGTAAAAACACATAAATTTCTCAAATCTCTTCTTTTCTGTAATTCCTCCAATGGTACCTTCCAAGGAATGTGAGGAAGGCAGGAAAGTGCTTCAGAAGAAAACTCAGAAGGATCAATTGCATTTTCAAATAAAATAGCAGCAATCTGAACTTCTACGTCACTACCTCTTCCAAACATATGCATCACGTGAGCTTCTGGAATATTACTTTCTTCACCCCAGTTAACAATTCGTGCAGCTACAAGGTCCATTTCAACTGTTGCATCTCCAGAATCCAATCGCTTCTTGATGCATTCTGGAAGGTTTTTCACAGGGACCATCATTTTAGTAAATTTGGGATCGTTCGGAGTTAACAGGACGTATCCACGATTTAAAGCAGTTAATCGATGTTTATTCTTCCTGGACTCTTTTTTGTTACTCTCCCTGCCATAAATAGACTGCTTCACACTTAGGAAACCAACAACTGTGTCCCGTCGGAGAGATCTTTCAATAATAGCCACAACTCTACCAGTTGGTCGTTTTGATGAAAATGAACTCATCACGGCACACAACTTCTCTACTGCATTTCCATCATCACTTACGTTAACAGAATAATCTACACTAGATGAATAAGATGTAGATGGATGATAACCATTCTCTGAAACTTCTGTTGGTTCTAAGTGAGCTATTTCTCCAACTGAACTCTCATTTTCATAATAAATTCTCTTCTCAGCTGAATCTGAATAATTCCTAGAACAATCAAAATCATCATCAGGATCTAACTTGCTTTTCCCTTTGGAACTATCTCGGGCATATTCAACAGCTTCAGGTTGACACGCACAATCATCAATCAATGCAGAATGATTGGCATTTTCATTAAACCCTTTCATTTTAGTCCACAGTGATGGAGGATCAATGACAATAGCGACTATGTCTCCTTCAACCTACATCAAAAAGAATGATAAATCCACTACAAACTAATTAATAAATATACAAATATACATATCTGGATGGATCCTCCTACTCATAAATTTGACATACTTATTTGACAAATAATCGTGACCTTTAATTTAAGTCAATTCAATGCTCAATATCTTATGGATCTCAAGTAGTTATAACTAACTTTTCCATAATTTTAGTGAAGTGCATACTGAACGTTGGATTGACTTAAATTAAAGGTCACGATTATTTGTCAAATAAGTGTATCAAATTTATAAGCAGAAGAATCTATCCCGAATACATATAACACTAGGAGCATGTTTCATTACGAGTAAGAAATCACATATTTGGGCAGTGTACAAATTTTTTATAAAGCGAGGTTAATCAATTTAGAAGAAACAGAACATATAAGCATGCTAGTTTTTTTTTTTTTTTTTTTTTGATATCCGTGATTGTCCGAACAAACTTGCGCACACCTCGACTAATCTTATGAGACCCTGAAGTTAACGGCCAAGTAACCTCCAGTGGCCCTTGAGGGGACTCGAACTGGTGACCATGGGGAGCAAACTCAAAGCCTGATCAACTGAGCTACCCCTCAGGGTTATAAGCATGCTCGTTTTTTAGAAAGATACATTTTATCCAATATGAAAAAAGGGAGTATCATAACAAGTTGGTGACTAGCATCAAGTAAATGACACAAAAATTGTATAAAATCGAATACAAGACAGGAGACATCAAAGGACAAAATGATGTGCTTCTCATGCACTCCACATCCACCCCTTCCAAGGCCAACTAATTGCTGGAGAAAACACTTATCAATTCACCCAAATGTTCAGATGGGCTTGCTTGCTGAAATTTCATTAATCCTTGGAGTTGTTTTGTTGTTGTAGGGGCATATTAAGACCGATGGAAATGCCGGCTAACTGGACATCTCAAGAGATTCCAAAAAAATTGTCAGTTTAAGGAAACAGTGTTTTATCATCCTTTAGAGTGGTAAAACTAAAGAGGTGTAAGAAGCTTTAAACACATGACGAAAAATTATTAAATTACCAGCAAAATATAATATCCGTATAAATTAAAGCCGAGCTTATTGAAGGCACAAAAGATCTCCTTGTTAGTTGCTACACTCCAATACATAAATTGCATTTTACCACCCCAGAAAAAGAACAAGAGAAAGAAAAGAAACTCTATGCATGCTTGAAGTCAACATTAGAAACATGGGGAGCAAACTCAAAGCCTGATCAACTGAGCTACCCCTCAGGGTTATAAACATGCTCGTTTTTTAGAAAGATACATTTTATCCAATATGAAAAAAGGGAGTATCATAACAAGTTGGTGACAAGCATCAAGTAAATGACACAAAAATTGTATAAAATCGAATACAAGACAGGAGACATCAAAGGACAAAATGATGTGCTTCTCATGCACTCCACATCCACCCCTTCCAAGGCCAACTAATTGCTGGAGAAAACACTTATCAATTCACCCAAATGTTCAGATGGGCTTGCTTGCTGAAATTTCATTAATCCTTGGAGTTGTTTTGTTGTTGTAGGGGCATATTAAGACCGATGGAAATGCCGGCTAACTGGACATCTCAAGAGATTCCAAAAAAATTGTCAGTTTAAGGAAACAGTGTTTTATCATCCTTTAGAGTGGTAAACCTAAAGAGGTGTAAGAAGCTTTAAACACATGACGAAAAATTATTAAATTACCAGCAAAATATAATATCCGTATAAATTAAAGCCGAGCTTATTGAAGGCACAAAAGATCTCCTTGTTAGTTGCTACACTCCAATACATAAATTGCATTTTACCACCCCAGAAAAAGAACAAGAGAAAGAAAAGAAACTCTATGCATGCTTGAAGTCAACATTCAAGGGGGAAAAAAAAACTAAAACTTACAGCTCTATTTTGAGCCACCAATCCACTAATGAGAACGTCTGTATGCACTCCATCAATTTTGCAGTAGGCCTAAAATGGAAGAATCTTCTAAGAATACGCATTTCATGAAACAATACAAGAGGCCACAAGGAACCATATGTAAAGAAACCTTTAGTACAAACCTCAAGTCTGTTGTGAGCATTTACACGAAATAATGCTTTAAATGCATCTCCTCTCTGAAAAAAGAAAAAGGAGTCATGGATGGAAAAAAGAAAGTATATATTCAACTGTAATATGCTTCCATAAATATAGTTTAAGCATCTCATGCCGAATTAGCAAGCTCCATATTTGGTCCTTAACTGACCTCTAATGCTTCAGTAACAGCTTCAGTAGACCAGTGTGCAGGAAAATATTTTTGCTGAATCTGACAAATATTGGGACGGGCCAAAAGAACGGGTCCCGTAGGCTCTTCATTGACAGCCGGGTCAGGGCATGAATTAGATAATAGTTCTCCATTAATATCAAGTGTAAGTGCTGGCAGCTTCTGCAAATTTTCATCTGCAGTTTGTTCATTAACATCCTTTGTTGGCAAAGAGTTGAACCCTGAAGCATTAGATGATTGTGGCAGTTGATGATGTTCATCAGATCCCATTCGCGTCAGTGAGGAATCACCTTCCACAGGACTCGATTGACCAATGTGTATTTGACTTACTGAGCAACTAGCTGCTCGAAAATCAAGAGTACAAAAACCATGAGAGTGCACCAAAAAAGTCCAAGCAACCAATTTTGGAGAAAGGGAAATTTCATTTTAAGAAACAGTATGTGCACAAAATGTTCAATTAAAATAAGTAAACAGGATAAACAATCAAAATATCCACTGACGTTGAAAGTACACATTATGAATATAATATGGCTCATGTATGCTGCGGAACCTAAAATATAAATTCTAAAATCAATTCAAAACAAAAAAAAAAATTAGATAATCAGTAGTTTAGCTTAAACCCAGCTACAACACCCTGCACACCACCTCCACCCACACGGTATTAAAAAGTAAGCACTTCTTTCAATATTCAAATCGAATAAATCATTTTTCTTATATCCCAAATAAAGAAAAAAGACGAGCAAAAATAAAACAAATCTATACACCATAATAGAATTGGCTCTTGTGCATACACAATAAATACAAAAATTACCTGAGAGAGAGGAATTTCGCTTGGATCGTCTGGATCGACGATTCTTTTTCTTATCCTTTGAACCATTTTCAGTTATGGTTTCTTCAGTCCGAGTCTGAGACTGAGTTGACTCAACAATTAGACACCCCATAGTAAAAGTGAACAAAACCCGAGTGAAAGAAAAAAGGGTCAGATCAAATCAATTAAAGAAAACCAAAGCCTAGTGAAATTAACTCTGCTCTATCTAAGCTTAATCCATCTTCCGATTTCTGTTTTAAAAAAAAAAAATTTAACGGAAGAAACAAAAATCCACAAAAGATTATGAAAAAAAGAAATAAAAAATCAGGAAACAGAAAATATGCAACGAAGTATTTGCATATATATAATTGAGATGAGATAGGATTTCAGAGAGAAGGGGATGGGTATTGATAGGGATGTGATGATTGGTCGGCGGGTGGACGCCGACTATTTGGTGATTCCTTTGTCTATCCTTTTCCTTTCCTTTCCTTTTCTTTTTTCTTTTTCTTGTATATTTTATTTTTAGTGGTTTTTTCTTTTTTGGATATTTGGCAGCCACCTATGCATTTTTCCTAAGCCCGGTTTGAGGCCCGTTTAGCATGGCTCATTTTGAGAAATTAATAGTTTTTGAAACTTTTGAAAAGTATTTCTTCTAATTAAAAAATTATTAGAGGAACCTTGTTAATGTGGATTATCTCTAAAAATACTTTCGAAATAAGAATTTTTTTTTTTGAAAATTGGTTATTAAAAAAAAAAATTGAGGTAGCTTTTTTAAAAAGCTCTTCAATTGAAAGAAAAAGCAAACATTATGTCAAACGGCCCTGAATTATATTCTAATAATTTATTTTGATTTTAACTATATATCTTCTCAATAAAATAAGTTTACTAGTGAATCCATAGTTTTACTGTACTTTTAAGCACTCATTTTTTAAAAAAAATCAATTTTCACACAAATTATTTTCAAAATTACATCAAATGGGCTCTAAATAACAACATTATTATTGCATCAGGGGTGGATTTAGGTACGACTCTAACTGGATCCATTTGGAAGATTTTTTTTTTTTATAGAATAGATAAAAAATTTATATTTTTTAACATTCATCGTGGTAGCTCAGTTAGTTGTTGCTTCCTCTATTAAACTGAAAGTTTTGGGTTCGAAACCTTACAATAGCAATATGTTATATATTTTTTGTAAACAATTTTTACCAAAAAACAAATGCAAAGTGGATTTGAACATGTGACCTTAGTTAAATGATATTGATAACTTTATCGTTATGACAAACATTGGTTTGTGGCACTCAATGAAATAAAATAATATATGTTCATTTTACCCGTTTTAATGCAAATTGAAACATTTTAACCGATTATTTGTTCATCTTCTTGATTTTTTTTTTCTCTAATCAATTTATTTGAGAATTTGGTCAATTAATGGCGAATGAATTTATAAAAAAATTTGCCTTGGTGTCATAAGGAGTCTTTCAACCAAATTTATTTAATTAATAGAATATTCCACTTTTCTTTCACAAAAATTCAATTACGAAAAAGTGAAATTATACAATCACATAAAATTGATATAAACACATAAATAATTTCAAATTTGTTAATATAATAATGCTTGTTTAATTAACTTCAATTGTAAACTGAATATTGGCATTTTGTTAATATATATGTTGCATGTTTGATTGAAAAATAAATTAAAATATTTTACAAAACGATTTTTTCATCCGAAATGAAAGTGGTACCTAGTCCAATTCTAGTGGTGTATTTAGTTATTCTAGTTCTTATCCGTATGATTTTTTGAATATTATTTAATTAAATATTACTAAACAACATCGCTATCACAGATGTTGATCGTTAACAGTAAGTGTTCAATGTTCGTGGTCCGTCCTAACTGGACTCGAGCTCTGAATTCACCCATGTATTGCATTGTAGTCAATATTCTCTAACCAAAAGCGGACAAGGTTACCAGTCTGATAGTATAACACACAAAATTTATTATTTTTATATTCTTTAATTGTATTACTACGTTTGTATGGTATAAATTTGAGAAAATTAACTTTGAGTGGTAGCTTAATTGGTCCAATCTTAGATTTGCATTCTAATTGTCACAAGTTCGAGTCTCCTTAGGGCTACTAAGGTGAGCATCCGACTATGAATTTCATGGTCCCGTGAGATTAGTCGAGATGCGCGTAAAGTGACCTAAACATCTACGGTAAAATAAAATAAAATTAACAAAGAATGTTACTGTGGACATCAACGTAATGCAATACTGTTAGTTTTTTTGGTATGATTTATCACTTGAACATAATCGAATTTGATTGGATCTTGTCATATATCTTATCATTTAAAATATAAATTTCTTTATATACTAAAGTACACATATTTTTTTTTTCTTTTAATTTCTTTATAATCCACGTCGATATGGTACAAGTAGGTAGGACTTGTAATTTCAACTATCTTTAGACAACTTTTGCTAATGTTTTACTTTAAGCAAGGAAAATGGAGAAAGGTTGACACTTGCAATCTTACTTTTACACTTTAATTAGGTTATTAGTGCTAGAGTTAGTCACTCTTACGTAGGATTCCTCCATTAGTTAATTATTTATTTATAGCTAATTAAGTGTATTAGAAGAGAAGCTCCCATTACCATCGTGTAAACAAATAAATTCACATTGTACATAGCAAGTGGGTGTTTAACTTGTACCATTTATTTCTTCAATTTATTTTCTTATTTTTGGAGTAAAATTGTTAAAATTCCTGTGAAATCATCACTTGACTCCCATGTCTAGCTTAATAAAAATAGATTTTTACTTTACAACAATTGATGGGGTAGGGTAAGGCAAAAATGGAACAGGAATGGGTCTATAAAGGTTTGGGGGGGGGGGGGGGGGGGGGGGGGGGGGTTGTGAAGAGATGGTGAAAGGAGGGAAGGAGACGCGGACAACACTAATTCGTTGTGGTTCGTTTAAGGTTTGGCCGAGAAGATTATGAAATTGGAGAATATGACCTTTTCTAATAAGATCATTTTCACACCACATATTTTGTTAATTAAACCATATTTAATTGAAATGAATGTTCACAATCTTTGCTCATTCTTTCACTTGTGTCTCTTAATTTTTGTTTGTCATATTATTATTCACATTTTACTAATTTTCATATTTTGTTTCTGATGATAGATTTCATCAAAAAGTTCGTTACGAAGATATAAAAAAACTTATTAACCTCTTCTATGCCTAAATAAGCGAAATAAATATCAATAAAGAATTAATTGTAGTCATGGTCCCAAAAAAATTGCAGACGAGTCCAATTAATAAAATTAAAATAATAATAATAATAATAATAAATTTCTTTCTACTCCACCACCTCAAGATCCGACCTTTTATTTGAAAAAAATGGTCCAACCAAAAGTACGTACCTCCCGCCCCTCAATACTCTATCCACTTCAAAGAGCAAAAACAACATTGTGATCAGCGGTATCCTCCTGTTGACAGCACGCCCACACCTCACAAGATCCACCACCCCCATCGAACACCGGCAACCTCTACTGCAATGGCACTAATCCCCTCAACGCCACCGCTTCGTTAAATAGGGCACCAAAATTCATAATGGTGGTTATGATTGTCACATTCTGCAGCTTCATGTGAGCAACAA
The DNA here is from genome assembly GCA_019395295.1 of Osmanthus fragrans. Classification (NCBI taxonomy): domain Eukaryota; kingdom Viridiplantae; phylum Streptophyta; class Magnoliopsida; order Lamiales; family Oleaceae; genus Osmanthus; species Osmanthus fragrans. Next base: position 37,447,881 of record CM033341.1, on the reverse strand, counting down.
AGTGTCGGCCGGTGCCAACGTCAAGTCTAATGACACTTTTTGCTTGGTTGAACTAGAAAAGCTGTTAGATTGGGAGATCGAGATCTGATTTATAAGCTAACAATCTTACTTTCTTGTCGAAACCCAAGTCAGGTTTAGTACTTGCAAGGAGGGAGAAAGTCCTGCAGCTATAATGCCCTAATAATGCTGTGTTTTTCGGAGTGGCAAACGGGTTTGTGGGAAGTGAGGATAAGATAGTGGAGGTGGTTCTTGAAAAGCAGCGACGGCGGGGATGGGCCTCGGAGAATAAGATCCTCAGCTAAGAGAGAATCATTTGGAGACAAAGCAAATGGAGGTAGTTCATATATTGGTGCAGGAGGAGAGACGAGAAATCAATAGGGGCTATACGAGTATATTAGAGGAGATCATGGGATTTCTTGGTAGATGGGCTAGAGGGCTGGAGGCTGGTGAGGTGGTTAATGGTGGTTCATACTTCATATGTTTGACAGCCGGTGGACAAGGTGGTAGATGGTGGAGGAGATGTGGTAAAGGAACATAATACTTGGCGTAAGTTGCACTCTGGATGACATTTTTCTATCAGGAAAGGAGATAAATTATGCTATTTTTGCATTTGATATCGAGGAATTCCCCTTGGACAGTGTCAGGCCCCCCTCCAATCAAGGGGCTCCCGGGTCAAACCCGGGAGCTTATTCCCTGTCACTCCAGCAGCCCTCTTTGATATTAGTTTGCTAGTACTATTTGTGCAGCATCTGAGTTGATTGTTGGAGGCAACTAGATGTTTGAAAGCTTTCCTTTGGTTCAATTTTGTGGTTCTTCTAATAATAGAAATTAAGTCCTGTGTACATGACCTGATTACCAGGTTGTACAGAGCTGGTAATCAGGCCCTGTACATCAAGCAGGGTTCCTAATAATATTGTATCACGATTCAGGTATATGGAATAATAATAATTAATGAAATAAAAAACTGTACATATTATTGAAGCAATTTCAATTTTTCAAGTGGAAATTACACAAAACCTTACCTTTCAAGATCCACTTTCAAAAATAAGATGGAAGGTTTGATTATACAAAAATCAGATATTTTTTTCCTAATTAATATATTTTAAAATTAATTAATTTATCCTACACAAATCAAACCCTAATTTATTTCTCCCACCCCCACCCTGTATGTGAAACGCGTCTTTCCTCTCTCTCTAGTGTTCCTCAGTGTTCCCTAATTCTCTAATTCTCCACAGCCTCTCTCTCTCTAATTCTCCACAGCTCCACAGCCTCTCTCTCTCTCTAATTCTCCACAGCCTCCTTGTTCCCTAATTCAGTGGGACTCGTATCGCTGTGCAGAGGTGCAGAGCCGCTCCGACGAGGTGCTATGAGATCGTTGAAAAGGATGAAAGTGGCGTGGCTTCGATCGCAGCACGGGGATCTTTTCTTTTTTCCTTATTTTGATTTATTCTATGACTGATGGAGGTGTGGGTGTGGTCGCGATTTTGGCTGCGATGGTGGTGATAGCGACGACGTTGGAATTAGGGTTTTGTGGATTTTTTGGTTGTGGCAGGTGATTTTCAGTTTGTGAGGTGGTGGTGGTGGATCTGGTGGCTTTCTCATGTGGTGGCGGCGGTGATGACGACGGCAATGGTGGTGACAACGGAGGCGGTGATGATACCAATTGCACCAAAGGAGGCCATGGCAGCAGCCAAGGAGGACTCTGTCCTGGTCTCCATAGGAGGCGGGAGGCGACGCAGGTAGTGGCAAAGGCAACTCTACGGCTGAGCTTGGTGGAGAGAGAGGCAACGTCTGTTGGAATTAGTGGTGCGTTGTTGGAGGTGGCAGCATCTAGTGGTGGTGGAGTGGGAGATAGTGGTGTGTTGGAGGTGGCAACATCTTGTGGGGGTGGAGTGGGCCGTAGTGGTGTCTTGTTGGAGGTGGTGGGGGTGGCGACAGTGGTGTCTTGTTGGAGGTGGCGGCAGTGGTGTGCAGTGGCTCGCGATTTGCGGTGATGATCTGTGTGATGTGGTATGTAGGAAAATGCAAGTAGTGGTGGTGATGTGTAGCAGCAACGGTGGCGTGATGATTTTGGGTGGTTGAGGTGGCGAGATTTTTGCTAGATCTGGTGGCGGAGTGGGTTTTGGTGGTGCGGTGGTGGTAGAGGAGATGATGCTGACTGCTTTGACGTTGACTGTGAGAAAAAGTGTGATTGTGACTTCTACTTGTGACTCGAAATTGGATATGCGACTTGAATATTGTGACCGTGACTTTCAACTGTGACCAATAATTTGATAAGTTGTAACTAAAAATTAATCTGTGACTTGTTATGACCTATAAATAAATTGTGACGAGTAAATTTTTGATATGTGACCAATGGAACAAATTGTGACCCGTAAAATTTTTGAATTGTGACCTCGAAAATGATTTGTGACTTATTGAAAGCTCGATTCATGACCTTAGAAATTATTTGTGACCTATAAATTTTTCACTTGTGATCAAGGAAAAAATTGTGACCTTTAAAATTTTTGAATTGTGACCGTAAAAATTTTTATGATATTTAAAATTTTTGATTTGTGACCGAAAAGTAATATGTGACTAATTAAATTGTGAATCTGTGACCGATGAACAAATTGTGACCTATAAAATTTTTGAATTGTGACGTAAAATAATTTTTGATATCTAAATTTTTTGATTTGTGACTAACTAAATTGTGAATCTGTGACCAAATTATATAGATCTGTGACCTTAATATATTTAATTAATTAAATATATATTTAATTAATTAAATTTTAAATAAAAAGTAATAAAAATCTTATTTTTGAAAGTTGAAACTTATTTTCTTATTATTGAAATGGGCCTAAGTTATACTCTTACTTATGAAAATTTCCCATTTTTCAACATGCTAAAAGAAAAGTCTTTGTAACATTCTGAGGTTGAATTAGAAATAATTAGATATTTATTATTATTCTAATAAGAATTGTCGAATATCACAAGCTTATTACGTGGACGAACCTATGTTAATGAATTTCCAAGTGAAATTTTCTTGTGATCAAAGACTAAAAAAATCTTTTGCATAACTCTTCATATCTTACAAAAATACATTTATATTGCAAGAAAAGTCAAGGGTCTTGACAAGTTTTGCATACTCAACATATATATCCCATTATAATTTCTTTAAATTTAAATTCAAATGTATAAAATACGTTTTGACCTTTTATCCATCATCAGAATGTATTGAGCTAAATTTTATTACTAACTGCCCCACTTTATTAATCACTACTTCAAAACGATGTCATTTTCTCTCTTGCCACTGTAACGCATACGTTGATTACGTAAAACTTGACATGACCCATTGGCTTTTCTCGCAATGTGAACGCATTTATGTAAATTAAATCTTGACAATCATTATTTTGAAAGAAAAAAAAAATGAATAGTGATTTTGTTGGGTTTAATATCCAATAAATTTCGAACTATGATGTAAATGTCGAAATATAATTTCACGAGTATCGACCAATGATAAATTAATTACCAACAACCAAATTCAAAGGTTCTACCCAACCTATTTATATTACCTCTTGGATGGTTTTGAATATTGGTTAAACTAAAAGCCTAATCTAATCCTACTTATATGTGCCGACCCTAGCCCTTTTTTAGTGTGTGATTTGTGTGTGAATTGAGAAGAAACGAGGTGAAGATATTGGTTGTGGGTTAGAGTCGTTTGGATTGATTGTTTTGTAGAGAAATATAATGTTAAATTGAGTCCAGAAAATATCGTTTTAACGACCTTTGAAACAAGCTTTTGCGACAGATATTTAGGAAAATGTGTGGTTAAAAAGTTTTGAGTTTAGATGTAAAATATTTTATTGCGTACATATGTGGTTGAAAACGAGTATGTAAAAAAAAAGTTTGAAAATAATGATTATCAAACATGGGCTAAAAAATGAAGAGTTTTACAAGAAATTTTTTTAGCCTTTCATAAAAAGGAGATTTCACTTGGACGAGATTCAAATTCATAACCATATCTTCATCCATGTAATAAGCTTTTGATATTCAACAATTCTTTTTAAAAGAATAACCTCAGAATATTACAACGAGTTTCATTTTAGCACGTTGAAATTTTGAAAATGATTCAATAATATGTACACGGTTTTTATTTCACCAATTATTACTATTCCAAATACGTTGTGATACATGATTATTTGAACTACAAAATCAAACCAAATTATAAAAACCAGGAAAGCTTCTAACACCTCATTGCCTCCAACAATCAACTCAAATTCTGCAGCAAATTAATATCAAATGCAAAATAGCATAGTATATCCCTTAGCTGGTCGAAGTAAATATCATCAAGCTGCAACTTAAGTCGGGACAGCCTAGATTCTTCCCAAGAAGCTAGTGTTAATTCTCTATGTTCTATTCAAAACCTATGAAGAAACGAGAGATCTATACAACGTTAAATATGTAAAGTCATTTTATACATTCCAATATGCAATCAAGCTTTGCTGCACTGGATTGCTCATAACTTTAACAGCTTATCAAGATGAACAATGATGCTTAACGTATACTATAGTCATGCAAAATTAGATAATCAACCACAATGGAATTGAGACGACTTAGATTCTTTCCTTGACATTTGGTGTACCGTATAGTTACTATCAATCGTGTCCAAATTTCACGTAGTTCCAACTAGGTTTGGGCACGGTCCGATTCGGTTCGGTTCTTAAGATAACCGAACCGAACCGAACCGAACCGAAAATTTTCGGATAATTAGTAAACGGAACCGTCGGGTCCAAATGTAATTTTGGAACCTTTCGGGTTCGGTTCCGTTCGGTTCAGTTCTGTTCGGTTCGGGTCTGTTCGGTTCTGTTCGGTTCCATACTATAATTAATTTTTTTAACATTTATAATAACACTACAATTTGACATGTTTAATCTTAACTTTTCCAAATTAACATATTCCAATTTAATAACATATAAATAACAAGTTGTCCAATAAAAATTAATTTATCAATGTATACAAATAATAAAAATTAGATAGTAAATTAGTAATACTAAAATATCGATGATCCACATAAATTAGAAGTCATAGACTCATAGAGATAAAATATTTTAAAATATTGCTAATACAGTAGTACTTACCAACTATTTGATTTAATCATCAATTGTTTGACTTGTCATACTAGATGCTAAGAAACTCTAAAAAAAAATTAATCACAATTAACTAACATAAATAAACTAAAAATTATTCAACTAATAAGATTTAATAAGAAAAAATATAATATATATATATATATATATTTTATTACCTATCTTAATGCCCTCATAGAACTCAGTGCCTTCAATGCAAACTCTATTTTTGCTAATTTATTTTTAAAAAGTTAAAATAATTTAATCTTTTTCATATAAAAATTTAAAAAAATTCGTTTTTTATTCGGTTCTGGGTCTAAAATCGAGATTCAGATACCCGTTCGAGTATTTCAGTTACGAAGAACCGCTCGATTCGATTTGGATCCGGTTCGGTTCAGTTCGATTCGGGAGATATGCTCAACCCTAGTTTCAACAATTATTTTGCTTCAACAATAAATTTATCCTCCCGTTAATGCCTCGTAATAAGAACTAGCAGTATGATGGATCATTAGTCATTATGCACATAATAGTTCTCTATTTCACATTATCTGTCGACATCTTCTCTTTAGTGATATACCTTAGCCTAAGAAGGTACAGAATATATATCAGTGTAATGACTCGATCTCTGTGTCAAAGTCGTTAACTTACTGTCCATTCTAGGAAAGCCTGAACCCATATTATCCCTCACAAATTTCTATCGTATCCCCAGAATTTGAACTCAAAATATCTGTCTTATTAGAGACTGAAGTTGAATTTCGGTATTAGTTGGATAATCTAACAAATCGATATATGTGTCCAAGTCGTTAACCTATATACTGTCCGTTATGGGAGAACCTAGTCCATCTTACCCCTCAAGACTTTCTGTCATATTACCAGAATTCGAACATAAGTCACTTTTAAGGGAAATGTCATAAGTTTGAATCATATGAACGAGATAAGAAGAGTTGGGGTTTCCTGTAGCGGACAATACATATATTTTAACGACTTGGGTAGAGAGATCAACTCGTTAAAAAATGCGCATTTTCTATAACAACCCGACCTCTGTATCGAAACAGTCAGTTTACATACTGTCCATTCTAGAAGAGTCTAAACTCATCTTTTCCTTCAAAAATTTCTATCACGTCCCTAGGATTCGAACTCAACCCTGTTTGACACACATTAATTTGGAAAAAAAATGCATTTTTTTATGCGATGGATGATGAATATGTGGTTGAAAAAGAAGAAAAAGTTATTAATGTGATGAAAAATGTGGTTAAAAATGAGTAGAAGAATGAGAATGAAAAAAAAAATATTTATCAAACAGGGGCTCAATACCTCTATCTTATGAGAGACCTGAATTGAATCCTTGTATCAATTGGAGTAAAATTTTACCACTTTCTTTAGCGTTGCCAATGCAACCATAATACCCAGCAAGAATGTTGGCAGTGAGAGTCCCCAAAGGAATTCATTTTAACAGTAAACCCACGTACCTATTTCTCGTTATTATCATGTTTATTTATATAATTATATTACATTTACTGTGTAATTAATATAATTATCATCCTCTTGACTACCATATTTTTATAGTGGAATGTACCCTTGATGCCCGGGACGATCGACATGCCTATTAATTTAATTATGACATGTTTATAAATTAATAAACTTGAATTTAATAATATAATATATTTATTTTGTTATGTGCTTATGGATAGTCTTGTTTTTCGATTGAACCAAGATATCAGGTTAGAATATTGGTCTCTTCTATAAGTGAATTTTGTAATTTAATATAATAAAAAATAATAATATTTGAACATCAAAATTGCGCAATTTAAAGAATAAGTAAGTCGATAGGATTAAATAAGTTAATAGGATAAATAAGGGGTCTCATAGATTAAGTAATTAGCTCAAATTATATCTAATTAGTCATCATTAGTAGAGTTGAACAACAAACCCGTCAAATCGCAAAATGGAACCAAAATCGCCTTTTGAAACAGTTGATTTGGGTTCATGTGGATCCATCAACTTTTTTATTTTGAATTGAACAAAACCGCTTCAAAGAGATTTAGTTTGGTTTGGTTTAAGTTTCAAAATCATTTCAAACCGTCAAATCATTTACAAAAATAATCTGAAAATAAATTAATTTAAATTTTATCAAACTAATTAAAACTAAACACATATCGATTAAAAAAAATACATTTATATTAGATATAACTCGATTAATCTCAATACTTAAATAGACAATTATTCATCTCAATTAATTAATTAAATAATACTCACTAGTCCTAACAACTGTGAATATAAAACCCTCAAATTGGGTGAAGTGTTGGACAATTGCTCATGAACCATATTCATCGATAGCCTATTACAATCAAGTGGACAATTAAATTTAGATTTCAATTCAAACTCACACACTTCTTTTCTTTTACCAATACTTTTCTCGAATTTTGGCAAAATTTTCAATTCAGTTTAACTAAAATTCTAATTTTTTGGTAATTCTTTGCTATATTTTATTGGTATCTTTTAAAATTTCATTGAGTGTACAATATGGTTGAGATCGTGATTTGCTCTAAATCAAGCCAAGCACGATATGACCATAGAGGTCGACCAACCCACGACACGATCCTGTACACTTTAACACCTCTATTGATACTACCATTAAATGATACCTGATATTACTCAAACTCACATTTTGGTGTGGAGGCACTGTTCTGATTGCGTAGTAACAACGAACATATAGTGATTCATCAATATTTCGATGAAGTTAAAACATTAGATGATAAATGATTCACAAAAAGTTATAAAAAGATATTATCGTATTTGATCTTTCTATTCATTTTCTTTTTATATTTGTTTTATATCGTTAACTATAATCAATGAATTTATATAATATTTTTATCTTTATGAAGAGAATAAATCACGTATTACAATTGCAAATGTTATATCAATTAGTATCGATTAAAAGATTAAAACATTTATGATTTGTGATATTTTTAATTGTACTATCTATATTTTAACTTGAAATTTTAGACTAATGTGTGTGTATATATATATTTGTAAATTGTGATTTTAAACTGAACCAAATCGAAAAGGTAGTTTTGATTGGTTTGATTTAGAATTTGAAATGATTTAGTTAGGTCTAAAAAAATTTCAAACCGCTTTAAATGGTTTAATTTGAAAATTTATCACAAACATTCTGAGGTTCCGTTTGATTTTCATTCTTTATATAATAATAATGAAAAATATAGTTGTTATGGGCTCCATACAATAGATGAAAATAAAAATATGGTGGCTGAATGTAATGTATAACGATTATATTTTTTCATTTTTATGAAGGAAAAATGGGTACCAAACAGTAGGGCTGTAAGCAAAAATCGCCAAACTGGAAAATCAAATCGAAACCGTATTTTGGAAACCGTCGATTTGGTGTCACGTGGACCCGTCAATGAAATGATTTTGAACCAAACCAAACCAGTCAAAAATGGTTTGGTTTAGGTTTTAGAAATTTTATTGCGGTTTAAAATCAAACCGGACCGGTGAAAAAATATATAAAAATTAAAAAATGAAAAAAAATGAAAAATTTTAAATTGTAACTTGTAAGACTTTTGTGTTGGGCTTTTTATTTAGTGGAAATTACAAATCTCTAGGCATTTGAAAATCTGGATTCAAAAGACAGGTGCGGAAGATTTTTATTCAAACTTTAGGTATTGATTTTATTATTAAATATTAAATATTTCTCAAATTATTCCAAACCCTACCCATTTCATCCTTTAACTTTCTCTCTCTAAGGGAAACCTCTTACTCTCTCAGTTTCTCTCTTTCGACTATTTACCGCCGGTGCTCTCACGTCTCTCATCATCGGAGACCACCGCCGGCTAGCTATTGCAACGATAACCTACCCATATCACCTCAAACCGGTGGGTTTATGCGAATCACCGCAACTAGAAGCAGGCGAAGTAGAAGAACCGCAACCAGCCCGCACGAAGCAACGACACAACGACGAGTTGGCTCAAGCCACCGTACGCAACCATGCTCAAACTAACGACAATGCGGTGGCTGTAATTTTGGGTGATTTCCATATTTACGCGGTGTTGAGAGCTTGGGTGACGTGATCTGGTGGTTTTTTTCACTGTGGTGGTGGTGGTGGAGGTCCGGTGGTGGTGCTGTGAAGGTGGCAGTGGTGGTGGGTGTGGGGATGTGGCGTTGACATTTGTTGGTGTGTGGAGGTTGTTGTGCGGTGAGGTATGGTGTTGTTTTGGCGGTGGTAACTGGCGGCATGTGCAGTTGTGTTGCTAGTGATGTTACAAAAATGGTAGTGGTGGTAGCGGCAATGGTGGCTGGTGGCCGCGATGACGAGTGTTTGTGATGATTTTTGTTGGGAATGTATTGGATCTAGTGTTGTTGGCTTTGTTGTTGGTGGTGTTGTGGTGCTCTGGTGGTAGTGACGGCGGTGGTATGATGGTGGTGGATGTGATAGTGTCTGCGACCAACTATTCAGGCGTATGTGACCAACTATTTGGCTGATCTATGACTAAATATTAGGTGTATGTGACTAAAATTAATTTGTGACCAACAAACTGTACCTTATGTGACCCATAGATAAAATGTGACCTATAAATTGAATGATATGTGACGTCGAAAATAATACGTGACCTACAAAATTTTTGATCTGCGACCACGAAATAATCTGTGACTAATTAATTTGACGATATGTGACCAGTAAGTAAATAAATCTGTAACCTATAATTATGAATCTGTGACTATTAATCACAATCTGTGACTTTATTATCTTTATTTAATAAAAAGGAAAAATTCATAACTCAAGGGTATTCTTTACCCCAATTCAAAAGTCAAATAAATCTTACGGGGCCCATAGATAAAATGTGACTTATAAATTGAATGATATGTGACGTCGAAAATAATACATGACCTACAAAATTTTTGATCTGCGACCACGAAATAATCTGTCACTAATTAATTTGACGATATGTGACCAGTAGGTAAATAAATCTGTAACATATAATTATGAATCTGTGACTATTAATCACAATCTGTAACTTTATTATATTTCTTTAATAAATATTTTTAATTAATTAAATACATACCTGATTTTTGAATTTTCAAACTATTTATTTGACTTTTGAATTGGGGTAAAGAATACCCCTGAGTTATGAACTTTTCCTTTTTATTTATTTTTAAATAAGGTTCATATATTCCATAGACTTTTAAACTGAAAGTCTGAAACGATTCATCAAGTAATCTCATGTTATATTCCATATAAATTACTATTACCAAACAATTAACTTATATAAACTACATAGTACTATAATGATTAAACAAATTTCAATCAAAATCAAAATCCTATATTGAATTGAACATCCTTTAAAAAATTATTGCAACTTCTGGTTCTTTTGATTATAATTTGTAGAAATCTAGATGTAAAGTTTTAATCGGATTAACAATTATATAATCAAAGTGAAAAAAAATAAAAATTTCGGATCTTAGAAATAAAATTATATATTGTAAATAAATTTATTTATGTATAGATTTACCCAATATTTTAATTTAGCTTGAGAATCAGTTAATTAAATAATTATAAGAAGAGAGAAGAAAAAAATCAAAGAGATGAAGGAAAGTACTGAGGTCTAAAATGAAGAAATAATCTTATTACTTTTTTATAAAAGTGATTGGAGATTGAATCATATATTTTATCAAAAAAATAAAAAAATCCTATGAGAATCGTTCGGTTCCCAGTAGTTCCCATACTAGAAGGGAGAACTGGACCAGAACCGATTAGTTTTTAATAATTTGTCCCAAAATCGAATTATTTTTTCTAAATGGTTCCGGTCCGTTTCCATCGGTTCTTGAAAAAAATGCTCACTCATAAATTAATGACTTAAAAATAGACAGACAAAAAAATATACGGCGAAATCGACGGTTTAAAATCGGACGACAGACAAAAAAAATATACGGCGAAATCGGCGGTTTAAAATCCGGACCAAACCATTAGATTTAAGTTTGAGTTTTTTTCAAACCGTTCAAAATGGTTTGGTTTAGGTTTGAGTTTTTCTCAAACCGGTGTAAACAATTTGATTTGAAAATCTGTCAAAAATCGATAAAATCGGACTGCTTCTCCCCTACCAAACGGGGCCTAAATCGAACCATATTCATTGAGCAATCATGTTAAAGTTGTCTAGCATTATTGATTTTCGTCGAATTAAAAGACATTGAATATTTATTATACCAAAAATATCCGCCGACACCAACAATTGAATTAAAGATTGGGCATTCCAATGCTCAGATTTCAAGTTATTAATAATTCGAGCTACAGCCACTGTAAGTTAGGAAAACATTGCAATTTCTCGACATTTCTGCATGTTCTTTTCTACTTGATGGCTGCTACTGTGACAGCCTGACAGGGGTAGCATTAATCTTTCCACTTTTGTGGGATAAGCAAGATTTATCCATGTGAAATCGCGATTGTTGGGGGCGGGCGACCGTGCTACGGGAATGGAAACTGGTGGCAGCAACATAACCCAAAAGCTAATATCATAATTCAGTAAACGGTAATGTATACATATCTTATGTATGTATTATCATGTATAAGTGTTATTTATGTACCAATTGTTTGTTGTTTTGCCTCACTGAAGTTGATTTCTCCATTCTCGCTATTTTATTTATTTTTCCGTATTTAAGTAAGATAGATGTGTGATTGATGATGAAGCTCATGTGTTTGAACTGAGATGTCAGATGTTTCATTTTTTTTTTCAAAGAATGCGTCGGTTAATTTTATATATTTTTGACCCTTGGATATATTTAAGAAGAGATTGATATGGATTTTGCTATATGATGTATATAATTCAAAGTAAACGGGTTATTCGTACTGGGATTGAGCTATATGGCTATTAAATAATCCTCTACAATATATAAAAGCGGAGGATGCTTTCCTGTTCATAAGGCGTCATCCTCACGTCATTTTACTTTTTTTTTTTTCAATCATTCACCATATCTACACGCTACCTCCCCATTCCCGCTCCATTCTTCATATACGCTACCTCCCATTCCTGTCCATTCTTCATATGCTCTTAATAATTTATGAATTTTCTATGTGTTATTGCTTTCGGCTATAATTCCCTTGTTAATCCTGCGAATCTAGAACATGTTTGCTTTTTGCAAATCAATTTAATATGAAAATTTCTGGTTATTATTAATCTTTTCAAGTTAAATTTTTATTTTCAAATTGGGTGTGTGAAAGCTTTTGGTGAGCATTTTTAGAGGGACGTGTCTCAATGTCTATCTCCATGCTTAATGGAGATAGGGGGTATCTCCATTAAGAATGGAGATAGCCATGCTATCTCCATGTCCATTCTTAAGAATGGAGATAGCCTTAATGGAGATATGGGCTATCTCCATGCTTAATGGAGATAGCCCCCCTATCTCCATTAAGGCTATCTCCATGCTTAATGGAGTTTGAGGTTGATGAGTTTGAAAGTTCCTAGCTTGTCAAATTTTGTTTTCAGTTGGTCTTGCAAGTTGTTTTCTATGTGTTAAAATTGAATAGATATAAGGGGAAATACTTTTGTTTGGCGATAAGAGGGGTTGAACCACATTCGTAGTCATGGCTGCAGACGAAAACAAAATTTGACAAGTCAGGAACTTTCGAACTCATCAACCTCAAACTCCATTAAGCATGTTGGTTTTCAATTCCTCTGGCTGACTAGAGAATAATGTGTAGGGAAAGTGTTTGATAAATGTTTGATAATAGACCTGTCACTTTAAAGTCTAAAGCGTACCTTATTAATTTCATAATGTTCTATGTTACATACTGTGATGCACCAGATGCACCTAAAAGCGGAAAAATGGTTAGTTTAGCGGCACATTTTTTATGGCTAATGTATGCAGATTTTTTCCTGTATAATTATTTTCTTCTTTTTCTATGTTTCATATCTTTGCCTTGCTTTGTCAAAACAAAAATTTAACATCCATGAATTGATGACATCAACGCTATTATCAGAAGAGCGCTTTACTTACCTACTTTTGTGAACCAGGCCATGTTCCTCACCATTTAAAGGCGTATCCTTATTACGTTGCAAGGGGCATAATGAATCCCTGCCCAGTATCTTCGAAAATGCAGGCGTTTCTCGAAGGCGTCTCAGAAATCTCCCGCACTCAAGCACTTAAAGAGATTTAGGTTTACATTAACAACACGACCTTCAGGTAACTAAATGAGTCTAAAGATTTTTCACCTTTTTTGACGAGATTTTTTAATGTTTTTTAATACATTTGGAAGCTTTCTTAGCTTTCCAATAATTTGAGGGTAAGTTTAGAAGTTGATTAATACACTGTTTATGTATTTTTTACTTGAATTATTAAAATGAATTATGAGGTTCTTGGTAGTTGTGTTGCACTATCTCTTTCACAAGAGGGTTTTTGGGCGAATTTGAATAAATTGAAGTTCTCCTGGAATAACACTTGGTTATATTCGTTAGAATATAAGAAGCGCGCATTTGAATTTTGATGAATATTTTTCAACTGTAATAAATCGATTTTTTCAGAAGTTATTTTTTGACAGTTTGTTTGATTTTAATATCAACTTATTTTGGCGAACATGTGAGGGCTTTTGATCGTCACTGCAACATGGTGCTAGAAAATGTTCGAGAAATGTGGACAGAGGTAGGAATTTTGCTGGAGTATTGTAGTTTTCTTTGCCATGTTGACTTCGTTCTAATATCATATTCCATCACTAAGTTTAAATTGTTGAGTGATGGTTTGTGGTGTCTTTATGTAATTATATGCCCTTTCATAGGTGCCAAAGACTGGGAAAGGCAAGAAGAAAGCTCTTCCAGTTAACAATGACAGGTTTATCAGTCTGAGCTTTTTACAGATTTCCAATCATGAAACCTAAATTAGAAAATAAACTAAGAATCAAGACACAATGGTGCATGAGAAGTAAAGTGATACGTCAAACTGTTGCAAAGCAGCATAACTAATCTCATTTTAACTCAGTATTCATGTCTGATTTTTGGCTTAAATCCCTTTATTCGTCTGCAAAATTTAGCAATAAAAAATGACATGAGATCTACAAGTTTACCATAGGTCCATAACAAAGATTATAAAATTGAACACTTATGATTGCTACAAATAACTATTAGTGGAGGATAGTATTACTATCCCACTGGATATCAGTCGCCCAAAGTAAATTTTTCATGGCCGAAAAAATGCTAAAATTAGAAAGAAGCAAATATAAAAGAAACCAGGTGACATTTGTGCAATCCACTTGTATGAAACTATGTCTTGAATACTTCACATAATCTGGAAAAGTTCAGAAGCTTTGTTCGTTGCTGAATTAACTCTCTTCAATGAACTGAAGGTATTGCATGATATATATTGTATTTAGCTTACAGTAGTCTACTCTATAAGGATATAGGATAATAATCCTTCAATCTAGTAGCAAACTAAGTTGTGAGTAAAAAATGACTAAATTGATCCTACTCGCAAAGACCTGTTCTAACTGGCCAAAACCATGAATTCATCGAATCTAAGGGCATGTCAGAAATTGTTCATAAATATAGAAGGAAAATGAGAACTAACGTTTGGACTGAGCCCTTGCCAGCTACCATGTAATTCTTTTTCGATTCTGTTTTATGTTATAGATTTGTATAAATCAAACTCCATTTAGTCAAGCTATTCTTGACTTACTTTACACAATTTTTTTGAAAACCACCAAACTGGTATTCAATAAAACTGAACACTTATGGTTGCTATGAGTAGAAACTATTACTACTACTGCTACAAATAACTTTCTTCCCCCAATTTCCAAGTTATGTATTTCTTTGCATCGCTACTAACTTACTACCGCTACAGGGAAAATCAGTGGAGGTTAGGCAAGCTGCTGGGTTGCTTCTGAAAAATAACATTACAAGTGCATTCGAAACCATGCCAAATGAAAGCATCATCACTAAGGCAATTTCTCGAACACCTTGCAGGCATACTATTGGGGATTGAGATTGGGCACCTAACATAATATCATTCTAGCCAAATGAGACACAATCACCATTCAAGTAATCCACAACTACCTATACCAAACTCTCCACAATTTAATCGAGCAACACCTTTGAAGAAGATGAAGATGAAAGTGTTGTGCTTAACCCGTGTGTGTAGATTGATGTTTCTCCGGTGTATTGTCAAGTGAGCGTTGAGTTGTGGCCGTGTTGCCTCATGGACGGCGGTAGAGGTCGTGAGATGTCGAGCAAGGCTAGTAGGAGTGTGTTGGCTAGGGTTAGAAATTAAAAAACTAATATATATAACAACAAACATGAAACGTGTGTGTCTCCATGCCACGGGAAAGACACGGCCCGTGTCTCCATCGCGCATGGAGACGGCGTGTCTCCGTGCCATTGCACACGGAGAGATAGCCATATCTCCATTGTGCATGGAGACACGGCTGACTCTGCGCTTTTTGCAAGACACCGTGCGTCTCCACGGTGCGAGATGTGCACCGTTCTCTTCGACATGGAGAAGTTCTAATCTCGCACCGTGCAAGAGGCAAGGTTATTTTTGCAAGGCAACATGCTCCTTGCACGGTGTGAGATTTGGACCATTTTGCTTGAAGAACGAACTATTTAAAAAAGGACGTAGATTGTTGTACGTTTAATAAAAAAATAAGGAAATGATTTTCTTATGTTGCTCCTGGAAATTTTTATGTTTGCACCTTTAGTATATTTGTTTTGCGGAATTGTATAAAAATTTCTGGTTATTATTAATCCTTTCAAGTTAAATTTTTATTTTCAAATTCGTTGTGTGAAAGCTTTCTGTGAGCATTTTTAGAGGGACGTGTCTCAGTGTTTGTCTCCATGCTTAATGGAGATAGTGGGTATCTCCATTAAAAATGGAGATAGCATGGCTATCTCCATGTCCATTCTTAAAAATGGAGATAGCCTTAATGGAGATGTGGTCTATCTCCATGGGGGCTATCTCCATTAAGCATGGAGATAACCCTTATCTCCATGCTTAATGGAGATAGCCCCTATCTCCATTAAGGCTATCTCCATTAAGCATGGAGATAACCATGCTATCTCCATGCTTAATGGAGTTTGAGGTTGATGAGTTCGAAAGTTCCTGGCTTGTCAAATTTTGTTTTCAGTTGGTCTTGCAAGTTGTTTTCTATGTGTTAAAATTGAATAGTTATAAGGGGAAATACTTTTGTTTGGCGATAAGAGGGGTTGAACCACATTCGTAGTCATGGCTACAGACGAAATTATTCTTCACCTTCCGCTTCTCGCTGAGGATAAGGTAATTTTTTATTTAGAATTGGTTGGTTTTCAATTCCTATGGCTGACTAGAGAATAATGTGTAGGGAAAGTGTTTGATAAATGTTTGATAATAGACCTGTCACTTTAAAGTCTAAAGCATACCTCAAATTAATTTCATAATGTTCTATGTTACATACTGTGATGCATCTAAAAGCGGAAAAATGGTTAGTTTAGCGGCACATTTTTATGACTAATTTATGCAGATTTTTTCCTGTATAATTATTTTCTTCTTTTTCTATGTTTCATATCTTTGCCTTGCTTTGTCAAAACAAAAATTTAACATCCATGAATTAGTGACATCAACGCTATTATCAGAAGAGCGTTTTACTTACCTACTTTTGTGAATCAGGCCATGTTCCTAACCATTTAAAGGCATATCCTCATTACGTTGCAAGGGGCATAATGAATCCCTGCCCAGAATCTCCGAAAATGCAGGCGTTTCTCGAAGGCGTCTCAGAAATCTCCCGCACTCAAGCACTTAAAGAAATTTGGGATTACAATAACAACACGGCCTTCAGGTAACTAAATGCGTCTAAAGATTTTTCACCTTATATCTATTCAATTTTAACACAGAAAATATCTTAATTTAGTTTTCGACGTTATAATTGAATATTTACGAAATATTTGATTTTTTTTTTGCCGAATTGTATATTTATTATATATTAGATATTTTTATTAGTGCGAAGATTTTAATTTTTTTAAAATCATCTTGATTTAGTTTTCGGCGTTGTTATAATTGAATATTTAGGAAATATTTGATATTTTTTTGCTGAATTGCATATTTATTATATATTAGATATTTTTATTAGGGCGAAGATTTTAATTTTTTTTAAAATATCTTAATTTAGTTTTCGACGATCTTATAATTGAATATTTAGGAAATATTTGATTTTTTTTTTGCCAAATTGTATATTTATTATATATTAGATATTTTTATTAGCGCGAAAATTTTAATATTTGTTGAATTGTATATTTATTATATATTAGATATTTTTATTAGGACGAAGATTTTAATTTTTTAAAAATATCTTAATTTAGTTTTCGGCGATCTTATAATTGAATATTTAGGAAATATTTGATATTTTTTTTGCCGAATTATATATTTATTATATATATTAGATATTTTTATCAGCGCGAAGATTTTAATTTTTTTTAAATCATCTTAATTTATTTTTCGGCATTGTTATAATTGAATATTTAGGAAATATTTGATATTTTTTTGCCGAATTTTATATTTATTATATATTGGATATTTTTATTAGGGCGAAGATTTTAATTTTTTGAAAATATCTTAATTTAGTTTTTGGCGATGTTGTAATTGAATATTTAGGTAATATTTGATTTTTTTTTTGCCGAATTGTATATTTATTATATATTAGTTATTTTTATTAGCGCGAAGATTTTAATTTTTTTTAAATCATCTTAATTTAGTTTTCGACGATCTTATAATTGGTGGGTGGTTTTCTTTTCACGCACTTGCTTGATTTTTGGTTTGGTTGTAGTTGGTGGTTTGGTTGCAGTAATTGTAAAGAAGAAAGTGTTGAAAGTGGTCAAAAATATTAATTTATATAACTGTAACATTTTATTTTTTTTATTAAAAAATATACTGTAAGATTTTGTTTTTTCCTTTCCTTTCCTGTGTATCATGTGAAAATCAGAATTTTTTGTCAGATTGTTTTTCTCTCTTTTGTCAAATCTTGCAAAGTTTTCTCGTGAATGTTTGTCAAATCTTGGAAACAGTAAAATCAAGCAACTTCATCTATTTATTTGCAAGCTTTAACACACCAAAACACCATTTTAAAAACATCAGCTAACGACATCAAAACTATCAAAAACACATCAGGTTTGTTTTTCTTAGAATAATTTTTTATCTGCATCACATTTCATCAAACATTTTTAATAAATGTTTTTTTTATCTTCATTTTGGTTCTTTCCCTTTTCATTTTCAACCCCTTGTTCAAGTTCTTCAATTGAATTTAGGCACTTGATGCAATCTTCAATACTATAACTGGGCCTGGGTAGTGGAGATTGAATAGTCATAAAACTCCTTGATTCAACAGCATCATAACAACGCTCTATGTTGCTATCATGTATCTCACTCACTGGCTCTACTGCATGAAAACTCGTGTTCATTGAATCATCTTGATACTTTGCAAAATCAATAGGAGCTTCTCTTTCAGTCAAGTAATTATGGTGCTTTTTTGGCCAAGTAGATGGATGTGTCAAAGTCGTACAATAGTTTTGCCTCCTACGTCTAACAGGTCTTATTGTTGACACGACATCTTCATGCCTCATGGAGAAGCCGCGGTGTCTCCATGAGGCATGGAGATACTGACGTTATCTCCATGAGGCATGGAGACACAACCCGTGTCTCCATGCCCCATGGAGACATTTTCACACACTACCTCTCATTCCTCTTTCCTTACTCCATTCTCCATTTTTCCCTGATGTTTCATTAAGATTCGAGGCTGGAAACATTGGGAGCAGAAGATCTCATCTCTTGATTGATGCTTGTGGTTTATTTGGTTGGATCTAAAGAAATGTGATGTTTATAGTTTTCAAATTTGATTAAATAACTAGATTATTTTGGGGGTGGTAGGGTAAATGGAGAAGACTTGGAACTTTCAACTTCTTTTCCGATCAATGGTCTATTGCGGTCTGTGTTCTCCTAGGTGGAGTGCCTTTCACAGTAGTATGGTGTTGCTGTGTTGGTCATTGAGTTGATTTTTGTGTAGGGGTTTATATACAAGAATTTCACAAAGAAACAATGCAAAAAGTCTGACAAATGTGTCTGATTGTGTAGGCTGAACCAGCAGGCTGTTTACTCATCTTCTCATCAATATACAATACAATTAAACAAGTTTTCAAATGTAATTATTTCTCTAAAAATTTCATCTCAAAACAACAAATGGAAGACTCTCTTGATGTAACATTATATTCTTAATGCCGACTATAGATTTATATGTATAATGAAGATGTTCTTACATACACAGCTCATGTGCCATCATTTGCTGTTATATGGGGATAAGTTAATGTTTTGTTTTCGATTTTAAAAGATGGTTTATACCTTTATGGTTTATTATGAGCATATTTTTGTATGTATATACATGCCTCAATATTTGATCAAGCCATTTTAAACATTGTTCCCAACAAAACATATATTTTTTAATAATCCTATTACCCAATTCAGGGTTCGACATCAATTTTAGCTGAGAACACCAGTTAATGCAATGACTAAATAATAAGACTTCCTAATCTTATCATTTCTTTCCCTTACTCTAGCATTATTCCTTACATAGCATTTTTTTCTTCTCCTCTCCTATTAATAATTTGATTCAATTTGTTAACTTGGCAATTGCCATCATCATTTGCCACCCTCACTAAGCCTCATAATTTTACTTTTCTCGAGTTTTTGTCAAATCTTTTATTACTCTTAAATACCTATTTACTTCAATAATCATTGTAGGATTCCCTACAGTGGTTGAGAAGCTTGGATGAAGGTATACATCTCTATCCCACTGTGTAATGAAGAAATTGATTTGATAGCTTTTGAAGCAAAAACATAATTATGATACTTATATAGTTTTAAAAAATCATTATTTCATGTATATCATTAGATATTTATATATCCTAAAATGAATCTCATTTTAACAATATCACTTCATGAAATAGAAAATGTTGGAAGCTTTAACCTGTTATTAGAAAAATATTGGTCCGAATGTTCCTTTCGATCTTCAAAATTCCTAAGCTTTTATGATGATACTTTTTTATATATATAGAAAAATTCTAAATGTTTATATTTGAACTTCTTCGTGTTCTTCTTGTGAAGTTTGCCTTTTTTATGCAATCGTTCTTCTTGTGAAGTGTCCTTCACTTCTTATTATGTAATCAATCTTTGAGGCATGTGAGCCCATGTGCAGAATGGAAAATATAACGACGATCTTGCACGCGTGATCTTACTTTGTGTCCAAAAATTAATTATATATAGTTTATGTGTATTTCTACTTGGCTATTCAATTGGTTTGATGTTTTTTCTCTTGGCAAAAAACTATTTGTTATTTATTTATTTCATTTATGCTTATACTTCTAGATTGTAGCTGTGAATGATATACAGAATAATGGGTTTCATTGGGAGGAATAGGGTCACTTGACAAATTACGGAAGAATGAGATGTAGCTGTGAATAGTACACAGATGAATGTAAGAGAATTATTCCTGTACTTCCAGCACCAAGACAGATTAGCTCCACCGAGCTCGGGTATCTTGCATGCTCCCATTGCTTTCATTTCATGGTTTCTTTGCTCACATTGACAATCTTCACAAAAATGGTTTAGTCACATAATGATAGCACACTCATACCTCCAATTTTGAACTGCAGCACGAGTGCTTATTAAACTGGGACATGGCATAAGCTACAGGTTAATTTTTTAACCAAGTTTGTTAAAATAATGTAAATAATGTGAAGAAATGTATGGAATCTAATAATTGAGATTGTGTTCATTAAATGCGTTTCAATTACTAATGTTATAGATCATTTCCATTGATTGTTTTAATCCCTAAAGTAAGAAAGAAAGTCATTTTACAAGATAACTTTGTATTCATAATATAAATTTCATTAATCAGTCTATAGTTAAATATTTAGATGTTGTAAATAATTTGTTTTTTTTAACAAAATTACTTCTAAAATTATAACGGTTATCGTGCAACGCACGATCTCCACTAGTATAAGAAAAGATTAAACGTTCAACTTGTTTTGATTAAGTAAATAGATATTCAAGTTGAAGATCATGAATAATGCAACCCCAGTTGATGTTTGCACCACACACACGTTCTTCATCAGGGTCAGCAATCATTTTCATGCTTGTGTAGAGATGAATGATTTTCGATAGTCAATGAATGTGAAGGATGGGAAATGGAAAAAGCTATTGCTGACTAATTCCAAACATACCATTTCATTTCTAACCAAAATCCATTTCTGTGTTTCCTTGAACTTTTCTTAATATGGCATCCTTCCTATTCTTCATCACATTTTTCTCCTTGTTATCGACCCTCGTTTATGGTCTTTCCTATACAGAATTTGCATACCCAAATTTAACTGCTTCAAATTTCAAATTTGTAGATGCTTCTGGGAGTTTTTTGTTCTCTCGTAATGGGACATTTAAATCAGCTATATTTAATCCTGGTGCACAGCAAATCAGGTTCTACTTGTGTGTTATCCATGTGGAATCCAACCCCATTACCTGGATGCAAATCGCGATACACCCATTTCAAATTCAGGGATCATGAGTTTGACTGCGAATGGTATAGTTTTAAGTGAACAAGATGGAAGTTTGAAATGGTCTACTCCACGGTTGCAATCTTCAGTATCTGTCCTACAGCTTGCGGAGAATGGAAATCTTGTCTTGCTTGATCAATATAACGAGACTCTATAGGAGAGCTTCGGTAATCCAACTGACACAATTGTGATTGGACAGAAATTGAAAGTCAGGACTCTGATGTCCAGTGGAACATCGAGTGATGATTTGTCAACTGGTAGTTACGCTCTTGCTGTAACTGCATCTGATACCACTTTGCAGTGGCAGGCTCTCACAGACTGGAAAATATCTATGGATACCGCAGCTTATACAAACCCAAATTATGCTGTGGACTACATGGCAGTTAACCAAACGGGTCTCTATCTGTATGGTTCTAATGGTTCTGTAGTCGTGGTTCAGTTGAACTTGCCCCCGTCTAACTTTCGGATTGCCAAGCTGGACATATCTGGCCAGTTCATCGTCTGTAGCTTCACAGGAGCTGACCAAATTCTGAACTTTGTCGGGCTGGTTGATGAATGTCGAGTCCCATACATTTGTGGGAGGCTTGGTTTGTGTACCATTGGTATTTCATTAGATGATCCTGTGTGCTCTTGTCCATCTAGCTTCCGTGTAGTTCAAATTGTACAACTAACTGTGTTCCGGGCAACAATTCTTACTCATTGGCAGTTTCTTGTAAGACAACGAATAACAGCAATAATATGAATCCTTCATCTTTGTCTTATATGCGGCTTGGGTACAGTGGACTATTTCGCTAATGATTTCACTGTACCTGCCATGTATGGGGTAAATTTATCGGCATGTCAAGATCTGTGCTCGGGACCTCGGGTGATTGTGCTTGCTTAGGAATTTTCTATGATAATTCATCCGGTTCTTGTTACGTACTTGAAAACGAACTAGGATCAGTTGTGTTGAGTACCAAGAGCAACAGCCGGCTAGGATTTATTAAATCCATTTTCTTAGCTTCACATACAAATTTTGGCAGTGACAATGATTTTACTAATGATGCACTAGGATTTCCTACAGCTGCTGTAGTACTAGTACTGTTATCATTATCTGGTCTTATCCTTGTAATTGTAAATGGAATATTTTTGTAGAGAAGATCGAAGCTTCCCAAATTAGTGGAGAAGAAATCAAACTGCTCAACCTTCCTCTTTTCTGGTGATCTTGAATTTTCCATCCCGGGATTACCCTTAAGCTTTGAATATGAAGAGCTTGAGAAAGCAACTGAGAATTTCAAGACTCAGATTGGAACTGGTGGATTTGGAGCTGTATACAAGGGTATGCTCTCTGATAAAACATTTATTGCAGTAAAGAAGATCAATAATTTGGGTGTTTGAGCGAAGAAGGATTTCTGCACTGAGATTGCGATCATTGGAAATATTCACCATGTGAACTTGGTCAAGTTAAAAGGTTATTGTGCACAAAGAAGACAATGGCTATTGGTTTAGGAGTACATGAATCGTGGGTTGCTTGACAAAACCCTCTTTGGTAATGGACCGGTCTGAGAATGGCAAGAGAGACTTGAAATTGCAGTTGGAGTGGCACGTGGGCTTGCATACTTGCACAGAGGGTGTGAAAAAAAGATTATCCATTGTGATGTAAAGCCTGAGAACATTCTCCTGCATGATCATTTCCAGGCAAAAATATCTGATTTTGGGCTGTCAAAGCTTCTAAGCCCCTAACAGTCCAGCATGTTCACAACAATGAGAGGCACTCGTGGTTATCTTGCCCCCGAATGGCTTACAAGCTCCTCAATCACAGATAAAACTGATGTTTATAGTTTTGGAATGGTACTGCTTGAAATTGTAAGTGGAAGAAAAAACTGCTCATTCAGAACACAAAGTCATAGCCTCGACAAAAATCATAGTGCTGCACTCGTCGTCTTTCTCTTTACAGGAGCTCATTTATTTCCCGCTATATGCCTTGGAGATGCTTGAACAAGGGCGGTATTTAGAACTTGCAGACCCCAGACTACATGGTCGAGTTACCAACGAAGAGGTTGAGAAGTTTGTGCGTGTGGCATTGTGTTGTGTTCATGAGGAGTCAGCCCGGTCTGAGGCCAAATATGTTAAGTGTTGTTGGGATGTTGGAGGGTAATTTACCTTTAAGTCAGTCGAGGATTGAATCATTGAACTTTTTGCAATTTTATGGGCGTCGTTTTACTGAGGCTTCAATGGCAGAAGAAACCGGAGTTCAAGATGGGGTTACGTTATATCAAGAATCAAATGCTTCTCACACTAGCACGAATACAGTTTATAATACATGTTTCTCTTATGCATCATTAGAGCAAATATCAGGCCCTGGATAGTCGAAAATAAGCAAAAAGTAAGGCCTTACTTTTCCTGGTATCAGGGATGGGTGACGCGCGGAAATTATTACACTTTATACGCTCGCTTTCAGGACATCAAGTCCGGCATAAGTTGCACTCGGGATGATAGTTACTTCTATCAGGAAAACAGATCAATTATGCTATTTTTGCATTTGATATTAGTTTGCTAGTTCTGTTTGTGCAGCATCTGAGTTGATCGTTGGAGGCAACCAGATGTTGGAAGCTTTCCTGGTATTTATAATATGGTTCGATTTTGTAGTTCAAATAATCCTGTATCACGAGATATCTGGAATAGTAATAACTGGTGAAATAAAAAACTTGTACATATTATTGAAGCAATTCCAATTTTTCGGAAAGTCTTTTTAACATTCCTAGGTTTTATAAAAAATAATTAGATATTTGTTGTTATTTTTTAAACAGGAATTGTTGAATATCAAAAGCTTATTACATGGACGAATCTATGTTAATGATTTTAAATCTCTTTCAAGTGATTCCTTGTGACGAAAGATTTAAAAAACATCTTGCATAACTCTTCATATTTTAATTTATACAAATTCGTTCATTTTGCGAGAAAAATCAAGGGGTCTAGTCAAGTTTTACGTGGGTATCCCGTAGACGAGAGAAAATGATATTTTTGGAAGCTTGGGATTAATAAACTGGGGAGATAGAAATAACATGATGTGAATTAATTACGTTCAGAAAAAAAAAAAAAAAAAGTGAAACGTATTATGTAAATGTAACTTTAAATTTAAAGGATATTTTTGAATTGATTTATATAAAATGAACAATTAATCTGATATGACGTACGAATTAATAGCTTCTATGTTGACATATAATAGTGTCATATAGGATTTTCGGTTAAGGTTTCCAGCCGAGTAACAAATAGTATAACGATCAATAACCCGAGTGTCTATTAGTGTAAGAAGAAGAATTCAAAGACCATTTTAAATTTTTTAACAAACTCCATCGATCGTTGCTGAAATCAATCCTTATTTTTACTATGAAAATAACGAGCAAATATAATTCACAAACTCATGTTATCTTTTTGTTCAATTGATTTAAGTTGAGTATATATACTTTGTATTTAAATTTTGATGAATTTAACTAATATAATTACATCTTTGGATTTATAATATTTGGAGTTTCTAAAAATATTTGCACATAAAAGTCAACGTATATCTACTTTTTAATTATTTTTGAGTTATTTCACTTTGTCAGAACTATTCCTGTACAGAACAAAAACAAAATAGACGCATGAGGTGGCCCATGTGTATTTTATATTTTAAAAAAACTCACCCATCCCATGCATGTGTGTGTGTCTGTACGGGTTTTGTATCTGTACGTTTAGTGCAATCTATTTTTCTATAAGAAAAATACTAAATAACCCATTTGAATGATCACTTGTTTGATCATACCTTCACATGGTGTGTATGTTCTACAAAAATAAAATAATATTTTTTCTCTCAATATGTGTGGGATGATTATTTAAACGATCAAACAATCCAACACTATACTAGTATGACTTTTTTCTATAATGGAACAAATCAACAAATAAAAAGCCGCAACTAAGCAACGTACCACCGACTGATGACGTGGAAGCATATTATTGGTTTTGCTCACGCAGTTCTATTTGCATTGTCCAGTTATAATCGGACACATAAAAAATATAGAGCCCTAGAAGCACGTGAACCTCCCCGTGCACGATTATTAACTTGCCTTTGTTTAAGGCTTGAGAACAATTGGAGGAAGACTCTGGAGAAAAAAGTCGTTTCCGCCATGGCTTACGTTGAGAGAGGTAAATTTTATCTATTCATTTTATTTTTGATAACTTGTTAATATTTTGTTTAATTAATTTGAATCGGGTGTTGTTTTTGCTAATATCGCGTAGAATTTGCTGCTAAGTATTTTATTATTTATCAAAATTTCAATTATCATGATCGTGAAATCCAGATGATGCGTGAAATCAAGAATCAGTATATATGTTTAATAATTGTTTTAGATGTAATGAATTTAACGATTCAGTTTATAATTTTACATAATTCATCACATTCTTTTAGTTTACTTTTTCTTTTGCGTGCGTGAGAGGGAGACGCTGAATAAAATGGTCCAGAGTCAGGTCAAATGGTAGGAACTCTGAAATTTTCAGAGAATTTAAGCAGGCAATTTTGGTGGGTGGGTGGGTGAGTGTTTGTACGCTGCAGGGGAATTGGAAATAGGCAACTGGATTCTGGACAGCAATGTCAACCAGTAGGCTGTAGATGAAAACATAGCAATGTTTGTAGTTATATCCCAAGGACAGGATATTCTTCGGTGGAACCATGATTTAAAAAGGTGAGGCGCATGTAGTATGCCTCGAGACGGTATTTTTGAGACTAAAAATATGAGGTTCACGCCTCTAAATTTGAGGCGCGTGCCTTGGAGCATGAGGCGTGCACCTCATTTAAAATTTGAAAGGACCCTTCTTTAAAAAGAAAATGCTCATTTAAAAAGACATTTTGGGTCCAAACAAAACAATAAAATACCGAAAAAATTAAATATTTTCTTTCTTTTGGTGGACTATATCTCAATATACTAATGGCTATATATCCTATTTACTATATGCTCCAACTTTTATTTTTTTGTATTATTTTATAATTCCTTTACTTGTTTTTTTTTTTTTTTTTTGTATTTTCGTGAGGCTTACGCCTCTCTTCAGTACTTAGTTTCGCCTTTTTAAATTTTGGGTGGAACCAACAAAAAATGTGTAAAGGACTTGAAATCTGGGTGGATATTGCGCGGGATTTTCAATTTAAAACCTTCCCAACAATACAAAAGAGCTTTGCGGATGTCCATGGGATGTTTGAATATGAAAGCCGTTCTAATCTTCAATCAAGTACCCTTCTTATACGATAACAAGACTAAGTATTTTTCGACATGAATTTGGGGTCAGCTATGCGAATCATTACCTACTGGAAGATTTGAAGCAACAAGATACCCCAACTAAATGTGTATTAAGTGCATCTCGTGTCATTAGTTTGACAAAGGTGAATGTTGGTTGTCAACCTACAACAATCCTTTTCTTTTACTTGGACTTGAGAAGGGAAAAAAAAAACATATGCACTATGTTTTCTATGAAGAAATGAAAACTTAGCCGAGAACCTGAAGTGATAGTAGAGGGAAATGAATATTGAGTACTTTAATAAGGGCAGAAGATGACTGTTTATAATGTCATTTTAGACCCATTCGTGAAACTTATATAAGTCATATTTTTTATTAGTAAATCTATCTTTTGTTATTTTGAAGCATGGTTATTCTTCAGTTAAATTTATACTCAAACATCCGATTCAGCCTACTTATTATTCAGAAACTACAGCTTCAATAATTCTTTGATCTAATTGAAGTCTGGTATCTTATGGTACCTCTTTCCTGACATGTACTCATGCATAGGTGTCAGACAAAGATAATTTAACATAACAATTTCATTGTCTCTCGGTGTTACCTTCTGTTTTTCTAGTTCACAAATAAACTGTTGTACATTGAGTTGTGAGATGTTATGTTATGTAGACTCGTTATCTTCTTCTTTGGTATCTACTGAAAGACAATAAGTTTGAAAAAATGAAAATTTTCCATCCTGTGAATTCCCTATCAGATTTGAAGGCAAGGTTGGCTGGTATAGCGAGGTTAAATGTGTTTTTGTAGTCTTGTTTCTTTCTTATTGGAATATGGTTTGAGGGGCTGGAGTAGAAAGATGTAAAAGAGATCTTAAACTAGTTACTAGGATATAGTGATACACCTCAGATGTCAACTTGGAATGGAATTCAAATGAATCTAGATTTTTTAAATTCTGTCCCCTCAGCAGATTTTACCTACAAAAAGAAAGAGAATGTGGCTAACAGTTCACATAGATTCGAAAAGTCGAAGTATATATTAAAGAATTACAGTTGGAATATGATAACCATGAAAGGAGATTAACTACAAATATATTCATCGCTCTTTATTTTTCTATGAATAATTTCTCCAGGTGTCGTCAAATCCAAGAAATCAATATGGCGATTACGGACAATCACAGATTTCTTTTGGGCAATTGTCAACTTCATTGGCGTCTTCTTCACTACAATGTTTTCGGTAATCTTGCGATCTTCCCATGTGTAATTTCAGCCAATATGTGAATCATGTTCTCATTTTTTCTACATCTTCTGCAGATGGAAAAATCAGATGCTTACAGGAAAGGATCAGGTGCCAGCAAGAAATGGGGTGGTGGTGGTCCAGGAGGTCCTGGAAGCGGTCCATATGGTGGTGGTCCACGTGGGCCACCCCGTGGATTAGACAATGTTCGAGGGATTGACCACAGTAAGTCTTGTACCACCTCCCTGAATGCAAGAATATTTCAATTTTAACTTTCTCTCTTTTCTTTTTTTTTTTTTTTTTTTTTTTAACTGAATTTTTCAAATTCTCAATCCTCAGGCTCGCTTCCAGCCTGTGGCTCTTGTTGTGGATGAGGTGCCAAATATATCGGCACTGCTGCCATCACCATTGGGAAATTTTCTTGAACCAGTATGAATTATTACCTAAAACTTGTATCTTAGGGATGAAACGATGTCCTAGTATGTAACCAAGTCCAGTTTATATTTGGAAAACAATATTTTTTTATGTTTGCAGAAGACAAATATGGTATATTACTGTTTTCCTGAAATTATCTCTTTTATTGTACTAATTATATCTTTCTTGCTAAGATATGGAATCTAAATGGCCTATTCTCTCTACTGGAACAATGTAATGGATGAATACTCAATTTTTAAATGTTCACCTGGGACTGTCTACTGGCTCCAACGATCATTTCATATTCCGTGTATGCTGCTTGTTTAAAAACAAATATATTTGTTATGATGTCAATTTTTTAACCTGTACGTGAATTGCATCTTTTGAAAGAAAAAAACATACTTCACAAGAAGCCACTGTTAATTCTCTTTGTTCTGTTCAAATGTCATGTATAAGCGAGAGGTTTTATACGATCTTAAATAAGTGAAGTCATTTTATCCATTCCAATATGCTGTCAAGCTTTGCTGCACTAGATTGCTTATAACTTTGATGAAGTTTTGAGTACATAACTTCTTGGTACTACAGCAATTGGAAGCAAGCTAAAAATCAAGGTGTCGTTTTTAAACAGTATAGCTAGCAACAACTTATCAAGACAGACAATGATGCTGGCGTATTCTCTAGTCACCGCTTAAATTGTATAATCAACCACAGCATTCTACCCGTTATGATACCGGACGATGATCAACCACACTGGGATTGAGACAACCAAGATTCTTCCTATGAAATTTGTACTCTATGCATCGGTCAATCATGTCAAGATTTCGTGTAGTCCCAGCAATTCTTCCACTTCCAGAATAAATTTATTCTTGCAACTAGCAGCTTGGCAAAGCCATTACCCATATGATATAATAGCTCTCTATTTCGCGTTATCAGTCGGCATCCATCTTCTCTTTAGTGATATCCCTTAGCCCAAGAAGGTACAGAATATATAAGAGTTCCCAAAATAAATGAAATACCAATTGTGATGCTGGCATAAGCATATGCCATCCATGGGTGCTTGCTCTGCATCATTTTATGAAATTCAGCAATGAAAGTAGAAACAGTACTTAGACAACCAAGTAGTCCCAATTGTAGTGCTGATGCCACGGTATCAAAATTCTTGGTATCAACCTGTGCCAAAACTCATCCATTGTTAGAAAAGGATATTGCAAGGGAAAGAGATAATGAAAGATAGCCTAGTAAAGCATAGTTTAAAAAGCTTTTTTTTTATGTAAATCGTATGAAATCCTTATTATATAATACCATTTCTTTAAACTCGTTGAATCAAAACTAATCGACTCCAAAATGCATTTCAAATCAATTGAGAAGATTTTGCAGGTGAGGATGGTAAAAATTGAATTTTTATTACTGAGTTTTTGTATGTATATGGAAAGATAGAGAAGAAAAATAAGAGGCAAGAGGAAAACATATAAGAGAGGAATACAGTTTGGTGAGGAGAATTAGACACCACTAAATATTATTAACAAAGAAAAGAAAGTGAAACTTATATATTATATTGTCCGGTAGAGTCTTACATTGCATACCCAAAGTGCACTAGGAGTAGAATCTTACCGTTTTCTCAAGTGTTGCCAATGCAGCCATAATACAAGCAGCAAGAATGTTGGCAGTGAGAGTCCCAAAAGGAATCCATTTTAACGATCCACCACGTCCATTAAAACGAGCTAAGAACCACCTGATCCAGACACCAAGAGGTCCGACTATACAAGCCAAGAAAAGCTGAGCTTTGGCACTATCATTGTTGAACTCACGCTTTACTAAAATCTCAAACACGCTCAATAATACGCCGAGGGTCAATAACATCACCACAAGGCCAGTCAATAGGCAATGCCGTTCACGCGAATTACGAATACTCGTGCACCTAGAGATGACACCATTAGAACTTGTATCCAACCTTATGAGAAGCCATTTAAAACCTTTGGCAGTATGAATACCAAATACGATTGAAGAGGCAGCTAGTAACAAGCCTGCAATGTAAATTTGGGTTAAAGGAAAATACAGCACATTATTTAAGAGTATTATGTTGCATATAAACAGGTCTGTTCAATACATGATTGAACAGTTTAATATGCTCAGTATGTTTATGATGAACATGATATAAATGATGCATGATAGCTCTTATCATTCTGTTGAACTAATTAGTCCGTGCATGGACACAAGGACGCAAGAAATGGCATATAGCCCATGCATTCAAAAATTACGAACGTATCGGTTGTGCACTTATGTATAGACAATAGTATGTTGACTCGACCTTGAGAATGTTCATTGAAAAATTTTCTGCCTGTTTCAGTTTATTTTGAATAGGGTCAAACAGGAAACCAATTCTTTCATTTGTCCTTGCGTAATTATAAAGTCGATTTTGATACAACAAAGTACCTATAAGAAAGCCAAGGAAAGCAAACATCCAACGTCCTTCACGACTTAAGTCTAGCATTTTCTGATTCCAGCCACTGAATGTTGTAAGGCTTCCTAAGAAACCAGTCGACAATCCAATAGCCAACTCATCTGAAACTTTCGCAATATCATCTTTGAAAACAACACCAAACCAACCCATCAAGAATGAACCAACCTGAAACAATGCACATAATTTGCAAGATTAACTGAGAGAGAACAAGTGATAAGAGAAATAACGTCATACTATGGAAGTAACAGTTTTCATGTGTACTGTGCTTTCGTGTATGGTAAGGTAACTAGACAGCACTATATAGCATGATGAAAGGAAAAGAGGTTGGAATCTTGTCCATTATAATGTCCAATATGACAGAAATTCAGGTAGTATCCGGTTGAACATTATCTATATTGATAATGGATTCGATGACATTGTACATATTACATTCCAAACACCCATGAATGGGAGAATCTTAAGTTCATATGCATGTGATTGGGGCTTCAACATGAGCAGAAGGGCAATTGTGCTTGTGCATGCATGCGTGTAGAGAGAGAGAGAGAGAGAGAGACCATGTTTGAAGGAATATCAGGATACATATAACTTTGGTCACTTGTAGCACCAACTACATGCGGTCCAAATAGCTTTTGGAGACCATATCTGGTCAGGACCTGCAAAAGTATTACAAGAAAAGCTTTAGGAACCGCAAATTTCAATGAATTCTAGTAGGACCAAATGGAAAATATCAGGAAAAAAATCATTTTCAAGCCACTGTCAGTTGCTGATCATGCAATAAATGATGAATCTACAGACAAAAACCACCAGATGTAAAGGAGAATTTTTTTCGGGTTAATAGGCAGGAAGCCAGGTAATAAAAACCACCAGATATGGAGCAGATATCAAAGCATTATGTACAGAAGGCAGAAGACACGGAGGAAAAGCATTTGATATGATAATTTTAAGATTTCAACAATTCATCTAGAGAATCTAAAAATTGGATCAAGACAGAGCAATAAGATTATAGTCTCCTGTTTATGATCAGGGATGTCTTAATTCAAAATTCCAGAAAGAGTATCATACCCAAACTTACTTCTGCTATCGATTTTACACTTTGTTATATATAATCCATACTCATGAAATCACGGTGAATTTAAACAAAATGATACACAAGCTATCCAATTATACAATAGTATTTGGAGTCGATTACTCATAGTCGATATACTATTATGCATCTATAGAGTTTTAAGATGCAAAATAGCCATTCTGCAGATTTCAAGGTCAAATGATATATGCTAGAACATAGAAAATATAAAAGGTTAGTAATTAGTATACTACCCCAAGAATTCCAAATATTGCGAGACTGAGGAGACATAGGCCATACTTCAACAAACCTGGCACCTCTTTTTCATGCTCCTGTGTACAAATCAATTGAAAGATAAAGTCAATTGTGCCAATTTCATCTTTCAAAATATTCATCCTAATACTAGGTGTTATGGATAAAGTCCTACTCCCTACTTATGAGAGCAACAATGAACAAAAGTAAAATTAGAAAACAAGAAAACCACATAGATTTATGGTGATTTGCCTTTAATGTAAGAGCAACATCCATTATGCCACTTTAGCTTTTTACTATAATCTATGATGTACAGACATGAACAAGTGTGTCCAACACGATACGTGTCGGATAAGTTGACACGTAATTTTTCAAAAAAGTACCAATACAACACGTTAATTAAATTCTTTAAAATTCTTTATTTATATAATATAAATTTAGTTTTACACTTACTAATTTTTCTTGTTGAAATCTATTAAATATAATACTTATTCATTATTTACTAATAATTTTGAATTAAAATATATAATATTTAAAAAAAAATTATGATAGAGTATCCAAAAAGTGTCTGACGCGTATCGGAGATGGACATGCTACCCTAGTTGAAGTCTGCGCTACAGAGACTATGAACAAAAAAAATGACCTTGGAAAATCCTTCATATAGAAGTCTCCACATAATCCAACACCGTCATCTTCATGTTCAAGTTGAACAACGATGTTCCAAACTACTGGGACTACAAACCAATGGAAAAGAAGAAGAAAGCTCACTTTCTTTTGATCTTTAGATGGGTGAATTGCATCAGTAGAAAGGGGAGATATAGTCTGCAAAGTTGATGGTGATATAGGGGAAGCAGTATTCATAGCAGTATCTTCTTGAATGGGAACAACAACTCCATTTTCTATCCCATTATCGAAAGAGAAACGGTGCCTCCCGCTTTCACTGTACCTACGGCTATAAAGTGCTCGATCCCCAATATCACCTGCCTCAGAAATGGACTCACTTTCAACATCATCGTCTACAAGATGTTGGATTGCAAATGATAAATTTGAAGACTGCCTCCTCAAAGAAGAATTGGCACTACTTGCTCGACCAAATGATCCACTCCGTCTAGGTACAAACTCACGAGTCTCACGATCCATAATCCTTTGCTCAACTTCACAGATTTCTCGAAAATAAAATTCAATTAGTTACGTCCTGTAGATAAGCAAGTTCAAATAGAATATCATCAGCTCAATTTTCTATTTATATATAAGAAAATAATTCATATTACGAGACCTGTCAAAGTTTTATGTGGTTACTATCGTCCTATTGCAACCCTTCTCCTTTACCCAAGCTTAGGTCTGGGTATGAGAAAAAAAATTCATATCACATGACAACACAAAGTTTTATGTACTTACTGTCATCCTATAGCAACCCTTCTCCTCTACCTAGGCTCAGGACTGGCTATATAAAACATAGGTTGAGATTTTATAATGATTGTATCACAAAGGAATATACATAACTATAATCTGTAATAAAGCTTTCTACAAAATGGCACAGGAATGACAGGGACAAAATAAATAGACTTCCCAAAAAAAAAAAAAAAAAAAAAAAAACATAAATCGATGGAGACAATTCCTAAATGATTCACTGTTAAAAACAAAACTAAAAACAATCTGGAATCTAAAACTTCATGGTTTGAAAACAAGATTGAGCTAACTTATAAATCCTTCATGTGATCACATACAAGGACGTGTTATAGACTATAGAAGATAGAGTAGAATTATGAAATATTAATAAACGTGTTTGTCTATCACTTTTAAATTGAAAATAGTAAATGCCAACCA
The DNA here is from genome assembly GCA_019395295.1 of Osmanthus fragrans. NCBI lineage: Eukaryota > Viridiplantae > Streptophyta > Magnoliopsida > Lamiales > Oleaceae > Osmanthus > Osmanthus fragrans. Next base: position 37,413,721 of record CM033341.1, on the reverse strand, counting down.
CCATCTCTAAAGCACTGGCTAATTAACAAACACTAGCAATGAGAAAATTATACAATAGTACCCAAATAATGAGCCATATGTATTAAATCTTTATCAAATTCCTGTGATTACAAAAACATAGTTCTATTCTTCTATTTGTCAATAGACATACTGCAAAACAAGTATTAGCATGAATATTAAAAAAATTTACACTTGGAGAGAGGAAATCAAAAATAAAATCATTAATTTCATGTGGATCATTTTAGTTGATATTCTTTCTCAACCCCTACCCCCAACGCCGCGACCCTACCCCTTTTCCCCCTAGACCTGTCTGTTCGACTCGACATTCTCCAAGAGAGACCCTTCTAGAAATCAAATCAAGATTTCTCATCATTTTACCACAGCAAACTCCTTTTTAATAAGATTAAATTAATTAAAGGGTTTTTTTTAACCTAAAAAAAAAAAAAACGACACTTGGTTAGAATGAAACAGTAGATTACGTGAAAATGACAAATACAATAGAACCAATATCAAAATTATGTTGGAAAAAAAACTAAATCACGTAAACAAGAATGTCAAATCCATTTATATTTAAAAAATTGTAGTTATCACAACAGTTTTAAATCAAAGCAAAATCACACGGCTTTGAGTGGAAGTCCAAAATTAGGTGGACCCATGATTTGATCATCACTCAAAATTTTCAAGAACAGGCAAAGGAAAAAGAGAAAAAAGAAAGAATCATATCCCTACCAACACTTTCATTCTGACCACAAAACATTTGCAAGAAGAAAAATTAAAACACCATTAAAAACCCAATAATATTGGCCCCGTGAACGATTAATAAAAGCCATATTATATTCAACTTCATGAATAATTTCCAAAATCCCATTAAAAAGTTTTCACTTTCTGGGCCTTTGTGCTAAAACTATGAAAATTTAAAAAACGCACGTGAATCCACATGAAAAGCTTGTTGCATGTATGTGTGTGTATATATATTTATATGGATATAGAGAGAGAGACGTACCAGATAGGTGTAATATGTATATTCGCACAATTATATATACCATATATGATATATATATATATATAAGTCCGGAAGGCTGTGGATGTTGAGAAACTAATCTGAAATTACGAATTTTTTTAATGTAAAACCCCGATAACTGGGATTATTGACAACAAAGAATTATGGTGTGTGGAAATAAATTGCAGGGAAGAAAAATGGCTGTAATTGTACTGCAAGAATCTGAAATGGAGGGCTCTAATAATTTCCGTGCCGTGTGATGCAGAACCGGCCTAATATTGAACCGTTTTATATAAACTGTTCCTATCACATGGGTTTTGACTTTTTGTGCCCCTACACAATTTTTTAATCACAAGTTCACCAACGACTCTGAGTAATGATAAACTGACTTCGATGCAGATTGTAGTAATAAATGAGTTCACAAGTCTAACGATGGGTAGTTGTCTAGATTCGGACAATTGGGTTTGTATTTAGATGGTACCTTCCTTGGCCTAATCGAGACAATTATTTATTTTTCTCTAAAGAACTTTGATTGATTATATGAACCATGCTACAAGTACAACATTGATTGACAACATTAGTTGACAATCACTCACATGGAAGGAGAGTCCACGATGAATAAAAAAATCGTGGACCCCCCTTCATGTGAGATGATTGTCAACCAATGTTGTCAAGAAACGTTGTACAAGTAGCAAAATTCTTGATTATATTGGACTTTTTACAAGGACGAGTCGTAACTTTTTGAAAGAAAAAAAAAATGTAATTTTGGAAATATAACACGAGCTTAGTTTGACAATTAAAAAAAGTACCGACTTTTAGATACTTGCGTAAAGATATAAATCCGTCTTCTATTAAAAGAGGCAATCCCTCATTCACTATTCATTTAGGATGTAATTTGTATTCTCATGTTATCCCTCCTTTTGTTTTTTATATCCAACTTAACACTCACACATGCCATCATACTTGACTTCCTTTTCACACAAATTGTGTTTACAGTTGGATTTCGTCTATGTTTGTGATCTAGAGTTGTAATTTGTCTTTTGACCTCCTTAAAGTCAACAATTTGGGTATATATCTACAAAATAAATTACATATTTAGAGGGAACAAGGTAGAATTAAGAAAAAAAAGTAGAGATCGCGGGGTCGAGGGCAACGCCCCCACGGAGATCTACTATTTGCTAAAAAAAAAAAAAAAAAAGGACCGTGTCTCCGTGACACGAACAACATTATATTCAACTATTTGCCAATAGTAAAAGATGATTGTTAGAATTAATTTTACCAATTTAATTTAATTTATGTTATTATGTTAATATTATTAAAATTTCATTTACGCAAATTTGGATGGTGTCGATCTGATATATATAACACAAGGACTTAGCTGTAAGAGATGAAAAAAGAGCAAAAAAAATTAAATTTCAAGTGCACCACACGGAACACTTGAAATGCTCCGTATCACGGATAGTATTGGGCAAATAAACTCGTGGGCTCGCCGCAAAAGCCCGAGCTCAGCTTAGATTGGGCCGAGCCTTTTTGGGGGACGGGCCGAGTTGGCCCGCGAGTTCGAACATATTTTTAAAAAATGAAAAAAAAACCTGGAATGTAAAGAGGAAAGCGCGGCGCAGCTCGGTTCGAAAAAAGTCCGAGCCAAAGCGTCGAGCCCGATTTTTTCGAGCGAGCAAAAGCTCAGCTCAGCTCGGGTCCGCAAAAAACCTGATTCGTCGAGTCTGAGTCTTGATTTTGGACTCGCGAGCCGGCTCGACCCAACTCGTTGATACCCCTAATTACGGAGCCCGCAAAAAGCCTGATTCGTCGAGCCTGAGTCTTGATTTTGGACTCACGAGCCGGCTCGACCCGACTCGTTGACACCCCTAATCACGGAGCTCTTAGCTCCGTGTCACCGTGACACGGAGAGTGACATGACTCGTGTCACGGAGCTGAGCACTCAAGTGCTCTGTGTGGAGCACTTGAATATATATATATATATATATATATATATATATATATATATATATATATATATATATATCAGATCGACACCATCCAAATTTACGTAAATGAAATTTTAATAATATTGACACGAGCATAAATGAAATTAAATTGATAAAATTAATTCTAACAATCATCTTTTACTATTGGGAAATAATTGAATATAATGCTAATGATTCAATTTGGATGATTTCAATTGCCCATATCTAAGATTCAAGATATAATTACTATAATTTAACATATTTAACCCACTAACATTAGCTTCAAAATAACTTAGCCTGTGCATCGCACGAGCAGAAACTAGTATCTCATAAATAATGGAAAAATAATGAAATAAGGCCCTGTTTGATTGCCTTCAAATTCCATGAAAAAAAGGAAAACAAATTCATTTTCCTTGCAATTTGCCATGTTTGATAGCCATATTTTTATCGACCATGCTATGTGTACACAATAGCTTACACCCCTCTCACATGGGAGAGGGACCCACACATAATAAAATATTCGTGGACCCCTCTCCATGTGAGAGGGGTGTAAGCTATTGTGTACACCATGAGGTGTACACATAGCTTTATCCTATTTTTATAGGAATTCCTTTTCCTGAAGTCATGGCACGTGACCCATTTTCCCTTAAATCGAGGAATTGCTTTTCTTACCATATTGGTGGGAAAAGCAATTTCAGGTTTTTATTTTTATTTTTTTTGGCAATTGAAACACATTCTAGACTTAATGGTAAAAAAATTTATCCATTTAATTAACAATTTGTATGAAAAACAAAGTCAAACGAACACAAAAAAAAAAAAAAATTTTGAATTTTTTTTTTTTTTTATTTTTTGGCAATTCAAACAAATTTTAATACATATTGTAAAAAATAATCACTCAAAAAGTAACAATTTGCATGAAAAATAAAGTTAAATGGATTAGGTGGAAAGTTATATCAATCAAACCTTATTAATTACAATTCTCTCTAAAATAAATTCTAGACAATTCAATTCCCTACAATTCATTTTCTTTCCATCCAAATTTCACATTTGCAATCAAACGACCCTAAAAGAAAAGAACAAATTTCTTCTTAAATGAAAAGAGCTTTTATGTGGCAAATGAAGATAATTTTGTTTTGTAAGATTGAATCAGTACTATTATTGCTTTTCTTTATCGAATAAGTCAGGATTTTGGCACTGCGAAATTCGAACACACTCAATTATGAACTTGTTCATGAAATTTGGGGTTGGATTGGCATAATTTTTGCTTTTGCTTTTATTTTTATTTTTGCTTTCTGTTAAAGAGTTTTTTAAGGAATTTATTTTAATTTTTGTTTGAAAACTAATCTTGAAAAGAACTTCATATTTCAAACAATTTTAGAGATAACCACATTCGACCAGCTTTTTCGAAAAAAATTTCTAAGTAAGAAAACACTTTTATAAAATTAGTTAAACGGGATTAAAAGCTACTTTTGAGTGTCAACTTCTCCTTTTGATTTTAAAAAGTCACATCAAATGCACTCATTATAAGGGTCTGTTTGGTACGGATTAAAATTTGATTTTAATCTAAATAAAAAGTTAAACAATCAATATTAACAACATATTTCATAATCTCATAACTTTTCAACCACACATTTCAAAATTTTCTATCATAATCCAATAAAAAATATAATTTTAATTCTCACCAAACACCCTCTAATTCAACTTTCCAACTGCTCGAAAATTAGAAGAAGACAACTAAACATGCCTCGAAACTTGACGTGGGTGTAGTAGGTTACTTAATCCACTATAGGGCCAAACTTTGTGCAAAAAGGTACTAAACACGTAACTACAGAAACATGTTCAAAATACAAGGCTATGCTTCCACTATAAATGGGCACAAGTGTAGGCCCACTTATTGGCCATACAGTACAGTCGAAGTCTGTAAGCAGAACTAAATATTTATAATAGTATCTCCAAGAGACTCTTTAAAAGTGGAATATTCTCCATTTTAAAGAGTCAATCTTTAAAATTCTACTCCAAGAGACTTTTTAATTTAACATTTTAAAATACACTGGTTTGACTCTCCAAATTTGGAGAGCCAAACCTACCTCTCTATAATTTAATGTTTCAAAGATTCCAATTTTCAATGCATAGTTTATTGACTTAATTAAATAAATATACTTTAAAAATGATATAATTATTGGAGGGAAGATAGTAAAAATAAAAGAATAAAAAAACAATAAATACATATTGAGAATGGTAAAATTAAAAGTTAAAAATAAAGAGGCTATTGGAGCATTTTAAAATTTTTGCTCTTTAAATTTATAGATGATCTTTAAATTGTAAAATATACTTTTTAAAAATAGAAAGCTTCTTAGAGATGCTCTAATCGAGTTAATTATGTTAATGATTACTGAAGTTTTGAATAATAACACTAATGACCATTATTCTTTGATTTTGTAAATGTACGAATCATCACAAGTAATATAATAAAATAGCATTTTTCAAAATAATGAAATAGTGCTCTTAACTGGATGTGAACGAATTGATGAGTAGAAGTGAGAATGAATTAAAATGCGCGGAAGACCATTTCACAATAATTACGATTGGGGTGTTTAGATTCCCCCTGAAACATTTGGTTACGAGTTTAGATTCCCCCTTCCAATACTTTCTCGGTCGAGTCTGTTGCACTAAACTTGTCTAGTGTGGTTAACTTGGCCGACAGCTATTGCGTTAGCCCGAAAGTTTACTCAGTGCGCACCTACATAGTAGCGATTACGAGTTCCCCTATAAAAAAAAAAAAAAAAAATCACAATCATAACTATATTTAAACTACCCATTTGAGAAAAGAGAGTTTAATTCAATAAAAATAATGAGTGAACTTGTAGTAAATTAAATAACCTATGTTGTATGTTAGACAAACTTAAATTTTAACTTTAAATTGATGAATAAAAGTGTTATAACTCATGATTTCACCAAAATAACACATCTTTAATCTGTTTTTTTAGGTTCAATTCAAAAGTTCTTGTTCAATCAAACTCACTAAATCAATATTTTGTATATCTCGAAATTAAATCAATCGTATCAAGACAAGTGAACTCACTATATCTCTATATGAATTTGAATAAGTTTTAACTAAAACGCATTAAATCACATATGAATTCACTAGAGACCGCAACAATAGTAAAAATGCATATTTATATTAAACTAAATTGTTGACTTTTATTACGTGGTCTAAATTAATTACTTTTGTCGATTTGTCACCATCCATAAATCATAGAAATATTGGTCAAATATTACAAGCATTTAAAGAAAAATAAAATTTTAGTAAGTTAAAAACTGAAATTTTGAGACTTGAAATTAAATGTTCAAAATTAGATTAGGTTGTCCTAATAAAAAGTTTAGCTATTCAACATGGAATAAGAAAAATGAACTAAAGGAGTAGAATACACCATCGTGTTTTAAATAAAAACAAGAAAGAGATGATGTCTTATACCAAAAATTCGCTTCTCTCTCAAATAAAAAATAAAAAATCTGGTTCGAGAAAAGGTCCTTCCTCCCCCCATCTTGGGGACGGCGTGGCGCGCGGCAAACACGCCTTAATTGGCCTGTTTGCGTGAACCGGGGCGATGTACCAGAGCAAGTGGGCGGCCGTCCACTTTTTCCTTCAATTTAATCCTCAATTGGGCCCATGGACCCAATTATTTTTGGAAAAAAAATTCATAATTAAGATGTATAGTTTATATCAATTCAAAAATAAGGTATATAGTTTAAAAATTCAAAAATCGAGTTTATATATAATTAATTAAATATATTTATTAATTAAATATAATAAAGTCACAATTATAAAATTAATGGTTACAGATTTATAATAAGGTCACAAATTATTTATTGGTCACATATTATCAAGTTATTAAGTCACAGATTATTTCGAGAAAAATTTTATAGGTCATAGTTTATTTCAAGGTCACAGTTTATTTGTTGGTCACAGTTTTTCAATTAGTTGGTCACAGAAATTTTTCAATCACACATTATCAAATTTTTAGGTCACAAATAAATACTTGGTCACAATTTTTAGGTCACAATTGAATGTTTAGTCACATATTAATAAATAATTGGTCACATACACCAGAAACCCCGAATCTCGACCCCAATAATTGGTCAGAGATCGACCAATAAGAGAAACTTGTCGCTGTCTATGCTGTCACACAAGCAATGGTTAAAACTAACAGCTAAAGTGGCGCAACCGTCTGATAGTCATGTCAGATGCACCACCAACGACGGCGAACCCTTGAGTACGTTTGTCACGTACAACGACGAGAACTCTCTCCATTGCTCACAATTTCTTGGGCATTTCTCCAACGCAGAAACGGTAGTAGACTCATAAACTGCTTCAAGAAAAAACGGACATTGTGCTCGTCAAAACCAATTCCAGGCCAAGCCCATCACCCTGAGTTCTCACTCTCTATTGCTCACAATTTCTTGGGCATTTCTCCAATGCAGAAACGATAGTAGAATCAGAAACTACTTCAACAGCTGCCACCATCACCACCAAAATCACTCTACAAACTAGATCCAAAAAGCGGCTTAAACAAAAAATGCAAATCAAGACAACAGCAGTGCCGGGTCACTGAGCCTCACACAGCGCCACCTCGCTACCCTTGGTTGTGCCGTCTACAGTGAGGAACCTGGGAGAGGGAGAGAAGGCAGTGGAGAAGAGGGGAAGAGATGAAGGACAGACGTGAGACGTACAAATCGTCGCTGCTGCACTTCGTTGGTCTCAGTCGGCAACGACGAAGGTTGGCAGAGTGGAGAGAAGGGAGAGATTAGAAGGAGCGACCCACTAGAGAGAGAAAGTTTAAGAGGAAATGACTAGGTTTGAAATAATTTGAAAAATATTTAATAATTAATTATTATATGATACCTGATTTATGCATAAAAAACTTATGGCTTGACTTTTGCACTGGGTTCTTGATACACCTGGTGGGGTGTAATTTCCTCATTATTTTTTTCTCTTTTTGGCCCATGTCTCTGAATCTACTCTCTTTTACATAATTTTTACGGATAATTGCAAGTTTTTCTCTAACCTTTTATTATCGCACCCGTGTTCTCAAACCATGAGTGCAGTCCAAATGGATGGAAACCATCCAGTCTGCCATAGGGGTGTCAAAGAGCCGAGCTGGCTCGGGCTCGAGGTGCAGGCTTTTTTGCGAGCCGAGTCGAGCTTTGGCTTGGGCTTTTTCTAAGCCGGGTTACCCCGTTTTTTCTCTTTTGCTATCAATTTTTTTAAATTTTATATATTTTTCGAGCTCGTGAGCTGAGCCGGACTCGGCCTGTTGCCCTAAAAGGACCACCGAGCCGCGACCCCAACTCGGGCTTTTTGCGGGCGAAGCCCGGGCGACCCGAGCCCGTGAATTTTTTTGCCACCACTAGTCTGTCGTCAGTTGACCAACAAAATAAAAATGGTTGAATCTTAAAATAAGTTTCAACATTTCAAAATTATAACCTATTAATTTTAAGTTTTAAAATAAAATTAAAAGACCATAATACATATTGTAACTTGTATTTTAATGGTATGAACGTGGGGGTTGAATTTCTCCCTATAAAAGGGAGTGATTTTTATGGGGTCAAATATAACATGAAAAATATAATTTCATAGAATACTCTATATACTTATATATTATTTTCTATGATTTTGACAATTTGATAAGGGTTCATTCACTTATCTATATATGGTCGTGTCCGTAGAAGGAGAATGGACTATGAGCCACATGAGTTTTATCTTGGAGCCGTGTAGCGCCGAAAATATCCGCACGAAGGGGAGACAACACAACTTTAAGACAGTATTTTTGACGTGACTTCCAATACTTGCTTTCTAAATCTCTTCTCTATTTTATGTTATATTATTTTTGAATTATATTTACGTTATTTAAAAATAATTTATTATATTAATTGATAATTTATCTACACACAAATCACCCTATTTTCCCAACAAAAATATGACGTACAAAGTACAAAAAAATGCTCTAACTTCACTTGATACGGTGGTCAATCATCAAATTCAAACTCCTCTACTCAAGCCAGCTCCATATTTAAAGATGATGTATTCACAACTATCATTACTTCATGCCATACCAAAGGCATCCAAACAAGAGATGATATCTCAAACCCATAATTTTGCACATCTTATTCTGTTGTCTTTCCTTATCAATTTAAAGAAACAGTCAAAAGAGCAAAGCCACTTGACACATCACATGAATTGCTCTTAACTCTCATGCACTTTTTATCCTCTCACTGCTAGATATTGCATAACCCATGTCAACTTTTCCGTATGCTTACAACAAGAATGAATACAAAAGTTCTCTAATTATTAAATTGAATCTTGTCTATATATCATGTTACCTAGCACTATGGCTTGATTCGGTATGACTGTGATTTTAAGAGAATACGTCGTAATTGTGCTGAAGGAAGAATGAGCAGTGGGAACAATTAAATAAGTATTCGGTTTATTTTTATTTCAATATTTCTATTTCTTTGATAACCAGAAATCGATCTCTAAAATCAATCTCGAGTGGAGCCTGCATACCAAACATCCACATTATGTATTTGGGTGGACATGCATCAACTTGCAACATAGAACAAAGTAACTTACTACAAGCTCCATATATATAAAATGGAATCCCACAAAAACAAAGGGAATTACACTTCTTAAACAAAAACAAACTGGACACACAGCTAAAGAAACTGTTACAAGAAACATAAAACCAAAAACAAAAGTGTCACAAATTTTGCCACCCTTTTTGCACACTTTCTTACGTATGTTAATTTCTAAACTCTCTTATACTCAACCTTTATGGGGAGGACACTGATAACATTTGGTAAAGACTCCAAATGTGTCAATTTGGTGTATGAAATTTACCATACTTGCCCACCCTCCAAATCCAAAACCAACAATAAATACCCATACTACAACAAATATGTTCATTGAGTATAAGCCACCCCAACCTCCTAGGAGTTTTGGTGGTCTCTCAATTGCATTCTGTGAAAAACAAAAGAAAAATGTACATTAGTAGATATTTTAAATGAATAATTCATGAAAAGAAAAATAAAAAGACGTAAGTTCGTTATATAGTATACATACCATATTTAAAAGTTTAAGTCGTTAGACATTCACCGCATTTGTTTATATATTTAACACTTTCCTTTACTTACTAATTGAATACACTAAATGCTTAACGTGTGAAAACTTTCTATAAATGTGTGACGATATAACTTGGTACGTGATGTTTACTTGCTCTCATACGTACTATAATGAGCCATCTCACTATATGTTTAGTTGAATCTATTTTTTATTTTTTTTGAGAAAAAAAAAACGATATGTTTAGTTGAATCTATTTAAAGTTTACCTTCAATAATTGTTTACATGCTCTCATACATTTTTTATCCACAAATTTGATGGGCAAACAACTTTCTACCTACTTTTCATGTGTAATCCGTTGTTAAGAACTAAATTCATCTAAATCAAAAGTATAAAAATCATATATTAAGAATTAAGAAGAAAGATACAGATCAGATTTTTAACAGATTTTAATAAAAATTGATGGAATGTATGGTAGGTTCTTACTTTAGATTTTTAGTTGAAACAAAGAGGGGATAAATGTGGGCTATCCCTATCCCACTTTTTGCATAGAAATATTAAAAGTAACAAGTGGTTGTGCTTGAATTTTTTTTTTTTTAAAAGTAAGTAGTAAATTAATTTCTAAAAAAGTAATTTTTTTTAGTTAAAAATAATTTTAAAAACAATGTTTGGCAAAATAAATAGCTGGATTACCTCTCGGGCAGATGCAGAAGCAAAAGTGATCATGTGTGCCATGGCAGGAATTATGTAGACTGTGAAGCTAACAAGAAGAGATCCCACAGTGGAATTGATTGGACCAAAGAATGGGAAAATGATTGCAAGAAACCATATGGGAATAACCACAGGTAATCTTGCTACTGCACGCTTGAACATGCTTTTTGTGTCATGTACTCCAATTAATTTCTCCCACACAAAGTACAATGGAGTGCATGCAAATCCAAATGTAATAAACTGCACAAAAACAATTGAAATATTAAGAAATAATTTGTTTATTAGTCAACTTTGAACTAGGAAAAGAATTTCATAATATTTTCCGTCATTTATTCTTATTATGCAAAGTATTTTTGGCAATTGCACCGACTTCTTTATCTCTTCGCTTTCAAAAAGACAAGATTGTTTAGAAGTGACGGTTCCAATGCCATCTTTTCTTTCTTTAAAAAAAAAAAATTTGAGATGTGTAGTATAATGCCTACAAATATATCTCGAAAAATATGGTCCTACACGTGTCTTTCGCTGTTTTGATCGATTTAAAGCTTAAACAAACAATCAGATTTTAAGATGGACGTTTTGAAAGGAGAAAATTAGCATAAATTTGGAAGATTAATTACCTGATGAATGAGCATGAGGATGACAGCAGTGTCTCTAAAACCAGTTCTTGGGAGCAAAGCAAAGGCATTGGCGTGGTTAAGCAGCATATCTCCAAAAGCCCAATAAACAGCACTAGCCGACGGTAGGGTTAGAGTGAGCACATAAATGGTAGCCAACAAGTATAGTACCTTGAACTTTTGTGGCTTCCACATTGCATGCATTATTTCCCTTAAAAAAAATGGTGCACCATAAGTAATTCGGGATTTAGTGATTTTTTATTTTATTTATTTTTTGTTCAGGAAAAATTGTGTAAATCAGATCAACTGAAATCTCGTTGGCATCGATCTCTTTATCTACATATTGGAAATTTTGCTGACGTCATTATTTTCTCGTAATAAATTATTGTATAGGAATAATAAAGTAAGTCGCAATAAAATAACAAGTGTTCGTGACAAATCCCACCTATTAAGTTACTTTATAGTTTAAATACCCGATAGAAAAATTAGACCAATAGTGAAAATGAAAGGCAATTAAAAATAAGAAAACATGCCACCGGGTTTCAAGGAAGCATGTTCTCATCCCGATGAAAGGTGCTTCCAGCTATAATGCGTCCATGTGTTATGTCCATATTAGACGAGTATATAGTGGAAACGGAGTGTGTGGGAGAAAGCGACTCGATTTAAATAAATAGATTTTATTTAGACTTTCAGATGAGATATGATTGAATCGAATATATAAATATTGAGTTCGAGTCTTATCACTACTAATGAAAAGTTTGTGATATCAAAAAATAGTGAATCTAGCCTATCCTAGACGAGATGAAAAGTGTTGATATTATACTTATTAAAGCACGTTCAAAAGAACTAAGTGTCTGTTTGATTGTAAGGGTGGAAAACGGGTGGAAAGAAAATGAATAGTAGGGAATTGAATTGCCTAGAAAACGTTTTGCAGGGAATTGTAATTAATGGTGTTTGATTGGTATAATTTTCCACCTGGAAATTTTTTTGTTTTGTTTTGTTTTTTATGCAAATTGTCAATTAAATGGATAAATTTTTTTACCATTGACTTTGGAATGTGTTCCAATTGCTTAAAAAAAAAAAAAAAAATTGTCAAAAAGTTGGAAAATGTTTTCCCACCACTATGGTGAAAAAAACGTTTTCTAGCTTTTGTGCATCAACCGCTTGTACCTTGGAAAACGTTTTCCCTGGAAAATTAGTGCAATCAAACAGGTGAATAGTAAAAAGTAGAAAAACGTTTTCTACCTTCCACGGAAAACTACGGCAATTAAACAGGCCCTAACTTCTTTTAGCTTTTAAAATATATATATATATATATATATATATGAAGATTGAAGGGTTGCATCGGCAAAAAAAGTTGTAAAGAAGTTGTTTCTTTCCATCTTTCAAGCAAAGAAATATGTGATCTAATCCGTTACTCTTAATATCTTAAATTTTTTAACATCTAAATTTAGAATAACTTATTCGACGGTCGAAAAAAAATTGAAAAGAGCGATTGAGAAACTTACACTGTGACAGCATGCCCACCAAATGTGTAAAGAATGTTTGTGGCCCCAGTGAAGTAGAGAACCATTGTGGCTGGCCCTGAATGCTTTACTCCCTCAACCTTCATGTACAAAAATTATATATGACACAAACATCTTAATTAAAACCTAATCAAGCCAAAATTCCACTTTAATATTACCATTAATAATACATTACCATAAACTTTAATTAAATAAATAAACATTTCCTCTTTCTAAGTGTTACATAGCAGATAAAAGTTTCAAGTTTTAATCTCATTGCTCGTGAAATGAAAAATGACTTTGACATGCGTGAATTACATGTTGAATACTATATTTAAATAAAGATACGTCTCTCGTTTCTAATGATATAAATATTTAGATGAGATAGTTGGACTAATATCTTAGTCTAATCGAGATTAATTAGGAAAATATTATAGAGTTGTTCAAAGACATTTGACAAAAATGGTTGACAAAGGGATAAGTCGCGGCCCCTATGGGAGGGGCGGCTGGCCAGTGTCTTTGTACAAATAGAATAATTGAATATTATATACCTGTCCATGGAGGAGAGAAGCAACAGTTAGGTACCATGCAGTGTAAGTTGTCATGACAAGACCTAGAAATGACCAAATTCTATAGTTGTGGAATGATGGGATGAAGACTGTAGTGGCACAACAGGCTCCAAATATATACGTCCAAGTTCTCTTATCAAGATTGTCATTTATATAGTAGATGTTACTGCAACACAGAAGATATATCTAAGATTGGTTACTTTTACTGAGTCAAATTAATAATTGTTTTTAAAAAGAGAAAAGTAATAAGGGGATCCACCTTGCACATGCAATTAACTGAATCACAGATCCAAAGAGAAGAAAAGTACAGTTGAAAAAGAGGCCAATATTTCTCCAATGTTTTCCTAGTAGCCCATCAAGAACTTCGAACCACTGCATCAGAATGAAATTAAACAGAAGAAAGAATTAATTAAAAGACCTTAAGAAAATCGCAACAACTTAGAATTCAATATATCGATAGATAGATTTCTTGAAAAAGGAAACAAAAGACGAAATATAAATATATAGGAATGAAATTGAATGTGCATAAACAAAAGTTTAAGTGATTATAAATGGTGACAGTCACTGAACATAAGAGAGATTTTATGTTCAGTAAACTCGAATTTCATATCAAGTTGGTCATTAAACATAAACATTTCTTATAATTTGATCATTCAATTCATAAAATTACATTGTGATCTAGTTGATAGGTTAGTTAGAAATTAACTAGACTTTTACATTACTTTTTCCGTTAATCTAACAAATGGATGGGTTCTTAGTTCTTACCACAGATGTTTTTAACCCCAAAAAAAGTAGTAACTGCCTAAATTACAAGGTTTCCAAAATCACAATAATTCTGAGAGGATGTTTGGTGAGGATTAAAATTAGATTTTTTAGTAAATTGTGATAGCAGTTTTTAAAATGTGTGGTTGAAAAGTTGTGAGACCCATGAAAGATGTTATTAATATTGATTGTTTGACTTTAACTTAGATTTAGATTAAAATCATATTTTAATCCGACCCAAACAGACCATCAAAATAGTTACTGGATATATTTCTCGAAATAGGAATCAAAAGACCTAACGAAGTCAAATGTAAAGAAATATATACATACCTGGATTACATGGTTTCTAAAATCCACCTTTTCTCTTTCTTTTCTAGTTCTGTATTCAACATAAAGAACACTTATAAGATAAGCAGTCCAGCTTCCCATCAAACCATAGAACAGTTGGAAAATAATTCCAGACACCATTCCCAGTTGTGAAAATGAGTAAGGCAGTGTGAGAAGCACTTGTGCAACCTACAACATAAAAAAAAAAAAATTACTTATTTTCAAATAATTGTCTAACAGCACGTTTGAACGAGCTTAAGAGTTACTTTCCTAGAAAGTAAAGTAAACATTGTTAGTAAAACATCTAAGATGGAATATCATGTGTGATAAATAAGTAACTTAAAAAGTAAGTTACAAACTTGCCTGATTAGAAGCACAGCTAAACCATGCATCATAGACAGAACCTCCATGCCAAAACAGATTGGAAAACTTGCTTTTAATGGAGTCTGATTTGCGTTCTTCTCTTTCCATCTCTACATAGTTTCCTGCAACTACAGTTTCAATCTTTTCTGAAGCCATTTTCTGTATGTGTGCAATGAAGGGTTTGTAGGGAGTTCATATATATAGATGAACTCATCAAAATTTCTCTCTCTTCTTTATTAGTATTTCTTGAACAATGATTGAGTTACCCTTGAAGGGACCTAGTAATTAGGTCAGCATTTGTATGTGATTGGGCAATAAATATCAATGGAAAATAAGATTTTAAATGAATATACTTTTCTTTAATAACATAATTTTTTAGATGAAGTTAAAACAATAGATAAAAACTCTATATTCAAATCTCGCTACAACTCATTTATGAAAAAAAAAAAAAAAAAAAACACCCTAGTGAAATAAGAGAAAGTGTTGTACAAAACTGTATTCATATTTGTGGAAAAATATTGATGATATCTTTTTCAAATTTTGAAAATGTTTTAGTGAAGTAATACTAATAAAATGACTTTCATTACTTTTAATTTCTTCACCAAAACGGACAAAAAGTGCAAATTTTTAACGGGATAAATTTGACACACTTATTTGACAACTAATCGTGGCCTTTAATTTAAGTTAATCCAACGTTCAGTATGTATTTCACTCATGAGAGTTAGTTATAACTATTTTAGATTCATAAGATATTGAGCGTTGAATTAACTTAAATTAAATGTCACGATTATTTGTCAAATAAGTGTGTCAAATTTATGAGTTTGAGGATCCATCCCAAATTTATAAATAGTCCTTAAGTTGGCAAATTTCAACTAGTAAAAAATTCTCTCTCGGATTAATTAATGACATGGTTTGACTAATTGATTTTTAGTTTTCGCGACTTCCGTTTTGTACAAGAGCTAAAAATTCCTGTCAAATTTATTTCTTTATGTTCTAATTATTTAATTTGAGCTTCATTTGAATCATAAATTTCAGTGAGGAAGTGCAAAAGAAATATGTTTTATTTTGGAATTTTGATCTCAAAATGTAATATAAACGAGTGCATAAACATGACTAATGACAACATATACCCTAACAATACTTACTTTTTAAAAAGTAAAATTTAACTCATTTTCTTAAAGAATAACTTTTAAGCAAAATTCAACATCCCAAGAAAAATCTTTCGCATGGACACTAGTTATAGAGCAAGGGCAATGGGCCTAGAGTAGCATGATCGCACGAGCGGGTGTCCCACCAATATCCCTTCCTTTTTAAAGAACCCCATATTATAAACTGATTGATCATGAACACAACTATAGGAAAAGTATAAAAGGGGGAAAATTTGCTTATTTAAACGATTACAATTAAAGATGGAGGGAATGATTACTTTGGACTAGACTAAGTGCTTAGCATCATTAATCCCACACGTATGCCAACTGGCTTCACAAAAGATATCTAATTCTAATCTTTACCCCTTTTCTCCTACTTTGGCCTCTCTTTCTCTCCCTCGCTCTCTCTAAATATACATAAGTACGTATATATAAACATACATACATACGACAATCAAGATTTTTTTTAAAAGAACGAGATTTTTAGTTATAACCTAAACTGACATCTTTGTGAGTCGATCCATAAGTACAAAGATCTAAAAATCAACCTAGGAGCACATTAAGAAGTATCGAGCAAATGGCTTGAAAAGAAGCTCCAATACCAATCTAGCGGCTAAAAAACTCCATTTTTTTTTTGTAACCCCTCATCACGAGCACCCTCACAATCCCTGCTTTGGGACCCTGTGGAGGAGATAAATCGCCGAATGTGTAATGCAGAGCTAGGAATTGAAACCGTGATCATACGAGAGCACCGCCTTATTAGGAAGAAGAGTGGCAAATTTAGTGGGGACCATTTACCCTTTTATTCAGTATTTTTATGTGAATAAAAATTTTCGTGTGGAAATTTCCTACATATTAATTTAGTCTAAAAGATTTTTTTATTTCAATCCTGACTTCTCTCCTAAGAAGGACAAATAAACATGCTCTCTTGAACTAGTATGTTTGGACTACAAATCAAACATGAAGGATTTAGTTTCATAACTGAAGTTAGTGGTAGGGTTATCATACATGATTATGTATTTCTCTTTTTATTCACTACTTTTTCTCTCAAATGGAATTGTTTCAATCATGATGAAGGGACAGAATCTAGATTATTACACTTTATGTGGGATTTTTTTATTTTTTTTTTAAATTTTTTGTAGCAAAATTATGAACTTAATATAAAGATGAAAAAAACTGTTTCTTCAAATTCGAACTTACACACCAATGCGAACATAGCTCCTGTTTGATTCTAATTTTTCGCAAAATTCATTTATCTCTCTATTCTTTTTATCCACACATTCTTCAATGAAATAATATTGCACGCAAATCTAAAAATTTTCCGTAATTTTTAATCACACATTCTCCATCAATCAACTATTTAAAATATATTCTTTTCCCAAAAATGGGAATCAAACAGCTTGATAGTTTTTCGATATTCCTACCATACCATGTGTACTCTTCAATAGTAATCTTCGGGTAATTTTTTTTTTGAGGATGAAAAAAAAAAAAAAAAAAAATATATATATATATATATATATATATATATGCTTCCATGGGTTGGCCCACGGGCTTGAAGAGCTAGGCCCAACACGTTTGGTTGAGACTGTGGGCCTGTGGTACCCCCCTAGACTTCAAGAGCCAAGCTAGATACAACCTTTTCCTGACACAGATCAACTTGTCTATAAGCTGCTAGTCTAGCTACATATTCCACATCTAATGTTGATAAAAATCTCAATTATAGTTTAATTACACCTTTCATGAAACTCCTAACTTTTTATTCTCACATTTCATTAAATTTTTATCAAAATCTATCAAAAATAAGATTTTTAGCAAAATCAATCAGGGACTAATGTTAGATGTAAATGCTATTGAATTTTATTGAGATTTAAGTAATGCTTAGCTGCTCAAAAAGGAATTTTCATTAATATAGCTATATTGTTATATATTATTATCAATGTAGATGTCTATTATCCTATGCGAAATGACTTGAAAAAAGAGGGATGCATCGTATCGTTGTGAACATAACATTGATAGAGTACTCGTAAATATGAAAGTTTAAGGATGCGAGTAGAATTTTCTCTATATTTGAACAGTTTTTACCGGACTTTTGCTCGATCAACTTAATTCAACTCAGATTATACCTTTAAGTGAAGATATTTACTGAAATGTCAAGGATATTTCGAGCACTATAAGGATATTTCGAGCACTACATATCAAAGGAAAATAGATGCATGTACATTCGAAGAAAAAAGATGATGACTTGATTAAAGGTGGGTGTTGTCCCACTCCCTACCAAATTACATGTGCACTGTAAATCACACCAAAGTAGATGACCCTACTCTAGATACCAAATATGGGGCCTAAGGAACGCCAATTACAAAAGAGGCCTCATTTTGACTTTTAAGTTTTGATTATAAGCTTCCCTTAGCCATCAATCATATATTTTTCCAAGTTCCCATAAATCATTACACAATTATTGTCCATTGGTCATGAACCTACGTGCTTAAGAGTTAAGACTACGTTTATCTGATTTTTTGTTGAATTTTTTTATTTTAATTTGGTGAAGAATAATCGTCTTATGTTATAGGTTTGTGCATGTGTTTTTCCTTTTTACCTAACTTAGAGAATTTAATCGAATTAACATAATAAAACTCAATCATTGTTTGATCATTAAAATATATAGAGATCGTTTTTTTTTTAAATCTAATTGATTTGTGAGGTAATGCATCAAAACTTTGTCCTCGTTTGAATCTCATTTTATAAATAATAAAAAAAATCATTTTTTTTCTCAAACTTACTTTCAATCACACATTCTATCAATAAAATATTTTGTGCATAAATCCTTTTTTTTTTTTTTTACTTTATAACTTTAATCTAAAAAAAAATCACTATATTACAAAGCTCAAAAAAATGAGGTACAAAGGCTTATTTCTCCTTGTTCTTTTATGATAAAATTAATGCTACATGTGAATACAAGGATGATTCACTAATTATCGGAAGAAGAGCGAGTATTTTATTAACATGAGTATTTTATTTACAACAAAATCATATGTACAAAATAGGTTCTCACATAAACCTTACAAACAACTCACATGAGAGTGGGCCCATATGAATAAAATAGTGCAAAAAAAATACCCACCCCCTGCTGATGCGTCCGTTCTGTAAGTTTTCTGTATGCATTGTTTCCGTAAGTGCAACATTACTTTTTTATTTATTATTGAAATCCTAAGTAATATAGGATTTCTCCTAATCCAAAGTACAATTGGAGAAAAATAAGTGATTTATATGTAGATCATCAATTAACATAACAAATTAAAAATAGCATAAACATAAGAAGAGAGCTAAAAGCAAGTTTTAGGAAATTACGTCAAAAACATTGTCCTAGAGTCACGTGGTCTCCTCTTCTTAAGGAAACTTTTGACATTACATGATTTCATGATAAAAAAATTTGGCTCTTAGTCGATTCTCCTTTTTATGAATACGAATATACGATCACATAGAGAAAAAGTAAAAAATATACAGAATGTTTTCAAATATTTCATATCTCAAATAATGAAATATATTTCCCTCTTATAGTGTAAAAGTTCTCTGATATTGACGAATATTAAATTATTTAATTAATGTATTTAATTTTTACGTTAAATGAACATTTAACTCTTATGAAAATGTTACGCTTCAAATTAAGAACTGCTTGTACTTGGGGCCAATTAATTTTTATTTTTTTTTCTAAATATTGAGAAATTAATTATAAATTTTCCTATATAATCGTTCGAGATCCAGGCTTCTGTTCTTGCAGAAGAGTTTCCTGATGAAGTTATCATAGGTCAATTTCATATAAAAATCTTCCTAACAATACAAAATACTTTAAAAAAACAATTCAAACTTTTTCAAAAATAATTTTAGACTTTCAAAAGTTTTCTTATACGATTTTGAATAAAAAAAAATTTGTAACAACCCATATGTTAGTACGGCAGCACTTAAAGAAAAAAGTGAACATTTGGACGTCAAAAATCAGCTGTTATTTCTGAATTTTGATTTTTGATGAAGCCATGACTGCTTTTGCGCTGCATATTAGCTACCAATTCTTATCAAAAGTGACTTTAGAAAATCAAAAGCGGCCAAGACAGGAAATGAGTTGTTATGAGAAGGAAAGCATCTATCCACGAAAGTTTTTTATTTGCTTTTATATTGTGTTAAATTGTTTTATATGAATGCTTGTAAATTTGGTTAACCTTGAAACTTTATTTATAAGCAATGTTTTAAAAAAATGATCGAAGTTTCAATTAGGTGATAGTACCAATACAAATCTTTCATTTCAAAATTGAATTGACAAAAACCAGTAAAATGGTTATGTGTTTCTGGTGGAATCGAATGATACTTGAACTCTTTTAACGGGTTTCAATTTATGTTTTTAACTTCAATTAGGTGATCGTAACAATACAAATCTTTCATTTCAAAAATGAATTGACAAAAACCAGTAAAATGGTTCTGAGTTTTTGGTTGAATCGACTGATACTTGAACTCTTTTAACAGGTTTCAATTTATGTTTTTAAATATGTAATCGGATTGTTTTAGATCAGCCTTTAGTTACCCTAATCAAATTAGCATGTTTCTTATAACATTTCTTACAAGTGATAAGTAAATTTTAAAATAAGTAATATGTTATTGTAAAAAAAAAAAAAAAATAATGAACAAGTTATTTATTTTGATAATAAAGTAAGAATTATTTTTAGAAATGTACTATTTTTACTTACGGAGAAAAACTGAAGGAAACACCACGTAACACATATATATAAGAATTACTTTTCAAAACTAATAAACTTATTAAATTATTTTAAAAATTAGGTAGTTAATAAATTTATTAAATATTAAATTAAACTATAATATACATTAATAAGGATTCACATTCTTCATGATCTACTAATGCTGCTGAATCCAAATATCTTTCAACCAATTGAATCACATTTGCATAATGCATTGCAAGACCTGAACCGCCAACTGTTGAAGGCCCCGCCGCAACTAGTGGAGAGAGAGAGTGTGTGTGTGTGAAGTTGGAATTAGGATGAATGTGTGGAGCGGGTTTTCCTGGGGGTGGGGTGCTATATGTAGATTAGGTGTAATTCATTCTTTATTAATTTTAATTATTAAAACCCAATTAACATCTGATTTATGAAAATGAAACTTAATCCCCATATTTTTTAAAAATTAATTTTAAATATAGGTTTCAAGGCAATTTTCCCAAAACTGAATTCGTCAAAAGCCCCGTAATTGGGCTTGGGTTGAGCTCATATTTTGATGAGGAACACTGTTTTAGCTTATTGATGGGCCCTTTAGCCCAGGTCTAATTATGTTATGGTCCATATACCAAATTGAGACCAAGGCCCAAGCTCGTGCCGTGGGTAAAAGAATGAATTAGAATATACTAATCTTCCAAGAACAGATTAGGGAAGGAATAATTCTAACTTTTCCATACAATTAATTAGTGCCTCTCTTCACCACAGCACGTATTCCTCGTCTGCATTTTTTTTCTCTATATATATATATATGCAATTATGTCCCTTTCAGCAGCAAAAAGGATCAAGAAAACATGGCACTTCATATAAATTTTCCGTCAGCATTTTTGCTTGTATATCTTTTCATAATAGGTAATACTGCAATGCCATAGTTACTTATTTTTCCTCGTTTCCGGTTGGTGGGAAAAGTGCCGTCCGAGCCAGATGAGACGATAGAGGGGACAGTGGGAAGGGATATCTTTTGGTTCTTTGCACAGTTTTCTTGTAGCATTTGTTTAGAGTGTACAACTGAGGTTAATAATATCGATTGACAACCTCTCACATTGAGGGACCCATAGTGAATAAAAAATTTGTGGGTCCTCTTCATGTGAGGGCGTTGTCAACTTTGATTGTACAAATAGTAAAATTCTTTTGTTTATATATGGAAATATATAATTTTCATTGTTTTTATCATGTAATGAACAGGAGCAAAAGTTTCGGACTCTGCCCGAGTATTCACTATAGTAAATCATTGTGGAGAGACAATTTGGCCTGCTGTTTTTCCGGGTGAGTATTTTAACGGTGGTGGTTTTGCCTTAAGACCGGGCCAATCTCTAGTTTTCACGGCCCCGGTGAGTTGGTCTGGTCGAATATGGGCTCGAACCGGCTGCAATTTCGATAGGAGTGGTAATGGACATTGTCAAACTGGCAGGTGTGGCAATTCTCTAAAATGTTCAGGCTCGGGCGAACCCCCCGCGTCTCTAGCCGAATTCACCCTTGCCACATTGGACTTTTATGACGTTAGCCTCGTCGATGGGTTCAATTTGCCAATAAGTGTGACACCCCTTAATGGTAGAGGAAATTGTAGCGTTGCAGGGTGTGATGCAGATTTAAGGTCTACTTGCCCTAAAGAACTAGCTGTTAGAAGCAATGGTAAGACCGTGGCATGCCGAAGTGCGTGTGATGTGTTCAATACCGACGAGTACTGCTGTCGGGGTATGCATGGGAACCCATCTACATGTCAACCTACGTTCTACTCGAAAAAATTCAAGGAGGCGTGCCCTGCATCTTATAGTTATGCGTATGATGATCCAACTAGCATTTTTACATGCACTGGAACAGATTATGTTGTCGCTTTTTGCTTATCAAGGTAATGCCAAATCTTAGAAGGATTACTCGATTTGTAGTGCTATTGTTCTCTAAAAGATGGTTTTTTTTTTTTTTTTTTGGCCGCGATGATTGCAGGAGGAAACCCGTGTGCACGTATCATAACCATAATTTGGTTTGTAGTGACTCAACTGGATTGCGACCATCAATGCAGAAGTGGTGGACGATGATTCTTGGTTCAGCTTTTACGATTACTTTGTGGACAATTTCTTAAACCTTAATTACTAGTTGCATTAAATTTTCCCTTGCTGCTATGTTTGAGCTAACACCATACGTCTGGATTCCTTTCTCTTGAAATGTAAATAATCTCAATTCGTTGTATATATGATTCGAATACCTTTTTATACAAATTGTTTGGTTATTCTTCCTTTGTTTATGAATGAGTCCCTTCCACATTACAAAATATCACAAACAACATGAAAAAAAATTAAAAAAATAAAAAAAAAAAATCAATTGACAGTAATCTAAATCAAGAATTCATTGGGAGATTTTGGAATGAACCATGTGTACACAAAGTTATACAGCTCGGTGTACAGCCCCCTCTCATGGGGGGCGGGACCCACATCAATAAATGCGTCTGCCCCACCCCCTCATGTGAGGGGGCTGTACACGGAGCTGTATGGCTCGGTGTATAAGAGGCAAAATTCTTTTGGAATAGCCTTCTCAATTGAAAATTTCTACTATTTTAATAACTCGTAATGTGATCTTGGATGATTTAAAATATATTAAAACATTCATTTACTCCGACAACAATTAAGATTTTTCTAAATATTTTATACAAGGTAAATCTTTAACATTTTCCTTTGGCTAAGACAGAAGAATGTTTAGGTATTGATTGCTACGGAGATGTAACCATTGATTATGAACGAACGAAAAATTCCCAACCCTCCCATGCATGACAAGATTCTTTGACAATTTGATGGTGGAGCTGTTGTCACAATTTAGAAAAACAAAATGTGGACTTGCTAATATTAACTAGGGAAAAAAGTATGTTTCAATTATTATATGGAGTTAATGATTTTATTTTTCAACATGCTCATGGATCAAAATTTAACGTCGTACACGATTGTTGCAATTTGAACACTCGTTAAAATAAGGGATGTTAGTTCTCTAACAATAGTTTTTGGAACTTAGATTGGGTTCTCCCTTGAGGACTGATAACTACAACTCATTTTCGTTGGAAAATGTAGAATCATTTCCTAAATATAAAAGAACAATGTGAAGCAAAATTTATAACTTTAGATGAGGATTATTGATAATTTAACAGAGACATGGACATATTACATCATTATGGTCTGATTACGTAATATAATGTAGGGGTGAAAACGATTCGATTTGGACGGTTTGTGTTATATTTTCAACTCAAATCATCTCATATTGTTTTTAAAAAATTCAAACTAAACCAAACAATTTTATTTTTCGAACCAAACCAAACCAAATTAACCATAATTTGAGATTTGGTTCGTTTTTAATCTGCGATTTACCTATTGACATTATAGTAATATATTTAAAACAAATTAACATATAAGTTTAAACAATAATTAATAATGTTCAATATTAAATTACATTTATATTTACCACGAAATGAAACCCATAAATAAATTATTTTCATAGTTGGTTGCTAAAAGATGTTAATAGAACAAATACTTATTTCTTCATTTTTATTTACTTTTTCTTGTTTGTCTTTCTTATTATCACATAGCAGTTAGTAAAGGCAGAATCACATTTTACTATTATAGTTTGGTTAAAACACCTTTCATCTTATTAGTGAGTTGCTAATTAAGGATTGAACATGATATGTTTAAATGTACAAAGATTAATAGAGTTAAAGTTTATTGGAAATTAACGAATTTCATTCTCTGACTACTTTATGAAAGTAGAAGATAGTAGTACTAATTAAGAAATTTTAACATTTTCGCACAATTAAAACGCTTTGACATTCATTCTTTTCAACCACAAATAAGTTCATTAATCATCTAGGCACATAATTAGTTATTTTTCTATCCAAATCACAACTCATAAGTGTATAATAAGTTTAGAAACAACAAATGAAAAAAAAATGAAAAAATGACTTGAACGAGAATTTGAGACTTGACAGAGAAGAGAGAAAGAGGCTATTCAGGTAGCAAAAGACGACTGATGTTTCGTTCAGCAGTGGCAGACAAGCATAAAATGTTTGGGAAATAAGAGTTTATGTTAGGGTTTCAGAAACTTTGGACGTGATTTGCTGTCGTAGTTTTGTTGAATTATGGTTTTGGATTGTCGAAAATATATGTTTTTTTTTTTTCATTACATATGATTTGGGAATACTTTTAGTTTAGTTTAAATGTCGGGTGAAGACATGTGTTGTGGACTTGTTAAATCATGGGCTAATAATGATGAACCTAATGTACTTTCTATGATTATTTTAATGGGATGATTATCATTTGTATTACCAAATTGATTTTTTTCTAAAAAGTGAAAATTGTAAAATTCATAAGTTAATAAAATTAATATTTTAATTAAAAAAATTTAAAATGGTTCGGTTCGGTTCTATTTGGTACGATTTTTAAAAATCGAAACCTAAATCAAATTATTTTGAAAACAGCTTGATTTGATTTTAGGAAAAAAATTGTTGGTCCACGTGGACCCGAACCAATGGTTTTAAATTAACGATTTCGATTCGATTCGTGATTTTTTGCACAGTCCTAATATAATAGACAACTTCGTATCAATTTGCTACTACAGCAGTAGGTTAGGGATCCATGGTGCAATTTTCGTTTTGTCGCGCTCCGCGTACTTATGACGCAGTTGTTACTCCTTGAGCTTTGAAACGTTAAACATCAATTTTTTTTTTTTTTCTTTGGAAGATTTTAAGAAAAGAAATTTCGAAAAGAAGGAACCAGAGAAAAAATGGCGACCGGTGGCGCCGGCGGCGGAAAGGTGTCTTTCAAGGTCACTCTCACTTCCGATCCCAAACTTCCGTTTAAAGTGTTAGTTACTCCTAAATTACCCTTTCATTTTTTTTCACAGTTTATGTAAAATTAATTTCCGTTTCATAAAGAAAAATCTTTCATTTTTAATGCAGATTTAGCGTTCCGGAGGCTGCTCCATTTACTGCAGTTCTCAAATTTGCTGCCGAGGAATTCAAAGTTCCTCCTCAAACCAGCGCTATTATCACCAACGGTATCTTTGCTCACGCGATTTGTACACACGCACACGCATAATTCATAGTTCTTTTTTCTTGAATTTTCTGATTGGATTTCGAATTTGAATCTCTTTTGGGGATAGGGAGGATTTTGCTGATCCAACATATGTTAATTTTGTGAAGATGCTGCTTTTGGCTGTTTAATTATTTTTGGCATTTTTTTTTTTGTTGAATTGTTTGCAGATGGTGTGGGAATTAATCCTCAACAAAGTGCAGGTACTTTAGAAATTACATTTATCATTTAAGTTTGTTGAAATCCAGTTTTATTGTTATCTTGACATTTTGTTTATTTGAGATCAAGATGCAGCATTGGATTGACTAGAGATTTGATAGCTTTTTTTGGCTGATGATGAGATATTAGTATATTACCATTGACGTTTATTTATTTTCCCTATAGCTTGCTTATAGTTATTATTCACGTGCAATTTGGTTACGCAATATTGTATAAAACTGGACCAGAGTTTTTTGTTTTTCCTTCCTCAATACTCCCCAATGTTGTCAATCCATCTTACTGAATGTGCCATAATTGTGTAATGTATTGTTTAAGTACTTTTTCTCTCTTTCTATGCGTTTGACTTAGCTTTGGTAAGTGTGCTTGTACAGAGGCTTATGAACTTTACTTCTTTTTTTCTCCTTTCTCGTTTTATTTTTCTACGAGAATTATTAAAGGTAAAAATGTGATATGTTTTGTTTTTATGGTGGGAGAAATAGGGTGGGATAACAAATAGCAGTTAGATTGGGCAACTTTGGAAGGGAGTTAGGAGGTTTCTTGCATGTTTAGCATGGATCAAATTTTGCTGTATATTCTCCACCGCCAATCTGATTTTCTTTCTCCTCTTAGATCCCCCTTCTCTATGTTGCAGCGACGAATCCAACATAAAAGTTCAGCTAGAGCGGAAGTTGAATTTGACCGCTGACTGTCGACAATCACCCGATCCAGCCGGTCGTTTATGAAAATTCGATTAAATAATATAAAAAATTATTGAATATATATATGTAAATTTACTAAACGTAAAAATTGAATTGAACCCGAGACTTTTTTGTGCTATCTAACAACTCGTGTACTGGGCTAGAAACAGTGGCGGGACTAGACGCACAGCTAGAACTAGGATTACTAGGTATAGATTTTCGTTTCGGTTGAAAAAATTGTTCTATATTCTGCAAAATGCCCAATTTAATTTTCAATTACAATATCCAATTTCACAATTTCAATATCCAATATATCAATTCCAAATTCCTATATCCAATATCCAAAATGCTCAATTTAATTTTCAATTAGAATTGATTCACAATTTCACAATTGCAATATCCAATTTCACAAATCACAAATACAATATCCATTATCCAATTTATCAATTCCAATATCCAATTTCACACGGCACATTCACAACTCAGTCATAGAAACACGGCACAAACACTGAAAGTCTGAAACACGGACTCAGTCACAGTCTCACAGACTCACACAGTTGAGCTCACAGGCTCATAGCATCACACAACTCAGTCAAACACAAGGCCACAAATCACAGAAAGAAACCGAATTTACCTCCTACGTCGAAGTCGTGGTTCTGGCGAAGTGTGGCGAGTCCTGGCGAAGACACGAAGCTGCGAAGTCCGAAATGCTGCAAATGCACCAGAAGCCCAGTTACTCCAACTCCACGTCTCCAACCAAAGTGAGTTTTTGCACTTCGTGGCTTCGACTTCGCCTGTGTATATCAACTGGATTTCTGAAAATTTGGAAGAGTAGGGTTTGGACTTTGGAGAATCTCGGTCTTATCCTCCTCAATTGTGACTGTGGGACTTGGGAGTGTGGGTAATGGGTTAGCAAATAGCAATTGGGATTTGGATTTGGGCGGTTGGGAATGAAATTGGGCCTGTTCTGGAATGATATGGCCCAATTTTTTTTTTTTTTTATTTTTTCAAAAACACGGCCCAATCTTGTACCAGCCAGGCGCCAGCAACTTCCATCTCCGGTCGTCTCCCTCAGACTTCAGTCCATCCTTGGCAGTCTAGAAGCCCAAAATTCCGGCGATTCCAGCTAGAGCGGCCGCTCTAACTCGCCATGAGCTACATTTGCCCCTGCTATGATGGAAAGTTGGTTCCTTTTTTCTTCTACTCATTGGTTTTTTTAGTTAATAGCTCCCCAAAAAGAGGAATTAGCAATTTTTCCTGTCCTGTGATTCGAGCTTTTGAAAGATCCACATATAAATTGTATATTTTCCATTAAATGCTTTCTTATAAATAATATTTCGAACTTATTATAAAATAATTATAACTTGTGATAAAAGTCCCCCCCCCCCCCCCCCCCAAAAAAAAAAACCCTAAGTTTTAGGCTTCCAAGTCTGAGCTTCCCTCTTTCTTCACTCTCTTTCCTTTTTTCCTTTTTGTGTTTTCTCTTATGACTCAAACGAGTTGCTTTGCCACTGAACAGCACCACAACTGGCATCTCTCTACTGTGGCCATATCTCTCCCTTGTCTGCTCCACTGCCTCATTTTCTGTGCTTATTTGTTTTCACATTCAAGTATTACAAGATGCATTATATGAACTAATTGTAATTCACATTTAAGTATTACACTACTTTTTAACATAATTCTGTTATCATTATTCTTGACTCAATAAACCTGTCAATGTTTCAAGAAAGTGAATTCATATGCTCTATAATTAAAATTTCGTGCCCAAAAGTTGTATGCGTGCCCAATTATTTGTTTCTGACATGGTGAAAAGAGGGTTAGATGCGTGCCCAAATGTTGTAAACTCATCTTGAGTGATCGCTATTTCAGTTCTTTTGATCTTACCATTTCTTTTAACTTCTGTGTTAGATCTTTTCAGACTTTTTTCTGTGTTTCCATGGTATACATATAATTCTGCTATCTCTTGGCACGTTTTTGTGAATGTTAATTTTTATGTAAGTTCTAATATTAGACTGATATCTTTACATAATTCTGAATTCGCGTTAGAAATATAATTCAAAAATTTGTTGTTATTGGACTTCATTTGGCAATTTAATTGTTTAAATTCTAACTCCTTATCCTATATAAATGAATGGATCTTTCAGGTAATGTCTTTCTCAAACATGGCTCGGAATTGCGCTTGATTCCTCGTGACAGGGTTGGTGCTTATTTGATGTCATCTTAAAGCTCGAATTGAAGATGGTTTATGTTAATTTAAGGTTAAATTTCACCTATCTATATTTCTATCCTTATTCCGTTTACATAATTCTTGAATGTTACTTTCTCAACTAGTTGTTGGGTTGTTAAATATCCAGATTGTTTAATCCTGAACCGAAATGAATGATTGTTGGACTTTGATTTCATAAAAAACAATAAGAGCATTTGAGAAGTTATAGACATGATTTATTGTCGTGCACTTTTGCGCCAATGTCTCCTTATTGTATCATTTTATGGAAAGCTCTACTTCATCTTAGGCTGTGGTTTGGAGGATGTTTTTTTGAATAATAACTAACTATTTGGAGAAGCAGAGTTTTCTTTCGTATTTTAAGATTCCTCGGCCATGATTTACAATACCCAAAGACATTTTTAGAAGTTTGGTGGCGGTTACTGCTGAAATTAGTTCACTGGAATTGTTGCTCATGCTTTTTGATTATGGACGTGCTTAGCTATGCTTAAATAGTTTATATATAGGTAAATAATTATTTATTGATTAAAGTTGAAAATAAGTTAATTATTTTAACTGCGTGCATAATTTTTGTTTTTTACTTGAAGTAAAAAAAATAAATAAAACATAAATCACATATAACATGTTAATATGAACTGCAATATTATGCAGCTACGTCTCTCTTCTGCTGAAGAATAAGCTGGGAAAAAAATTTCACATGCATGTTCTATTATCCTGGCCGAGATCCCCCCGGGCAGTACTGAGGCTGCCCGTTATGATCAACACGTTGCCATCAGGTAGCAATACCATGCAATTATGCTTGCCCCACATGTTCAATGACAGACTGAAAAACAGGAATTTGAATTGTCTGACATACTTGACTGAGAGAGAGAAGGGCAATCTGCGTTTCAAATTCGTTCGCAAGAATTTTTAGTCCTAAATAGCTCAAGTATACAAAAATTTTTAAAGAATTAGGTATGAATTAATCTACATATCAAGTTATTTTGTATTTTCACTTTTTAATTTATAAGTTGACTATTTTGTGGGCTATTTGTGATCCAAATTAAAAAAGAATTGTGTGGGTAATATCATAGGGTATTATTTTTTTCGGCGCGTTCGAAAATACTTAATTTGGATCACAAATAGAACATAAAATAATTAACTTATAAATTAAAAAGTAAAAATACAAAATCACTTGGTATATAGAGAAATTCATACATAATTCGTTAAATTTCTTGTATAGTTGAGCTACTTAGGACTAAAAATTCTTACGAACAGATCTCGAACGCGCCAAAAAAGATAATACCCTATGGTGTTACTCATACAATTCTTCTTTAATTTGGATCACAAATAACACATAAAATACATAATTTATAAATTAAAAAGTGAAAATACAAAATCACTTGGTATGTAGAGAAATTTATACATAATTTGTTAAATTATATATATATATATATATTTGAGTTACTTATGACCAAAAATTTTTGCGAATGGATCTCGAATGCGTCTATTTCGAATTTTTTTTCTTTTCTTTCTAGTCTCTCCATTTTTTTTCTGCCCTTCTCTCTCTCTCTCTCTCTCTCTCACTCTCAATCAAGATTTCTTTCTTTTGGTGTCATGTCAGACAACTCAAATCACTATTTTTCCGTCTGTCATTGAACTTGTGCGTCAAGCATAATTGTGGGTAGACTATGCCTCTGGCCTGGGTCGTTGATGACATGGACCATGGTATTGCAATTATGTTTGGTGCACAGGTTTAATGACAGATCGCAAAAATAGGGATTTGAATTGTCTGATGTGGCACAAAAAGAAAGAAACTGTGATTGAGAGAGAGAAAAGAGAAAGAGAAAGAGAGAGAGAAGGGCGGAAAGAAAAAGGAAAAGAAAAGATTATTTTTTTTTTTTTTCAACGCGTTCGAAATTCTTTCGCAAGAATTTTTAGTCCTAAGTAACTTAAAGTATATAAAAAAAATTTAACAAATTATGTATGAATTTATCTACTTATCAAGTGATTTTGTGTTTTCACTTTTTAATTTATAAGTTAAATATTTTATGTGCTATTTGTGACCAAATTAAAGAAGAATCGTGGGGGTAATATCATAGGGTATTAACTTTTTCGGTGTATTCGAGATTCGTTCGTAAATTTTTTTAGTCCTAAGTAACTCAAGTATATAAGAAATTTAACGATTTAGGTATGAATTTCTCTACATATCAAGTGATTTTGTGTTTTTACTTTTTAATTTATAAGTTAAGTATTTTATGTGCTATTTGTGATTCAAATTAAGTATTTTCGAATGCGCCAAAAAAGATAATATCCTATAGTATTATTCACACGATTCTTCTTTAATTTGGATCACAATTAACACACAAAAAACCCAACTTATAAAGTAAAAACACAAAATCAGGTATGTAGATAAATTCATACCTAATTCGTTAATTTTTTTTTTATATACTTGAACTATTTAGGACTAAAAATTCTTGCAAACGGATCTCGAATGCAAATTTTTTTTTTCCTTTCCTTTCCTTTTTCTTTCTCTCTCTCTCCCCTTCTCTATTTTTTTATTTTTTATTATCCTTCTGCCCTTCTCTCTCTGTTCTCTTCTATTTCCGTCTGTCATTAAACTTGTGTGCCTAGCATAATTGGTCTACCCGTTGTGGGTTAGGACCATTTCCATCAAGCATTCATTGTTCTTGCAGAATGACTTGGATTATTTCTAGAACATAAGCTAGGTAGTCTCTAAACTTCTAAATAGCGTTTCATTTCGTATATGATTCTAAAATCCAAACTCTTGAAGGTTTTGTACAAAAATTTTAAAAACTTCTAAGAAACTTTACTTAAACTGTGTTGGCCTAACTTTCAAAAACTTTGATCAGAAATTGCATTTCTTCGTGGTTTTTGTTGCAAACTTCACCTAAGAATAACTTAATTTCAGGAAAAAAAAAAAAAAAACAAACAAACAAACATAAGATTGTAGGATAGACTGAAATGAGACGAAATAATTTAGAAAATTAATGGAAGAAAAGGATGTTTATCTTTACCAACTGAAGCCTTCGCCAATAAGGCTTCAATAATGGTAAATTGTACATTTTCAATAAATGGAACGGGAAAAAGAAGGGTGATAATAGGCCTCCCGTACTAAAAACTCTTTTAATTTTATTGCTGAAGGTGTATCAAATAAAATAAAAAATATTTTTTTGTCTATTTAATACCCTATAATATTATCGATCGATTCACTTTCTATTATCACTCACGCTTTCGATCAAGTCCCGAGCCTTCCTCTATCTCTAGCTTCAACATATTTTTGTTGATTCTTAATTTATCTGAGGAAGATGAATTTAGGCGCCTTCCGCTGGCCGCCATTCACAATATTATCAGTTATGGATTTTTTGATGGAAATTCCATGGTTGAACTCTTGAGTTTGAAATTTCTGTTGCTGAAGGTGTATCAAATAAAATAAAATATTTATTTAACATGACCTTGTGAAGTTCAAGTAAATGACATCTCAATAGTCAACATTAATTTTTTTCTTATCAAACATAAATTTCGTTTGTCGCTATTGTAAGTTTCAATAAAGGCCGCATGAAATGTAATTACTTTTAGGGGTCAAGAACTAGTAGACGTTGAACTATACTATTAAAAAGATTAATACATAGATAATTAATAGCCCAAGTTCTATATTCACATCCATAGGCGGATCCAAGGGTCTCGTAGTGTCAACGGCCCCTCTATTTTTTTCAGTTTTTTTTTTTGTGAAACCACCCCCCAAATGAGTTTTAAAGAATTATGGCCATTAATGTATATTATATTATATTTTATTATTTTAATAAATTATTTACCACCTGATTTTTGAAATAATTTAACAAGTTTGTTAATTTTGAAAAGTGATTTTTATAATGTATAAGCAAACTATAAGCTATTAAAAAGATTAAGCATGAATTGAAAATTTAGTTTGATGATGAATTTTTTTCAATTTTTTTTTTTTCTCGATTAAATAATTTAAGCCATAAAGTGAGTTATATTTGTTTATTTAAATTTTATAATTAATTCACTCCCTTAGCCTTTATTTGAGGGGAATTAAAATTAAATTTTTAGCAAATTTTGATAAAAGTCAATGAAATGTGTAGCTGAGAAGTTATGGATATCATGAATATACGACTAAAATTAATTACTGACTTTGACATGAAATTAAAATACTAATTTTAATTCTTATCAAATATGGGCTAATGCATAACTTTTTTTTTTTTATGATATATACAAGCACAATATATAAATATGATGGTTACAAAATAGTTGTATGTTCTCATTCGTGAAATTGCATTAACATGTTTCAAAATATGTATTTCGAATCAAATTTCAACTTACCTAATAATTTACCTTGTACTAGCAACATATTTGGAATTCCACTTTCATAATGATTAAAATTACAAAAAGGAAGAATTTTAAAGACTAATCTAGTATTTGAGTGATATTTTTAACATTAACTATACATGTTTTTTAATCATTATGAATGTTTGTACTACCCTGAACTCAAAAAAAAAAAAAATTCAGGGGCAGTCATCCGTGCTCCCCCTCCTTCATCTCAATATCTCTCATTTTAGGACCTTCAATTCTAGCATCCTGAGTCCGCCTATATTCACATCCACAATAGTGAGCCTCCGTTAAAAGCTATAGAACAATGGAGTGTAGAAGGTTATAGATAATTATTATTCCTGCCAATAACCTCCCAAAAGTTAATGATTCTGGTAGTAAAAATTTATGCTGAGGTTTCAGTCACCGGAGAATATGAAACCGAGAGGCGCACTCCAGTGGACAACATCGGGGAGAACAACCCGCTGTGGAACTACAAAATTCCATTCACGTTGACGGAGAGAGTGGTGGAGCACGACAGCGTTGACCTCAATTTTAAGCTGTATTTTGAGCAGAAATTCGAGGATGAATGTATAGGTGAAGTGAAGTTACCATTGAAGAAACTGTTCGATGAAGGCCATAGTGGAGTATCAAGACTTTGTTGTTCTGTAGTCCAAAGAGTGATTCTTTGGTTCAAAATAGTAGCAATGGGACACTGAATCTTTCTTACAGTTTTGGAGAAATATATGTTGTTAAGAAACATAGGTGTTTGTAAGTGATTTTTGGGGAAAGAATTAATTTTTGAATAGTGATATGATGAGAAATGTGTGATTGAAAAATAAGGAGAAGTTATTGATGTGATTAAAAAAATATTATTTTATTGAAGAATGTGTGATTGAAAATGAGAATTGATTTTGAGAATCTGTACCGAACAAACCCATATTATTTTTGTACGGGCACTTCAGTTATTACTTACTACATTTGCTCATTTGCTGGGTGTCCTCCTAATGCTTCTGTTGACATTAAACCATGATTTTGCTCCTTGTAGCAGTTAATTTGAAGACACAAACTTCTAGATTTAGTGATTTCGGATGAGTTTTCTTCCTTGGATTTTTGTCTTTACATAACTCCTTACGTGCTAACAATTATGAATTCTCTATGTGAAGATGTCTCTGAAAATTCCTTCTCCACTAGGGTAATTGAAGATTTGAAGGTCTTCCCCACCTTAGACGCACACAATTTTGATATAAACTTACCTTGAGGTGTTAGCTAAAATTTGGCACCAATTTTAGATTGTTGGGACATTTTCCCTTTTTTAAAGTGGACGCGCTAAAGATGTTCAATTTGAAATTAGGTACAAAGAACCAACCAGACTGATCTAGTGGATAAATTTATCTAAATAATTATTGCAAAAGGAAATGTGTATTGAAGAATAGAATTTCTTATTCAACTTATGAGGAAATGAAACGTACACACGCTATAAATATCAAACCAAAGGAGAAAAGAGGCGGGAATTACAATTATGTAACTAATTAACAAACTTTAACTAACGACACTAAAATTGACGCCATTAGTTCTAAAAATAATTATTGTCCTTAACTCGATGACATCTATATCATCAAAAGCAAAATCACTCGACCCCTTACTACTAATGCTACTTGACATAATACTACTCAAAAAGTAATTAATAAACTTAAAGACTTAAACTCTTACCTCTTTAGTTGGTCGCTCACAAACCCACTATTCTTGATCTCAAACTTCTTTTACTTGGAGATGAGAGTGAAAATAGTGAAAAATGAGAGTTAAAAGTAGGGTATTTATAGTGGTCTCTGGGAGTTCAACAGTCGTCTAATTTTGGCCACTAAATAGGGACACGTGGCAATCATTCAAGATTGGGCACTGCAAGCCCACTGAGTATGGGACGTGTGTCGTGCATCCGTTTTAACTCGTGGCCAGTGACTCTTGTCGTGCATCTATTTTAACTCGTGGGCATTGACGTGTGTCGTGCATTTGTTTTGACCTGCATCCAAGGACACGTGTCGTGCGTCCATTTTGACCTACGGCTAATAACGCTTGTCGTGCATTTTAACCTTTGTCCAACAATGGAGTTTTGATCTCAGGCTCTTACGCCTCTTTGCTCACCTTGAAGCTTGGACATACAACAGCCAGCTACGATGTGTATACACATGGGCCTGTGATGGTAGCAAATATTATGTGATTGGCTCGAACTCGAGCTTATATGCCCGACCTTAACCTCCACCAAAAACTCTATTGATAAGGTCGTGTGTGTGGTCAGGCCATGTTGATGGGACGATAGCATTATCTCATGCCCTTTAGGTTAACGACAATCCTATCTCAACAATGTTTCCCCATGACCTTATCCTCATTAGTTACCTATCACTATTCGATTCAAAATCAAGCAAAGCACTTACAACACAAACACATTCCATGATAAGGATCATGGTAACCGGTGTTTGAGTCATTTTACAACTTTGCCACAAACATTTATAAATACATCACTCAAGCTCATTATTGAGATACGTTTTTTTGTATTATTTTTCAGTTCATAGTGTCACGCATAAATTTCTTTTCTAACTTAGGCATTGGATTGACGATGAAAACACACATCAACGCCTTTGTTTTCAGTATCGAAAGATCGTTCAGGATCAATCTCAGTCATTAAGCTTGAAAATTTGCAGATGCGATTTTTGGTAGCATTAATACCTTTTGAAATAGCATGTCTAGTCCATCATTTAGGAAAATTTCCTAAACTCCAATCAAAGTTGAAAAATTTGTTGCAGCGTGCCCAACAAGGCCAAGTCAATATATGATTTTGAGGTTCATCTATCCATTTGAAGGATTTAAGCCTCTCATATGCTCTTATCAAGATATTTACAATTCTACCAATATATATGGTTTCGACTTTCGAGATTCACCTACTTCCCTATTTGTAGGAATAGTCTATCCACGGTGGATTATATAGTCTCTCGTGTTGTCTGCCATAAAATAACAATGAAAAAACTCGGAAAAAATCAATTTCTAATGGCATACCCATATTTTGGGGGTTAAGTTACATATTGTTTCAAAGTTGAGTCAGAAATTACAATTATAAAAGCTGAAGGGCTGGGCACTGAAAAATCACCCAAATTGCAAATTGTTTTCTCCGTCACACGCCAACTGGCCCGCCTCTGCCGCCATTTTGAGCTGTTTACAGAGCTTGAAAAATCCATATATGCTACTCTTCATAAGCTCCCCTCGTTTTCTCTATCTTCCAAAACTCATTTTCATTCCCAAACCCATCTCACTCGCAGTCTCTGCATCAAGTAAGGATTTCTCAATTCCTAACTTTGTTTACATTTCTCAATCTCGGTTCTAATTATAGGATCGAATTTTAGTTCCATTTTTTATATAAATTAATTTTTTAAAAATCTCATAGCAATTACGTTAATTTACGTTAATTTAACATGAAATGATATGTATTTATTATGTGTTTATAATAATCAATGCTTTTACCACATAAAATGAAAGTATGAAACTGAAATTAGAAACTTTTACACAGTTTACACTTTATAGTTTTGTTTGAAGCGCAAAATTAATTGCATACATAGAATTCTCAAAGATACAGAGTGCGGTCGGGTTCTTGTTGGAACCGGACGAACGGGACTATGCCGACGCCTACAAGTTATATGCAGTACTAATTTCCCCCCTTTTGTGGTTGTTTGTGCAGAAATGGAGTTGGAATCACCAACTACGTTGATATTATGCGGAAAATCAAGTACAGAGAACGAATTAGCTAGGTTGTTGAAGATCAACAACACGTTAAAACTTCCAGATAATGCTTCGATAAATGTTGTTTTGCATTTGGAGAATGAAAAACAAGAAAGCTTTCAAAAGGATGCGTTTCAGATAGATTCATATATGAATTCTCTTTCAACTTCTCGTGTTGGAAAATTCCTCATTTACTCTCCCAAATTAGCGTCCACACACGATGTTGTTTCCCAGTAAGCAATATTTATTTATTTCTTAAGTATCTTGTTGTAAACTCATGGGAATTCATTTTATTTTACAATTTACAATGTTAAGTTTTTGTGTTGATAATTTTACCCATAGCAAGGTATAACACTTAAATTCATAAGCTACCACGAACTCGTGCTGCATATTGTGCTTCAGCAATTGACATGTTCTTGATGTATAGTTTTCCAGTTTAGGATCTAATGTTTTCACTTCAATTCTAAATACCCAAGCTATAAAATTTGTTGTCTTCAGGCATAAAGTTGATAATATTATGCAAAATGTTAAGAAATGTACAATTTTGTTGTAAAAGTACTGCAAGCCCATATCATACCATGTGCTACGTTGTTTTGCCTACATTTTCTTAACTTTCTTTTGTAGTAATTTTTGCGAGCTGCTGTTAGGCGCAGTATGTGTTGCTGATGTGCAGATCAAAGGCAGAGGTATTACAATGTGGTATAATGTAGTAGGAGTTTCTTTCATTCTCTTATTTCTTTTCTTTCCTTATTTTTGGGGATGGTGGTTGGGGTTTGAAGGTCGGTCAAAGAATGTGTGGGAGTCACCAAAGGGATGCCTAATGTTTTCATTTACAATACAAATGGAAGATGGTCGAGTGGTGCCACTTGTGCAGTATGTTGTGTGTCTGGCAATGGCTGAGGCAATTAATGATGTTTGTCTTCAAAATGTAAGTGCCTTTTGTCAAAAAAAAAATTTGGTATCCAAATATTTGTGGAATAGTTTCTTGAGATACATGCTGAAATTCAAATTTTGGCAACCAAATTACCATAAATTCTTTGCCTGCTGTAAAATGTCTGCACTTTTTGCTTTTATGTTTAACCAGGTGTCATGGTGTGGTATGCTAGCATCGATGAATGAAATTCATTATAAGTACCATGTTTCCGGATTTAGAATAATATGTGTAAAGCAAACACTTCAGTGAGTGGGTTAAGCACTACATGGAAGGTTGTCAAGATTACTTAATATACTAGGTTTTTGTCAAGCAGTTCTTGACCTTTGATTTGTTGAATATTGCTACACACATTGCCTTTTGTCAAGCATTGTTTGATACAATAGTTATCTGTAAAGAACTACTTTATAATATGTCAAGCCCAACTTAACACCACGTTAAGTAATGCTTGATAGAAGGAAAAATATAAAATAAACAAATCAACAAATACATATCAATATTCTTTTACCATATCTTGTACCCAAATTAACAAAGCATTTCTCAACTCCCAGCATACTCTGGTTAAAGTCATTATACATCTTTATGCCCAAATTTATATTGCCAAAAAAATGAACATATCACTGTAGATTTAGGATTTACCTTCCTTTAGAATGCTTGTTGCATACCCCAACAAAAACTTGAAGTGGGGGTCCCCCCCCCCCCCCCCCCCCCCCCCCTCCAAAGTTCTCCAGTTTTTTATTTTTTAATATTTGAAAACAAAAGATAACAAAGAAAGAAATATTGGTTAATTATGAGCCCGTTTGGGCCACAATTTCATTTTTCATTCTCATTCTTCTACTCATTTTCAACCACATATTCTTCAATAAAATAATATTTTTCATCATATCAATAACTTTTCCTTATTTTTAACACACATTTCCCATCATATCACTATTTAAAATACATTCTTTCCCCAATAATTTTCATCAAACACACTCTATATGAAATATGGTTGTAGCATAGTGGTAAAAGCTTCTTGGTTTTATTTTGTTGGCAATGGTTCAAATTCTTCCAACCACAATCTTATTTTTCCCTTTTTCCTTCAGAAAATCGGGCAATTAGCTCCTCTAAACTTTAGCTCTTCTAGAAATTTGTCCTATCCTTTAAGATCTACTACTTTAATTTGATAATTTTGTATCAAAATGTATAACGGCAAGCTCAAATATATGAGTAGGAGATTCTTTATGAGTATCTACAGAAGCTTAATTATCAACAAGTTCTCCAAGCACATTGAAAATTCGTCCTAAGTCTCTCTCTGACTGGAACGCTTAGAGGAGCTCCTGTATCAATCACTTCCATTCCTCTCATCAAACCATCTGGAGCACTCATAGCTACATCTCTAACTCGATTATATCCTAATAATTGTTGTACCTCACAAGTCTCATTAATTACTTGACCAACAATATTTTGATCTTTAACTATGAGAGCGTCATATATAATAGGCACCTTGCTTGACGGGGCTATATCTAGTACTGGACATATGATTTGGACGATATGCCCTAGCATTTTTTTCCCTCTTACTCTCTCTCAACAATGGAAATCCATAACCATTTGTAGGATTAACTCTCATAGTAATAAACAATTATGTCGAATTTTTTTTTTTTTTTTTTGCAAAAATTATTGAATTCAAAATAAAGGTTCAATAGCACAATGACCAATTAATTCAATAAGAAATGAAGTTAGCACTCGATTTCGTTGTTACCATTCAATCGAATCCAATTTCAATTTTTTACTTATTCGTCCACTTGAAAATTTCAAGTTTAACCAAGCTATTTTTTAAATTTCAAGTGGAAGAATAAGAATTTTTTAGAAAGTTTTTAATTTGTCTATAATGATACACAATCCCATCTATATTATAAAATTATTCTATGGAATTCGAACCCGAACTCTATTTAAATTTGGATTCATTATTTTTATATCGTTGGTTCTTTGTATTTTTTATTTCAGCATATCGATTTAAGCCAAACCCATATCTTTTCTTTTCGTTTTTTATACCCTTTCATAGACGATTTCCTCATATTTTCACATCTATGATTTACATATACTACATATATTACTATCAAGTTTTTTTTATTAGTTAGGTTAGGTATTCCGATTCAAAATGTCAAAAACAAAAATTGTGTTGAAATAATTTGGATTTCGATGAACCAATCCAACTGGTTAGTTACAACTTACAAGCAACAAACATTAATGAAGAAATGAAAATTTTATAAAATTTTAGGTACATGAGAACCTTTGGTTTAATTTATTTTCTCAAATTTTTTATTTTTTAGGTTCTGTATAATCAATCTTGGAGTGTGTTTGATAGAGATTATTAGTGAAAAATGAATTTTGAAATAGTGATACGATGGGAAATGTGTGGTTGAAAAAGAAGGAAAAGTTATTGATGTGATGGAAAATATTATTTTATTGAAGAATGTGTGG
Organism: Osmanthus fragrans; assembly: GCA_019395295.1. NCBI lineage: Eukaryota > Viridiplantae > Streptophyta > Magnoliopsida > Lamiales > Oleaceae > Osmanthus > Osmanthus fragrans. The sequence goes on along the minus strand of CM033341.1, from coordinate 37,373,189 downwards.
TTGAAAATGAGTAGAAGAATGAAAATGAAAATGAGAATGTGAGTCAAACGGGGCCTTGATTTTTTTTACAAAATAATGATGTTTTCTTTTCCATTTTTTTTTTTGCTTCACTATTTTTTTGTATTTTATATATGGTTAATCCAATGTTAACCCATTAATGTATTTTGGAATAGTAGATTGATGGATAATGTGTGATTAAAAAATAAGGAAAAGTTTTGGATTTACATTTAATATTATTTATTTTATTGAAGAATATATGATTAAAAAGAAGAGAGAAAAATGTATTTTGGGAAAAATAGGAATCAAACAGGGCCATAATTAATTGTAGACTAAGAGCCCGTTTGATACACATTATTTTGAAGAAAATGCATTTTTTTTGATGTAATGATGGTGAATATGTGGTTGAAAAGTTATTGATGTGATAGAAAATATTATTTTATTGAAGAATGTGTGGTTGAAAATGAGTAGAAGAATGAGAATGAGAATTAAAATGGGAATCAAACAGGGCCTAACTAAAGATTTATAATAAAGCATTTCAATAAATTAAATTCTTTTTTGCAACTCAAAATGAATCAACAAAAACAATAATGATGACATAACAAGTTCAACCTCAGCCGCCCTAAGTCTGATGGTTTGAGTGTCCCACAGTGGGTCTAGCTACAGCTTTGCCAAATGGTATTCAAAGAGTAAGCCTCGTGCTCTTTTTAAAACAATGTAGATGGATGGTTTAATCATATATCGTATAATATATTTACTCTTTTTAAATCTTGATCTCTAAACTTCCATTTTAACTTTCTTGATTTTGGTACCATAATCTTTTTCAGGGTATACCACCTCTCAATGTTAGAATAAAGTGGCCAAATGATCTGTATTTAGATGGTCTTAAAGTGGGAGGCATTTTGTGCACATCAACGTATAGATCAAAGAAGTTCAATGTCAGTGCTGGTAAACAGTTCCATTCTTTGACAATTCACACATCTAAACAATAACATTTACATACTCCTTAATTGAACTGGAGAAAATTTCATTAACAGGTTTTGCTGTTGTTATGTTCTCAATATACCTGACTGGGCAGGCTGATTCCTTTCTGTTTGTTTATCTTGGTGTGGTTCCCACATGATTATACAAGATTAAATCATTCAAAATTTCCTATCTTGTAGGAATTGGCTTGAATGTTAGTAATGAGAAACCAACAACATGCTTGAATGCAGTTATACAAAGATTAACCTCTGTTGCATATCAACTACAACGAGAAGATATCGTGGCAGCTTTCTTCAATAAATTTGAGAACTATTACAATATTTTCATATGTCAAGGTGATTATTATTCTCATGATTTCCAACATTATGTTTACCTGTTATGTTTATCCTCACTCTATCATCAATTTGAATGTAACTGTTTTAACTTTTTTAATTTTTTTTCAGATCTTAGGTTTATCATTACGTTTTATATTTATATTCTTTTCGAGTGAGACATATATCTGACTTTAAGAATTATATAGCTCTAAACTGTTGTCATATTAATAAATAAATATCAACTGTCATCAATTTCGGGATGGTGGAATAAGATTAAATTTTATTTCTTTATATATGTGGCACTAAAATTGGTTTTGATTTGATGTATCATTCTGCATCATAATCTTGATCCTAACGGAAGAGTGTTTGAACCACGTTCTCTGGTTCTCCTGAAGATCCTGCCCTGCAGTACCTTTCTATTAGAAGTTAGAATCATGAAATCTTGATATCCCCACTACCACTAGATCATTCATTTGATCTTGATTCTTGTGGAACAAAAGTGAAATTGGAATGAATCTTCATAGCTCTCCACTGTTAAAGGGGTCCAGGAATGAATCACACATTTACAACCAAACTTTACCCGAAATAATGATCAAGTCGGAGAGAGTTGAAAAGACACATCTTGCTGAAAGGATCCGTTCATCCACCATTTTCAACTCATTCCTTCAAACAAGAGGTCATGAGAGATGGTTTGCAAAACATGATTTTTGGAGTTAGTTGCAGAGCTGGTGTATATTATGTTGATTGCCAGACTTTTCTTCTATATGATGATAGCTTACATATTGTAAAAAGAACAAATTTCTTTTTTTGGCTATCATGCAGGATTTCAAGCACTCGAGGAATTGTACTACAAGACATGGCTGCACAGGTGAAATTACCAATCAGTAATTCTCTCCTATGTGTTGTGTTTCTTAATTTTATTTATCAAAGCGATGTGCCTTACTGGTTTGCTGGGGTGGAGACTGAAGACAATAAATACGTGCCTGAAAAAATTTGGAAGCAAAATTTTTTAAATAGTTACCATGCTTTAAATCTCTATCCTAACCAAAAAATGATCTATCCATAATTTCTTTCACATACTAATTTTATAAATAGGGAAAGATTTTATATGGTTCTTTTTTGACTAATTTATAATAAGTAATTATCATTCTTGCTGCTAATTTTCAACTTGTATGCAGTGGACAGAGAGTTATAGTACAGGAGAAGAATGAAAATCAGGATCAAATTGCAGAGAATGTAGTCACCATCCAGGTGAATTAACGGATTACATGGCCATAAAATGCTCTTTTTTACATCTTTTGTTTCAGTATTTTTTTTTTTTTTTTTTTTGTGGACTTCATTGTCAGCTAATTATGATTAAATGTTTTCTATTTCTTTGCTTAAAGCAAGAATACACTATGTTTAGTTAATGGAGTTGGGTCCACAGATAGTGATAAGAACAATGAGATTTTATTAATGGTTTTGGAGGCTGAATTGTTAAGTGGGAAATGTGAAATCTGGGATCTTGAGAGAGCCTTGTTGACAAAATTAATTAGCTGAGAGATGTTGCTGTAAGTTTGTTCATAATTCCAGAATATGTCATAATATAAGAATATGTATGATTGCTCATGTTGTCTTTACATCCTCTTTTAGTTTCTTGCGTAGGTTTGCATTTGAAGTTCTTGTTACTCATAGCTTCCACAAAATGTGTTCTTATTGGATTTGTAAACTCAATGTATAAAATAAGACCATGTCAGTCGAACCAATAGCTGTTGTAGTTACTGTGACTGATTATCTGTTTTATATGGATTTTTTTGAGGCACAAAAGCCATTCCAGACTCTCAACACTTACACTTGAGTATGGGATGTGGATCCTTCATTTTAAATGTAAAATCCTCAACACACCCAAGATTGGCCTAAAATTGTCTTTGTTGCCTTAAATGGACCTGATATATTATCATCCAATAAAAATGTTGAATACTTGCAAAATTCTTTATCTTAATATTTGAATAATGAAAATTTCTTAATATCAGTATTGTTGCTTCTGTTCAATTTCCAATGTTACTTTTGGTGTGAACTTGTAATCTTTGTATAAAAATTTCTACGAACATAAATTTTTAAACAAATTTTTTAATTTTATTTTATCAAATTCTCTTCCCTGAGTAGTCAACCTGCTAGGGGGTCTGCTCTGAATTGATATCAAATTGTTTACAAGGCTCAGAGCTCGTAATCTTCTTAGTTTTGGCATAGAATCAGAATGCATTTGTTCTCACATTGTAATGTTGCAAGGGTATGTATGTCAGACGCTTTTTCATGTACTGGTTTTGATTGGGTTTCCCTGAGTTGTTGTAATGGGTTACTTGTCAAAAACCAATTGGTTTCGGATCTGATAAGATGGGAGCAGTTATGTGGAAAGTAGTAGTTTCAGCTATCATTTAGGTGACTTGGGCAGAAAGAAATAGCAGAATTTTGAATGAAAGATCAAGTAGTGGTTGATTATGGAAGAGGGCACAATTATAGTGTACTTTGGGGTTCTACTGATAAGGAGTTCAAGCATTTCCTTTCTCCATGACCATAGTAGGGTGGAACAGTATGTTGTATTCCTGATTTTCTCATTGCTTTTTCGTTGCTACAAGATACATTGTCCTCTTGACAGATGTAATTCCATATTTTAGTGATAAATCAATTATTGTTTCTTTCTGGGAAAAATAGACTTTGCGTTGGTGAGACTTCTTAGATTACGAGCAATCATTTCTTGTGAAGTAGAGGTTCAAGCAAAAAGGATAGGATTGCTTAATAGAATCATTTGCAGTTTGAGTAAATTTAATCAACATTCATTCAACTTTAACATTGTTACTACTTACTCACTTATTTTTAATGAGTTACCAAATGCTCACTCATTTTTTCATATAATTAACCATCCACCACTCTTTAAGTAACCATTCCAAATTATGGATGGATAAATCACAGGTGGCAAACAACAATCCTATGTGGCGTATTGACAACGCTAACCATATCCATGTCACCAAAAATGCACCAACCAAACCTCTGATGCTCGAACTCTTCGAAATAGTAGGAGTACCCGTGTCGGATACGACACGACATGGGTATGGGATATGTGTCGGATCCTCCAAGTTTCAATCAGACACTTCGTCGTTTTTGCTTCTTCTTCTTTCTTTTTCCCCCCTTTTCTTTCCCTTTGCTTCTTTCCCATTTCCGCTCTCTATAAACATAGCGTTGCCGCCGAGAGGGTAGAGAAAGACGGCGACTCTAAGTTTTTCCTTCTTTTTCTTCTTCTTTCCATTTTCTTCTTTCCCTCTATGTATCGATAGTTTAGGGTTTTGTTTTTATAAAATAAAAATGAGTTCCACTAAGTTCAAATTACAATCCAGTCTCTCATTTTCTATTTTATAACATTTAGTAATTCTCATAATTGAAGACTAAGCTCCAAAATTTTATTTTATTCGTCTTAACCCTTTATTCAATACTAATTTCATTCTTTGTGAATAATTGATTTTGGTATATTCAAAATGACATCTTGAATTAGTAAAAAATTGAAGTTTGAAAAGTGTACCCAAGTACCCGTGTCCAAAATTTGGACTCTTTTTAGCCATGTCCCCGTATCCTACAGTTTAGAAAATAAAAGATCCGATACTTAGATACGTAACCGTACCCGAGTCCGAGCATCATAGAACCAAACACACTTTCCCCTTCCTCAATTGCAAAACCCCTTTGAATTAACCCCAAATCCATATTCCACATTTTCACTGGACAAATACCCTTAAATTTCTCTTGAACTTTATTCATTACTCATCCATATCTTCTTCTTGGAGAATGAGTTACAGAGAGCTATTAAGGCTGCCATTGTTGCTTCATGAGTCATGATGCTTGGCTTTATATTGCAGAGACCAATTGTATAAATATTCGTATAGCATAATTACCTTTAATCTGATGATGTACTCCCCTCTTTCTCAACAAAGAAAGCGTTAAATTTCTCAAGTTCATCCTCCAATAACTTGACGAAATCTGCCTCCGCCTCCGTCATAACCACCCTTTCGCCACCACCGTTGGCAGCTAATTCACCGTCCACTTTCTGCCACTTCTTGGCCCTCCCCGCTTCCCCAGCCGAAGATGATGGCCCCTTCGACTCTATCAACTTGAGCTTCTTTCAGCCCCTTGTATGACAAAAACTTGTCCCTCCATTCAGGTAAAGTTTCATCAATTTGATTGCTCAAAACTCTTTCCAAACTTCATACCGATTTAAATCCAAAAAACGATAAATTAAAATTATGGGTTTGATTGAAAGACACAAAATTTAAAAAATTGAAATTAGAAAACAAAAAATTATTGAATTCGGAATTCTGGATTTGATTGAAAAACAGAAAATGAATGGATGAAGATGAAAGTGTGAAGAGGAAATGAGGGAAACAAAGGGGTGAGTGGATTTGGGGTTAATTCAAAGGGATTTTGCAATTAAGGAAGTGAAAAGGGTGTTTGGTTGGTGCATTTTTGTTGACATGGACATAATTAACATCGTCAACACGCCACGTAAGATTGCCGTTTGCCACATGCGATTTTGCATCCACAATTTAAAATAGTTACTTAACGGTGATGAATGAGTAATTATATCAAAAGATGAGTGAGCATTGGGTAACCCATTAAAGATGAGTGAGTGAATAGTTACATTTTAAAGTCAATGAGTGTTGATTAAATTTACTCTTTGCAGGACTTACTCTATGCCTAAATATAAAAAAGAGTAGTATATTGGGTAAAAGATATGTAAGGTCTGCCTGCTTTTTAGCTATCTCAAAGTATCCATGGACAGGTTAATAGAGGACTGTTACATCAGTTGTTAGGATGTTCATATGCTGAATTGATATTGAGTGTCTATGCTTATTCTTTGAAGCTCAGCTAATTAACTTTTTAACATTTGTAGATAGAAAAGCTTCGTCTTGAGGCCATAGTTGAGTGACTATATAGAAATATGGAAAATCAATTCTAACTTATCATTGCTATATGGTTATACTGTCTCTAATAGGTCTTTGAGGCATCTTATGAGAATCCATGACTATGGATAATTTCAATGAAATGACATGATTGAAATGGCTACATCATGCACAGTATTTGAGCTTGCAAACAACATCTTCTCTTGCATGCATTATCAAGTTTTTGAAGCCAATATACTCTTATATTTATTCTAACACAACGGAACTGCTTAATCACTTAAAGACTATGGCATAATTATTGTTTATTTTGATCCAAGGAATTAAAATTGGAAAAACTATTTATTTGTGTCCAGGGTATAACGACTTCCGGGTATTTATTAGCTGTCACTGAAGATGGTCAAGCATGCGAGCTTCATCCAGATGGAAACAGGTAATATATCAAGCTTTTTACCACTAGTGCTATATGCACAAAATATTTACTCTTACTACCCAATCCCAATTAATTGAGCAAGCTTAGATAAAAATGCCAGTAAAAATGTTATATTCTGACTAATAAAAATGCATGAGTACTACAGAATCGTATTCTTGTGAAACCATTTTGTTATGATGTTTGAGAAATCTAGCGCTCGTGAAAGGCAATAGATTAAAAGTTAGAATGATTAGTTACATTGTAGTTCCAAAGTCAACAGATTTGTCCCAATTATGTAAGTAAATAAAAGTGATGTTCTGATTTTGAGAACTCTCTACTCTCTCTCAGAACATAAGGATTATATTTTCAAACAATTGAAAGCCTTTAGATTAATTAACTAATTTCCAAAGTGCTTCAGACTGTTCTTGGTATGGAGTTCTAAATTTTTTTCCGCCAACCACTTTTATCAAGGTTTTGCTTTAGAAGATTAGGTCGTGGATTCAATTTGCATGATACATGTAATGGAATTTGGAAGTCTTAAATTTGGTATTTTCCATAAAAACTTCTCTGCATTTTTATGTGTTATGATATTCTATTTCTTTGCATGTTTGTTTCCATTTTTTCTTATTAGAATGAACCAGGTGACTTACAATCTCATAAGAAGTTGCATTTGTGCATTGGTCATGCATGGCTATTTCCCTGTTGTAGTACAATAAGCCAGTTTTTTCAATATCAGAGAAAGGAACATGTTGCCGGTTGGCCACTTGCATTCCATTATTGTTATAAATTTCAATTATTCATATAGTTGTTATATTCAACTTCTAGGTTCGATAAGGAAAAATGTAAGAAAAAGAAACACTGCTCTGGTGCTTTCTTAAGCGCTTTCCATCAGTCTAAGTGATTTTTCTTCCTGGTCTTGTCAGCTCCAAGCTGGAAATTTTTGGATGTGGGGAAAGAGTAATGGGGGGTGAGGTTTTGGGAGTTGGGAAGGTTGGTCAGGCGACAAATACTAGCAGAGAGCCTACTTTTGCTCTTGTTTTTCCCCCCTTTTTTCACTTACATGCCATATTCAGCTGGCAGTATTTCGTTTTACAATGTGACTTATTCTTTGTGGCTACAGTTTCGATTTCTTTAAAGGACTTGTGAGAAGAAAACTGGTCTGAAGATTTATTCGCTGCTTCTGCTGGATAAAACAAAAGGGCCATCAACTTTACCTCGTGAATTTGTGAGGATACTTTCTTTTTGTCCTTTCCCAGTTTTGCCTTACTATGCTGTTAGATTTTCTTCAGCAAAAGATATGGTTCTTCTAGATTTAGTTAAGTTTTTTAGTTATGTTATAGTAAGATTTCTTAGGATAATGTACCCAGATTGCTGTTCAATATTGTCGCATTATAATCTAATGATTGAGATTGTACAATTTGATCATAATAACATGTTTATATTCTAGAATAATGAAAGCCCCTTATGACCCCAAGTGGTGTTATGTAATGGTAGCAAGAGTTGTCATTGTGTTTCTAGTAGGACTTGTATAGCCTTGTTATCACTTCGTTTGGTTGAGCATTCACGTGTTACAAGAACATTGGGTAGAACTCATTCTTAAGACAGACTTATAAAAGAAGGGTACCCAAGTGGTTTTAAGCCCACAACTCAAAGCCTTACTTATATATGTAGAACTAAATTATAGTCGATACAATCTATCCCACTTTCCGGATCGAATTATTCTTTTAGGTGTCTAGAAGTAGCCCTTTTCAGATCCGACATATCCATTAGGGTCTGCAGGTAAAATTTAATTCTTCCAACGACTTGTAGACTCGTTTTACGTTCATGAGTTCATAGTCTTAACCTAGCAGTGTAGATGCTATTATTCTCATTAAATCATGTACAGAAGATCCCTTCCATAAAGATTCAATGACAGTTTGGTTTTAGTGTATGTTGTCCAAGAATCAGACAATAGCGAGCCTTGTGATTATGGTTAGCTTCCTCATTGAAATGGTCAAAACTCAAAAGAACATTTTATCATAAAATACTTATCCGAGGCCGTCTAAAGGAGGAGAATTCAGAACATTAATAAACTAACATTATTCTATAAAACTCAAAAAACTAGGTTCACGTGACAAAATAGTATGTGTATGAGCAAGCTCACAAACGCATTCTCTCTCGCTTTTAACTTATTCTAGATTGAAAGAGAAAACCCATATTTTGTCTTGTGCAACTGTCTCTTGTGTCGTCAAAAGACTCAAAACCCGTGTTAGGGGTCCATAAAACAAACATTTTCCCTTTCATTTTATGGGGGATTTAATTGTCCTGAAAAGGCTGGAAAAGAAAAGTCACTCTTTTGTTTTGTTTTTGGGACCGACCACCCTAGTGCAGTTTCTTGTTTTGCTAGGGTGGATGAGTTTATGTTTGCTGTTATTAAAGTCATGAATTTTGGATCATTTGGACGTGCAATAATATTATGTGCAAGAAAATATTAGGATTTCTCCAATCTTTTTCTTAACATAGGAGATAGATTTAGGATCTCAGTCCGATAACTCAATCAAGATTCGAATTCGATAATCCGTTAACTAAATGAAGCAAATATGGATATAGGTCAATATCCGATTTATTACACAATTTTTTTCCATTTTGAAAATTGTATTATACTATACACCTAATTTTCAAATAATAAATAATATTAGATAATAGTATAATATTGTTAAGTAAAATATTTGAAGAGATTTACTTTTTTTATTAATTAAAATAAGATAAAAGTAATAATTAATTTAATTTATAAATTAAACAATCGGAGGTGCCAACCGATAGAGTTGCTTTCATTATTTAATTTTTCTATTTCGGATCGGATTATCAGATCGGATATCCGATAACATAACAAATCGAATATGAATTTAACAATCAAATATCCGTTGGATTATCGGATTGGATCGGAAAATTGTTCTTAACGGATCTGATCGGATAATTATTCTTGACGGATCAAATCAAATTTGGACAGATCTGATCCATTTACAGCCCTAATTATAGGTTATTTTCCTTGTCGAGAGTATAATTAATTTTTAAAATTTTTAATATATCCCTATTTAGTATGTTTTAGTGTCAACAAATATGAATTACTCTTATTTAAGTTATTATTTAATCTGTGTGAAAATTGAAGCAAACATATTTTTATGGGACGAATGGTGTATTTAAAGTACATATAAAAATATGTACGTAGATAGATATGTATGAGAAAGTAGAATCATGAATGAACCTAAGGATTAATGTTATGCATATTATTTTTTAACTGTGTCTGAATTTATAATCTGAAGAGAGAAATGTAGATATGAACGACAATCAATTGGTCACTACTCTAATCAATCGCATAAGTTAATTTTATTATTAGTATAAATAGCAAAAACTATACAACAATTACACATTAAATTTTAAGGTTGTCAATGATATTCATACGATCTATTTTTTAAGAATGAAAGAAAGAAAGCCGCGACGAAAAATGTGGTCATTTCATTTAGTTTTCAATTGAATATGTGGGTAATAGGTTGGTCAACTTTTGTCCCAATTTTTATATGGCAATGCATAATTTAATCTATTTTATAGTAGTAAGAAAGGTTTCTCTTCAACTATTTATACCTCGTTTGAGCCCTATTTTTTTAATTAAAATAAATTTTTCAATAGTAATTTAACCACACTTCAACCACACATGTTTCAATTAAATAATATTACACGTAAATTCAAAACTTTTATTTATTTTTTAACTACACATTTTTCATCAATAAAATATTCAAAAATGCATTTTTTTTTTTTTTTTTACAAGAATGGGACTCAATTAGGCAATGAAGTTTGACTGTTCTGGTAGTACTTCTATGTCATTTTGTTGAATTGAATGGTTTATATATATATTTGGTTCTGCCCGTTGTTGCGATGATTTATGATAACTCGACGGGGGATGGCATTGTTATGTGATCTTCGCCAACCATATAAGATAAATTTTGCTTTTCAAATTTTGAGTTTTAAGACATGTTTTCTTTAAAGTTAAATGATCATTTATTAGAGAATAATATAATTTTCATCCTTAAGGACTCAATATACAATTATAATTAAAAGTTTAAGACCAACTAGTTCATTTTTAAAGATTGAAGATTGTTCATGCAATTTTTCCATTTTTTATTCGAGAAGATGAGGGCAAATTAAAATAGAATATTTTTTTCTTAATGCTTTAAACAATTTAGGTCCCGTTTGATTCTCATTCTTTGTAGAATGAGAATAAACAAAATATAGTCGTTATAGACCCACACAAGAGATAGAAAATAAAAAATGGTGATTGGTTGTAATTGATAATGGTCATATTTTTCATTTTTATGAAGAAAAAATGAATATCAAACGGGCAGTATGAAACAAAACTTAGACCTTGTTGACTTGACGATAGCGATAAATTAGAGGGTGGCCTCAACCTCAATAAAGGAGTTGGTCGTGCGGGTAAATGAATTTTTCTAATGTTCACAATATTGCGACCTCGTTAAAATTGAGGTTTAAGCTATTTTTACACAAAAAGTTTGTAATAACAAGATAAATATACGAAGTCTAATTAAAAATGGGGAAAAAAAAAACAGCATTCTTAAAATGGCATAGGTAGAAGGATGATAATCATGTAAGATTAGAAAATCTTGTTGATAAAGGTTAAAAAAAAAAAAAAAAAAAAAAAAGCAAGAGAGTAGAATAATAGAAAAATAACTTAAGTTTGTGAATCATTTCAATAACAAATAAATCATGGAATATATTGTAGAAAAACTTAATAAATCCACAAATAATAAGATTGTCCATGATTTACAATCTCAAGTATTATTGGAGACTAAGATTTCGATCAATTTTGGACGAAATTGATCTCCTATCCTTTCCAAAGTGAGAAATTTTTATCCTGTCCAATGGAGACAGACGATCAGACGTGTAATTTTGGATATGTACGATGAGAAAGACAAATCAATAAAAATGCATTTGATTGTCAACATTTTCTATGAAAATGTCTTTTTTTTTTTACCCAAATTTATACTTTTTGCCATTTAATTGATATTTTTTTTTCATGAAAAATATTTTCCTACTTTTGGTCACGTGATCATATTTTTTCTTGAAAATAAGGAAAATATTTTATTTCGGGAGAGTAAGTTTTTATTTTTCAGGTAATTCACTCTCTTTCTCTCCCTCGTTTACCTACTTATACAAAATGAACAAGTATAACCTTTTTTAGGTTGAAATAAAATCAATCAAACACATTTAATTGACAATTTTCATACAAATAATTCCAAGATAATTCAATTATCTAGAATTTATTTTATTTTCATATAAATTTTATACTCACAGTCAAACGCACCCTAAATATTTGACAAATCAATAAATGTTTGTTCCATTAGCCAAAAATGCAAAAAGAAATAATAGAAAATTCATTGGTTAACACTTAACACGAATTTTACTTTTATTCGAAGTAATCACTTAAAACAAATTCTCTATTGAAATAAAATAAATAAAGTTTTGTAAATACACCAATTCATCGCGGCAACTGTCGATTCATATCATTCTCCCTTCATACAATTCGGTGAACTCTCCTAACTTCTCTCCGCGTTTCACTCTTGATCTTTATCTTTTTGTCCCTAATTTTTCATGTAATATATTCACTTGACGTACTTTTTCTTATCAATAAAAAAAATGATTTTGTGAATAAACAAGAACTTTGAATCAGAAAAAACCACTATAATTATGGTTTTATTATTTCTATGCATTCATTCTGCAGTGATGGTCCATATTTAAGGACGAAGATTTTGTCAAGTTTGGAATTTTATTTTATTATTATTATTTTTCTGGTGAACTATTTTAACATGTCAATGGCGTTGACACCAGCATTAGCATCAGCACAACCACAAACGTCGCCGTCTGATTCAATTATTTGTGGGATTTTGTATAAGTGGGTTAACTATGGCAAAGGGTGGAGAGCACGGTGGTTTTTGTTGCAGGATGGGGTCCTCAGTTTCTTCAAAATTCATGGGTCTGATAAAATTGTGGTCAATCAAGAGACTGAGAAGGGATCAAGAGTAATTGGAGAAGAATCCATGAAGCTGATGTTACGTAACCACAAGAACGGCAGTAAGCATTCATCTTCCAAAACCTGGAAGGCTGTTGGTGAAATCCACTTAAAGGTTTCGTTTTTCAATTGAATTTCGAATTTTTCTGTATGTTGCTAATTATGTGTTAGAGGGGACTAATTTGATCATTTGAACTGGACTTTCTGTGGATTATTAATCTGGGTTTTTTCTTTTTCTTTTTTCTTTCAATAATTATGTCCAAGCTGAAGATTTAAGAAAAGGATTTGGACGTTCATTTTGATCTTTCTGGCTTAACCTTTTTCTTGTTTTGGGTGACACCGTTTTAATCTATCAGCCATTTTGTTTTTATGTTTTGAGTCCACTTGACTAGTAAAATCGACTCATTTCATTTAGAAAATCAAATGAATGAATTCCATTACCAATTGAGTTAATCAATATGAACGGAATATGGTTGTCCGATCCTCATGGACTAATGGGAAAGGACAACTTGTAAATCTGGCATGTGGGGTCGATTTTTTTTTTTTGAAATTTAAATTAGATTGAAAATATACACTATCAGTCTAGTTTAAAACAGATATAATGCTTCAATTTTATGCATTTTTTTGTGCATTTAGAAGTGTATTTAATAAAGATGTTACATATATCATCTTCATGTTTATGACTTATGTTGCTTCTCTAGGTCTCATCCATTCGAGAAAGCAAATCCGATGATAAGAGGTTTTCCATTTATACGGGAACAAAGAGGTTGCATCTGAGGGCAGAATGCAAAGAGGACAGAATGGCATGGATAGAAGCATTGCAGGCTGTGAAGGACAAGTTCCCAAGAATTTCCAACACCGAGTTAATGGCTCCGGTGGACAATTTGGCTGTCTCGACTGAAAAGTTGAGGCAACGATTGTTAGAAGAAGGGTTGAGTGAGATTGCTATTCAAGAAAGTGAGCAGATCATGAAGGATGAGTTTACGTCTATGCAGAATCAATTGTTGATGTTGAAGCAGAAGCAATGTCTCCTCATGGACACGGTGCGACAGTTAGAGGTACATGTTGTGATTCGTAGAATAACTCTGGGATCCCAAAATTCTTCTTCGGTTTCTTCTCTAAATAATTCTGCGCGCCAAAGTTCTATCAGCCTTCCCTAGATTTGTAGCTTAGCATCTGGCGGTCTGTGAGCAGTTCGTTTGTACTGAGGTTGTAATACTTTTAGTATTGCCCCATTCTTTTGTATAGATAGCTTAGTTTGGGATTGGTTCTTGAAGATTTTTGTACTCTATTCGACAGATTTTTTCCCCCTTCTTTCTTGTTCTATTGGTCTGGATTATAGTGTTAATTAGATTTACAACTGTGAGCTTTATTTAAGAAATTTATGGGACGATAGCATTTGTATTTGGATTAAAGTAGTTCGTTAATAGTAACTAGTCGAATTCTGTGTTTGATGTTTGATGAGCCGAAACCCAAGAGGTATACGAATCCCAATTATCCAGATATGATCACAAAATCATTTGAGTTTCCTCAAACGTCATATTTGATTATTCTTGAAGAGCAAAATTGGCAATGCACAATAATTACAATTATGGCTACCGTATTGTGTCTAAGACTAAAAAAATTGATTAAAAATATTTAAAAATACTTCCGGACAGAAGCTTAAAGAAGAGGGTAAATATATCATTTTACGTGACCTTAACCGTCAAAATAGACGGAAATGAATAGCTCTATCTAGTTTTCGAAAGGTTGAATATCAATGATGTCAATAGAATTAATGAGGGGCCCGTCTAATTCATTTTCTGAAAGTGTGGGATGAAATATGCAAATTTCCCATTAATTTTGACATGCTACTGAACAGTTCCGAATCTGCGCTTTTTCGCTGAATACGCTAAGCCCCCCAATTTCTTGGCTTTCTCTGAGCATCTCTACTTTCCGCTTACACGTCAGTCTTGGACTTCTTCTGGTGATAAAATTCCTTCCCTGTGCAATTTGTGTTTGTGTTTATTTTATTTTATTTTTTGTTTCTTTCTATAATTCCCTGGCTCATAGTTTCTTTTTGCAGGTTTTGAGATTTCCTATTCAAATCTAATAAACTATGCAGCTGACTCTTGAGTTCGGGTAATTTTTTCCCGTCTTCCGTAGTTTTGGTTTAAATAACTTTCTGCATAGTATATACTATATAGTAGTATCTAAGTAATGAAAAATTATTGATTAATTACTGTTTCCAAATAATTCGTGTTTGCAAAAAGGAAAGTGAAAAATCTATGTTGGTAAATATATTTGACGAAACTCAAAAAAGGAGTACTGGAATCAGACTAAATGTTGCTCATATGGAAGCTTTTTCTCATATACTTGAATTTAGATTTTTTTTTTTTTCAAGTAATTATGTTATGCAGATCGACTATATTGTGGTAAAAATATCTGGGTTTTAGCCTTATTTAAGGAAATTATGAAAGGGGAAAAACAGAAGCAATTAGCTTTTAATTGACAAGGATTCTTAACATTTTTTGTAGCCCAAGTGCAATCATGTGGGAATCCGATTTCTTAGTCCTAGGTTTCTTTTGCATTTTGTTCATGAAATCTCGCACATGGAAGATAAGAAAACAAGCCAAAACAAAATTATGTTGAACTTTAAGATATTTTTTTAATTATGGGTGAAGGAGTTGATTGTATAATAATTTTAATTGTAAATTATTATTGGAAGAACTATTTTACCATCTATTATAGGCAGAACTATCATTATTTAGGAAGAAAGTATTGTTTGGTTTGGTTGATTACTTCCTATCCTCGGTGGACCTCTTGATGCCATGGAGTGGCAAAAGCCATGAAATCATTGTTCATGACAGCATTATAGGATTTATAACTAGAGAACATTCCAATGGGCATAGGTGGATGGTGGCAACACATCTAACAGAATAAAACCAACCAATTAAATCAAAATGTTTAATTTATTGGAAATCATCTATTAATCTGAAATCTTCCTCTGAAATTCAAGTGGTTTCTGGTGAAGGTTTATCTCACCAGTGACTAGAAAATATGCTATGTTTTACCACTTCAAGATTGAACTCCGTTTGCATCAGTCAACTTTTAAAAATGTCCCTAAGCTTCGTAACTGATTGTTGATGAATTTGCCCATCAAAATTATATATAGGTCATGTGGTGATTCCACCACATTAAAAATAAGACTAATACGTAGGTAATCTGGTCATAAGTTTCAAGGACTGACTTTCCGTGGTCTTAGCCCTAGATAAGCACCCATGGAAACCTGATCAACCTTAGAAAATTGTGTTTGAAACACTAGCGTTGATCTAGAGCTTCTTTGTTCTTATCATTGCTTGTTTCAACAGCAGCCCGTACTTCACTGGGTATCCTCTATGTTTATCGTATGACTTCTAACCAGTTATACTCTGGTTTGAGGAGTCGTAGACTGAACCTTGTTGCTATATGTTAAAGTGTAGTCTTTGTAAAGATTACCAACAGAGGTTGAATAGTATTTTAGAATTAGATTGATCCTTCAAGATAAAACAAGGTCGTTGTACATAGGATTGACTTGTCTAAGAAAACATTAATGTTGTTCCTATTGTGATTGCACTGACCTTCCAGAAGCATATAGGGGTGCTGATAATGCCAATATTGTGGAATTCTGGATATCTAACAGCCAGCCCTTTGATAATGGTTGTAGTTTGTTGAACTATAAGACTGTTAATTAAGTTTCATGTCTCCATCTTCCTCTCTTTCTGATCACTGGTATGATATTATGCTTCTCAGCCATATTCTTTCCATCATATGAGTTACAATTTTCTTAACATTAATTGTGAGATTAAGTTTAGTTTCTGTGATACGTTCGTTAGTGAAAGACCTCTGAAACATTCTTTTTGAGTGTTAACCATTTGCTGCAGTTCTCATTTTTTAACACTTTCAAACATTGGTTAAGCAGCTGAAAAATTAGCTTCTAGATAACAAATTTGTATTAACTTAATCAAAAGCCTTTCATTTTCATTTGTGCACCTTCTTGTTGCACAATCATTATATATGAAAAGTTCAAAGTGCAGATTATTTTGCCATAATCAATGTGTTAACTATTCACCCACCTCTATATGACCACTCTAGGAGACTAGGACCCTATCATGTGTGTGTTCTGATAAGAATTCAACTCTTATCGATCTAATTGTTCTGCTTGATGGTTATGTATTTTCTTACCCCGCCTTGCGACTTTTCGTTGAGTTCTTTAATTTGATCGATTGATTTCCCACCTACTTGGATTTTTGTTTGTTGCTTTCAAATTTTCTGATATTTACTTTTTAATATCACAATTTAGTGGAGGCCTGGAGCTTCTCTGTAATTCTGTAAAGATCCATAAGATCAATGTTGACCCACAGGCTGAGGAAGAAAAGGTTGATCTCTTTTAATTTATTTTGTTTCAAGTGAAGACTTGATAGTTCTAGTTCTCACTTACATGTTTAACTGAACTAATTTGAGTAGTTTGTTTTTATTTCACCAGTTAACGATGAAACACTTGCTCCCTTGGATTCGCACCAATTTAATCAAGGAGAGGCCTGAAATGTTTATGAAAGGTGATTCCGTGTAAGTGGATTAATTTGTATTGTTCATTTAAAGATGCCCGAAATATGAGCACTGAAGTTTAACATCCAAAGATTCATTTTTGAGTTAAAGGCTCTTCTATTCAATTCATTTCGCCACTAGTTACCAAAGCAATTCGAAGCCTGCTCCTGCATCTTCCATTTGTCACCTACAACTTCCTTATCTTTCTGTCTTTTACCGCATACATCTTGGTTGGTCCCACCATGTCTCTTACAAAATTAATATCAAGTTGTTAGCTTCATCAAACCCAGCTTATAGCACATAAAAAAAATTTTAAAAATCCAAATTGATTAGATCCTTTGATTTGAGAAATCACAATAATGTTTGCAGTTTGATAATGTAATCCACAGTAACCTAATAAATTTAAAATTCAATGAACACTAACTCCATTTCAAATTTCTTCTAATCTTGTAATTTTATATTTTTTGCACTCACTTGAAAGAATTTAAGACTTGTATTTGATCATGGAACATGTGGTTTCATAAACATAGCTGTTTGCATTACAATGTCCAGCTCCCTTCTCCTCTGCATCTGTTCCCCGTCCATTGTGTATACGTCTTCCAAATGTTATTTTTTCATTTTTTTAACCATAAATGGATGGCAATTTATGAAACCCAAAGCTTGACCTCCAGCAAATGAAAGAAAATAGATAATACTTTCATTAGATAAAGGTATGTTATCATTCCAAGACCAATTTAAAAGGATCAAACATGGGGAACACTCTCCGACTCCAGTAGGAGAATTTACCGTACATATCATACCAATGCAAACACTCTCCCGCTAGAGTGGGAGGAAACTGGCGTTTTTATGGGTTTGCTCCAGTGTGCGTATCAAAAGTAAAAAGTAATATATCAATATAAATTGGTAGCTTATCCAAATTGATTTTATTAGCATCAACATTTTTATTACAAGTGCTTGCCCGTCTAAAAAATGAATAGAAGTGATGACATCTCCTTAAATCTTTTGTTTTGCCTGCAGAAGGCCAGGAGTTCTAGTCCTTGTAAATGATTGTGACTGGGAACTAAGCGGACAGCTTGACACAGTGCTGGAAGAGAAGGACGTCATCGTTTTCATTTCGACATTGCACGGTGGATAGTTTCTATATATTCTTCGTAATTTCAGTGATGATAAAATGTTCGAGAAGAGAGATGATGTTGGGAGTATCATTGCTTATTATCAAGATCCAAACTTGCTAGGATATTGTTGATGCTTGCTTTTATTATTATTTTTAGACTTGAGGAACAACTGTTTGTAGTTTTGTGATTTTAATATTCTTATCGTAATTTTAGATTTTTCTTCTAGCACTATGATTTTGATTGCACTACATTTTTTTTTTTTATCTGTAAATAGGAAATATATTGATCACCTCAAGTACAAGTACAGCGGGTATACCCAAACAAAATCATGATCAAGTGATAAATACAAGTACACCAGGCATACCCGGACAAACAAAATGAAAAGATATACAAACGAATAGGTCTAACGACCTAAAGCCAAAGACTCAAAATGAATCAAAATATACGGATACAAAGAAAATATAATTTTGTATACGTGTGTTTTAATCTGCTAATAATGCTCTCCAAGTGTGGTCTAAGATTTTAAAAAATCTTTCTATTCCTCGCTGTCCAAATGTGGTAAACGGTACTTGCAAGTGCAATCCACTTTGCTTTGATTGCACTGTATTTATATCCAATAAGGTTGTTCATAAGACAACCATATATAAACTTTTGAGTTATCTCAGTTTTCTGCAATTGTAGTTTTTGTTTGTGAATCAACGAGTCTTTGTTACCATGTTAGTTGTTGCCTAGTTTTTTGGGCTTCATTAGGGATCCACAAATAATTAGACGTTTGTTTGTTCGTGATCGCGGTGTTCATCATTTTCATACATGCTACCTTGTAGGACTTTGATTGTGGATTACTCGTGCTTTTAGTATGTTGAATTGAGTAAGGTGGGACATGTCAATTGAAAGACATTTCTCCTCTTCTTTAATTCAATACAGTCCGGTTTAAAATACCAAATGATGGCATTGGGTGATGAATCTGATTTCTATGTTGTCTTTTTCGTTTTAGTTTGCTTGTAATGTTTTTCCTGTCTGTCATCGCCTAATTTTGTGGTGTTTACTAGACATCCTTTGAATGATGATCACGATCTCATACCTTAAGATTTAAGAAGCAAAAAAAGGGAAAGTTGATAATGAAATGAATGGCCATTGGACCATTTCTTGATTATGATTTGGGTCTTTGGTTGCAATGAGAATTGCGACATGTCTACCATCTATCACCATGTCGATACAACACAGCAGAACCTGTGAAGTCGATTGCTAATAAAAGCCATGTTTTGTTTCTTTCAATTGTGCACTTCATTGATTCAACGTATTTTTCTTGATTTCTTTTATTTTCTTAATTAGTTAAGACTGGATAATTGCTCGACTCGTTTTGTGGATATCGACCTTCTCATTTCTTCGTTATCCATTTTTATTCCAATCTACATTATAAAAAACAGAGCTCGACATGATCAGTTGATTTGGCTGAAATTTTTGAAAACTGGTTGGATTATATATACTAAAAGTTTATATTTAAAATATGAAAAATCTTGTTCGAGCAGAAATTGGATCTAGGAATTGACACGCTGTCCCCCCCCCCCCCCCCTTTTTTTTAAAAAAGAAAGAAAGTTTTTTATTAAGAAATGATTGAACTTAGAAATTTGCTATTTGTACACGGACGTGTCATGCCCCTTACATGAGGGGAGCCTATGCCTAATAAAAAAATGTGAGGGCCTCTGTTGTGAGGGGGTGTGTACACAGACGTGTCAACATCCGTGTACACATAGGACGTCCCTTGAACTTAACATTAGTGTTACAACCTCTGTTCGATGGTGACAAGCCAAGTGGATGGTAGCCAAATAAGATGCCACACAAGTGGGCTTCATGGCCTCTACGGAGTCCCCTAAGACTTTCCTAGAGGACTCCTCTCCGAGGCAATGCACTTCATCATTGCTTCGCCACTTCTTCATTCCAAGGCGATGAAGAGATACTTGACCTTTGACCACGTGAAGTGGGCCTCTTTAATCCGATGTGGTTGAGGTCAGATCCTCATGCATTGGTGCAAGTTGTAATATGACACATTGAGTTACGTGCGATTTAATTGATATAACGTCTCTAAAAGAACGGTTAAGAGTAAAATTATCTCTTTCTGTCAAACAATGTATTGTAGGTCACATGCCTACAATGGTTAAACTATGACATCGTTGAACTTAATTAGTGAGTCATTTGAATAGGTTGCGTATCAAGAATCTAAAGACTTTAAGTTTTGTTTGTTTATAAACATTCATACTTGCTGTCATTTGATGGTCTTCACAAATTGGTATTTCTCATCCCTAGAAATTCAAACATCCATACTCTATTTCCGCATTTCTTCTCTACTCATGTTTCTTCCACGGTAAATACTTTCTTGCCCTTTTATTGACTTGAGAGTCAGAAAGCGTACAATCGCAACCTCCTATTCCTTTGGAGAAGACTCGAATTGAGCTTTTAGTCACTGTTTGGTCTGGATTAAAATATAAAGTTTAATCTATGTCAAAATCGACAATTATTTTTAACTATATATTTCATGGGACCCACAACTTTTCAACCACATATTTCATCAATTGTTTTTCAAAATTTACTAAAAATCTGATTTTATTCCCCACTAAACAGGGGGCTTAATGTGTGTGTTCAAGTGTGCAGATAAAATCACGAAGAGGATAGAAGAGCGGGAATCCGTTAACGCACAGAGTTCCTACCAGATGTAAAGGTCAACAAATAATTTTATATTATGTGATGAGCTATTGATATAGTTTATTTTTGTGATGAAAAATTATTTTATGAAGTATATAAAATTTAACTTTGTTCACAGACACGAAAATAAATTTATAAATAGAATTAAACATGCAATTTTTTTGTAGTTACCGCAAATGCATTAGAAAACCGACAATATATAAATTTATACTGCACTATGTTCGCAGAAATAGATTTTCTTTAAAGATTTGACAAGGGAAAAACGGAAATGTTGAGAGTGGGATTTGAACCCACGCCCTTTCGGACCAGAACCTTAATCTGGCGCCTTAGACCAACTCGGCCATCTCAACTTTTGCTTAGAAATGTTATAATAATAGTAATATTCTATTTGTAACGTTGACTCTTGCTTGTGTACAAAATTGATTTGTGGTTTGTTAGATGGATTTTCTTTAGTACTCAAACACATTAAGGAGATGAATAGGGGCGGAGTTTAGGGTGACAATTGTTTTTAATACTAGAGTGATACATATAATTTTTTTTAACCTATAAAATTTAAATGGACTTCGGGCAACATTATGTTAAAGTCGTGGATTGCATGAAAATAATGCAATTAAGAATTTGAATACAAAGGAAGATGGTATATATATTTATACTTCAATTAGTATTTTTCTTTACTTCCGTTGATGTCAAAAGATGTAAATATTTGATTTGAGACAACTTTAAGAAAACGGTAAAGATCTTGCAATAATTTCGTATGAGTTGAAGAATACAAGTTTTGGAGTAGAGTAATGTTTTTGGCGTTGAGCTCATGTCCCTTTCAAGCAAAAGGGATTTATCTTTTTATATGTGAATTTAGATAAAAATAATAGGGAAGAAGTTAAATCAATCACTTCATAAATCATGCCGAGCTCAGAGTTGTGTGCCGCCACCCTTTGTTGTGATTGGCTAATGAGATCGGTTCCCATCAAATCTAAATTTGTTTTATCAGGTAATCATCATATTTGCATGAGAGTTAGCAAAGAAAGTAGCTAATTGGAAGAGGATGGTGGTGCTGTCACCCTTCCCCTTCAAGTGTACCTGATTTGATTAGACATGTTATCAAAGACCTGCAATTATGATGTTCCCTGAAATTACGGCGATATTTTGACAGGACTGCAACTGTTAATCGAGCTAGGGGTTGATAACTGAACTACCAGTTGGAAAAGATTAATTCTAACTACATAATTTTTTACTTCAGACTTCAGTGGTCAACAACTTCCATTCCTTTTGATGTGAAATACTTAATAGACGTAAGAATGTATATATGGAATTGACAACTAATAAAGCTTCATCCAGACGTTTATGTGTGTATGATAAGATCTATCATTGAGGAGGAGAACAACAGCAAAGGAGGAAAGATCAATAATGCATGCGTGTCTTCGATAGGAGAACAACAACTTAAGATAATTGCATGAGCAATTGGAGGAGGAACATGTCCAATCTTTCTTATCAAGTCTCGTGAGAAGAATAGTTTGGCCAACTCAATAATGCCCAACTTAAGTTAATTACACAATCATCTTCTTGAATAGTATTTTTATTTTTCAAATAGCCTTTCTATCAATTCAAATTTAAATTGAGTAGCAAAAAAATTAATAATTTACATAAACAAGCACTAACGTATCATGAATAATTATCAACTCTTTAAGAATATACGAATAGTCAAATATTATAAAAGTCAAGAAAATTAAGAGTACAAATTTTCACATAGTATACCATAACATGTCAATCATTTATAAACCTTTTTACACATAGCGAGCTTTGTTGTCGATAATATGAATTTAATTTATACTTGAAAGACATATTGAATACAACTTAAATAAATAAAACTATCTTGCATAGTGTACTTTAAACTTTTGGACCAAATAATTTAGCACAATATTAATAGTTGCTTTTCTAGTTTATTATTAAAATTGTTCTTTGTCCTCCAAATCATGTCCTATCATTCATCTTTCTTTTGTATTACATTTATCTATGTTCCGACTTAGATTAGCTATTTAATTCTTTTGGCGAAGTGTGGTACCAAACTTTATTGTGATCTTAGTTTTGGGCAATTGTTCGTCTCAACCCTTAGGTTAGTGGTTTAAAAAAATCAATTACATTTTGACACAATCCTTGACACCCTACATACGTATGAAACATATTATTTTATGAGTCATTCTACTTTGCCCACTTGGTTGACACACCCTTCTCACATTAGGGAAGAAATATTATTTAAATCGCGCGAAACTTACACACTCATGTGAGGGGGGTGTCAACCAAGTGGTCAACCAAATGGGTAAAGTAGCATTTTTCTTATTTTATTCACCTGGAACCCACACACTTACATACAGTCAACCAATGTGTCAAGAATTATATTCATTTAGCACTTTCTGTTATTCTAGCATAGCATTGATTAGAGATAAAAATAACAATTAATGACATTACACCTCTTGTCCAAAATTCAAATTATGGGTTTCCACCAAGGGAGTCCAAAGGGTAATCCACTAGCTGATTGGATTAAGGATCCATACAAGCTAATCTTTACTTTCTCGAGACAAAACGTACACAAAACAAAATAAATTTTATTTTCGATAAAGTTATATTTGAATGCTTACTTATAAGTAATGATTACATAGATCTTGTAAAATAATAAGCACCCAAATAATAATCAATTGCAATGAACGTGAAAAATCATTATCGATAAGGGATACAATATGTAAGAGGTAAGAATTGAAGACTAGTTATATGAATGAACAATTAGGAAAGATAACGACCAACTTCAAACACCATACAACATTCGAAATCCCAACCCAGCAATTTGTTAGAAGCAAAGATTGTCTCGTCTTCTCTTTGTATTTTATTAGTCAAGTGCCAACACCTCCTTATCAACCGTAACTTCAAAAAGAAAATGAGGATTGTTATGATAATTAATAGAAAAAAAACATCGGATAGTTTTGACTAATCGCCTAATGTAATAGCCACGTTGTAGAGCAGCGTTTGATTAAATTATATATTTTTTATTTTATTTTTTTAAACCACTAACCTAAAACATCGATCGGTAGAATTTGATTCCATATCTCAAATTTATAAATGTATAATTGCTAACATTTGTTAGAGCTTGCATCATATTGATTCGTTTTCGTTATTTTCTAGCTTACCAACCTAATAACTTTTCATTAGTTTATTAAATAAATACTAATAATTTTGTGAAAATTACAGAAAACCCTAACCATTCTCTAAACGAAACACATTTAACCCATCTTTGGAGGTAAAGGGCAGCGTTCCATCTTACACTCTTGCAGACATAATCTGTTATTTATTCTTCCACCAAAGTTCAGGGCAGAACAAGTGGAGATACCAGTAATGGGGCGTAATAAAAAATAATAATAAAAAAAGTTTCTACCTCTTATGGGGTGATCGAGTTGGTAGAGTAGGTGAACGCGAAAATCTTTGGTCATGAGTTCGATTCTCCCTGCCAACAATTTCTCGATCGAGCCTGTCACACTGGACTTGTCGATTGCGGTTAACCTGACCGATGTGGTTTGCAAACTATTGCATCAGTCCAAATATTTACCCAGTGCGCATTTGAATGATAGCGACTGCGAGTTCTCCCGTCAACAAAAATAAATAAATAAAATTTTCCAATAAATTTTAATGAAATTTGATAAAATGTGCAATATAAAATTTTTGGGTCCTATAAGATGTAACATTAAAATTAATTATTAACATTAATTTTAATTTTAATCAATTTTTTAATCAAATGAGCTAACTATAGATGATAATCACATGCTTACAGTAAAAACCATGATTTAAATCTAATTGTTGTATTATTAGTCATATATTAGTATAGCACGACTTTTTCTTCACTTATTAAACAAACAAAACTTTGATTCTAGAATTAATATATTAAATCGCGGGAAATTATTACCCAATCACATAATTAATCTCACCAAATTAAAAGCGTGGTATCATAGATAGCTCTATAGTAAAAGTATAGTCAAACCTCGTGTTTTCTAAAACATTTAAGAAAAGGAAAAGCGTCTAGAATTAAAGGATCAAAATGATAATTACAAAAAATAATAATTAATTTATTAAAAAAAACTTTAAAATAAAAAATAAAAAATAAACGATTGGTTTTCCATATTATGCCCTTTTCACTGTATGGGCAATTCCGTCACGTCTCGATGAAACCGAGAGAGAAGGAAAGAAAAAAAGATGTTATACCTGAGGTTGTATTTTTTAGGACATATTTGGTAACGAATATTAATCAGAATTTGATGGTATAATAGATAACAATTTAACTCTCTTTTCAAATATCTTATCGTTTAGCTCACAAAGTGCACTGCTTAGAAACATTACTCAAACAAAAAAAAAAAATAAATCAATGTCGACTAATAGCTCAAATCATATATTCTCATTTAAGATATCCAATTATTTAAGGATACTTAGACTGATGCTAGATACTAGTTGTGTTGAATAACATTATTCTTTAAATATATGACACCAATTTATGGGTTAATGCCCCAAATAGTCACCGAACTTTATCAAAAGTACCCAGAAAGGTCACTGAACTTCAAAATGTCCCAAAATAGTCACTGAATTTTGCCAAAAGTTCACAAGACCGTTTGATTCCCATTTTTATGAAAAAATGCATTTTAGAATAGTAAATTGATGGAAAATGTGTGGTTGAAAAGTAATGATTTTTTTTTATTTACGTGAAATATTATTTTAATGATGAATGTGTGGTTTTACAAAAATTCCCTAAATAGTTACTGAACTTTGCAAATTTTGACCACATATATCACTGAACTTTGCCAATGGCAATGACCTCTTAGGAATTTTTTGCATAGTTCAGTGACTATTTAAGGAAGTTTTGAAGTTCAGTGATCTATTGGGAACTTTTGGCAAAGTTTGGTGATTATTTATGGACGTTTTGAAGTTCAGTGACCTTCCCGAGTACTTTTGACAAAATTCAGTGACTATTTGAAGGATTAGCCCTCAATTTATATTTACTATCAATTTTAATTTTTACATATCAAATATGTTATTATTGTGTGTATAAGTGTGTTGATTAGCAACGTTCCTCAAACTCCGTAGAAATTCAACATGCTTATAGAAGAAAACGTGTAACAACCATTTCTCGATTTTTAAATTGGGTTCTATCTACATTACGTGCCATTAGATTAACAACGTTCCTCAAACTATTCAAATTCAAGGGCAGCTCATTGTCGACGCAAAATTGAGTATAATTAAAGAAAATAAACACATGACGACATTATGTAAATTCAATTTCGACTCATCGCCTACACATATAATTAAGAATAATGATAGTTGAACAGGTTCAAAGACAAGTAAAAGTTGGACAGACTGATTTGACAACATATGGTTGAATATTTGTTTTTTTATTTTTCAAACTGTCTGATCTTGTGTTGACAAATGTTCTCCTTTTTTTAGTCTATTATTGTGTAGCATAATTGTATGATTAAATAATCGATTTTGCTACATGTACATTCGGAATGACATTTCGGATGACATTTTCCTTCACAATAAGGGGCCCATAATTATTTTATTGGAGCGTAGGCCCTCCTTCTTATGAGGAGAAATGTCATTCGAGATGTTATCCCGAATATACAAATAACAAAATCCTTAAATAATTTACCTGACTTTCAAGTTAGGCCATGTCGAAATTACGTGACAAATATGCCAAAATTATTGTAATTATTGTAAGATTAGCAACTTTCCGTAGGCAAACTCAAAACTATGTGAAATAACACACATTTTTCTCTTCCCTCGAAAGAGAACAAAAAAAATATTCATACTTTTACTCTCTCACACTGTTCACACACTGTTCATTCGTTCATTCACATATCTTCCCTTGCTTTTTCCAGTTTCCTTTTGTCTTCCCTTTCTCTCTCTACAGATCTTCTGTTTGTTATGATTCTTAACTATTTACCCCCTCTCAATCCACTAGAAACATCTCATTGTGTTTACTCAAATTCTCTGGCGACCTATAAATTATAGGTACATAAAGTGAAAATTATAGCAGGCCAGAGATATGTCGCCGGAGATGGGTTTTCCGGCCGTTTATCAGCATTTCTGGCATACTTTAAGAAACCCAGAATTTACATTTTCGTTTACAGAGATATAGAATCCTCAATTCCTCGAAGAAAAATGAGTGAGACGTTATTATACATAAAGTCCACCTCACTTGAAGAAAATGACAAGAAAAAGTCGGAACAAGCAAAGCACGAGGAAAGCATATTCGAGAGAGAAACAGAAAAATGCATAGATTTCATCCCCAATACTACAACTACCACTACGCCAAAATCAGTTATCATTATTCCAAGAAGCAAACCCCAAGCCACCGGCCGAAGGGTCACCCCTGATACCGCCAGAACAACATCCGGAAATACTATATCACCAACTTGTAGAGTAGCACAAAGTATAATCGAAAAGCGCATCCAGAACGGGGATCTGTATATCGGAGTTTTAGTTAACAATACGCCACACGGACCCGGGAAGTACTTGTGGAAGGACGGATGCATGTATGAGGGGGACTGGAGAAGGGGAAAAGCCTCCGGGAAGGGTAAGTTTTCCTGGCCATCGGGGGCAACCTTTGAAGGTGACTTCAAGTCGGGCCGGATGGAGGGGTCGGGCACTTATATAGGATCCGATGGAGATTTGTATAAGGGGTCGTGGTCTGCGGATCGGAAGCATGGGTATGGAGTGAAGCATTACAGCAACGGGGATTACTACGAGGGGCAGTGGAAGAAGAACTTGCAAGATGGGCAAGGGAGGTATCTGTGGAAGAATGGGAACGAGTATAAAGGGGAGTGGAAGAGTGGAATGATTCATGGGAGGGGTGTTTTGGTTTGGAACAATGGGAATAGGTTTGATGGGAATTGGGATAGTGGGATTCCAAAGGGCCATGGGGTTTTCACATGGCCTGATGGGAGTTGCTACATTGGCAGCTGTTCTAAAGACTCCAGTAAAATCAGCATTGGTAATCAAGTTTTAAATGGTACTTTTTATCCTGCACACAACAAAAATGGGAATGCGGAGGGTTTTAAAGAGTATTTTAATCAATTGTCGCCATTGATGGTAGTGGGGGACCAGACTGTGAATGTAGTAATAGGGGGTGCTGGGAAGAAGAGGTCGTCCGTGGATGGAGGATTGATGGAGAAGAGTTTTCCAAGGATATGTATTTGGGATTCAGATGGCGAGGATGGGGACATTACGTGTGATATTATCCCCAATGTGGAGGCTTCCATGTTGTATAGGGATGGGTTTGGATTGGATTGCAATGGGATTTGGAAGCTTAGGAGGAACCCCTGTTGTTTTAGTGGAGAAGTGAAGAAGCCAGGGCAAATGATATCTCAGGGACATAAAAATTATGAACTGATGCTCAATCTCCAAGTGGGTATTAGGTAAGATAAATTAAATGTTTATTAGAATGGTTATCAAGATTAGTTTTTGCCAATATCTGAGGCTCAAGGTTTTGTTCTAATTTGATTCTTATATATTTGGTCATTATTTTGCTTTAGGTATTCAATAGGGAAGCAAGCTTCTGTATTGCGGGATCTTAAGCCAGGTGATTTTGATCCCAACGAGAAGTTTTGGACTAGGTTTCCTCCAGAAGGATCAAAGATGACTCCACCCCACCAGTCTGTGGAGTTCCGATGGAAGGATTATTGTCCTGTGGTCTTTAGGTATTGTTACTCTCTCTTTTTCTTTGGTAATTGGATGTATGAAAATTCAAATTTTCTATATTCTATTGTATAGATGCATATTAGTGAAAATAATGACTTGGTTCAAAAGGATTATATTACAATTTGGGCTTTAGTATTGATTCCTTAATGGATTGGAATTCTAAATGATGATTTAATCACTGGGTTATCAGGCATTTGAGGGAACTATTTCAAGTAGATCCTGCGGATTATATGATGGCAATTTGTGGAAATGATGCTCTGAGAGAGTTTTCATCTCCTGGGAAGAGTGGAAGCTTCTTTTACTTAACACAAGATGACCGATTTATGATTAAGACAGTAAAGAAATCTGAAGTCAAGGTTAGTTGCCCGCCTGATTGACTTGTTAAATTTACAAAATTTTGATTGAGGATAATGACAACCTTAGTAGCAATCGAAATATTAGTTTTGCACCTTCTGTGAACTTTCTTGCACCTCATGTGAGCTTTCTTGTTGAATCTAGAATTTTAGTTGGACTAAATTATGAACTGTGGTCAATTATATTTGCAAATTGAAGTGTGGTAATTTGTTTCTCCAGGTGCTTATCAGGATGCTTCCTAGTTATTATCAGCATGTCTACCGTTACGAAAATTCCCTTGTCACCAAGTTTTATGGTGTTCACTGTGTCAAACCAGTGGGTGGTGTTAAGGTATCTTGTCGGTGTTGAAAAATTAAATTCTTCAATTGTGGTACAGCTGCCTGCCATGTAACTAATATCTTGTTACCTTATTGAAAATCAGACGAGGTTCATTGTGATGGGAAATTTGTTCTGCTCAGAATATCGAATCCATAGAAGGTTTGATTTAAAAGGGTCATCCCATGGCCGCACAACTGATAAGGCCGAGGGAGAGATTGATGAAACTACAACTCTTAAGGACCTTGACCTCAACTTTGTGTTTCGCGTCCAAAGAAGTTGGTACCAAGAATTAATCAAGTTAGTTTGTGCTTCCTTCTTGTACTCTACGATTATTCTGTTTTAGCATCCTGGCATCTTGTTAATTCGGTAAATTGTCTTAACAGACAAATTGATAGAGATTGTGAGTTTCTAGAGGCAGAGAGAATCATGGATTACAGTCTCTTAGTTGGCCTTCATTTTCGTGATGATAGCACTCGGGACAAGATGGGTTTATCCCCATTTGTAATGCGTACAGGTAATTTATCATGTAATCAAAAACAATTTCCTATGTGATAGATTAGTTTGTTTGTAGGAAGAATATCAAGTGAATGGAATTGCTGTTCAGGAAAAAGAGATTCATATCAAAGTGAGAAGTTCATGCGTGGCTGTCGTTTCCTTGAAGCAGAACTACATGATATGGATCGGATTCTAGCTGGACGGTATGTAATTATCTTCATTCATTTGTTCTATTTCTTTGGGCTATCTAGTAATCGTTTTTGTTGGAAATTATATTCATAAACTAGAGATACTGGTCATAAATCTTTATGATCTGATGCCTCTTTCTTCAGTAAAACCCAATTATTTTCTTCTAATAAACTAATGAAAAACTGCATGGTTGTTAGAACCTTTGTTTTCTGATTCAGTGGGCCTAAAATCAATTATTGTTCTTCCGTTGAATCAATGTGGTGGTTGAAGCAATTGGAAGAGAGCCTATCTCTGCTGGAACACTGTTGAGTTGTTTATTTATGAGAGTTGTTTGTGGGACAATATTGGAGAATGGTTTTATGTGTTGCCTTTCTGGACTCTGCAAGCTTCAGTTTTATCATTGTAGTATTTGTTGTTTTTAATCAAATGCTTGAAAAGTTCTTATGTATCAGAAATTTTTAGTGCTGAAAACTAGTAATTGCATGATTTTGAATTAGATATCATCAGGGATTGAAGCTATTTCCACATTCTCTGGATTTAAGAAAATGAGAAAGTTTGGTGTCTTTCCATCAGATAATACTCGGAAGTGGATTAATCTTATATAAGTTATATTCATGGTGACATTGATTGTAGTATTTATTTGTCAAGTATTTTTTGGACGAGTTCCACTGAGTTTGGTGGATCTTTACGGTTCTTTATCAGGAAACCACTGATCAGATTGGGGGCCAACATGCCTGCACGAGCAGAGCGAGTGGCTCGAAGGAGTGACTTTGATCAATATGGAATTAGCAATTTGGCCCCTTCTCACAGGGGTGAAATCTATGAAGTAATCCTCTACTTTGGGATCATCGACATTTTGCAAGATTATGATATCAGCAAGAAACTCGAGCGTGCCTATAAATCTTTGCAGGTTGACCCAATCTCAATCTCAGCAGTCGATCCAAAGCTATATTCCAAGAGGTTTAGAGATTTTGTAGGCAGAACCTTTGTAGCAGAAAGGTGAATAAAGTGAGAAGATTCTTATTTGAATCTTGAACCCTGGACTATTAGAGCTATAGCACGCCCGGAACTAGATGCCATCTCAGGAAAAACATTTTTCTGGCTTACTAAATTGCCAGCTAGCACGATCGGGATTTTTTCAGTATGGGGTTATCTTGTGCTGTTTGAAGATGACTGAATTTTGTGGATCAGTCATTGAAGTTTGTACATCCAGCGAGGGAGGAATATTGGTTTTAGGGTTCTTTCTTTTGGTAGTGATTTTTTGTGGTTACCAAGGAATGCCAAGATCTGAAAGATATGTATAGGGAAAAGAGCAAGTATGTGCCTGAGAGAAGATTCAGCGCTATGGGAGTTGGGCTTTGAATATTGAAATGTACATCTTACAGCAAATGTTGTACAGGTAATGAAATTCTTTTTGTTAAGATTTTCCTAACATCTTAGATATTTATGACTTCATAATATTAATAAGAAAAGTTACAATCTTACCCAATGTTGCACTGCACCTTTGGCCCTCGCTCTCTTTATATGCTTTTCTTTTGGTTACAGTAAAAGAGAGTTAACCACATGAAAAGGAGAGAAAGTGAGATAAAGATGTGCTGGTGTTTCTTGTTCTTGCCCACTTTGTTTACTGACCACCTCTTCTTTCTAACTTATCAGTTCTCAATTATAATTTCAAATTGACTTAAAGTAAGCTAATTTTTCTTCTTTTCGAAGAAAAATCCTGTCAGTCTGTAAAGAATGTATGCCAAATGGAACTCAAAATTCTATGTGCACAGACCCAGTAGTTTGATTTAAAGTATGTGGGCAAAATAACAGTCATTTTGGAGACATTGGGATTCCTTTTTTAGAGTTAGGGTCAAAATCTACTTTTTGACCTTCTTCTTTTTAATGGGATTCTGTTTTATTCATTCTTCCAATTTTTAATTCTTAGGTTCTAATTTTCCTAAGCGAAAGGGTTTCGGTACTTTCAGAATAAATTCTTCTGTGTATTCTATGGCTCTAATCAACATTAATTCATCTAATACTATCCTCTCCAATATTATTTTTAATTCTTGATTCTATCTAACTCAATGTGCCAAATGCACCTTTAAAAATTTATATAAAAGCAAAGAAAGCACTTGCAAACAGAATCCAAGAACTGAAAGAAACTGTGGTGCCATCTATCTTCTCAAATGTATGACCAATGATTCTATTTACACACACAAAGGGACAATAATTAGCCCTGTTTGATTTTCATTTTTTCCAAAATTCATTTTTCTCTTTTTTCTTTTCAACCAAACATTTTTCAATAAAATAATATTACACACAAATCCAAAATTTTTCCTTAATTTTTAACCACACATTCTCCATCACCCAACTATTCAAAAATGCATTTTCCCCTCAAAATAGGAATCAAACAGGCAATATCAGAATCCAATCTTCATTATTTTACGACAATACTACAAGCCCTGGTTTGGTTTGGCTAAAAAAAATTAAAATTTAATTTTAATAACATATTTTATGGGATTCATAATTTTCACTAACTTTTTAATCATGCATTTCATCAACTTTTATTAAAAGTTACTAAAAATTTAATTTTTAGCATAAGTAGAATGGGGCTAAGTAATAATACTACCCCAATATATTGATCAAGATTTTTTTCATCTTTCAATTATTGCAAGGGCAAATAATCCATCACTTTCTCGACTATACTAGAGAAAGCTTTGGAGTCGATTTTAAGCAATGAATTCTCATAGATAGGGTTTAATCAGTGAATTTCTTGTACAAGAGGTCATCGATTAAGAAAAAAATATATTTTTGTGCGTACTTGCCTTGCTCTTCACAATCATACGTCGTATGAGATACATTTTTTGTAGCTCATAATCACTTTCATAGTAATTCTCTACTTCGATTGCAATAGTTAGCACTTGATACATGTTTTGTATTGAATTTTGAATAATATGTATCTCATATGACGTATGATCGCAAAGAGCATGGTAAGCACGTTTTTCCCAATTGCATCACACAATAAACAATAATTGTCTATATTATTGTTGAAATGTCATGTTCACGACATGTAGAACATTGTTTTGAGGATAAATGGGAAAACATAAATAAATTTTTAATACAAAATAAATAAATAAGGAAATAGAAGGAAAAGAAAAGGATAAAAACGAATAAGGCAAAAAAACTGCATCTCTACAATCTCCACACCCGTTTTTTCATCCAATGTATTATTCTTTTCCTTTTTTATTTTTTTATTTTTTTATTTTATTAAAAAAT
Source organism: Osmanthus fragrans (assembly GCA_019395295.1). Lineage (NCBI taxonomy): Eukaryota > Viridiplantae > Streptophyta > Magnoliopsida > Lamiales > Oleaceae > Osmanthus > Osmanthus fragrans. Next base: position 37,339,773 of record CM033341.1, on the reverse strand, counting down.
ATAAATACTTTTCTAAGATAAAATGTTTAAACTATTAACAAACAATTTAAAATTTTAATTATCTAGAAAACAAATTTTGTATACATTGAAAAATTCAGCAATGACATATCGGTTCGACCAATAATCCATCGGTTCAACCATTCACCCGATGATCTGATATCTTGACTGAATTGAATGTGATTTTATATTGTAATCTTGACTTGTTTGCTAGAGTAAAGGATTCCTTAAGACACATTTTTGTATAGAGCCCAATTCTAAAGGCCCAGAATTCTTTCAAAAATAATGGGCCTTCTACCTTACTAGATCTAGTATATAAACAAGCGGAACCATTACATGAGGAAATTACACCTCACCAGGTGTTTCAAGAACCAAGTGCAATAGTCAGGTGTAAATAATTTTTAAGCAAAACTCAGGTAAAAAATTAATAATTAAAATATTATATTTACAAACCCTAAATCATTTTTCTCATATTCATCTCCACTCTCTCTCTCTACTCTCACGTCCACTCTCTCGTCGTCGTTGCCGCTTGTTAAAAATGGTGGTTCTTGTTGGAGGTGGTCGTGTGCGGTACTGTGGCGATGGTAGATCAGAACCACCGCGCTTGCAGCAACGTTGGGCCGCTAGGGTATTGAGATGATTTTGGGCGTGAAGATGGCGGCCACGCCAGTTTTGAGTTATTTTTGTTTGTTGTTGGTGGTTGTTTCCATGATGTGGTGATATTTGGGTGGTTTTAGCGGCGGTGGTGGATCGAGCGGCTGATGGCGGATCTAGTATTGGTGGCGATGGTGCTCTGCGTTTTGATTTGGTAGCTATGTTGTGGAGGTGTAGGTGGTGGAGGTAGCCTGTTTCGCGTAGCTGTGCCGTCTCGACTTTTTTGGGGATTTTTTTTTGTTTTTGATTCGTTGGTGTGGGTGATGCAGTGGTGTGTCGGCGACGCGATGGCAATGGTGTTGATGTCGTGAGGTGTTGTAGTCGTGGGTCACGCTGCCTTGTGGAGGTTTCTATGGTGATTGTGCGGCGTCAGTGACCAACTATTTGGTCAATCTTTCAGTGGTTTTAGTGGCGGTGGTGGATTGGGCGGCAGATGGTGGATCTAGTGTTGGTGGCGATGGTGCTCCGCGTTCTGATTTGGTGGTTGTGCTGTGGAGGTGCACGTGGTGGAGGTAGCCTACTTCGCGTAGTTGCGCTGTCTCGACTTTTTTGGGAATTTTTTTGTTTTTGATCATTTGGTACGGGTGATGCAGTGGTGTTGAAGTCGTGAGGTATTGTAGTCGTAGGTCACGCTGCCTTGTGGAGGTTTCTATGGTGATTGTGCGGCGTCAGTGACTAACTATTTGGTCGATCTATAACCAATTATTGGGTAGAATTCGGGTCTGTGACCAATAACTTAACTGTGACTTACAAACTGTGACAAAATACTCATTTGTGACCTAAAAAATTTGACGTGTGACTGAAAAATTTATGTAACCAGCTAATTTGAAAAACTGTGATCTCAAAATAATCTGTGACCATAAAATTAGATAATATGTGAGTAGTAAATTAATTATGACCTTTAATTATGTAAATGTGACCAAAAATCGTACAATTATGACATTAAAATAATTAATTAATAAAATGATATCTGATTTTTGCACTTCGAAACTTTATATCTGAATTGTGATTTGGGGTAAAGAATACCCCTGACAAATGAATTCTTCCCAAATTACATCCTACTTTCGAGCGCTAAGAAATTTGTTTAGAAAAATTAGGTACACTCCCTCACCCCATTCCACACCCACTCCTAACCCCATTTCCACCATGAATCCTGCTAGGTTACCAGGACCACATGAGCCCTGGTATTAGAGGTGTCAACGAGCCGAGTAGACTCGTGGGCCGGAATTTGAGGCTCAAGCTTGAGGTACGGGCTTTTTTGCGAGCCGAATCGAGCTTTTGCTAGCAGAAAAAAAAGCTCGATTCGAGCTTTCAGCTCGAGCTTTTCCAAGAGGAGTCGGGTCTTTTTTTTCCTCCTCCCGTATAACTGCCTTAAAAGGTAGCATATTTGCTGTTGCCAATTTTTTTTAATATATTTTGGAGCTTGCGGGCCGGGGCTCAGCCCGAGCTTAGGTGAGCGGGCTCATCTCGGGCTTTTTCCCAAGCCGCTGAGACTTTTTGCCATCCCTACCTGGAATACCAGTGGCACTCCCTATAGGTGGGCTATTAAGGAGATTAATCCTTCCACCATTCCATTTTCACAACTTCATCCACCATCACTTCCAATCAACCACCATTGTGGATGGCAGAAATATCAACCTTCGTCATTGTCGTCGCCTTAAAACACTGCTTCTAACGTGTTTACTCACAACTACCACAGTAGTCGTAAGCAACCCATCAGACTCTAGCTCCCTTCCCTGCCTCTTCACTGGCCATTCCTACTCCTTCTCCCTCTGGGATTCTCGAGGAAGATCAGCCTTAAAATTCAGAGACTCTGATACCACCAACACCACTTATATCGTCCATTGCCCCCTTTTGGCTCTCCATCTTCATCATCTTTGATTCTTTATGGGTCAGTTGGTGAAGTCAAAATCTTCTTTTGCAGGGTGGTGGTGGCAGTGGCGGGAAATCGAAGTGAGTTACCCTCTTCTGTCCACACGTCGACCAATGTTACAAACTTGAATTGCTTGATGGATGTGGTGGTTGGTTGCGATGGTGTTGCAATAGATGTGTGGTGCACTATTGTTTGTGTAGCAGTAGGTGGCGAATTTGCGTAGAACTGGTGCAATTGTGGTGACGTAGAGCTCGTGCAACGATGATGGTGTTGGTGAGGTGGCAACAACATTTGGGTACAAATTTGCGTGGTGGTGGTGATGTGGCAACATCGTTTGGGTGGTGTCAATGGCAATGGAGTGGGATAAAATGAAAACAATTGTGGCCAATTATTTGAGTAATTGTGATCAATAAAATGGGTAATTTGTGACCTAAATAATACGTGATCTAAAATGTGTGATTTGCGCCTAAATTTGTAAATGTGACCAACAATTTGTGTCTGTCTTCTAGGATTTGTGAACGATGTGTGATTATAATCATAAATTGTGGGTTATTGTGACCTTATCATGTATAATTAATTAATAAGTTACAAATTATTATAAGGTGGTCACAAATTGATTTTTCACAATATTTTTGAAAGTGTATATTAAACAGCAGGGAAAGATAGTGAATTCACACCAAAATAGAAATGGTTTAGGTGGGCTCGAATTAATTTCTTTTCCATCACATTGATCGTTCATTCCTATTTTGATCGTGTTGATAATTTTGTTCAGGGTTCAAATTTATTCAGTTGCACTCAGGGGCGAATCCAGCATCAAACCTCAGCTAGGGCGGAGATTGACTATTCACCGTTGACCATTGACTGTTGACAATCCATGATCGAAATAACCTGATCGTTTATTAGTTTTTTATTAAGAGAGTGAGTTGATAAAATAATAAGATGATAACTTGGAGGAAATAAAGTTCAATACTAAAACATAAATTAATAAGATGATGACTTGGAGAAAATAAAGTTCAATATTAAAACATAAATCTTGTGAAACTGTTCGATCAAGAGACACTACCTGAGTGGCCAATTCCCTAGTGGGTAAAAGTACAAGAACACTAGGTGTTCTCCCATATCCTTTCTTTCTCGAAGCTACAGTGGGTCCATTTGTCAATGACTCCAATATGGGTAACACTAAGGCCAAAGTTTTGCCCTGTTAATAGACAGTAAGTTTTACAAAACATTACGTTAAGTTGAATGGAAAGTGTTCATCTCAACATATTGCAATAAATAGTATTGCTCTAACATACAAACAAGTATATAGTAGCTTATAATTTTAAATTTCATTCCATTTTCTAGAGAACTGAAGGCAGATGAACCAATTATAATTTCAAGAATCAGAACTGCTTACAGATTTAATAACATCCAAATGCACAAAATACAACACTTTCATTGCAACATAACAAAAAGAGCAACCATTTTAACGTTGCCAAAATAATAAGTTTCTGTCATCTTGAACAAAAGGACAACAGTGAATTTTCAAAAAGAATTACTGCACTAATTAATCAAACAGGAAGCTCAAATTATAACTTCCAATTCCAGAAACAAATAATGAAACTCTGACACATCATAATCCAATGCTTTGAGTGAGATGACAACAAAGGAAGGATGTCCATTTCCTCCCTAATTTCAATAACCTTTATATTTCTACCATCTCCATTATAGCCATAGCACGAACTTGTGAAAAAAGAAACTCCATAAAAGACTTGAATATTTAGTGTTGTCTATTTTCTGTACACCCAGCCATGGAGTAACCTACAATATTTAGAATCAAAGTAAAAGAATTTCACAGAAACTCTTACTCAGATAAAACGGTATATTACTGCAAAGTTACCACATAGAGCCGATTCTGAGCTAATTTTTTTATCCAAACCCAAGGTTTCTATCATTATGACCAATAGAAATAGAATATTTTGAAGGAATAAACATGCAAATTAAACAATCATCTTCCTATCTCCAATTCCCACCTTAATTACGAAAAATTTCAGTGCCCTTGTTGAGCATAACAAAAAAGCTAACCAATTTGTGCCTGTTTTACATTAATGATAAATTCACTAAATTAAGCTGAAAAACCTCAAATTGCATTTAAAAATTCAAATAAAAACCTTGACCTGACCAGTGCGTGCCCTTCCAATCAAATCAGCCCCATCGAGTCTGGTGCAGCTTCGCCATCGTCCTCCTCACTTCATTCCCAGTCTCCAATCCACGAACCACGCTAAACTCCCCCAAATTGTTTGGTCCTTTCACCTTTGGATAATTTGACCAATTAATTCTTCAATTTATCCATCCATACAGCAAGGCTCCAGCTCTTTGGGCTATTGGGCCTTTTTTTTTTTTAATTCATAAGCCCAAAACCTGTTTAAAAAAAAGGATTGGCCGCCCATCTTCTTCAGTTCTTCCTTCCTCCTGGTTCTTCCCGGTGGACAAGCGCAGGTGACCTTACTTAAAGAAGATTCCGGCGGAGCCAGCACGCGCGGCCGCGTGAGCTCGCCAGGTGTTGGCTCCGCCCCTGGTTGCACTAATATGAAAGAGTAAGTATCTTTAGATTGTTTGAATGAGAAACCGATACTCCAGAAACAGAAATCTTAGTATGAACTTACAGTAATTTTTCTGGTTTATTTCTTCTCCTTCTTTCCATATATCTTATGATTTTGTATTAGAAATGGCAAAGGAATTTTGCATTTTTTGGCATGATTATATTATGTTGAATTTATCTACGTGAAATTTGATTTTTTTCATGTTAGAATTTGCAAGAAAGTAAAATACACTTATTTGGTTATCCAGTGTCAATTTAGCTCACCGACTCGGGTAACCCTTGACTCGGCCAGAAAAAGCCCAAGCAGTCGTGGCTCGTGGCTCGGTAGAACCAAACCCCATTTTGGGGCATAGGCTCGAGCTGTCGAGCCACACTGGCCGGCCTGTAACGAGCCGAGTCTGAAAAATAAATAAGAAAAAATTGCAAATCCTTAAGGTGGTTGTATGTGCTGCCTTAAAATGCAGTTATAAGGCAGCTTTTATAACTGCCTCTTTTCGGCTCGCTAAGGCTTGAGTCTAGATTTTTTGGCAGAGCAAAAGCTCGGCTCGACTTGAGCCAAGAAAAGTTCGAACTGAGCCTGAATTTCAAGTTTCGGCTCAACTCGTTGACATCTTTAATATGTGGTCATATTCATGTCTCTTTCCAGGTTTCCTTTATTTGATGTCCATTCACAGATTGCAATTGTTAGTTGCATGGCTTCTTGTTAAAAAATATCGACAGTGTACGAAATGATGGATTTCATCATAAAATTCAACTTGTGCCAATTGAATGTGCAGAAGAGAGAAAAATACATATATGCATTATATAAGGAAATTGTTGAATTTCTAATTATTTTGATTTCTTGTATGAATCGATGCCAATATTTTATTAGGGACTCTTTGATAGGGTTGTCATTAATACATAGAGGGAACTAGAATTTCATTATTGTCCTATTATATGTTCATGTTCACGAGCACATACATATACTGAAATTATTTTAATATTGAATTTTGTGCACTGGATAGTTTAAATTACATTTCTAGGATGCTTGGTTTCTGATTTTGAGAACTATAACTGATTTCTTGAATTGTCATCCCGCTCAGAAGGATAAAATAATATGGACAATGGTCTATATGAAAGACAATCTTAAAGTAGAAATAATATTATATTATCACGTTATTAACTATTGTATAAAATTAAGTGTTCAAACACTACGACGTTGCAAATTGTCTCTACAAAATGGTGAATGGGAAAAGAGTTGATGAATATTAAATTGGTTCGACATAGGAATTTTGGGGGCCGAACATTTTATTCTCAACATAAGCTTAGATCTATCCAAGACATTGTGCGCGTAGCATTGTACCTCAAAAACCACAGTGCTAAAGTTTCCCACTCTATATATTACATCATTTAGCCGTAGCAGTATGGTTATCACAAGATACACGATTTGGTCGAAAGGAAATATTTATAGTATTAAATTCCTTGATTATTCAACTTCTTTACTAGCAAAAACTAAAGCTACAAATACTTTGATATTTGCAAATATGCATATAATAATTTCGGATAGAGCGCCATGGCCGTCCTTATTATCCAACTATTACAACCATTACTCGATTGATCATGGTATGGGTTGAACTAATAACAAAGTTATGGTATCTTTTAATTTGTCTGCTGAATGAGTATACTCATCTGTGTCTTTGTACATAGTATGTGAGACACGTGCAATATTGACAATAACACGCTTGAGGAAAGCCATTGGCACAGCAGTTGGACGAAGACATTCTTGGTTTATGACTTTCCATGCATTCGTAACTTGTTTTTGAATTTCTGCGAACGCTTCCTCTTTTGATGCACCATTATTTTGATTCATGTAACATCCAACTGCTGATATTTTCTGCTCAAACTGCAAAAAATACAAGCAAAAACAACAAATTAGGCCATAGGATTTGTGATATGTTTGTAAGGACCATTATCGAAGACAAAAATTTGAATTTCTCTTCCCTGTTTCTATTACCCCAAATTTCTCCTACCAAGTCGCTCTTTTCTTTTTCTTTCATTCATCATGTGGGATCTACATCAATTTCTAATCTATACCTTGTAGGATTTTAGCTGGGGTCACTTGATAACTACCCATCTTCAAAGGCTTCGTTCTTGCTCAACAGCTAACTCTCCAATCGGCTGTGCAGCAAGAAAACTGAACTAAACAATAAATAAGTGCTAGATGGCTTTCATCCACTTTCAGATATCCTCCACCAATTGCCTATATTCTTCCAGGGTCGGGATATAGCCACTGTACTCCCATTTTGCCTCTTGAAGATATGCTCTCACCAGTCTTTTCTTCTGAAAATTGTAACATTGATTTAGGAATATATACATTTGATACATTTATAACAGACACAAAGAGTTTATCTAGTAATTAATCAATTACCTCTTCTATCACGTAGTGAACAAGGGGCGAGTTCCCTGTCTTTTCCAACTCTCCCTCAATCTCGACATAAACATCTAAAAGAGCTTTGTAATAATATTTCATGTATGGTGGCAACTGATCAATGAGACTGAGATCCCATCTGCTCATGAAGATATCCAATATCAAATAAAAGTTTAGGCGAACCTTTATTTTGTTTAATAAATTAGTAAGTATGCTATGAGATAATAAAAAATGCAATGAAATAATTTACCTTTCAATTGCATCCAAGAGAAGAGTAAGTTCGTCTAGAGTCCCATATATATCATAGATGTCATCAATGACAGAAGCCATGATGATTACTTTGGCTAGCATCTTCCTACCATGAGAATATTGGGGCTCAAAGTATACTCCCAATGCCCAAGAGTAGCATTCAACCAATCTATCTCTTGAAAAAGGTAATTTATTTTCAAACTCCAACGCCTTCCACCACCTACGTGAAATTTATTTTCTGAAGTAAAATCTCAAAATTTACTAGCATTTATATTCAATATTAAATTGACAAGACCTGTTGTTTGACATGAGTTAAAACTAAAGAGAAAATGGTATACTTGACCTGACTAATGATGTCTCGAGAAAACAAAGCTAACCTTGTAATCTCATATAGCTCCTTCTGATACATCTTTTGCAATAAGTTGAAATCTAATTTTGCGAAATCCAGCAGCTTATCGTTATGTGATTTATCTTCTTGATAAATAGATAAAAACTTTCTTGCCCCCAGCCTTGTCATAGTCTTATGAATTGGAAATTCCAAAGCTTCGCTAACTTGTGTAGACACAGAATTACTCACATGGAGGACTACGGAATTGAGTTGAGTGACAGTATAATTCAATGCTTCCTCGAGAGTTTCCTCACCATATACTCTGAACTGTGCAGCCTCATACAAACTTAACAAGCCTTGTAAATTGTTAATCAAAGACTCAGCAAATTTTCCTTGGCGGTCCTTGAATTTGTTGAATACATCTGCTTCAACCCAAAAAACATGAAATGTGGGCTAAAAAGATGTAGGAGGTGCATGCTAACTTTTAGGTACAATATGTTTATGGCATGTAACAATTTCGGAAGTGTTTTGATTTTTACTTACCACATGAGACGTGATGTCCTTGTTGTCTTAGTAACCGAAATCGAAGAGCAGTGATATGAAGATTGCTTTCTTGTTTGCCACAACTTTCATGGTAAGTGTCATATATATATCTCAGAGATTTTTCAATTTCGGTTTCAAAATAATGACCAACTTCAAGACGTTGGATTGCATCAATGATGTCTAGTTTATGCAAAGATTCATCTGGCACAGCCTCTAGCAGCTTCTTCACTTCTTCTTTCAGTCTTTGATGTTCTTTCTCTTCATGGGTCAACACATCCTGCTTAAGTAGAACCCTCTTAACACATTAATGCAATAATCTTGCAATATGAATGGGAAAAAATGTGTAATTACCGTGAGATGAGAATTATATGCAAGGAAATAGTCCCCCCAAACTGAAGGATGAAATTTGACCGAGCGCCGAGCATCCTCAATACCTGCATTTTTGGTGGAAACCAAGGGAGCAGCTGAAGCAGGAATTTGGGTATTCATTCTATCTTTTACTTTTAGAATTTGGACAGGAAAGGGATTGTTTTCTTGGAGTTATAATTTTATGAGCTTTAACACCCTATTTATAGTTCCCACTTCCCATGCACCGCCGTAAATGAACAACCTTTTTTAGTCGAACTGTTTGGTTCCTATTTGTTCCACAGTTTGATCTTAATTACCTAAGGAGTAATGTTATGTAGCCCCACTGGAATTGTCTAGGTGGCGTTAGATAATAAGCTAAATGAAAGGTGAAATTAAATGACTTATTTAATTTCACCAATCATTTAACGCCACATTAATGCCACCGGGGCTAAATAGCATTACTCTTAACTAAGTCAGAGATGTGAATTCGAATAAATCCTAATGAAATACATTATGTTGACGATTATGTGAACAAAAATGACTAAATTAAACATGTATAAAAATCAAGGAGTTAAGTGCAATTTTATATAGACGAGTTATGTAGGTTAAGGTTCGATTCTAGAACAAGGAAAGAAAAGTCGCAGCATTTTCGCTAGCTGCTCGCCTGGACACTGCTCGAGCGACAAAAGCAGAACCATCGTCGCTCGCCTATCGCCGGTGTTTCGCTCGAGTGACAATGTGTTGTTCGATTGTCGCTAACTTTTCGCTCGAGCTTCAGTGCGATACATGAGACCTTAATTTCTCAATTTTAAAAAGTTTTACACCACCCATACTACTCATGCACCTCCAACTATTTATGCCCAAGCCATAGCACGAAAATCGGTGGGTTGTCAATTGTGCTTCCATTGTATAATATATTCATATCATCTTTTGAGAGATACAAGAACATAATCATTGGTGAAATCATTCATATTACTCTTAAGATTCGGGAACCAAGTTTTGGAAAAAATCAAAGGTTCGAGAATCTAAAACATTTGGCTTCCTTCATTCTTTGAGGAAGGGACTCTCTCATTGGGGATTGAAAGAGGTGGACTTCAAGCGCATGAAAAGCACAAATACAAGAGGTTCTAGGAATTCTACTTGGAAGAGACAATTGATATAAGATCAGGAGGCTGGAAGAAGACAGTGGATCTTGAAGGCTGTAGGAGGTAGATCGGAAAGTCTAGTGGAGTGGCTAGACAGTATCTACGACAGTAGATCGTAAGACTGAAAGATTAATGCCAAATCTTAGAGATTACGTGAATTACAACCGCTAGAACTAGTGAAAGTTGTTAGACTGGAACCACAATGTATCTCTGATTGTCTATAGCTGAGGTAATTGGCTTAGTCTTGAAATTTTTACCCACGTTGGGTTTCTCCATCAACATATTTGGTGTTATTTCCTGTTTTCATTATTACAAACTCTGGCAATTCAATCTAGGGAATTGAACTGTTTGATTAACCATCTAGAAACAATTAATAAGTGACGTGTTGTTTTTAATTGTGGTCATTTTGCACGTAAAGTCAAACTAATCTAGCGAATCTAGAACTTTCACATTAAATCTCTAAGAAGTTGTGAGGATCTCATATAGACCTTTATGATATGTAATGACTGCAATAACCATAAAAGGTATTTCTATACTTTTATCCAAATTATCAAATTTTAATATATGATAAAAATCTATAATTTACCTTTCGATTTATTATAAATTCACATATAATTGAATTATTGGCCAAACAATTCAAAGTATTAAATTCCATAAATAAAATCAACACACATATACATTTAACTACTAGAATCTTATAAATTAAATAAAAGTGTCATGCATAGTTTATATTGTTTGTCTTAACTAATGATCTAGCTACTTATACTAATGAAAGGAAAAAAATTAAAGAAATATAAAGTTCATAATTGAGTTTAGAAATCTTGATGACAGATGAATTTTGATCTTGCACCAAAAATCTTGGTCAATCCCAAAAGTCTTCAAATCCTAATTTTTTGCCCTTAGATCTTGATGTTCTGTGTTTGTTTCTCTAAAATTGTGTGTCCCTGATAAAGAATGATGAAAGCTATTAATGGAATTATACGATAACCTTAAAAAGAAGTCTTAAAGCATGTCACATGTAGACTTTGAGTCTAAATAGGAAACTAACAAAAGCTGGAATTTCTCTTAGCTTAGTGCACTTTGGTCCACCACATTAATTTCTTGTGCATCTCATGTTCTCTTTATTTACACAATAGATTCTCAACTTCAAGGTTTTATTATTTTGGTCCCTAATTCCTTGATTTTTTACAGCTTAAATCCAATTTCATCCAAACTTATTCAATCTGAATTTTACGTGCAATTAACATAAATTAAGTAGATATTAGCTCAATATGGTTAAAAATAAATGAGAATTGAAGCCAGAATAATCGAATAAAATGTACTTATCAAATACTCCTAAACTTAAACCCTTTATTCGTCTTGAGCAAGATTTTCTACTAAAAACTCATGCAAACGACAATATAAAAGCGTTTAAGATAATTTTGCCAAACTTGCATTACGTATGTGAAATCTTTTGTCAATTCATAAAAAGTTTATATGTAATGCAAATAAAATTAATTATCACTTATTCAATGATCCATCGATGTGTGTGCGCATAGTCAATCTAAATATCATGAGCTTCTAGGTTGGTTACTCTCCACCCTCAATAGTCAAATATTTCATTTTTCTCTCGTAGGATGCACACCCCCGAACTTATTTTTCACGTACTTGGGGCGTTTATTCTAAGGTTCATTATCACAACACTCATTTCTTTCCGATTCAAGTTTGGTTAGATTTCACCGATGAAAGTCACTATCTCGACATGGAATGATTCTTCATAAATTTGAATGTCTCAAACTCTATACTTCAACTAGGATAATAAACCTCATCTAAAGTCTAAATTTTAAATTAAGTATCCAAGGCTTAAGCAAAAACAGTGATTATGGTCAATTTGTCATTGAAAAATTGGGAACTCATGAAAAAAAATGTTATAAAAATTAATTGCCGGTCTTGAATTAAATTTTAAATGCTTTTGTAACTGAACTAAATAGGTCTTAATGTATTATGCTCAAGCCTAAAATCAGCCTAATTGATAACTCACATCTCATCATAACTTATTTATGAAAGTTCAATTTAGACATTTTAGAGGAAGTACCTTTAATGTGCACGCAAGGTTACGCACTCACGCAAGCACATAAATAAATAAATGGATATATTATATTTTTAAATGAAGTGATTCAACAATTTTAATTCATATGTCAAGAGAATTATTGGTATTCATAAAGGTGGCGTTTCTACACGACATTTCCCAACCAAACACTAGGGTTGAACAAGGAAATCGCCAAATCTCAAAATTGAACCGAAATCGATTTTCAGAAACCGTTGGTCTGGTTCCACGTGGATCCGTCAACATTTTGATTTTGAATCGAATCAAACTGCTTCAAAATAGTTTGGTTTATGTTTCAATCTTTGCGAATCATTTCAAACCATCAAGTCGTTCACCAACAAAAAATGAAAATAAATTAGTCTTCATTTTATTTAACACAATTAAAATTTAACACGTTTCAGTTCAAAAAATACATCAACATTAGACATAATTCAATTCAATTCAATTCGACAACTATACATCTCAATTAATTAATTAAATCACATCAAATACCCATCAGTCATCACAATTGTAAATGTAAAACTCTTAAATTAGGTAAAGTGTTGAACAACGGCTACTAAATCATATTCATCGATCATCTATTACAATTGAGCGGACAATTAAATTTATATTTTAATTCAAACTCACACATTTCATTTCTTTCTACTAATAATTTTCTCAGATTTTTACTAAATTCAAGTCAGATTATCCAAATTCTTTTATTTTTTGGTAATTTTATTCTATATTTTTATCGGTAGTTATGTTGTTTTGTTTAAATAATTGTCACTCCCTTAAAGTAATTCGCTAATATTTGGATGAACTAAAAGCATTGGATGATTCACGAAAAATCACAGTAGTTATGTATTATTGTGTTTGAATTTTTTTATTCATTTTCTTTTATTAGTTATTTTATATCATTTAAATATAATTAAAAAATTCATGTACTATATTTTTATATTTATGAAGAGAATAAATCGTATATTACAATTGTAGAAGGACACCATTAGTATCGACTAAAAGTTTAAAATATTTATATCATGTTGTTGCATTATAATGATTATAAATATATAACTTTAATTTTTAATTTTTTAATAATACAATTTATGATTTAATGTGAAATTTTAGACTAGTATTTATGATTTAACTTATTTGATATATATTAATTTTTTCATTGTTAAATCGTAGTTTCAAATCGAAAAAAATGATTTGGATTGGTTTGGTTTTGTTTGAACAAATTTCAAACCATTTTAAATGATTTGATTTGAAAATCTGTCTCAAACCATCCAAATCAAACCGTATTTACTCCTACCAAAAACCATATTTTTTTTTCCATTTCTAGGCTTTGAAAAATTCAAGCAACGTGGCCCAAAACTTTGTGGTATCAGTTTGATTCTTCACCTACCCATTTAATCAACATGAAGGCAATATGACAATTGAGGAAAGATTGACCAATTTGATTGTTTTGATGTAAGAATAATACATGATGGTGACAACGAAAAGGTCCCATTTTCCACGAATTCATTTGATCCACAAAATGAAGCTAATATACAAAATAAGCTCAATCTTTATTTTTAAACTCTTTTTTCTACATCATTATTTTCAATCACTCATTCATACAATAAAATATTATGCACGCAAATTTAAAACTTTTTCATACTTTTTAACTACACTTTCTCCTAAAATCACTATTCAAAACTCTATTTTCCCTAAATAATAATTGTCAAACAGAAGCTAATTTATCTTAAGAAAGATGTCGTGGGTACAGAAAGGGGGTTCATAGAACCCCCACAGATACCTCACAGCGGGTGGGGGGGTGGGGTGGCTGGGATTTTTTGGAAATTTTTTTATTATCATGTGGAACCTACCCATGTGAGTGTGTGTGTTAAACTTCTATAGCTATATTTTTTGTACAAGTGGAAAAATCATTTATCTTAGAGTCCTTACAACATAGGCGATTGGTCTACAATTCTCTTGTCTCTCTACCCATGCAGGAAGAATTCAAACTCTTATAAAATGTCGGTATGTTAAGTTTTACTATATTATAAGACTGCGATACGTGTAGATTGTTACTCAAAAGACTTGATTAAAAGACTTGATTAAAACAATTTTTTGTCCTTTTATCTACAACAATGGCAATGATACACTTACAAAACAAATATTAGAATCTTTATTTAATTAAAGAGAAATTGGCAAAAAAAAAAAGTTTAAACATGGAAATTTCAAACAATCACTAGTCAAATGCTTTTTGCTAATATTCTACGAATATATACCGTATAAATTGACAATGTGTTCCACATATTAAAACACCAAGGTAGAGAGAGATTCCAAATCAAATGTCTAAGAAATAACAATAATCACAAACTTATTTTTCAAGATTGTATCATTGTGCGTATGAAATAAGACTGACTAATATTTTATGCTACATGCTTGGGGGCAATTTGTTAGTTACTTGTTAAATTATTATATGCAACTGGATTTAATTAATATTCATATAAAAAGTTAAAAATCCCAGCTATCGGAAAAAGACGGCACGAATCAATTTGTTCTTTCCTTTTTAAGACGAGATAAGCTTCAGGTACATGTCTGTATTGACACACACCCACACGTGGGGGAGATTTTTTTTGTCAATTTTTTAAACACATAGGTCTCACCCCTTGTGAGACTTCTAGATTTCTTCTGTCAACAATTATTCTGTACATTTGGCTTAATTCTTTTAAGATAGCACATCGTGAATTCTTCCAAACCCAAAGTTTTATGAGGCTTCCCAAGTGTTTTGGACAACAACTTTTAATTAAATATTAATTAATACATAATATTTAATTACAATAATCGAAAACCCTAATAACGAACATGGTATCTGATTTCTTCTGTAATTAATTATATTTATTAAATAAATCCGGGCATATTTTATTTTTCAACTGGAATCTGATTGTCAACATGGCAAGTGCATTTTTTTTATAGATAATTTGACCAAAATATAAATTTCCACTTTTTCCTCAGTTTTTCTGAACCTAACATTCTTTTAAAAAAGAGCTCAAGTTTTTTTCACTCACATAGTAAAGATAAGATTTAAATATATTTATGTAGCATTTTCGTAATGACTTAAATTAGATGAGATGTTTGATATGATATTAGAGAGGCAAGTGAAAAAATAAATTTAATTTGCATGTAAAGAAGTGTTTTGAAGATACAGATACACAAAACACCTTTCCAACAACTTGAAGTTGTAGAGGTGACGGTATGTTAGCATCGGACGATTTATTAAACCTAAAAATTACTGTTAACATTCATGTGAGGGGTTATTGGAAATTGGTTTAAAACTCGAGAAAATTGGTTAAGTGTTGAAAATCAACGTTAGATTTCATATCAATTTCGGCCAAATATTCGACCCGATATGTTTAGACAAAATAATTTGTCGCTTCGCCGCGTCGGGGCTCCGAAATAGGGATCGGCCTGAATGAGAAATTACGGTCCAAAAGTTAGAGAAAATTTAGAGGAAGCCATATAACATTGTCGCTTAAGCGATGTCGAGCGAAGAACGAGCGACCAACTCTCTGAAAGTGTCGCTCTAGTAAGAATTTAGCGAAAAACTAGCGAAGTGAATTGAGACTTCTTTTCGTAAAGTTGCGTGATTTTGTCCGCAATCTTTCACCCACACCACTTCATCTTCTATATAAATGACTCTATGTACGACCATTTGGGCATACTATCTCATACTTTGCATCGAGAATCATTCTATCTCTTGCAAATTATATTCCTCCTTCATTTCATATCATTTTCTGTAGAGAGGGAAATTTTGTCAAAAATTCATCGTTTCTTGTGGTTTGAAGTACTGCTATTACAAGAAGAATCCGTTGTATTTTGGGAAACAAGTGCCATAAACCGTGAACACCATAGCGGGGCAATATTGTCTTAACGAAAAAATATCATCACTTGCCTCGAATTGTCTTTTTCTCATTTTTTTAATTTTTTTTAATTTTTTATTTTTTTGTGGAGTTGTTATTTTTCACGTTTTCATCCATTCATTAGAAGTTTAACTACGCTCCTGTAGGTTGAACTCTTACCAATTTATTTTCTTCTTACAAACAACATTTTTGCTCGATATTAAGCCCGGACAACAACAACAGCATGATTTAACAGGTTGGTGAGTCTATATAAAACCTAAAAAAGTCAATATATATTTTCATTATTTTGTACAGCGCACAAGAGAGATGCATGAACTATATGAAATAAGAATTAAACTACTTGTACAGAACTATTTATTATCACCTGGATGATATCCACTCACATGTAGTAGGACTCGGGTGAATAAACAATGCAAAAAAAAAGGTGGGACCTTCCTATTATAAGTAGATATCATCCAGGTGGTAAATGAATAGTTCTAGGTCTGGGTACGGTCCGGTTCGGTTCGGTTCTGAAGAGAACCGAATCGAACCGAACCGAAAATTTTTGGGTAGTGAGTAAACGGAACCGTTGGGTCCAAATATAATTTTGGAACCGTTCGGGTTCGATTTGGTTCGGTTCGGTTCGGGTCTATTCGGTTTCATACTATAATTAATTTTTTTAACATTTATAACAACACTACAGTCTGACATGTTTAATCTTAACTTTTACAAATTAACATATTCCAATTTAATAACATATAAATAATAAGTTGTCCAATAAAATTAATTTACCAATGTATACATTACAAAAAGTAGATAGTAAATTAGTAATACTAAAATATCGGTAATCCATATAAATTAGAAGTCATAGACTCGCAGAAATAAAATATTTTAAAATATTGCTAATACAGTAGTACTAACCAACTATTTGATTTAACCATCAATTGTTTGACTTGTCATACTAGATAATAAGAAACTCTAAAAGAAAAATTGAAAAATCACAATTAACTAACATAAATAAACTAAAAATTGTTCAACTAATAAGATTTAATAAGAAAAAATATAATATATATTTTATTACTTGTCTCAATGTCCTCATAAAACTCAGTGTCTTCAATGCAAACTTTATATTTGCTAATTTATTTTTAAAAAGTTAAAATAATTTAATCTTTCTCATATATAAAAATTTAAAAATTTAAAAAAATTCGGTTCTTATTCGATTTTTCGGTTCTGGGTCTAGAACTGAGAACCGAATCGAACCCGTCGGTTCTTGATTCAGATACCTGTTCGGGTATTTTAGTTACAAAGAATCGCTCGATTCGGTTCAGTTCGATTCGGGTCCGATTCGGTTCAGTTCGGTTCGGGAGATATGTTCAGTCCTAAATAGTTCTGTACAAGTAGTATGGTAGTATGGTTGATGAAATAAAAGAGACAAGGCACAAGGGATAGGGGTCAAATGGATTTGAGCCGCGGAGACAAGTTTTGATGACCTTTCCACACCATAAAATACAAAAGAAATTATGGCCGCCGCAGCTGGCGGGGGTGGCTCACCGGAAACCATGCTTTCGATACTCACAGCAGCCAATGGACACCTAAAGAGTCAGATTGATGGGGGGGCCCACCTCTAAGAAACTGAATCCCATATGTATAAGAACCATGCTGCCTGTCCCCGCTTGTACAATTAGTGTTTGCCTATGTATAATTAGTGTGCTGGATCAGCTCATACTATTATTTTCCTGCTTGGACTTTGGACCAACCATTTGATTGAAGGGAGGATTTACAGCGGAGCAGCGAGGTCACCTGCCTCACGGCAAATTTGAAAATTCAATATTTTGTCCAATTTTTTCATGATTTTTAAAGAAGTTCTTGTTGTCTTTAATTTCTGTCCCCACAATTAAAATTTTATATAATTTGCCCTCACAAATCTTATTTTCTAGCTCCGCCCTGCATTTGACAGCAATTTTTATACATCTGTAACCCACTTGAACTTGTTCAAAACACAAGCACATATTTTCTATAGTTACAAACTGATAGATTTTTGGGATTTGTATGTTTGCCCGTGGGTTTGCGACAAATCCTGAAATTTTATGGGCAAATACAAGTGGCAGAGCAAAGTTTGTGTGTTTGAAAATTAATTTAGATATTTTTTCAAAAATGCTAAGTGGCCAGAGGGGTTGACAGAGGGAGCTGAACATGGTCCGATTTGATTCGGTTCTCCAAAAATTTTCGGGTATTCAGTAAATGGAACTGTCGGGTCTAGATATAATTATGAACCCGTTCGGATTCAATTCGGTTCGGTTTCATTCGGTTCTGTTAGATTTCGTACCATTATTAAATTTTTTAACATTTATAATAAAAATAACTAATAAAACGTTCAATCTTAATTTTACAAATTGACGTAATTCAATTTAATAACATATAAATAACAAATTGTACAATAAAATTAAGTTACAAATGTATACAAATACCAAAAAAGTATATACTAATACCAAAATATCGGTGATCCATTCCATATCAATAATTCATTTGCTTCAAACATTTAAATCTACATAAAATAAAGAAATATAAATTAGAAGTCATAGAGATAAAAATACTTTAAAGTATTGTTAATACTTACCAACTATTTGTTAATTTGTTAATTGAAAATAATTTGCTAATTTATTTAGAAAAAAATTAAATAATTTGATTTATATAATATATAAAAATTAAAAATTAAAAAAGATTCGGTTCTTGTTCGATTTTTCGATTATTGGTCTAGAATCGAGAACCGAATCAAAATTTTCGGTTCTAAATTCGGGTACACATTCGAGTATTTAATTTTAGAAGAATCGCTCGATTCGAATCGATTCGATTCGAAACTTTTGTCCAACCCTAACCTGACCGAAACTGGCACCATAGCATGCTTCTATTTTTTTTTCCCAATTATGGATAAATGCAACTGTGCAAGTGGTAGAGCAACCATTTGAGTTATATTTTTGAAAAATAATTTGATTACATTTTAAATGATTTATTCAAGTGTTTGGAATATTTGTTTTAAATTTAAGAAAGTCGAGAATATAATTGATAACGTCAATAACAATAAGTTACGAATGAGTTTTATTAGGCTTATTGACTACATAATTTTTTATTTAGTGTTTATATCTATTCCTCCTTTTGCAACTACATCGAACTAGGAGCCGTTTGACAGAAAGATGAAATTTAGATAGAAGGAAAATGAATTATAGGGAATTGAATTGCCTATAATTTGTTTTACTGGGAATTGTTACTAAATGTGTTTGATTGGTATAATTTTCCATCTAATCCGTTTGGTTTTATTTTTCATACAAATAGTTTGTTTTTGAGATAAATTTTTTTACAATTGGGGATAAAATTTGTTTAGATTGTTAAAAAGTAAAACTAAAAAAATATATATTATTTTTAATTTTTTTGGTATTCGTTTGGTTTTGTTTTGCATGAAAATTATCAATAAAATTGATAATTTTTTTTACCATTGAGTTTAGAATTTGTTCTCATTGGGGGAAAAAAAAAAAAAAAAAAGGGAATTTGTTTTCCCACCAAAAAATATTTTTCTCAAAAATCAAAAAAATTCACGTGTGAGCAAAAGTAGGAAAATCAATTTCATGAAAAATTTGTGCCATCAAACACTAAAAAGTTGGAAATGACATTAGAATTCCTAGTTCTAGGGGAAAATAATGGTTATCAAACATACTCAGGGTCTATTTGATTGCAAGAGCGAAATTTGGGTAGAAAGAAAACGAATTGCAGAGAATTGAATTACCTAGAATTTGTTTTACTGATAATTGTAATTAATTGTGTTTGATTGGTATAATTTTTCACCTGAAAAATATTTAAAGTTTGATGTCCGTTTGACTAGGGATGACAACGGGTCGGTTCGGGGACGGTGCAGTCAAAATTATAACTGCACCACCAAATTTTTTGTTATACCATAACCGCACCATAACCACGAAAGTCAATTCGGTTCGATTCGATTTATAACCATGAAAATAAATTATTTTTTATAAGTCCAACCGTCAAATTGAAAAAAAAAATTATGAATAAAAATCAATAAAAACAAAAACAAAATATTAAATCAATTTAACAAACAATATTCCAAATGAAAATGCACACAATATCCCAACTTCCAAATACATAATTCGAATTTAACAAAAAATATTATCAACATAGATTAAAACTCTTACTAGTATAAGTCAATCTTCATTCTTCCCCACAACTCTTATTAGCATGGGTCAAGAGTCAATACTCAAAGTTGATTCCTATATAGTAAATAAGAAATGTAAGTAGAGTAATAATACAATCATACTACCTAATAAAAAATGGTTTCAACTGAAGATTTAAACAAAAAAAATGGTCTTACCTGAAGATTCCAATTTTTTGTGTATTTTCAAACTTCTGTGAGTGAGTGAGTGTGTGAGTAGGGTTAAGAATAAGACAAAAAACTAGGTTAGTGCTTAGTGGGCCGGTCACAAATAACGGGTCAATGGGCCATAATTAATTAATTATACAAAAAATTATAAAAAGAAGCTCAATTGTCCATTTTTTTTAACGGGTAATCGGTTTGGATCGGGCCACCGTCGCTAAATATCATACCCGTCCCACTACGAATCGAGTCATTAAAATCAAAACTATAACCGTCCCATTGCACAATCGGTTCGATTTTTCGTCCCATTCGGCTCGGTTAACCGCAGTTTTCGATTTTAACAGTGTGAATTGTCATCCCTACGTTTGACTTTTTTTTGATGAAAATTGTCTATTAAAGGAATAATTTTTTTGTACAATTGACTTTAGAATTTGTTCCAATTGCCGAAAAAAAAATGGGAAAAAAATTATATACCGAATACCACTCATTTGTCTTTGTTTTACATGGTATTTGTCTATTAAATGGATATATATATATATATATATATATTTTTTTTTTTTTTTTTTTTTTTTTACAATTGAATTTAGAATTTATTCCTATTGCCAAAAAAAAATAAAAATAAAATCTAGAATTGTTTTTCCCACCAAAGTGGTGGTAAAAACTTTTCCCCAAAAAGCTAGAAATGGTCACCATGTAAAGAAAACCAAGAAATGTAATTCTAGGGAAAATTTGTTGTATCAAACAACAAAAATTAGAAAGTTGGAAAAAACTTTCATAGTTCTAAGGAAAATATTAGTAATCAAACAGGCCCTTAGTGTGTTTGATTAGCATTATTTTTCGTGAATAATGTCATTTTCCCACAAAAATTCATATTTTTGTGGTGTTTGATTGACTAATTTTTCCATAGAAAATGTTTTTCAACTTTTGGTTACGTGACCATATTTTTTTTAAAAAATAAGGAAAATATTTTTTTTAGGAAAATGTGGTTTTTATTTTTCAGTTAATTCACTCTTTCTTTCTTTTTCATCTATCTCCTTTCTCTTTTATCTACCCACTAATAAAAATGGACAAATATAATATTTTCTAAGTTGAAAACTAAATTAATCAAACACATTTAATTAATAATTTTTATAAAAATAAGTCCTATACAATTCAATTATTTAAAATTTGTTTTCTTTTCTTTTCATACAAATTTCATTCTCGTAATCAAATGTACCCTTAGAAACATCGTACAACTTGTTAAGTTAATTATCCAATTACAGTTGTACCTTAAGTACTTGCTTTTTGAAACATTTTGGATACCATTGTAAAAAGATTATTTACTTGATCAATAAATATTTTGTTGGTAAATACTAAATACAGATAGTAATGGGCGCGAGTAGAGATGACAATTTGGCTCATCGACTCAGCCCGTACTTGACTCTGCTTGAGGCTCAGGCCTAGCCCCATTTTGGGGTGTGGGCCGAGCGAGCTCGTAAAAAAATGCTGCCTTTAAAAAAAAATCAAGTCACCCCGACTTGGTCCGGTTCGAATTGGAAAGGCCTAAGCAGAAAGCTCGGGTCGAGCCTTGATATTTTGGCCGAGCAAAAGCTCGGCTCGACTAAAAAAAAGCTCGTACTATTTTACTCGAGTCGAACTCGAACCTCAAATTTCGACTAAACTCGTTGATATCCCTAGGGGCGAGGAATCCATCCCAATCCATCTCCAGTTGGGAATTTTTGGAAGGTGGGGTTGGGCGGGAATTAAAATATCTTTATATACCTTCCCAATTAATCAATTATTTTCTTAAATATAATTTATACTATAAAATTAAAAATTAAAACTAAGATAATAAGATTTGAGTGTGTTTAGAGAAATCGAGGGAGGGGTCACGTTTCCCGTCCCTACCCCGTTTACCAATCAAGGCAAAGTGGTGTGGGATGGAAAATTTTGTCATTCGTAGTACGAAAGTGAAAGAATGAGGTGCATTGTTAAGCTTAACAAAATTGATGATAAAAGTTTACTAATTAGTTTGCTAAAAAATTTTGAAGTATAAAATTTAATACATTGTTCTCAATATGAAAATTTAGGTATAAAAAATTTATACTTAATTATTCATTAATTTTAAATGCGGTCAGGTTATGAATATGATACTCAAGTAAAAATATTGAAAGTTAGTGATATTTTTGAAATATGAGATGTATCTCCGATGTTGTTTCCTAATTTAATGAAGATTTAAAAAAAAAAATGAATTATATGCGTACCGTTTAATTATAAATATACATTCTTATTGAAATATATTATGCTTCTAGTTATTTTAACTAGACTTTAGTTTCCTCGCACTTTTATGAAGAGTTATATCGAAGACCTAATGATTTTAATATCTTCATGAATTGAAATCATGTATTTAGAATAAAATAATTTGACTTGAATTGATCCTAATTTTCTTCGAAACAATGGTTAGATAATCATTGTAACACAAAGATTTGCATTGTTTAGTAAGTTACATAATGATTTACATACAGTTGAGCTGCCAAAAAAAAGGGGGGAGAATTTTGTTTTTGTTTTTTGTTTTTTTTTTTGAAATTTTTTTGATCCAATCATATCTCACCAAATCATGTGTATATATGTAAATCATTATGTACGTGTAATACAACTACTCCTAAATATGGCAATATTTTATATGCCACAAAGTGTAGACTTGGTACGTTAGCTTAACAATATATTAATGATTAATCTAACATTTGTTGTAAAATAACCAAAATAGGACGTATTATTGGAGCTAAAGTTTTTTTATGTTGTGACACGTCTAAACTAATAAAATATTGAAATTTTCTTGAATCACTATGGGAAACTGGTGCTTTAATTAGGCAGTCAAATGCAGAATATATGTTATGGTGAAATCTAAGATAGATGAAACTTCCCTAGATTGCAACATGCTACTTGGACTTCCAATACAAAATCTTGACCTCCTTTCTCATAATCACTCGAAGATTTCTTATTGTTTTCGAGTACTTTATAAATTAGCACCGATACTTAGAAGATTATTTGTATGTTCATATAATAAGTATCTATAAAATGAAAAAAATAATAATAATAAAATCATCGAATAATTGAGATAGAATTCATTAAAAAAATATATATTTAAGTTATTGCTATAGTGTAGTTTGACAGAAGAATAGAAGTCATTCATATCAAGTGATACGTGTATTGTTCATTAGTGCCTTCACATTTATTAGATCTCGTCTAGTTTTTCTATCTTTATAGAAAGTTACGTTATATTACGTAAGTTGAATCATGCTACAGTACCATAATTCTTGACATAATGCATCACCAGCTCACGGCATTTCATCATTAGATTGTTTTAAACAAGAACAACTTTTCCATCAGATCATCTGCTGCTACCTCGGATTATGTCGATGCATCTGTTTAATTTTTTCTGGCAAAATGACAAAATCTATATTAGTCATCTGTTGCAAATATTTCTTTAAAACAGATGACGAGAAATAGTGGCAATGCATTTCCATGTATGTGAGTAATCTTTATTTTGTAATGATAAAGTACATTACATCCTAAGATAAGAACGTGCATGATAAAAAAGATACATACGACGAGATTTATCAAATGTCATATCCAGTAGCAAAACTGCTAGAAAATGTGCAAATTGTTTTTTGAATACATCCTCAAAATAAAAGCTATATATTTTGCTTTTTCTAGCAAAATTGTTCTTTTATTTGGAAAAATATATATATATATTGAAGAAGAAAAAAAAGCACGCATTAATCAAAGTTGGCTGAATAAGAAGACATTAGATGATTCTAGTAAAAGTGTTGCCGCTTGATCTAGGTTTTAGTAATGCGTACGATTATCCATATATGATATAATACATCCTATCAAACACATCCTGTCTAAATTTATCAAGTGATAGAATGTCAAAATTATAATAATAATTGTCAACGATGGGTAGATATCTTTTACAATCACTAATTATAGAAATATATGTCCTTCATATAATACATCCTATCAAACAAATTTTGTCTAAATTTATCAAGTGATAAATTGTCAAAATTACAATAGTAGTTGTCAAAAGAGGTGTAGATATCTTTTACAATCACAAATTATAAAAATACACGTCCTTCATTTATTACATCTTATCAAATACATCTTGTATAAGTTTATCAAGTGATAAAATGTCCAAATTATAATAATAGTTGTCAAAGATGTGTAGATATCTTTTACAATCACTAATTATAGAAATATGTGTCCTTCATATAATACATCTTATCAAACACATCTTGTTTAAATTTATCAAGTGATAAAATGTCAAAATTATAATAATAGTTGTCAAATATGTGTAGATATCTTTTACAATCACAAATTATAGAAATATGTGTCCTTCATACAATACATCTTATCAAACACATCTTGTCTAAATTTATCAAATGAAAAAATGTCAAAATTATAATAATAGTTGTCAAAGATGTGCAGATATCTTTTACAATCACAAATTATAGAAATATGTGTCCTTCATATAATACATCTTAACAAACACATCTTGTCTAAATTTATCAAGTGATAAAACGTCAAAATTATAATAATAGTTGTCAAAGATGTGTAGATATCTTTTACAATCACAAATTATAGAAATATGTGTCCTTCATATAATACATCTTATCAAACACATCTTGTCTAAGTTTATCAAGTGATAAAATGTCAAAATTATAATAATAGTTGTCAAAGATGTGTAGATATCTTTTACAATCACAAATTATAAAAATATGTGTCCTTCATATAATACATCTTATCAAACACATCTTGTCTAAATTTACCAAGTGATAAAATGTCAAAATTATAATAATAGTTGTCAAAGATGTGTAGATATCTTTTACAATCACAAATTATAGAAATTTGTGTCCTTTATATAATACATCTTATCAAACACATCTTGTCTAAATTTACCAAGTGATAAAATGTCAAAATTATAATAATAGTTGTCAAAGATGTGTAGATATCTTTTACAATCACAAATTATAGAAATTTGTGTCCTTTATATAATACATCTTATCAAACACATCTTGTCTAAATTTATCAAGTGATAAAATGTCAAAATTATAATAATAGTTATCAAATATGTGTAGATATCTTTTACAAATACAAATTATAGAAATATGTGTCCTTCATATAATACATCTTATCAAACACATTTTGTCTAAATTTATCAAGTGATAAAATGTCAAAATTATAATAATAGTTGTCAAAGATGTGTAGATATCTTTTACAATCACAAATTATAGAAATATGTGTTCTTCATATAATAAATCTTATCAAACACATCTTGTCTAAATTTATCAAGTGATAAAATGTCAAAATTATAATAATAGTTGTCAAAAGAGGTGTAGATATCATTTACAATCACAAATTATAGAAAAACACGTCCTTCATTTATTACATCTTATCAAACACATCTTGTATAAATTTATCAAGTGATAAAATGTCGAAATTATAATAATAGTTGTCAAATATCTGTAGATATCTTTTACAATCACAAATTATAGAAATATGTGTCCTTCATATAATACATCTTATCAAACACATCTTGTCTAAATTTATCAAGTGATAAAACGTCAAAATTATAATAATAGTTGTCAAAGATGTGTAGATATCTTTTACAATCACAAATTATAGAAATATGTGTCCTTCATATAATACATCTTATCAAACACATCTTGTCTAAGTTTATCAAGTGATAAAATGTCAAAATTATAATAATAGTTGTCAAAGATGTGTAGATATCTTTTACAATCACAAATTATAAAAATATGTGTCCTTCATATAATACATCTTATCAAACACATCTTGTCTAAATTTACCAAGTGATAAAATGTCAAAATTATAATAATAGTTGTCAAAGATGTGTAGATATCTTTTACAATCACAAATTATAGAAATTTGTGTCCTTTATATAATACATCTTATCAAACACATCTTGTCTAAATTTATCAAGTGATAAAATGTCAAAATTATAATAATAGTTGTCAAAGATGTGTAGATATCTTTTACAATCACAAATTATAAAAATATGTGTCCTTCATATAATACATCTTATCAAACACATCTTGTCTAAATTTACCAAGTGATAAAATGTCAAAATTATAATAATAGTTGTCAAAGATGTGTAGATATATTTTACAATCACAAATTATAGAAATTTGTGTCCTTTATATAATACATCTTATCAAACACATCTTGTCTAAATTTATCAAGTGATAAAATGTCAAAATTATAATAATAGTTGTCAAAAGAGGTGTAGATATCATTTACAATCACAAATTATAGAAAAACACGTCCTTCATTTATTACATCTTATCAAACACATCTTGTATAAGTTTATCAAGTGATAAAATCGAAATTATGTCCTTCATATAATAATAATAATAGTTGTCAAAGATGTGTAGATATCTTTTACAATCACAAATTATAGAAATATGTGTCCTTCATATAATACATCTAATCAAACACATCTTGTCTAAATTTATCAAGTGATAAAATGTCAAAATTATAATAATAGTTGTCAAAAGATGTGTAGATATCATTTACAATCACAAATTATAGAAATACACGTCCTTCATTTATTACATCTTATCAAACACATCTTGTATAAGTTTATCAAGTGATAAAATGTCAAAATTATAATAATAGTTGTCAAAGATCTGTAGATATCTTTTACAATCACAAATTATAGAAATATGTGTCCTTCATATAATACATCTTATCAAACACATCTTGTCTAAATTTATCAAGTGATAAAATGTCAAAATTATAATAATAGTTGTCAAAAGAGGTGTAGATATCATTTACAATCACAAATTATAGAAATACACGTCCTTCATTTAATACATCTTATCAAACACATCTTGTCTAAGTTTATCAAGTGATAAAATGTCAAAATTATAATAATAGTTGTCAAAGATATGTAGATATCTTTCACAATCACAAATTATAGAAATATGTGTCCTTCATATAATACATTTTATCAAACACATCTTGTCTAAGTTTATCGAGTCACAAAATTACATTTACAGCTGCAAAGCTTTGTTTATTAGATATAGATTATATTAAATATTAAGGTTCCCACTCCAATATGCTAGTATAAAGTAGATTAATTATCATTAATTAACACTAATTAATAATTAATTGTGGATTGGAGATTAATCATGAACCAATCAGCAAAGGAAAAGAGAAAAGGTAAGATGAAATGAATCAAGCTGTGTTGAGGGGGGGGGGGGGGGGGGGGGAGTGCGTGGTGTTGAATTGACGGGGGCACGTTCTGCATAAGAAGTGGAGCATGGGAATCCCAATAGCCAAATTATAAAAGAATAACGCTATTTGAACATAATAGAATTACATAATAATTTGCATACAGATAAAGTATCAAAAAGAGAGTAAACAAGTTTTTTTTTTTTTTAATTTGGTTGAAAAAATTCTGATCCGATCATATTTCACCACATCGTGTATATTTAAATCATTATATAAATGTAACACAATTAATTATAAAAACAATGGGGTAGGGTTTGCAGCCACATGAAAGTTCGGGGTAGGATGGTAACAAAATAAGGAAGGTCACAATTCATAAGTGGGTGTGTTGGTGATAGGTTTGGGGGTAGAGTGGGGAATGGTAAACAAAATTCGGTTGTGCTATATGTACATAATGACTTACATACACATGATGTAGTGAAATATGATTGAATCTGAATTTCTTCAATCAAATAAAAAAAAAATTTCACTTTCTTTTTGACAACTCATCCGTACATAAATCAGTATATGACTTCATTATATATAAGTAGCATTATTCATCAAATGTAGAAGGGGGTCGCTACTCTTAACTGGGGTCTGGGGGTGGGATGGGGTGGGGGTAGGGCGTAGGCGTAGATGGTAACAAAATTACAAAAGGTCACAATACTTAACTCAGCCATGCTGCACGTACAGAAGGGCAGTTCATAGATGTCCTACAGAACACTCACAATGTAGGGGGTGGGTGATTTTTTGACATTTTTTTAATACACCATGGTACCTACCGTTGTGAGTATCTGGAAAAGTTTTGTAAAGATTTTTTTCTGTACACTCAGCATTTTTCTACTTAACTAGGGGTGGCCAATTAATTCTAGGATAATATTTTTTGTTTAAGTGGGGTTCACCCCATGTGAGGGTGTGAACATCATGGTGTACACATAGCACAGCCCTTAATTCTAAGAGGCTTAGAAGGCAATGGCCTTTCGGTGAAGCATTGAGTCACCTTGGTATAGAGTGGAGACTCTCTCTCTCTCTCTCGTCTATTTTTTTTTTCTTTTTCCAAATTTTATCTTACAACATATAATATAATTATGTGTATATATATATTTAATAATAAGAATATGCGCATTAGATAATATTTTGAACTCGGTGTGTCGACATATAAACCACTCACCTATTAAATATTTGAAGATTTTATTTAACTGCAACATTGTTAGATGAAAATATTGACAGTTAACTCTTATAGAGATTTCAGTTTTTTGAGAGGTAATTCTTTCTGTGTCTAAATTTTCAAAATGTTACATAATGTACAAATTACATTTATTTAATATTGAAAAAAAAAAATTAAACGTTTTTAACATGTAAGCAGTCATAATATTTTTAGTCAAATCTATTTTGCCCCTAATAAAATCCCTTTAATCTCAAAGTGTCATTTAGTCCCTATTTCTTGGGGATTAAAATCAAATTTTAGTAATTTTTGATAGAAGTTGATGAAATGCGTGATTGAAAAATTGTGGGATCAATAAAATATGTGGTTAAAATGAATTGTTGACTTTAACTTTGATTAAAATATTAATTTTAATTGGTACCAAATACGTGCTTAATAATAAAGACTCAAAAATAAATTGTTTGTAAGAATGCGTTTTTCTATATATGCCTCCTCTAAAGGTCAAGGAAGAGAGGATGTTACAACTATAGTTGTTTTAATTTTTTTTAAGATACCAATCATCACCTCGTCTAGTTGAAAAAGGTTACTTTGTTTGGTAGAGATTTAAATTAGATTTTAATTGAAAAACTAGTCGTTAGTGAGTCCTAAACCAAAACATGATATAAAAATTAAAAAAGCACTAGATGTTGCAGGAATTTATTATTTCAAGGAGTCAATCAAAGTTGGACATCAAATTGTTACATAAAATTGGATATGCAAGAGTCATCTAACGATTTAATAAAAATTTGAATGATTTTTCATTTTTTAAGTATTGATTGTGCAACTATAATAAAATGTGTGAAATCAATACGTTAGAGACTGAAGGTGGAATTAATAATCAAAGATTAATATTAAACGGGAAATAAATGGGACATCAAGTTGATCGAAACCGACGGGCCAATATTATATTTGTGAAGAATAACGAATTTCACATTTATGTATTCCATATTTGTGAAGATTTTTGATGGGTAGGGTGGGTATAAAATAGTTTATATTTGTAAACGCTTTACGAGCAGCATCTGAGTCGGCAAGTTGTGTCACATTTGGATTATGCCAAGAATCAGGATGACAAAAATCACTCCAGACTATGTTTAGTCAATCTCATCATCGTATAGGGAGTTTTAGGCCTGGGCAAAAAAATCGAAAAATCATCAAATCAATCAAATCAAATCGATTCGGGTTGGTTTGGGTCGGTTTGACATAGGTAATTGGTTTGATTTGATTTGGTTTTCGTTTAAATAAAATCATGGTGGGTTGGTTTGGTTATGGTTTGAAGCCTCAAACCGTTGGTTAACCGAACCAACCCAACCCATTTACATGTTTATCTTTTTTTTTTTTAAAGAAAAAAAAAGTCATAATCTCATAACTATATGTTGATTCCCTCCAATCTATAATGTTGTCGATAAGTAATAGAATTGTAAATTTTCTTTGACAAGATCATTATGTTATATTTAACTTTTTTTTCCCTACTCAGACAATCAAACTAAATAATGCATAAAAAAAAATTCTTAATATTTTTATTAATCTGTCTTTATTAATCTGATTTTATTTGTTAATCAATAATTCTTGTAATATAAAATTATTTAGTTATTTTAGTTCTTAAAATTTAAGTGGACCCAAAACTTAGACAAATTTTTTTTTTAAAAAAAATTAATTTAAATTAAAAGTCCAAACCGACTAACCAAACCAAACCGATTTGATTTGGTTCGATTTGGTTTAAGAGTTAGAGTGGGTTGATTTGTGTTGAAATTTATCAAAACTGACTAATTTGATTTTGGTTTCGGTTTGGAGTCGAAACCGACCCAAACCAAACCACGCCCAGACCTAGAGAGTATACCAACAAATAAGCTATGTCGCCATGTATAATTTTAAATTGTCTCTCGTTTGAGATTTAGTTGAATCAAATTATTCGTTTTAAGTCTTGTATTTCAATTTTAAAATATTAAACTTATTAAGAGTAATTCAAACTTTTATATATTAACTAATATTTTGATATTTAACAGATGTAAGATTTATTTTTTTGCCTGTCTACATATCAAACTTATCAATTCAAGTTTCTTTTATTCTTTTTTTTTTTTTTTTTTTGTGGTTATTTTAGGCTCTCTTTTTTCCAGTAAATAGTTTAGCCAGCAAACATTTAAAAACATGTTAAAAATTGCCTAAAAACATAAAATGAAATACTCCTTCCCATTTATGTAGGTTAATTTTGTTTCTCACACAAATTTAAAATTTTAATTTAATGTTATTGAAAAAATAATTTTGCAAAGAATTTTTCTAGTTTACCCTTATTTAATTATCAACAACTAGTAATAAATAATGTGTTTTTGTCTATGTTTCCAAGAAGAACTGGGGAAATGTGTGTATGTATTTGACTAATTCCAAAAAGGTAAATTAAAATTTGTACAATTTCATGATTAAGTGGGAGGAATTTGTCATAATTAGGCAAATTAAATAATAGTATATTAGTAAACGAACAAAACAAATACTTTCTCAATAAAGAAATAAAACTATATAAATGAGACAAGAAAATATGGAAAGTCGACTTATATAAATTGGACGAAGGGAGTATGTATTTTCCTCAGCAACCTACTATTGTTGGGACTTGAATTATTTCCAAAAATTAAGTATTGCCAAAGGTTCTCGTGTTTATCTTCTCTCACTCTTCTCAGGGAGCTGTAGAGTCACCCTAACATTCCGATGATATATAAAGGATTTTTGAGGTCCGTTTTACACACTAGAATATTTGAGATCACAATTGTAATTCTCCCTTTCTTGACAATGAAAACTTGTAATGGAGTAAATGATCGTGAGCTATTCTGAAATTCAAGTGTTTTGTGATTGGCGTTTTTGCTCTTGAAAGTAGAGATTAGGATCTATTCCGTAACGCATTGTGCACAGATATCTGCCCATGTAACATTTCTCACCTATTTCTGGGGACTTAGAGCATGTTTGGCTAAGCTTTAAAAAGTTTACTTACAAGTAGATAAGTAAGTATTACAATAAATAGTTTATTGAAGAAGACTAAAAGACCACATTTAGTGCTTTGGATATTTAGTGCGAGTTCAAAGTACTGCAATATAGTCTTCTAAAAAAAAAGGGGAGAGGGGGGGGGGGGGGGGGGGGGGGGGGGGGGGGGGGTGGGTTGGAGAATCTCAAAAGATAGCATTTGACATTGAAAATATGCACATTCATGGGAAAGTTAAGCAAATAAAAGAGCACCAAACTATGTGTTGAGACTCGAACCCAATTCTCTTGCTCCCTCAATTTTCAAGTTAAAATCGTATTTGGGGAGACACGCTTTTACTAGGGGAGTGCTTCAACTGGATGGTACTGACATCTGTCCTAATAATGGCCGTTTGATCTGAGGCATTGAACGTGTTGATTATATTCATTGGTGCCAGTTCATTTGGAGGATTGACTTCTTCATTTTGACTTTTAAGATAAAGAGTTCTACAGAGTTTCTCTCATTGGTTAGGGTTTCAATATGTTTTCTCTTGAACATCTCATTCAAGATTGTGGTCTAATGTTTTTAGTCTTTTTTATACTTGTATTTTCTTTGGTGAAAATAGTAAGAAAGAGAAGGTTCTTGTACTGTAATTTTTTGGGAAGCAATATAAGGTTTCTTGTGTGATTCTCGTCAGATCTATTGGTTCTTGTGGAAGAGATAAGCTTTCGGAACCATATCTGTATATTGATTGAATTTTATAACTTGCGCTGCCAGTTTTGAGGTTTTATAGTGCAACCGAATGATATCCATTTTAATGGATGCTCAGTAAGGGATTAGGTGTTAAAGGGTCACAAACCTCTGGGGCTTCGGTCGAAAAATTCTATATGTTCAATTTTTAATTTATACAAGTTTTATTGTCTATTGTGTTAAAGATCAATTGTATCTTGAGTTTAATATCATGTGTTTGTATCTTTTCATTGGTACCAGAGCAAGAACTCAGAACAAGATACATGGATCTTTGAAGAAAGACGATGATCTGTGGCAGATCTAACATTTTTTGGAACTGCTGTTGAGCAGAACTGAATGACTTTGAGTTTTTATAAACTCATTGGGTAAGATCTTTTAAGTTTTGTAAAGGCTACTTTTCAAATTTTAGGGTTTCTTGATTTTTCCCTTGATTTACCATACATTGAAACCCCCTGGAAACTAATCTTTGTCCAAAGGCTCCTACGAAACCTTAAGAATCTGAGATAAATTCAGTACAGGTGTGTATCTAGAGGATCTTGAAGGAGAAATCTCTGAAACATAGTTTGTGATCTTTGATATTGTGTTCTTCATTTGATTTCCTCTGCATGCTCTTTCTGTGTTAAAACTTGTGAAATTAAGTGTATTAGTCTGATACGTGATTGATGCTTGTCTGAGTTCCTTTTATTGTGTTGTGTCATCTTGACTCATATTTGTGCATCTTGGGCTATAATAAAATGGCTTATGCTAAGTTTGAAGTTGTACAATTTGATGGAATATGTGATTTTAATATGTGGAGTCAAAATATGAAAGCTATCCTTCTGAAAATGAGATGTTTAGGGCCTTAGATGATAGTTGGCCTCCTGACATGCTTTTTACAAAGAAAATTGAATTTGAAGAGATTGTTTGGAGTACTATTTTGTTGTACTTATCTGATAATGTGATAAGAATTATTCATAAAACCAAAACTACTTCTGAATTTTGGACCAAACTTGAAACTCAATATGTGATTAAGACTATCCAAAAAAAAATGTTATTTGTCAAAACAACTATTTTCTTTTAAAATAGATCCCTCAATTGATTTAGATGACAAATTGAATAAGTTTACAAAATTGACTCAAGACTTAGCCAACTGTAATGAAAAACTTTCAAAAGATCAATTGGCTTTGGCCCTGTTAAACTCCATTAGTGGCAAATATAGAGACATCAAGATTGCCTTAAGTATGGGAGGGTAGAACTTACTATTGATGTTATTATAAATACACCAAGGAATAAAGCTCTAAAAATTAGATATGAAGCTAAGGAGAATCACAGTGGTGACACTCTGCTAGTAAGAGGAAAGGGGTTTGGTAAACATAATTATCACTCTAAGACCTTTAATGAAAATAAAAACAAATGGAGTGATAAGAATAAGTCCACAAATAAGGCCAAAGGTAAGAAATGTTTCTACAGTGGGAAATTGGAAACTAGGACACTTAATTAAAGATTATCCCTAAACAATAAAAGAGTGAGTTTGTCCTTTGCCAGGTGTCGGCATTTTGTATCGTTTTAGGCGTTCTTTTTTTTTTTTTTTTTGAGATTTTCTTGTTATTATATATATATGTTATCCTAATTCTAAAAATATATAATAAATATATAATTTAACAAAAAAAAATAATTAAATATTTTTTAAATATTCAATTATAACAACACCAAAAATTAATTTTTTTTTTTTTGCCACGTATCGATAATTTGTATAAAAAAAAAATATTATAAGTGTCAAAAAAATATAAAAAATTTTAACGTCAAATTTTTTTTTTTGTATAAAAAGATTAGTTATATGTCCGTTTGACGTTCGTTTTAACTATTTTTTTTTTTTTTATTTAGATCGTTCGATATATCTATAATATAGTTCTCGAAATGAGTTTCGAGAGGATAATAGAAGATTTATGGATTCGGCTAGCGTACAATCGTCGAAAAAATTTTAAAGTTAGTTTGTTATAAAATTTTCGAAATATTAGTTTGGAATGACCTACTTTGACGCGCCGTAACTTTTGCTACGATTGGCCGTTTCGCACACCATTTAACGTCGTGAAATACTCGTGAGTACTTCAAAATGATTTAAGAATGTAATATTTAATTCGTTTGATATCTCGAATTGAGCCCGGAAATTGAGACAAAAAAACAAGTAATTTCAATAAAAAGACGAGTTATACGTCTTTTTTAACACGCGCGTTTGACGTCCGTTTGACTATTTTCGATATTCATTTAGATCATTCGATATATCTACGATATAGTTCTCGAAATGAACTTCGAGATGATATAGAAGATTTATGGATTCGGGTAGCGTACAATC
The DNA here is from genome assembly GCA_019395295.1 of Osmanthus fragrans. Lineage (NCBI taxonomy): Eukaryota > Viridiplantae > Streptophyta > Magnoliopsida > Lamiales > Oleaceae > Osmanthus > Osmanthus fragrans. The sequence continues at coordinate 37,304,819 of CM033341.1, read as the reverse complement.
GTCGAAGAATTTTTAAAGTTAGCTTGGTATCGAAATTTTCGAAATATTAGTTTGAAACCGCGTACTTTGACGTAACGTAACTTTCGCTACGATTGGCCGTTTCAAACACCATCAATGTCGTGAAATATTAGGCATTGAGTTCTTCAAAATGATATTAAGAATGTAATATTTCGACTTCGTTTGATATCCCGAATTAAATCCGTAAATCAAGGCGAAAACATAAATTTTTAAAAAAAAAAAAAAAAATTGTATTACCTGAGTTCACGGAGATGGCCCCCCATCTCCGTGAACTCTATTTTTTTTTTTTTTTTTCTTTTCTTGTTATTTTAAATATATTTAACAACACCAAATACTTTAAATATTCAATTATAACAACACCAAAATTAAATTTAAATAATTTTAAAATTTAAAATCTTCACACTAATAAAAATATATTTAATATATAAGAAATATATCATTCAAAAAAAAAATACGACGTCGTTTTGAGATAATTTCTTGAGTGAATTTTTTTTGCCACACAATTTTTTATAAAAAAAAAAAAAACTATAAGTGTCAAAAAATATAAAAAATTTTAACGTAAAAAATTTTAACGTCCCTTTTTTTTTATAAAAAGATTAATTATATGTCCGTTTGACGTTCGTTTAACTATTTTCGGCCATCTCCGTGAACTCTATTTTTTTTTTTTTTTTTGTTTTTTTTTTTTTTTCTTTTCTTGTTATTATTGAAATATATATATATATATCCGTATATATATTATATATATATATAATTCTAATTCTAAAAATATATAACCTTGACAAAAAAAATATCAAATATTTTTTAAATATTCAAATTATAATAACACCAAAAATTAAATTAAAATAATTTTAAAATTTAAAATCTTCACACTAATAAAAATATTTAATATATAATAAATATATCATTCGTAAAAAAAAAATAATACGACGTCGTTTTGATATAATTTCTTGAGTGAGTTTTTTTTGCCACACAATTTTTATATAAAAAAAAACTATAAGTGTAAAAAAAAATATAAAAAATTTTAACGTCAAATTTTTTTTTTTTATAAAAAGATTAGTTATATGTCCGTTTGACGTTCGTTTAACTATTTTCGGCCATCTCCGTGAACTCTATTTTCTTTTTTTTTTTCTTTTCTTATTATTATTATTATTATTATTATTATATATATATATATATATATATATATATATATATATATATATAATATAATCCTAATTCTAAAAAATATATAATAAATATATAATTTGACAAAAAAAATATCAAATATTTTTTAAATATTCAATTATAACAACACCAAAAATTAAATTAAAATAATTTTAAAAATTTAAAATCTTCACACTAATAAAAATATTTAATATATAATAAATATATCATTCGTAAAAAAAAAATAATACGGGTCGTTTTGAGATAATTTCTTGAGTGAGTTTTTTTTTTGCCACACAATTTGTATAAAAAAAAAACTATAAGTGTGAAAAATATAAAAAAATTTTAACGTAAAAAAATTTTAACGTCAAATTTTTTTTTTATAAAAAGATTAGTTATATGTCCGTTGACGTTCGTTTAACTATTTTCGATATTTATTTAGATCTTTTGATATATCTATAATATAGTTCTCTAAATGAGTTTCGAGAGGATATAGAAGATTTATGGATTCGGCTAACGTACAATCGTCGAAAAAATTTTAAAGTTAGTTTGTCATAGAAATTTTCGAAATATTAGTTTGGAATGACCTACTTTGACGCGCCGTAACTTTTGCTACGATTGGCCGTTTCGCACACCATTAACGTCGTGAAATACTAGGGCGTGAGTACTTCAAAATGATATTAAGAATGTAATATTTCGAATTCATTTGATATCCCGATTTGAGCCCGAAAATTGAGACAAAAAACAAGTAATTTCAATAAAAAGACGAGTTATACGTCTTTTTTAACACACGCGTTTGACGTCCGTTTGACTATTTTCGATATTCATTTAGATCATTCGATATATCTACGATATAGTTCTCAAAATGAACTTCGAGATGATATAGAATATTTATGAATTTGGGTAGCGTACAATCGTCGAAGAATTTTTAAAGTTAGCTTGGTATCGAAATTTTCGAAATATTAGTTTGAAACCGCGTAACGTAACTTTCGCTACGATTGGCCGTTTCACACACCATCAATGTCGTGAAATATTAGGCATTGAGTTCTTCAAAATGATATTAAGAATGTAATATTTCGACTTCGTTTGATATCCCGAAGTAAGTCCGTAAATCAAGGCGAAAATATAAATTTTTTAAAAAAAAAAAAAAAAAAAAATTGTATTACCTGAGTTCACGGAGATGGCCCCCCATCTCCGTGAACTCTATTTTTTTTTTTTTTTTTTTTTTTTTTTTTCTTTTCTTGTTATTTTATATATATATATATATATATATATATATATATATATATAATCCTAATTCTAAAAATATATAATAATAAATATATAATTTGACAAAAAAAAATATGAAATATTTTTTTTTTAAATATTCAATTATAACAACACCAAAAATTAAATTAAAATAATTTTAAAATTTAAAATCTTCACACTAATAAAAATATTTAATATATAATAAATATATCATTCGTAAAAAAAAATAATATGGCGTCATTTTGAGATAATTTCTTGAGTGAATTTTTTTTGCCACACAATTTTTAAAAAAAAAAAAAAAAAACTATAAGTGTCAAAAAATATAAAAAATTTTAACGTAAAAAATTTTAACGTCAAATTTTTTTTTATAAAAAGATTAGTTATATGTCCATTTGACGTTCGTTTAACTATTTTCGATATTTATTTAGATCTTTCGATATATCTATAATATAGTTCTCGAAATGAGTTTCAAGAAGATATAGAAGATTTATGGATTCGGCTAGCGTACAATCGTCGAAAAAATTTTAAAGTTAGTTTGTTATCGAAATTTTTGAAATATTAGTTTGGAATGACCTACTTTGACGCGCCGTAACTTTTGCTACGATTGACCGTTTCGCACACCATTAACGTCGTGAAATACTAGGGCGTGAGTACTTCAAAATGATATTAAGAATGTAATATTTCGATTTCGTTTGATATCCCGAATTGAGCCCGAAAATTGAGACAAAAAATAAGTAATTTCAATAAAATGACGAGTTATACGTCTTTTTTAACACACGCGTTTAACGTCCGTTTGATTATTTTCGATATTCATTTAGATCATTCGATATATCTACGATATAGTTCTCGAAATGAGCTTCGAGATGATATAGAAGATTTATGGATTCGAGTAGCGTACAATCGTCGAAGAATTTTTAAAGTTAGCTTGTTATCGAAATTTTCGAAATATTAGTTTGAAACCGCGTACTTTGACGTAATGTAACTTTCGCTACGATTGGCCGTTTCACACACCATCAATGTCGTGAAATATTAGGCCTTGAGTTCTTCAAAATGATATTAAAAATGTAATATTTCGACTTCATTTGATATCCCGAATTAAGTCCGTAAATCAAGCCGAAAATATAAGTTTTTTAGAAAAAGAAAAGGAGTATTGACGTGTCTCTATTTTTTTTTCTTTTCTTTTCTCAATTATTATTATATATATATATATATATATATATATATATATATATAATATTATCCTAATTCTAAAAAAATATATAATAAATATATAATTTGACAAAAAAAAATATCAAATATTTTTTAAATATTCAATTATAACAACACCCTGTTTAAATTAAAATAATTTTAAAATTTAAAATCTTCACACTAATAAAAATATTTAATATATATAATAAATATACCATTCGTAAAAAAAAATATCGATATTTCCTAAATATTCAATTATAAAAATACTGAAAACTAAATTAAAAAATTTTTAAAAAATTAAAATCTTCACGCTAATATAAATATTTTTTGCGTCTCACAATTACTGTTAAACTTACTATATATATCGTATCCTAATCCTAAAAATATCTAATATATAATAAATATACAATTTGACAAACCAAATATGAAATATTTTCTAAATATTTAATTATAAAAACACCGAAAACTAAATTATTTCTAAAAATTATTTCTCTCTATTCAGCTTTTATGACTGATACACAAAAAATTTCTACAGTAAAAAATTAATTTGTGTAAAATAACGCAACATTACCCACGCTAATATATAGTCAACTTCACTAGAGCACGTGCCTTGCACGTACCTTACACTAGTTATAAAAAGAAAAATGAATCAAAAGAGAAGAAATTTGATGATGGGAATGTTGTCTTAGTTTACAATAAGGATAAGATTGAAGATGTGTTGGTTCTAGTTAATGTTGAAAAGAACTAAGTAATGAATGAATCCTCGATTCATGTTGTTCTTTCCACATGTGCCCCCAATAAGAACTGTTTTCTTGATTTTCAAAAAAAAAAAAAAAAGTATGATGGGCAAGTTATAATGGGTAATACTATGACATGCAAAGTAAGTGGAATATGAACCGTAAAATTGTTGCTTGAAAATGGTAATGTCCTATTTCTGAAAGAAGCTAGATATGTTCCAAACTTATAAAAGAATTCGGTGTCTCTAGGCATGTTAGATGACATGGAGTTTGACATGCGATCTTAGGTTTCTTATGTGATTCTCGTCATATCTGTTGGTTCTCGTAGAAGAGATAAGTTTTTGGAATCATATCTGTATATTGATTGAACTTTGTAACCTTCGTTGTTAGTTTTGAGGCTTTTTAGTGCAACCGAGCGATATCCATTTTAATGGATGTTCAACGGGGGATTGGATGTTAGAAGGGTCACCAAACTTGTGGGGCGTCGGCAGAAAAATTCTCTGTGTTCAATCTTTAATTTCTGCAAGTTTTATTTTCTTTTGTGTTAAAGATCAATTGTACCTTAGTGTTTAGGCATTTGAGAGAGAGAGAGAGAGAGACCTTTGATGAACCAAAATATTGGATTATGTTCTCATGTTCAAACCGTCTGAAAAGAGAAATTTCCTGAGCAAAGAAATGAATTTACTATAAAAACAGCTTAATGGTTAGAACAAGGTAGAGAACATTGATTCAAGACAGTTAAAAGTATAGGTGATAACAAGTGAGCAATGCGCAAATAGTTGAGGCTGCTTGACCTGCTCTAGCGGATAATCCTTTGCCTACCCTCGTCCCCTTGATCAAGCAACGATATTTCCTTGACAGCCATTAAGAATTAATCCACCACTGGCACAAAGCAAATTTATGATATTACAAATCATAACAAACACATTACAGATGTGTTTCAGATCACGTAAACAGAAAAGGAAAATCCACACTTTACAAATATTGTGCAACACATACAAAACGGGATAAAAATAATATTTCTTTTCTAAAATTGAACTCTTACGTACATGCTGATTGAGCAAGAGAACATATCTATAAGAATCAAGAAACAATGGGAAAAATAAGGTAAATGGCCAAGAGAGTAGAGTGAAATTCTTCATATATATATATATACACGTGAAAGGGGGGGGGGGGGGGGGGGGGGGGGGGGGGGGGGGGGGGGGGGGGGGGGATAAATCAGCAAGATTTAAGATCTCTAGCCATAGATGAGCTCACATTCACCTGATCGCCTCTACGGACTTCCCTCTCTCGCGCACATAGTGATAATCAACATCATCAGACAGTATTGTAATTAAATTTTAGCTATAGTAAGTGACACATTATGGCCACATGTCCTTTAAACTCAGTAAAAGGAAACTTCCGAGTTTGTACGAGGAAAATACATTTGATGATACAATAATTTGTCACCAGAAAGAACTCAAATGTACGGAGACTAATCACCGTAGGAAGCTAAACCTAAGTACCGTTGCATGAAGCTCATCAACACTTGATATGAAGTTAATCTTCCCGGATTAGCAGAGAATAATATTGAAATCGTTGGGAAAATATTAAAAGTTCAGAAATTATTAAATAAATAATATCTTTTTTAAATTGGACACTAACAATGCAGGGATTCAACTGAAGCAATGAAACTTCTTAATTTTCAATTGAAGAACCTATGGAGAACAGTGACAGAGGCTTTCTTTATAAAAGTAGGGTTAGAGCGAATTTCACAATTTTAATCTCTTGAATTAAGATGACTGTTAGAATTTTCTGAACAGCTACGAAAAGCTATGAGGCCCTGTAACCGTCTATGGCTCATTTTGCAAGACTAGATTTGCATCAAGAATTCAAAGAAAGTTCCATTTGCGTCAATGATTCCAGCTCCTTCCAAACTCCACCACAACATCCATCAAATAACACCTCGAATGATCTACGGAGCACTTGTAGTGATATATATTTGGAAACTTTAATAAGAAGAAACTATGGGTGCTTTCCTAACAAGCCAGTTGTATAGCCAGAGAACTAAAGCTACAACACAATGAGACCCAAACGAACAAAATGTTGATTTTAATCGTACCACACTCTACTGGGATAGGGTACTTACCTATTGATGGCAATATGAATTTTAATTTTATCTTAAACTATGAGAAAGAAAGACAATAGTAAAGAGTAGGAAAATACTTATCCCATTCGTAAGGATCTCATCTCAAAACTATCCACGACTCTTTATATCTCCAACATGAATCACTTAGGATGGAAATAGGGTAAATGTCTCCTTGACTGATACATACTGTAACTGAATAGACAAAGAGGGAGGTAGCAATTGTTAGTTTGATGCCCTTCGAGCAGATTTTTTGTGAATGACATTATGAGTTATGATTCGACTATTCGCAATAATAATCTTAAGTTCTATAATCATAAGATCTCACAAGTTGTATACTTGATGTTTTGAGTATAGTGAGACACAATTTGTGACGCGATCAAAATTATATCGTTTGCGATCGATACAGAAAGTTGGATGCTTTAATTTTTTATAAGATTGCATTGTTCTTATTGAGATTTGTCTAGATCTTAGGAATAAAAACAATAATGTGTTTGATGCACATTGAACAGGATCGCATAGATGACTCATTTGTCGCTGCTAAAAATGAAATTCAACTTGATCATCAAACGAGTCACCTAAATTTCGGCGTGAGTAAGTACTTTGATTACTAGTTCAAGTTCTTTAAGATGCCAATGAGTGAAGTCTTAATTGGAAGATCGATCTCGGTACTTTAGGAGTCGAGACGAAAACGGATTGAGATCATATTCTCGCAATAGGGGAATTCATTAATCATTACAATGAGACGATCGTCACTCCAAGGCATTCTCTATAGGCATTTGAACATGAGCTAAGTAGTTCGACAATAGGATCGTTGGACTTTATGTTGTGATTTGTTCATAACGGATTTGCCTTGTGAAAATGGGACTCAAAGGATTACACATGTTTGAAGGGCAAAATGGTCATTTTGTATGTTCAAACATATGACGATCAAATGGGGATTGACTTGTGGAATGATGATTGGAGGATATTATTATTGGATCATGATTTGCTTCCATAATTATCACTCGAATCGAGAGTGCAATTTCAACTTTTTGATAGAATGAGTCAAGATTAATAGATGTTTCTTAATTGGTGACACATCTATTGGATCTTGGAACTTGTCGGTCTGGTTAGATCACTCTCTTGGCTTTAATATAAATGTGAGACTCAATTGGCCTACTACATACAATAAAGTTCAAGGAGAATTGTACAATTATTAAACCCTAATTGAGTATTATAAATATGCCCTTTGTGGGCACATTTCTCTGTTAATCACGTTCTCTCACTTACCAAAAAAGAGGTACCTAAAATAGAGAACGAGAGGAAAAGACCTCCATGCCATTAAAACATCTTCTAAGATTATCATCTCACCCTTATATGTGTGAAGATTTAAAAACAAAATCCAATAAACTCAAAGAGATCTAAGATCTTCAAAGGGAAAGCAACTCCTCTTTTATTAAATCTAAAAACCAACAGCAATTTGATCCGACTCAAATGAGCACGTGAATTCCAAGATTATTTTGAAAAGACAGTTATACTGGCAACGATGAGAAATTATAGAAATGCCATAAATATGGTCCATGCTTAGCAAGTGATCAATTATATATATAACACTTACTCAGTAAATCCTTCATACACGGGTCCGAATGATCCATGACCCAAGAGCTCTCCCTTGCTCCAATTCATAATAGTAACGTTTGAAGGATCATCAGCTTCCCTTCTTCCGTATTCATAATAGTAACGTTTGATGGGAAATTCTATATTGATAGAATAGTAGGAGGCGGCGTCGGGCAAAACAAGTTGGTATACTTTTCAATTTTTCTGGTCCAATAATTTTTGGTCTTCGTAGCGTTTTCGTTGTAGAAATTTCTACAAGTCAAAGTCTTCTTTGTTAATTAACATAAATGACATTCGCGTGTACAAAGTGCTTAGGAGCCTGTTTGTGTTAAAGTGTTTGAAAAGTCAAAAAAATATTTTTGAAATTAAAAAATTACTTTTAAACATATTTAAATAATTATTTTAAAAATATTTTGTCTAACTAAAAGATCTTTTAGAAAAAGTTGAAATAAATTAACTTTTCATGATACTCTTCTGCAATAAATAATAGTTCCAAACGGCCCTAAGAGAGTGGTTGGAGGTATTTTTCATATAATAATATAATGGGGTTAAATCGACCAATGGTCACCCAACTTTATACTTGGTATCACCACGATCATCCAATTTGATTTTATTTTATCATGATCATCCAACTTTATATTTAGTTTCATCATGATCATCCAATTTAATTTTATTTCACCATGACCACCCAATTTCATATAACATTTCACTATGACAATCCAATTTCTTTTTACCATTTTCACTAATTTTAATAGAGGTAAGACGGTAACTTTGCTTGTATTTATAAAATAAATTTTAAAGAGATAAAAATAAAATAAAATAATTATTTCAAAAACTTTTTTAAAAAGTAAAATAAAAAATTTTTTTAAAAAAAAGGGTTTTTTTTAAAAAAATTAAAAAAAAAATTAATTTTGTTTTTTAAAAATTTATTTTATATATATAGTACAAAGTTACTATTTTACCTCTTTAATTGAAAATGGTGAAAAGGAGTTAAATAATCATTATGAAACGTTATATAAAATTGGGTGACATAGTAACGTTAAGTATAAAGTTGGGTGGTCATGAAAAAACAAAATCAAATTAAGTAACCATGGTAACAATAATATAAAGTTGGGTGATCATTGGTGAATTTAACCATATAATAATGATATTAGCACCAACTGTGCTAAACACACCAGTCCAAGTGTCAATAACCTGAATGTTAAATTTCTATACTCAACAGAGATCCAAGTATCAATAACCTGACTATTAAATTTCTATACTCAACAGAGATCCAAGTATCAATAACCTGACTGTTAAATTTCTATTGAACTCCATGGCCCAAGCCAACGTGCATGAAATCTATGAATGCAGTTTCAGCAGCAAAAAATAAGTAACTTAAAACAAATCAAAAACAATTATATTAAAAATTGAGAGACCATTAAAAATCTTCCCAGTCGAATAAATAAAGATATGTACAGTGACAAACAATCTATACAACCACTCCTGCTGAAAATAAACTCCTGTATGTACCAGAAAAACAAAACTCGGATGATAATTTAAGAAAATTGTGGTAAAAACACTACTTTTTTCTTCATTGATAATATGAAGACAAAACTTGAAAGCAATTCCTTGTGCAGTCTGAAATAATAATAAAAAATCTTCAAATGTCAAGTGGAAACCGAGTTCTTGTTCACCAACAATCTGCAATCCTGAGAATAGTCCCACAAAATTGAAGATCCAGAAGAGCGGAGCTGCAGTGAGAAGGAAAGAGTAATGTCAACGAGTGAAAGTACGAGCATCCATGACTAAGATCATGTTTGCCTAAGTTTTAAAATGAAAAGATAAATTTACTTTTGGATAAGTTGCTTAGTTACTTTTTCTTTAAAGTAGATAAAATTACTTTCTTTGAAAGTATTGTAACTTTTCTCTAACGTTCAAAATAAATAAACTTGTTTATTTTTAAACATACTCGTAAGTAAATTACTCGTACTGTCGTACGTGAATATTTGAAGCTTAGCCAAATGTGCACGTCTCTGCTTATGGAACATTTACCTGTTTCTAAAGATTTACTTTTTCTTGGTTACTTATTATTTCTTTTTTGAAACTTCGCAAAACAAGCTCTAATACAGTAGAAACAGAGCAGCAGATATGATGCTGAATTTTAGACCTATAAAAATTCACTTAATTTTCCATTACCTTATAACATGTCTTGAATCCGCCGGCCAAAATTGTGAGGAGATGCTGAGCCTGAAGATGATGACAGAGATCGCTTCACAAATGGATGGTCCAAAAGCTGGGCAGCAGTAGGGCGTGCATTTGGGTCGACTTGTAGACATTGGAGGATAAAGTCCCGTGCATAGCTGGATAGAGATTCGGGAATGGGTGGTCGCTCACCCCTTCCTATCCTAAATAATGCCGGCATCTGTTGTACAGAAAGAATATTCTCAAGCTCAACGAGAAAGAATTGCATGATATATGACAGACAAAAACAGTGATATTTATTTACAGGCAATTTCCAGGAAAAGCTTCAGCATATGCACTAAATTCCCTATCCAAGAATATGTTTCGAATAAAACATCTATGTGCTAATAGGACGATCTGCACTTCAAAGCAAGTTTAGCTAAGCTTAAAACTGGGTAAAAGTTACTCAAAATTAATTTTTTGTTTACAAACATCTTCAAACATTTACATTTGTCTTACTTTGAAATAAAAAAGTTTCTTACTATGAAAATAAGATACTTATTTCTAACTTTGATCAATAAAAGAGTATTTTTATTTAACCTATTTAAATGTAACTGAACTTTTAAGCTTAGTTTAACGTGCTCAGTGCAAATATTCTTTTGTCAACTTCTAGGGGTTACACCTTCACAATTTTCTATAAGAAGTTGATTTATGGTTGGTAGAAGTGGAAAATCAACATTAATGACGAGATTTCTTTTACCCTTCTTTCCCATTTCTTTTATGAGTAATCTATGATGCACCGACACGATACATGCCGGATACGTCGACACACGATTTTTCAAAAAAGTACTAACACGAAATATTGCCAACACATTAATTAAATTCAGTAAAATTCTTCATTTACATATTATAAAATTTAGTTTTATACTTGTTAATAATTTTTCTTGTTTAAAACTTTTAAATATGAGTACCTATTTGTTATTTACTAATAACTTTGAGTTAAAAATATATAATATTTTTAATAAAAAATAAAATTTATTTACGATAGAGTGACCGAGAAGTGTCGGTATCAACACTTGTCGAACACGGATACGCTACCCTAATTGAAGTGTCTGTACTACAGAATCTGTGATCTGTTTGATCATTTCATATTAGAAGGTCATTTCTCATCTTAGGAACATGGACCGAAGAAAAATACAATGACATGACAATTCATCAAATAAAATGAGATGTCGTGTATTGTGTACATATACCTCCGTCTTTAGGACGTCCAAATTTATTATTGTTCAAAAAACATCATAATGCACTCTATGATTGTCATTCAGCATTTTGGTCCCTCGTAAAAAAAACATTCCAATAGGTTTTAAAGAGAACATATTTTCAGTGTATTAAGAGGATAATGAACAATCTACAGAATATGCTTCTACAATTAAAATAAAATTAGAAAAGCAAAATGCTTTCACTTACACATTCCAGATTGAAGTAAGGAAAACGTCGGGTTAGAATCTCTAGGACAGTGCACCCAAGGCTCCATATATCTGCTGCGAGCCCATATCCTCGGCTCCTAACAACCTGCCCATAAATTGATAATCAGTAAAGGTAATAATGAACGTCCTCACTTGAAAGCCATCACAGAAATGGTGGCAAATAGTTATATTCACAAAATCCTACCAACCTGCCCATAAATTGAGTCAGTAAAAGGAAATAATGAACATCCTCACTTGAATGCCATCACAGAAATGGTAGCACGTAGTTAAATTCACAAAATCAACTTATGGAGAAGATCATCAAAAAACACAAGGATGGTACCAGTGAAATCCTTGTACAAGTTAATAATATAACCACACCATACATACAAATCAGAAACCTTGAATTTAACTACTTGTGCTTAGGGGTGCCAAAATGGCTCGTTGGCTCGGGCTCGGCCCGTAAAAAGCCCGAGCCAGGCTCGGCTCGCGGCCCGGGCTATCGAGCCAAAACTCGGGCCGAGCCTCATTTTGGGGCTCGGCTCGTATCACGGGCTTTTTAGGCTCGCGATCATAAAAATGTAAAAAAAATAGAATAATACTGAATTTTTTTTAAAAAAAAAATTTAAAAATAGAAAAATACGGGCCGGGCCGGGCTCGGGCCGGCTCGGGAAAAGCCCGATCCGAAACCCGGGCCGAGCCTAAAAATTCCACAGAGCTTGGACTCGGCGCGGGCCCGGGAAAAGACCGAGCCGAGCCCGGGCCTAGAATTTTGGCCCGCGAGCCGAGTCAGCCCGGCCCGGCTCGCTTCCATCCCTGCTTGTGTTACTTAAATCTGGAGAAAGAGACAAGACAAACCTCGGGAGCCATCCAGAATGCAGTTCCCTTGCAAGATTTCACATCATTTAGCTTGGTAGCCTGAACAACATTAACTACAAATATTAGAAATAATCACAATAGTAATTGTAGTAAACTATTTCCAAAACTTTGGAAGACAAAAAGGCACTGTAACCAGAAGAGAGGAAAAAGGAGCAAATTGAACCTTTGCAAGGCCAAAATCTGCGAGTTTGACAGATCCACTTGCATCCACCAATATATTTGCACACTTGATATCTCTGAGATGAGAGCAATAATTATGAGAGTTTAGCATTGTTTAGTTTTCTAAAACTAAAAAAGGGCAATTTATTGCCATATCAACAACTCATTCAACATTCAGGAAGGTACATTAGGAACTCCATAAATCATTTATTGGAAGTTAGTATGGATCATAAAGAAACTTACAAAAGAGATTATACAAGATGTTTTTGTTTAATCACCTGTGGACCACATCTCTGTCATGCAAATATTTTAAACCATGTAAAATCTGTCTGGTATAAGCAGAGACCTGGGAATCTTGTAGGTTATACTTCTGGTAAAGGCTCAAGAGGGAGCCTTTAGTAACCAGTTCAAGAAAGATATAAAGATTTGATTCATCCTGCAAAGAAGGCAAAAATTTGTTGGCATTTCAATGTAATTTCTCCAAGAGACAAAATATACAAGAGCTCGCAAGTGAAAATAGACCGGATCTAACATGTAAACAAGGAATTGAAGAATTGACTAAGAGAAGGTTAATATCAGTGTAGCATATTTAATTTCATGGCAAAAATATAACTAACAATGTCATAAAGGTTAAGTATTTAATGATCTAAGCAACTATAAACCAAAAAATACTGCAATATAGACTTCTGTCAGTTGCAAGACTGAGAAAAGTATCTCAAGATAGCACCATTTGTCATTGAAAAAAATTGTACAATCAGGGGGAAATTTCAGCAGATGAAAGAACACCAATGAATGCCAAAGAAAGCAAGAGAGAAAAACACAACAGATGGCCAAAAATAAATACCTTTATAGCTCCATAATACTGGACTATATTTTCGTGTTCAAACTGGCTAAGAAGAGAAATTTCCTGTACAAATCAAAAGAAGTTAATGAAGTGACAGCGAAAGAATTAAAATAAGGTTAAGAATCTCGACTCGAGATAGTTACAGAGCCTTGAGGCAGAAAGGTTAAAGTAAACATGATAACAACTGAGCTATGATAAAAAAAACTCGAGGCTGCCTAACCTGCTCAAGTTGGATGATACTTTGCTTTCCTTCTTCGCCTTGATCAAGCAAAGATACTTCCTTGACAGCAAAAAAGAATCCACCACTGATACAAAGCAATTTTATGATAGGGTGAGCAAATCATAACTAACATATGAAATCTGTTTCCGATCCTTCATATAGTCATGTAAACTAAAAACAAAATCAACACTTCACAACATTGTGATACACATACAAAACAGGATAAAATCTACTATGCATGAACATTCCTACTAGGGCAGCAAGTTTGGACACTGACACTCCTCTAACACTCCAAGACATGGGTCCAATAAACCATATTTTTTGTCCAATTTTTTGTTAAAGATTTTTAAATTTCAATGCTCAAGGGATACTTCAAGGAAATTCCTTAAGCAAGTGTTCGACGTGGCATGTACTGTCCTATATTAAAAAGTATATACAATATATGATATATGGAATTTAAAAGAATTTAACTCGATTTGTATCCTACTTTTTAGAAAAATCACGTCAGTGCCCATGTCCATGAAACTTAGGATAAAATGATATTTCTTTTTCTATATTTGAGCTCTTATATACGTACATGTTGACAGACTTGGCAGATTGATATCTATAAAAAATGATGTGAAATGCGAAGGGAAAACAACAGGCAGTGAAGTATGGCAGAAAAATTCCAAAGAGAGGCTAGAATGGAATTCTTCACTTATATACATAGATAAACACATGAAAGGTAAAATCTTCATAGATTTGGTAAAGAAAATTTAGTTTATCTAGCCCGAACGGCAGACACCTTAAGATAGGGAACTTCAATATTTAAGATCTCTATTCATAGATGAGATCACTCTCACCTCCTCATGCTTCCCTCAGTTCACTCACAGGCTCAAAGATATATATAGAGACCTATAAAGAAAAATCTCTACACTCCACATCCACAATACCACAGAGAAAAACGTTACTATGACGCTATGCTCATTGATAGAGCCACAAATTTCTTTGAGCCTTAATCAATAACATCAAACGATATTGTTAAAAAAAATTAACTATACCAAGTGACACGGCTATAACCTCATTCCAATAAACTCAGTCAAAAGGAAAACAGAAATTCATAAAAGGAAAAGAAAGAATTTAAGAGATGATACTCTGTCACCAGAAAGATCATACAGGAATGTAATATATTAATGAACAAAGAAAGTTAACAGTGTAGATAATCTAAACCTAAATATACACGAAGGCAGCTAGATATGATGTTATACTTTTCTCTAATTAGCTAAAAATATTATTGAAATATCAGGATATTAGGAAAATAAAAGTTCAGATTAAGTTATTAAACTAAAATATCTTTTTTAAATTGGACCCTCTGAGACACGGTCAAGGTCGGTTTCAACTAAAAACAATGGAACTTAATTTTTATTCGAAGAAAGTAAACTTCCCAAACTTTAAGTGAGATCACTTAAACCCATAGCCATGGAGTGGCTCCACAGCTCTACCTGTGTTCATATGCAGAATGAATTGAATACATTTTCCTGATCCCAAGCCATGATATCAAACATTCATGAATTCATTCTTTCAACTATTAATAACAGTGCAGTAAATACCAGAAGGAGCTTTATATGTCCTCACAAAACTTTTGCTTGGAATTATGCACGTTTAGTATCCCACTTAGCAGCAACTCACTGCCATACAACTGAATTTTCTTATAGTAGAATATTAAGCAACTTTGCAGCAGATCATTGATATACACGAATTATGTTTTTTTTCAAAGTACGGTACTACACTACTACTACTAATATTTAGGGTGTGTTCGGTAGATATTAAAATCGGATTAAAATTTTATTGTTGACTTTTATTTTGCCAATTTTAATTGAATTTTAAGCCATACCGAACAGACCCTTAGTTTTTTGCCAGAAAACAGTTTCAATATCTTTAGCTAAAATTGATCTCAGATAAGTAGGGATAAAGAAAAGCAAGACCCTTTTTCATAAAGGATTTAAAGAATGCTCCTATTGCATCAAAGATTTTAGAAAAGGTAGGAATTTTTATTCCAGCTCCTCCACAAACACAAAATCCATCCAACACCACCTTGAATGATCACACTTTTAGAAATATATACGTGGAAAAACTTAAATCAGAAGAAACCATGGTTGCTTTCTTGACAAGTCAATTATAAAGATAGAGCATCACTAGTGCACCTAGGTCTGTATCCGCAATTTATCCGTACCAGAGTAAGAAAAGGTCTTCCAAAGTAACCTAGATGCCTAGTCCCTCAGAAAAATAATAGTGATCTCTCAACTAAATAGTCCTCCCTCCTTTTATTTCATTCCCCCCTAAAGCTTTGAATTGGTTTCTAAACCAAAAATCAGTCAGTTCTAACAACATGTACATGTGCTTAGGTACTAATCACCAATTTTTCAACAAAGCTTTTGACTTTTACCACTTACGGAAAAATTGATCATGACAATGAGAATACGAACAAAAAGATCAACACGAGTACTTTTCTAGAAGCAATCAAAATCTCGCAACAGCTAAATCGAATTGAAAAACCTGCGTAACTTGATCCCTTCTACAATTCCAGTAAATAATTTAAACTGCAACCATAAGGCATGCGAGAAATAGAAAAGTGATTGATTAACAGAGATTAATTATATTTGCCAGAAAAAGCACTTACTCATCAATTCCTTCATACACAGATCCGAATGATCCACGACCTAAGAGCTCACCCTTCTGCCAACCCATAATAATGCGTCTAAATCTCCCATTGGGAGAAATATTAGACGTGGGCTCTGTCGTAGTACTTGAAGAATCATCATCATTTGAAGTTGTAAATGAAGGCGAGTCTAATATCATAACATTCTCGCTTCTCATAACTACCATTCTCATATTATCCTCCTCTCTGTCTTCCTCTTGCTCGTCACGCCTCCTACCCCTCCCCTCTTCTTGACCTCCCTCCAAACTAACCATAAACTTGGGAACTCTTTCACCTTCCAATAGCAAGTCCCAAGGTGAGCATGGGTTTTCTATCACCGGCAATGACAGTGCAGGCACTGGCGCCAGAACAGGTTGCCGGACACCCTTACTACCATTTCCACGAAATTCATTCAATACACTACTTACAGTTTCACTCAAAATTTCATCACCTACCCATGCACTATCTCCAAACCTGGCCGCTAATTCATCAACACGACCACTAACACTAGGGTTCTCACTAAAACCCTCATTTTTCTCTCTAATAATTACATTTCTTGTGTTACTACCAACATCATCATTAATTCCAGCATCAATATCACGAGTATCAGCTTCAATTTTCCGATTAACTATAAGGGGAGCAGAAGAGGATCTGAACTTCATACTCTCATATTCCGCTGGAGATATCCCAAAATCATCTATCCCAGAAAACCCCAACGCATTGCAGACAATTTCAATTTCACCCTCAATTCCCTCGATGCGAAAGCTCTTCTTGTCACCGTACAAGTCGAGCGACCGTGTGCGCAGTGAAGAGTCCTCCGATGAGTAGTACGATGAAGACGATGTTGAGGGCGTAGAGGGATATAAGTCGTAATTGATGTTATTATTGGCGTTCCGGCGCTCGAGTCTCGGCGGCTTCTGCTTTGCGGCGGCTTGGCGGCGGCTTCCGCCTGAATTGGAGCTGGAATTCATGCGGGTTTTGCTTCGTTCTGACCTATGAATTAAGAATTTCTGTATTCGATTCATTATGATAGGAATCTAAATCCATGAATTGAAAGAAAAGTTTTCAAAAGTTTTGAAATTTCTTTCCTTTTTTGGGAAGAAGATATTTAGAAAAAGTGTGCGTGTTAGCATGTATTTGAGAACGAGAAAGAGAGAGGAAGAAGATTGGCGGAAAAGGCGGAGAATGGTAATAGGAGGCGACGGAGAGAGAAAATGGAGTGCCAGTGCCAGGTTGGGTTTGCCGTATCCGTTTCTCCCCTTTTGTGTGTGAAAAAAATAAAAAATAAAAAAATTGTGATTAGTCAATGCAGGCGTTGACTCGAATTTTAAAAGGTGATAAATTTAAAGGCCTTGTTTGGAAACAATTTCAGGAGGAAGAAAAATACTCTTCAATCAAAATAAAACTTTAATCTCAATTATACATTCAAGAATATATAATTCATTATTCACCATTATCCTTTCTGAAAAGTTGCTAATAATCTTTTTCTAAACAGAGTACTTAAAGAATTGTGTAGAGATTTAATAATATATTCTTCAATGTAAGTTGACGTGAATTTTGTCAAGTGACGTGACCAAAAATCAAAAATGACAAATAGACTTTCCTCTAAAAAAAGCATGATTAAACCTCTATTTGGTAGTTATTTTTTTAAAATGTATTTCTCTTTCTTTTTTTAACTATACATTCTTCAATAAAATAATATTACACGTAAACCTAAAAAAAAATCTTAATTTTTAATCACACATTCTCTATCAACTATTCAAAAATGCATTTTCTCCCTAAAAATGACTACCAAACAAGGACTAAAGAAAAATTACTATTTCATTCTCAAGTTTAGAATTATATTTCTATTCAAATTTAGACGTAGTTCTATATTTATTTTAAGAAATGAAAGACAAAAAATATAACAATCGATAAAATTCACGACTTTTAATTTAATCTATATGACACGCTGAAAACGCTCTTACCCTGTTTACTTGATGCCTAATTTACAATTTTTCACACATAACTGTACTAGCATTCGGACTAATCCAAGTTTTAATACATTGATTTTATTTTAGTTATATAAATTTTTTAAAAAATAATAATTTTCGTTTCATTTTAGACAATTTGTCTAATTCAGGATCATTTTAGACAATGTGTTTGAGCAGTACAGTTTATATAAAAATAGATTAAAAACGTAAAATAATAATCAGAAATAAAATTTATTAAATTTTGAGTTATATTGACGTCACGCATCCGTCAGCCATACGTGATTTGTAATTGACGTCAGAGATGACCAATGGTCACTGGGCCACTACTAAAAACCTTGTCATTTCGACGAACTGCACAAGAAAGTTCTTGGCATCCATTTACTATGAACGCATACATAGCTCATGTTTGGTATGACTTAAGATTTTAATTTTAATTGAGTTCAATAATTAATTGTAATAATATATTTTCTGAAATTCACAACTTTTTAATTACACATTTCATCATTTTTTTTTATCAAAATTTACTAAAAAATTAATTTTATTCCCCACCAAACAGGAACATAACTTACTATTAATCTCATGGTGTTAAAATGTATCAATCATTTTTAATAGGTTTGACATCCCTTTCACAAAATATCAAAATGTGTCAAAACTGTAAAGTCTAATATAGGTCGTGCCATGATTTCACCCAACACAACTTGCCCCCGTGAGCCCAAGTGTGTAGACTCGTGGTTCGCATAGATGAGTTGAGACTTATAACGTCCAAGGAAAAAAATGCACTATGCAAAACTTGTGCAAAGAAAAAGTGTATGGGTCCATAGGCTCGACCCATCACAAGTCATGCTAGGCCTAATCAGCAAATTGCATAGCATTTCTAATAAAAATTGTACATTTTCTACTTGCGTATTTTGAAAATATGTGAAGAAGAATTATTCATCACCTATTTTTAACTACTTGTGTCTTATACACCTCAAGTTATAACAATCTTCCATCGAAATCAATGTTATTACCAGCGATAATTGAGACAAGTAGACAACTCTGACAATTTTTATAATTCTCATTTTTTAATGCTTAAGAAAGATCTTTTGCTAAATAAGACTTACCTTTATTCAACCTCATTTTCATCCTTTCAAGTGGCAAAACCAATCTATGATTGTGATCATCTTCATATCATTTCACAGTCAAGTAGCCTCCTTCAATGTCATTTGAAATTAGCATGTTAATCTTACAACTATCTCTAATTGTCAAGCAACTTCATTTTGTAGAGTCGTCTTTTTCATGATTCTCTATTTGACTTGATCACCCAACAATCTTCCTACTATAATGTTTGCCTTCATGTGGCCGCACAAATTTAACAAAAGTGAGTGTGACTCGGTTGTTGTTTGAGCACGAATTAAAAAATCATTTTGTAGTTCAAAATCCTTATAATAAGCTCTCGATCCCTCTATTGTCTTAAATTTCATCCCAACATAGTGTGCTTGAGCTTGCATTGATAATGACCCAATCTCATCAAGTTGAACCATAGGTGTAAAAGTTTCACAGATAGTTGCATCCATCTACAAAACAAAAATGGCTAAAAATCAGTTTTCCAACAAGTAACATGAAAATTGAAATGTAGCTTAAACGACAAAGCCATGAAATCAATTAACCGTGAAGGGAAAGGTGGAAGAGAGGGATAGAGACAGTGAGACTGCATATATTAATGACAGGTAAAATCAATAAAGAATAAATTTAACTAGATGAGCCGAAGTAAAAAATAAAGAATCTAATAAACTTCGTCTCATCATAAAAAGCAGTTTAATTAATCATCCGAAGAGCTTCAAAATTTTTAATATCCCATTTACATTGAATGAAAAATAAAAGAGTCATGTTATAGTGTCCGCTTGCTTGACCGCTTGGATGACCACACCCACCCACATTGAGAGAAAAAATATTATTTTATTTCTGCAGGACCCACACACCCATGTGAGGGTGTGGTCAAGCAAGTGGTCATCCAAATGGGGTTGTTTACCATTTTTCAAAATAAAAACAGAAAACCAAAAAATTGGATTCTTCTAAATTTGAAATTCCGCAATATTAAAAACAGCACGAAGCATATTTTCTTTCTCCATCAAGCTCTTCTTCTATTTTTTTTTTCCCGAATAAATTAACACATTCAACTTTAAAACATATAGATCGAACAACTTCGATACCGTAATTACAGCAAATAATATATTGGCAGTAGATGAATCGGTTGGCTCGAACTCTAGGCGATGGAGCTAATCAGAAAGAAAGACCGGGAATCAATTATAGACGTGTAGGTATTACAAAATCAATTTTGGTTACTATGGATGCAGGAATGGGGAATTTAATGTGTTTTAGTAAAATAAAGCTTGACCATTAGTATATTCTAAGGGATTAGATTCTTTGTCAAAATTATTAATCAAATTTATTGATACATTAAAAGCTTTTAAAGTTAATAACATACAAAAATAAATTTAGATACACTGAAACGTGTCTTGAAAACTTCGTATAAAAAATGTCCTTGTGTATCAGTAATTCTCCTATTAGTCTTGAAACTAAAACTAACGAGTAATGCTATTTAGGCTCAGTAAGACTATAACCCGCGTTACGTGATAGACTAAATGAAAGATAAAATTATCTAGCACCACATAGACTGGAGTTATAATCTCAATAGGGGTAAATAGTATTATTCAAAACGTAAACGATCATTAGAGTGATTTTCACCTATATTGCAATCAAATAAAAATTTTAGACGACTATAATTAATAATACTATGCCAGACTAGAATCATTAATTTGTCTTTCGTTGTCGTTGCACACATACTTTCAAGTCAACCTTGAAGTTTCTTCCAAACTATATCAACATTTTCAGCCGTAAGGATAATTCACAACAAAATCTAATCTTCTACGGAACAAAATCAACTGCAAATTGTTCAAGAATAATAGCATTAGTTTCTTGACCGTTTCATTTAGGTTTACTCGTTTGATTTTGTGGACAAGAATCCCTGGCATTTTCAAGCACATTCATTAATGTTTTGTACAAGGGACTCGATTTTTTTAATCAAAACAGACCGACCTTCGTATCTGAACTAACATAACAGATTCAGAAACAAGGCAGGGATGACCAGCAAACAATCTCAATTTCCAGTTAGTCTACCTTAGAGGCTACTTGGTTATTCTGAATGAGAAGTCCAATACATCAGCCCACTGCAAGAAAATAAATTGTTTAGCACATACAGATTATCTGTTTATATAGATTCAATACTAGTCAAAGCTCTAGGAGTTCTTTTTTCTTTCTTTTTATTTGGGGGTTTTGGGGGGAAGGGGGCCTAAGCCTGAATCCTAAATCGTAAACTTCGAACCAATTAACATGAGTTGCTCGTTGACATGTAGGTACTCAACGCTGAATTAGTTAACAGAAGGAAGTGGGATGAGTAATGCTATTTGTATCCACTTGGGATAATCCCCAAGTGATGTGGCATTAAATGTTAAGACCAGTCAAGTGGATCTCATATCTACACATTTAGCCCTTGTTTGACAAGCATTACTTGAAAAATCTTTTTTCTACTTAGGCCCTGTTTGACCTACATTTTCATTTTCATTCTCATTCTTCTACTCATTTTCAACCACACATTCTTCAATAAAATAATATTTTCCATCACATCAATAACTTTTCCTTCTTTTCAACCACACATTTCCCATCATATCACTATTTCAAAATCCATTCTTTTCCAATAATCTCTATCAAACACACTCTTACTCATTTTTAACACACATTCATACAATAAAATATTATGCACATAAATCCATAACTTTTCCTTACTTTTTAACCACACATTTTCCTAAAAATCACTATTCAAACCATTGTTTTTTTTCCAAATAATGGTTGTCAAACAGGGGCTTAATTTGTCTCATTATTTCACTCCACATCACACAGGAGACATATAGCATTATTTGGGATACTTTCATAGTTCTCGTTCAGCACATTCAGGAAGATTGAGAGACCCAGCACTCTAAAGCACAAGCTAGAATCTGATACTCACTATAAAAAATTTCATACTAGCAGCAGGTATTGCTAAGCTTAAAAGTAACTTAATTAATTTACTTAATAAGTACATATTTTAAGCTTGGCCAAATTATTCTCTGTTGATCAAAAATAAACCAAGAAACCAAAAATAAGTACCTGATTAGTACAAAGACACATTGAAAAACACCTGCAACTCCTGTCCACGCTGAAGGTCCAGATTCTACCAGTGCATCTTGTATCAATAGGCCCACGGAAGCAGCCAAGGAGACGAAGGATACAACATATGCAATGAAAAGCCAAAGTTTGACCCTGAAATTTCAGATATTGGAACGGTTCCAAAAGTTTATGCCACTTGTGAACCGCAAAATATTCTGCAACTATTATACCCGTAATAATTTTACAAGCACGTGAAAGAATTTAAGTGAGGGGCAGGTGTTTCCACCAAATTGCCATCTGGTTGGACGTACAAAATCTTTAAGCAGTTGAGGCTAAGAAACATGTGAATACACTCACTCTAAATTTCATTTTTGATTTTTAAAAAGTCTCCAGAATGTTGCCACAAGGCCCAGTAATCTAAAAACCAAAAGGAATAACCACGAACAGGTCGGCTATAGCCTTAAAACCATTCTTTGAAAGAGGGATGAAGGTTGCATAGGTTTCCAACTTCATTGATTTTTTGAAAGAATATATATGTTTAACAAGAGATTCAGTGAAGACAATATCCATGCCATGTTATGTATATCCTTGGCTTCATAGAACTTTAATATCCAGATATTGACACATTTTTTATTTTTGTATTGATGAAAATTGTAAGAATTATTTTTTACTCCCAGTTTGGTCTCGGTTGAACTCTTTGACCCTCTACATTTTCTTGGTCAATGCATGGGAGGATCTCAAAACACTAATATGGACAACAAGAAACCAAGCATCGTCTGTTTCAAAAAATGGGGCCGGCTATCCAAGAGAATCATATAGGATTTTGAAGGAAAAAATGTAAAGAATTAGTTATCAATTCACAAATTCTCAAGAATTAACAAATATGGATCTTCAGTTGGTGAATGTTGTTGAGTTCTTGAATTTCATTCCTTGAAGATACATTAGAAATTAACTCCTGTAAATTGACACAAACTTAGCATGCAAATGCTCTAAACTTCATTCTAATGATTGAAACAACAAATAAAACCCCTACATTTTTTTTTTTCATATCAAATCTCTTTGAACTTTCAATTCCTAACAATCTCGTGAATCTAATACATATCGGATTAAAGGACCCCAAGAGGTTGCTACTAGCTTTCCTATGAGGCTGTAACAAATAAAAATTATTATATGGCGATTACACCAACACATAACTTAGGAGAATCGGATGGGAGTTTTATCGTTTTTAAACTTTATCAAAAACCCATTCATAGTTTTTATGCCCGAAATCATCAAATTGTCATAAAAAAATTACCTGGTAGCAGTCTTGGATATCCATTTTTAACTTAACTCAAAGTTCTTACCATTCAAACAACTTCAACTACCTAATGCGCGATGGATTTCATGGAATTTTTTTCTACATTTCGTCAATGTGGGACTGTCCAGAGATCTCCTTTAAAAAGGAACAGTTATTTTCCAAAATAAATAATTTTCACAACTTGATCACACTAGATATCATTTAAAAGTAAGACCTGCTCAACATGGTCTTTAATTTGAAATAGAGGGAACTTTGATGTATTTAGCAAACAAAAACTGGGCCAAAGATGAAAAACCATTTCAATTACAAGTCAGAGAGAAAAAGAAAACAGTTTTTTCGATATTAATACGAGCACTTTATGAAGTTTCAATGATGGGCTATAAATTGAAACATAAAATGATTGTATCATTTAATGGCTCAATTTACATCCTTAGAATATCTTCAACTCTGCTTATAAAGAGTATCTTATGCATGATAGAGAGCATCTTTAAATTTATAGAGTATTTTTTTTATGTACCACAACAATGCTCTCTACTTGACTCTTTATTTCATATTTTTTTTTCAATGAACATTAATTCATTTCTCCACATCTCTTATTTAACATAATTTATTTATATAATAATGGCTAATCAATTCAATTTGAATAATTTAAATTGTAGAGTATTGAAATATGTAACTTATTAAATGCAATCATTGTTAATTAAGAATAGAGAGAGTTTAGCTCTCCAAAGTTTGGTTCTCCAAATTTGAAGAGTCAAACTCATTCTCTTAGAGCTTATTTTTAAGCATTGACTTTTTAAAATAGAGAGTATTTTGTATTTAAAGCGTCTTTTGGAAATGTTCTTAACACTTTCCAACGTACTTCCTCTGGCATATTTCAAGCCTCATTCAATAAATGCTTTAATTTGCAGATCAAAACAACAAACTAAAAGAAATCTTTGACAAAATAGCATGGCAGTGTGAGTAATCAGGATTTAACATCATTACTAAGCTTGAAAGCATCCTAGGAAAAAACAGTAACATTTTTGTGGCAGTAATATAGAATGAGAGGCATTGAGAACAGCACATATATAAACTGATTTAAGTATGGCTATAGGAGGTTTAAGCCAAGGAGGGAGTATAATAGAACTGCTACTAATGATTACTATATAAATAATGTAAAGTGCATAGTAAACTAAGGGCATAGAATTTGTAATTTAAGTTCTATTTCAGAAATGGTTTCATAGGATATACCTTTTAGAAGCTTCCATAATTTACTGATGATTGGTAAAATAAGAATAATTAAGGTAAAATCAAGATTTACTTGAAGTAAAAAAGGTTTAACTTGTCCACTTAAATAAATTGTATTGGATTCAGTTGTGGTGATTTTTTATGTTTCTATGATTGAGGAAGTAAAAGCAAAAACCAGATTAATCCAAACAAGTTTTCTCATTTTAATTCTCTACCCAAACTGGTTCAGCTAAATTTTCAGAAAACCAAAGTGGATCAGCTAAAAAATTTTATTCTGAACCGAGTGAGACCAAAGCAAACCATAAGAGTGATGGTACACCCTTACTGAGTACCAAAAATTTAACCGATTGGTAGTCATACAAACTTAAAACTTAAAAGATAACTACGTCGATGACATAATAAATATAAATAAAAATTCAGGTTGAAAATTAGAAACTGTCTCTCCCCTTTAAAGACTAAATTTATATGAATAAATTGGTCTCATCTCTAATAACTTAATCTTTTAGATGAAAAGCCAGGCAAGAGACCTAGGTTCAAGTTTGGTCGCCATTAGTTAATGAAATTTTGTTAACGTTGTCCAGTATTTTGTATCACTAAAACTTTACAAAACAGAAAAAGGGAAATGTACACTTATCCGAAATTTAACAATAATTATCCAACAGGATTTACTTTCTGCTTGGATTATCCCAAAAAGAAACAGAAAAGGAAGGAAGAAAATCCTATGTACAGAATGCTTCAAAAATAAATCTTTCAATTTCAAATAGCGAACAAAAGAATTATACACGCAAGTATAGCAACAATAATAACAAGTACTACTGACCTCCACTCGCTTTCTCCGTAGGGTGAGTCGTCAAGATCTTCTTTATTAACAGTATTGAACATCAAAGCAGCCAAAGACGCAAATATGCCTGCACAGACAAAATGTAAAGGCAGAAAAATAAACTATAATTAATAATTTTCAGTAAATAAAGTTGGAGTTACATCTTAAAAAGTCAATTTTGTTAAGATTGATATTAAAAGGGTTATATGTTGATTAATTTTTCATAATTTGTCCATATGAAATTTCACTGTTAACAGCTCTTAATAAATAGAAATTCATTGTGAAAAATCCAAAACCCCACCGGACAAATATAGAGATGCAGACACAGACATATACCTGGAAGATAGTGGAGGAAGGAAACTTTGACGGAACTGCATACTAGGGCATCGACCCAGAACCACCAGCCGGCGCCAAAGACTGCGCCGGCGAATCCGGGTCCGAAGATTGCCCACAATTCTCCCAAATCCATTTATATTATTTCCTTAAATTGATATTGATATATTATCGCCCACTCCTTGATTTTGGAAATAAGAAAATCTTTTAACTGAATGGAAAAGTATAGTATTTGATTACAGAATAAAGATTGTTGTAGATTTGGAATTTGAGGTCTGCTTTTTTGGTACTTGCACTTGGCAGTTCCAGCCAGCAATCGAATGCTTTATTTATTCTCTCTTTAATATGATTATAGTTAAATTGCTGCTAAAATAGCATTTTAAAGTAACACGAGAATTTTTAGTCAATGTTTGACTCGTATTTATAAACTATCAGATTACTTATACACCGATTTTATAAAATTTATGACTATTATTTTTTTTTTTTTTATATCCAGGTTTTCCAGCTTACGCCAGACTATATCCTGGACCACCAGCCACCGGCCCCTCAATAACTGGCGAAAGTAAACCACGGGTTATGCCCAAGTTGACCAGAGTCCGTGCACCCTTTATACTCTTGGTCCCAAAGGAGTCTCCTCCATGATTATTACATCATCAAGCTGCTCCAACCAATAAATGGTTATTACATCACTCAGCTGCTCCAACTAGGAATTGAACTCCCCACGCTGAGGTTGCAAGTCCCGCAATGTCCATCCTGTTATTAATTTATCTACAGATTATTTTTACTTATTTATAAATTAAATCGTGTACAAACACTTCACAAACAAACCATAACAATCTTCCGAGTTGACAAACTAAAAAATCCACTCTAGGATGACTTACACACTAGACAATTCGAGGAGGGATTAGTAGCAAGAAAATCCCCTATAAATATTTCCATATACGGATATACCTATTGGAAATCGTAAAAAAAAAAAAAAAAACTCTCCTATTTGAAATTTTTAGTGCAAAATATAACATTTTTTTGTGCAAAAAACCTTCCTATCGACCAATTTTGTTAGTTTAATCATTCAAAATAGTAAAAAAAAATGCCAAAATTAAAAAGAATAATTTTAATTGCAGTACCAAGCCTTTTATTTTTTTGCAAATTACACCAATAAATTTTATTTGTACTACCCACGATATCAAATCTTTAAAACTTTCTTTTTCTTACCCACCTCCATCTCATTTCATCTTAAATTTTTCGACGTTCTCCGACTGTCAACTAAATTGAAGGAGCATATATCTTTCACAAATAAAGTTTTTCATTCCATTTTCATCTATAATCACACTTGAAAATTCACTCCCCTCCACTTTCATGTCTCTCTTCTTACTCTCTCACATACACACTAGTAAAACAATGTTACACCTCCTTCACTCCACCTTCGTCCCCACCTTGCCCCTTCCCTCTGCCGCCTACTAACACGAACCACCCACAATCCGACCCGTCCCTCCCCACCAAAATACACTACAAGAGTTTAGGTGATTAGATCAATTTCACAAATTTTTTTTTTCATTTTCGACATGAGTTTAGCTAAGGTCTTAGGTATTTTATTAAGTGAATAGAAGATGACGAAACACATGTATTAGAAGTGATAAAAAATGCAAGACCCTCACCGAAAGGACAAGAAGGGACGGTGGTGATTGTGAAGGAAAATTTACAAGGGAAAGAGCCAGTGGCATTCAATGAAGGATCAAGAAATGGAATTGGGTTCACGTAGAAAGCCCTTCCGAGTTCGGAAAGAGAAATTATTGAAGGAGGAGGATAAGCTAACGCCATCGCATGAGACAAAGGCAACGACGTGCAACTGTGTTCTTAAGTTAGGATTTTAGTGTGGTTGTTCGAGAAAGCGTCCCCAAAAATGGGTGACATTGTTATCGGGGAAGAAAGAAATGGAGAAAGATTCAAGAAAGATGAAGAAGAAGAAGAAGAACAGAGCCCCATAAGAATATGAATGAAAATGGACACATTATTAGAATACACGTGCACCAACACATTCCAGCAGGTTCCAAATTCCAACGGATCAATCAGGTGCCAAAATTAGTTAGAAATTCGATGTGTATTCCAGCTCATTCAAGAGAGTTCCATTGTTTGTTAAATAGTTAGTCATTTAGTCTATAAATAGAGCTCATTGTATGCATTGTAACTCGCTGGATTCTATTCAAATCTTCAATATGAAATCATCACATTGAATATATCATTTTCTTCTTCCCTACAGTATAGCAGGCTTTCAATTTATCTTTTCTTCTTCAATATGGTATCAGAGCATAAGATTGCTTCCTCATTGCAGTAACTCTACCATTGGATAATCTCATTTCTTGTTTAAAGCATCTTATGTATTATTATGCCAGAAGATGGAAACCACATTCAATCAATTCATCTTCATCAATGAGTTATTCTGCCATCGATGATGGATCGAGGCCAATATCAGCACCAGTACAAGTTGTGACCGGAGCATCACTTTGTTGTTTCACAGAACTGTATTTTCGAGTGATGAATCTACAAACCAAAAAACAAACTTTAACATTGTTGAGCTCTTCTTCATCAATTCTATTCTCTATAGCTTTATACTAGAGATGTTTTCATGGAATTTATTCTCGATTCCATTGTCTATGTTCTTCTCCTTTTATGGATATTAATTCATGGATGTTAATTCATGACAAAATCTGAAGATAACTTTGGCTTTAGATAATCCTTTTTCTTCTCAATAAATACAGTGAGATATAGTGGTTGAGCCATACAATACCACACTTTCAGTGCATCAGCTTGTTCAGAATGCACATGAATGCATGGTGCTTTTACTGCTTTACAATGAAGCTTTATATGATATTTGTTTATGGTGATCTAAACTACTTAATTTCTGTAGCCATGAGCGGCGTCACTTGTTGCCTTCGATTCCTTAGGCAACTCAATTATGATCTACGAAAGTTTGCTATCAACTTCATCCCACTCTCCCTGTTTACACTTTTTCATGGTTGAGTTTGCTCCACTGACATCTCGTGGTTCCTAGTCCTTACAGTCCTTGAGTTGACTCAGGAAATGTAGTAAAACGACAAAGAGAGGAAAGCTCATCCTTTACACTTTAATCTTCAAGATGGACTATTGTTGATCTTCATAGTCCATCTTGAGGTGAGTGTATTAGAATACACATGCACCAACACATTTCAGCAAATCAATCAAGGGCCAAAATTAGTTAGAATTTAGATGTGTATTCCAGCTCATTCTAGAGAGTTCCATAGTTTGTTATATAGTTAGTCATTTAGTTTATAAATAGAGCTCTTTGTATGCATTGTAACTCATTGAATTCTATTCCAATTTTCAATATGAAATCATTATGTTGAATATATCATTTTCTTCTTCTCTGCAATATATCAGGCTTCCAATTTATCTTTTCTTCTTCAATACACATTCTTAAAGTGGTTTGATTTATTAGCTAGGATAGAAATCAGATTTTTCAATCGAGATTCTTAAAGGGGTTTTTGGGGTTTTCATAGGTTGTCTAAAGCCAAATCTTGCACAATGTGTTCATAATACTGAATATGTGACTACCAGTTGTTGCCCCTGAGCTGTGGTGAGAGTGGGGAAGAGAATAAGGGTCCGTTTGATTGTAAATGTGGAATTTGAGTGGAAAGAAAATGAACTAAAGAGAATTGAATTGCATAAAATTTGTTTTTATCGGGAATTAGTGATTAATTATATTTGATTGACATAATTTTTCACTCATATATTTTTTTTTTAATTTTGAATCTTTTGGTATTCGTTTGACTTTTTTTTATACAAATTATCAATTAAAGTGATAATTTATTTCACCATTGTATCTAAATTTTGTTGCAATTGCTAAAAAAGTAAAAACACTATATCGAATATTATTTGTTTGACTTTATTTTTCATGCAAATTTTAAATTAAAGAGATAAATTTTTCTACCATTGGATTTAAAATAAATTTCAATTAAAAAAAAAAAAAAAATATATATGAAATTGTTTTTCCCACCAAAATCCCCCATTTTGGAGGGAAATAGGCACGTGGTGGTCGGGTGGGGGTGGAAAATTGTTTTGCCAAGAAAATTAGTGCCATCAAATACATGATTTTGAGTGAAAATGGAAAGTGAATTTCTATTTTCAAACAGGCCCTAAGGGTATGTTTAATAACCTTTTTTTCCCCAAGAATTAGGAATTCAAATTTCCAAGTTCCAATTTTGTGCTGTTTGTAGTACAAATTTTTCATGTAATTCATTTTCTCACTCTTTCACATATGTGCATTTTTTTTGGTTTTTGAGGAAAATATTTTCCCACCACTTTGGTGGGAAAAATAAATTTCAATTTTTTTTTTATTTTTTATTTTTTTTACAATAGGAACAAATTCTGTACCCAATAGTAAAAAAATTATCACTTTTATTGACAATTTTTTTGCAAAATAAAGTCAAATAGACACCAAACTTTTAACATTTTTCGAGTGAAAAATTATACCAATTAAACACAATTAATTATAATTCTCGGTACAAATAAATTCTACGCAATTCAATTCCATGTAATTTATTTTCTTTCCACCCAAATTTCACATTTACAATTAAACGAACCCTAAGTTCTAACGAATTGGGATTGTATGCGGTATAAATAAAAGATTTTGTGCAATTTACAAAAAAAAAAAAAAAAAAAAAAAAGTTTGGGACCACAATTGAAATTATTTGTTTTTATTTTGGCAGTTTTTATTGTTTAACGGTTAAGCTATTGGAATTGGACGGTAGGAAGGTTTTCACACAAAAAAAAAGTTGTATTTCGCACAAAAAGTTTCAAATAAGTGGATTTCTGTGATTTCCAATAGATAGAAGGGTATATTGCACATAAAAACGTTTATAATTGGTTTTCTGTTATTAAAAATAAAATTTTACAATTTATAAATGACTTATAAATTATACCAAACATGGCTCAATTGGTTGACCTTTAGAGAATGCCAAATGCTAATGTGGATTATTTACAAAATTGTCATGTAAGTAAAAATATATATAATGTTGAAAAATCATCTTATTGCAATTTGATCGGACCATGTCAAGTTGATGTAACGAATAAAATGGACATTGTGTTGTGTTTTGACATGTTTAATCGACAATTATTCAAGCAATAAATGGAAACGGAAAATTTTATATTAGAGAAATTCTGACTTTTTAGAGTATTAATTTCTCTCACTCTATTTTTTTTAATGCACCTCTTTTTAATTGCAATATATATCTTCAATTTTTGCTCATTTTACACTTCTTTCCTTAATTTTAACTTTGCATTCTTATTCTTAACATTAAATTAAATAAAATATTTCGTCTCTTATGATGATTCTATCTAAATATTCTATTGGCGTGCTTTGGAATGATGGGTAAATATTTTGTTGATTTTTGTATTTGTTGTATTTTTTTTATTTAAATATATGAGGGACGAATAAGTTTTTTTTTTTATGCCCTCCTAATCACCTTTTTAGACGAAAACTGTCATTCGAAATAATATGTTATATTTGTAAAAAGTTGAAGGTAAGATCACAACGGAAAAAATATTGAGGATATAAGTGCAAAATGAACAAAGATTTAAGACATTCATTGAAATTAAAATTCGACGCATTTAGCAAAAAGTGTAATGTAAATATAAGAACCATTATTATTGTTTTAAAGTTGACAAAAGACGTGTGTGAAGAAATATTAATTGTACATCAAACTCATTATAGATCAATTTTGTGTTTGAATGTCCATTTATTCGATATCAATGTCCAATAAACCAAAAATCGTCTAATTTTAGTCACACAAACTATAATTCATAGAATATGTTGAAGATTCTCTATTATAAACCCCGTCAATTATACATACAAAAGGAAATAACTTGAAATCGGACGGTAAGCAAATCAATCTAAAAATATTTCACCACTCATCTTCCCTCTATTTTTCTCTCTTCCAATATGAGATATCTATAAAAGTTTATCCAAATCTTCGAAAATTCGCTTACATAACCACCCTCACCCATATATATATATCTTCAAGATTTGTGTTTTTCCAATTGAATTTTTATATATTACCTTATTCTTTCTCAAATTAATTGTCAGCCCTATCTTAAACATAACTTAAATATCCATATCATGTGATAATTATTTGCACGTTTGCCCTTTTTTTATTAGCTTTCATTTGACAAATCTACAAATAGTTTATAAGGAGGAACAATAGTAAATTTCACGAAATGAGTGAATAATAATGAGTAGTAATTGTGAATATATAATTAATTTTTGTCATATGATTTGTGAGTTTTGATGCAACTGAATGGAAATTGGAGTGTTATTTTTGAAATATCAACTAACATAAAATTTTCTCACAAACGTGGTATTCTTGAGAAATATCGTATGTCATGTTTAAACCATTTCGAGAAAGCTCTTCCCAACTATCAACATTGTTAGAGATAAGATTATAAAATGTAGGAAGTTATTAGTATCTACCTATTTAATCTTCGTATTGTATAATAAAATTGAGAAATGTTACCTTATAGAAGCACCTATTGCTCATTTAAAAAGTTCATAAAAACTCTACCTACGTTTCTAATATTTATGTGGACTGCACCTACTAATCTAATCACTGATTTTTAATATCTGAAAGTTGACTAACGAAACACGAAGATTCGATATGTGTTCAAGGTTCAATATGAAATTTCCGACTTTGTTCGTCTCTGTTCGTGTTAAACAAACAATTCGAAATACATCGACTTTTGTAACACCTTCAAGTCACTTTAACGTACCATCTTTGTTTCCTTCAAGCAAGGTCAGACCTGAGGAGAGGCCCAAGAGACCTCCGCATCAGACCTAGCTTTTTAGGGGGCCCAATTTTTTTTTTTTGTTTTAAACCCATTAAGCCTTCAAAAAGGCAAAAACAAAACGGCAAAATATTAGGACAAAAGAAGTAAGAACGATGATGGAGGTCGGAGATTCGGAGCTGATGTGGCCGTCATCACCATCAACAATTCACCCTTAAATTTGCTCTTCGTTGACGACAGTATTTTTTCTCAAATTAATCATGTATTGTATTGGGTGATTGATATGAATTTTCTCAATGCGTCCTGCATTTTTTGGCATGTGTTTTATTTGAATCGCAGTGGCCTAAGAGTTGAGTATGCATTGGCATGAGAATTGAGATTAAACAATTTGGTTCTAATTAATTTTACTTGTTTTGAAAATTGCTGTCTTTGTTTTGTTCGAGGAGAAAAAGAAAATGCTGAAAAGCATAAACTTTTGAGTTTGGATTTTGAATTGCATGGATTTAGGCATTTAGCTTTGTCTTGGAATTAAATTGAATAATTGATATCAATTTGATTTCTAGTTGTTTTTTTTTTCATGTATTGAACTGGACAATGAGTGGGAAATAAGGCTTTATTTGAAATTTAAATTGCAGAGAGTTTATATGTTATTTCTTTTTGAAAATTAAATTGATTATAAATTGTGAATATATTTTAGAAGGTGTAAGATATTTTGGGTTTTATATATATTTTTTTCAAAATAAAATAAAAGTGTTGATGTTGTTTTCATCATGGTATGCTTAGTTAATTTTCGAGAGAAACCCGATTTATTTTTGTTTCATTTAGTGGTTAACTAGTTGATAGAGACTGAAGAATTTTATTTATTCATTTATATTTGTTATTAGCAAGTTTTACATGACTAGAATATTGATTGATATTTTTGCCTCAAAAATAGCAAGACGAGTTGTATTTAAATGACTATTTAGAATACTTTCGTATTGTTATTTGAGTGTAATATAAATTTTGAATATTTCATTTTTATTTGTTGCTTTATTATTGATTTTAAGTTAACAAATTTAATATCGTAAAACTCTTATCAATGAAAAAAATGAATTACTTGCTATAACTTAGGAGCCCAAGTTCCGAAATTCGTCTCAGACCCTACGAAAAACAAGTACGACACTGCCTTCAAGTCTTCACCCTTGTCTCCTCCCGCCACACTCCATCTCTACAGTATGCAACCGAGCCCCATCGTTGCCATTCTTAACAGAAAATGGTGATAGTACACGAAGAGAGGTGTGTTGAGATTTGAGAGTACGAAATGATAACTACTTAAATTTTATTTGAAAACGTAAATATCTTACTTAAATAATATGAATTTGCTATAAGTAATTTTTTTTCTTAAATATGCTTATCCACTCTATCTTATAGAAATCTCTCTAGGTGACAAAATATACGATTATTACTTTCTAAATATCTAAGGGTCTGTTTGATTGCAAGGGTGGAAAACGGGTGGAAAGAAAATGAATGAAATTTTTTGGTTTTATGTGAATTGTGAATTATGTGTTTGATTGATAAATTTTCCAAACAAAAAGTTATTGATGTAATTAAAAAATTTTTTTACCATTGACTTTGGAATGTCCAATTGCTAAAAAAAAAAAAAAAAAAAAATAAAAAATTTGTCAAAAAGTTGGAAAACGTTTTCCCACCACTATGGTGAAAAAACGTTTTCTAACTTTTGTGCATCAATCGCTTGTACCTTGGAAAACGTTGGAAAACGATTTTCCCTGGAAAATTATGCAATCAAACAGGTGAATAGTAAAACGAGAAAACGTTTTCCACCTTCCACGAAATCAAACATTTATCCATTTTCAACTGGTTAGATACTGCAAAGAGAAGTTGATAGCGTGCGAATATATTCATCACTAAGTCGCACTTTAACCAATATAAATAATTCAAATCATTTTTCGCTAATTTTGGTAGCGAAAAAATGGTTTCATTAGACACCCTAACCACCACAGAAAAGGGGGCAACCCCCACCAGCGTAAATGGCCAAGCCACGGCCGACGGTGCCGGTGTTTTATACGCGGCTGAGTCCAACGGGATTCAGATGGAGGTCGACGCTTCTAGAAGGAGGAGAATGAATATGCTGCCCCTGGAAGTGGGGACACGCGTCTTGTGCAGATGGCGGGACGGGAAGTACCATGCCGTCAAGGTCATCGAGCGCCGCAAACTCCCCGGCGGCGGAGGCAACGATTACGAGTACTATGTTCACTATAATGAATGTGAGCAACGAATTGCTTCTCCTTGTTTATTTGCCTTCATTAATTTGAAATTAGGGTTACGGTGAGTTTTCTACTTTTTATGATTTTTTTTTTTTTCAGAAAATTAATTTGAGATGTTTCGTTAAATTGGTGGATGGAATTCAATGTGAAAGAACTCTTTTTGAGCGATTGATTTGATCTGGTTTTGTGTGCGCGTGTGTGTATGTGTGTGCGTTTTTTTTTTTCTGTTTGTCGTGAAAAATAGAATTCAAAATTAGGATAAAATCAACTGGGGAATTTTATTTTATTATTATTATTTTTTTTCTTTCGGGAATGGACTTTAGCTGTTTAGTTTTAGGCAATTTGAACTTATTTTATTGAATTTCTGCATAAAATCGAATTGAAACTACTTCTAGTAGCTAGGCACCGGGGATTCGCCTCTTGAAATTTTTGGGGACTTTTGAAGCTTTATATCATCAAAAATTTTATTCTGACAGCAAGGATTTTGAAATTATATAAAGAGAATGTCGATATATTGCAGAGTATTTGTGGTCAAATGTGAATTGTTGATCTCTTGAAAATTTGTTAAGGATGTTTCTTTCTGAAGCATTAAGCCGTCTAATCTATCCAATCCTAGCGAAGGGCCTGACAATTCATTTGTAACTTATTGGCTATGCACGGCGATGACTCGTTTTCGTTTTAATTGAGAATCTCGGAGCTCGCTGCTAAATGTGCACTAAATGTTTACCGGGGGAACAACAGCTAGTTTAACCTTTGGTCTTTATACACTAGCAAGTCATGATTGCCCAATAACTATTAGAATTTTTATTATTCATACATAAATTGTGAATGCAATCTGTAGAGGTGTTAAAAGTTCCTTGCGATGTTTATGGTTTTTGAATTGGTCGATGAGGAAATAAATTGCCTTCAGATTTATGGGTTTGAATGTATATCTTTTCTTCTTCGAGCAGAGCATCTTTTATTAAGTCCAAATCCATCAGAACTTACAGATGTAGCGCCAATGGCAGATTTCTTATTAATTAGATTCAACTTTTTTTAAACTGGTAGATAAAGATTGCCTAGTATAGTTTCACTTCATTTTCCTCTTATTCTACTACCTGTATAGCAATATCTTTGGGTCAAGGTTACCTTTTTACATTGCTTTCAACGTTTAAAATGGTTAAATCAGGTACTGAGAAGTTTTATTTTTGTGAGGCCAGGTGTAAGTCTCGAGATAAGCCAATAAAATCATTCAAAAGAATATAGAAGTACACAAACATGCTTATTATTTCTGTAGCACGGACACTTCAACTCTGGTAGCGTGTTTGTATCTGACATGCGTCAATACTGACACTCCTCGGACACTCTACTGTAAATGTTTTTTTTGTAAATAATTTTTTTTCCTTTTTATTAAAAATATAATATATTTTTAACTAAAAGTTATTAATAAATAACAAATAGGTATTCATGTTTAAAAGATTTCAGCAAGAAAATTTAATAGTAAGTATAAAACTAAATTTATACTATATAAATGAATAATTTTAAAGAATTTAATCAACGTGTCGGCGATGTGTAGTGTCAGTACTTTTTTGAAAAATTGCGTGTCGACGTATCGGACATGTATCGTATTGGACACACGTGTCCGTGTCGGTGCATCATAGTTTATTATATACTATTGACAATGTTGAAAATCTGTAATAAAATAACCAAATAAATAGTCTAACTTACAAAACATATATAAAATAGATTAATAAAGTAATAAATAATATATTTATAAATTAGTAATAACATAACAAAACTGTAATCTATTACTAGAAGTATATACAATCTAGAAATCTCCTATATTCTACTAATAAAAATTTAATTTCTATTTGATTCCCATTGTCCTACATCACTATCAAAATTTTCTCATTCTTCATTATCATTTGCGACTTGCAATGTTTCAGTGCCCTTTCCCTTCTCGTCCACCATCTGTATAAATGCATAAAAAACAAATTACAAGTAGCTAAAAATTGTATAGGATATAGCAAAAAATAACTAAAAACTTGAGACCGGTAATAAAATGCTCAAAAAAGACAACACAAACGAGCATACACCTCAGCCACCTTGATGCATAAGCCTCACTAGTGGCACTCATGGGGCGGTTTCGAGGCGCAAAACTTTTTTAAACAATGCTTTCTTTCTTATGATTTCCTTTTTAAAAATCATTTCTGGCTTTGATCAGCTGTGCTCATTTTGTTATGCAATCCGTGTTTAAAAAGAATCGATTGAGGCCCACCTCAAAGTATGGTGAGTAAAAATGCCTCAAGGTGATAATTGTGAGGCAATTTTTGAAGGCGTGTGTGAGGTATGCACCTCATAGCAATGCGTGAGGAATGCACTTCTTGATTAGTTATTTACTTTGCTTTAGTTGTGGCCACAAGACATAAAAATTTTTTAACCCATTTTGGGAATAGTCCACTGTCCATTAAAATATTGAATATCTTATAGACTCACTTTGGGAATAGTCCATTGTCCCACCAACTAAAATAACAGTTTTTGTTAACAAAATTTTGTATGCTTGCACATTTTAAATATTTTTTTTATGATTTATCGTGATGTTATTTTGCATTACGTTTCAAAAGCCCCACTAGGCTAACGCCTCACCTCATGAAAGTAAAAAGCCCGAGTACTCAATTACGCCTTTTTTAAACATTGATTGGTATTTTATATTTTACTGTAGTAAATGTATTCATCTCAAATGAGATTCTTTAACACTTTACTTTTGGGTAATGGAAGGTTTTTTAGTTGCTCATGTATTTAATATCTATTTTTGTCCATTCTATAATTTTTGACCAACAGAGTTGTATGTCCCTGTTATGTATTACCATTGAATCAGTGAATGCAAATGAACAGTAGGAATCTTTGCCCATCAAGCATCGTATGTAATGTTCATCATATGATGCACCAATTAACTAAGTTTTATGTTCTCGATGTTTCACGATATTGGATTAAACAAGACTACCGATGCCCAGTGCAGGAATCGTATAAGCATGTGTTAACTGCTTTACTGTATTACCTCTTGAGTGAAATAAAATCCACCGCCATTATTCATGAAATTTTTCATTCTCTTGTTACATCACTTGACTGGCATTTTTTTTTTTTTTTGTTTGCCCTTGCTTTATATTTGGGCAGTCAACAGGAGACTTGATGAATGGGTGAAACTTGAACAACTTGATCTTGATTCTGTAGAAACTGTTGTGGACGAAAAGGTCGAGGACAAGGTAACTTTTGCATTATCTACTCGTTTCCCATCAATTTTTGTAAGTTCTTGCTTGCAGATGCTAATGAATTTGCTCAACTTATATTACATGCATGAAGTTCACACTTTCATGTTTTTTCATCTTCATCATTTTTTCTTTAAGGAGATTACAGTGTTGCTGATTTTTCCATCATTGATAAGCCATTGCTTGTTTTCAAGTTACTGTTTTCCTCTCTGCTTTTTAGTAAAATTTATTCATTATGTCTGCTTCTCACGATTGAAAGTTTCAGGTAACAAGCTTGAAGATGACACGCCACCAGAAGCGGAAGATTGATGAGACACATGTAGAGGTACTTGCAGTTTTAATATGCATTTCACCATTCACAGTATTTCTTGTCTGTATTTTCATTGTTGTTCTTTTTTCTGTGGTGCTTTATTATTTTGGTTCTATTATTATGTTTCTATGTTTGTTACTACGTATATATTAATCTCTGTTCGTCAATAATGCCAGCACAAATGTTTGTAGTCATCCCGTTATGGATGAATTGAAACGAGATTTAATTAGTCTATTGAATCTGGGAATTTTCGTTAGAGATTATATTACCGATCTACTTGTTCTCCTCCTTTTTCATGTTTTTCTCGTCTATAAATATCTTAATTATGTTATTCCCTGTAAAAGAATAGTGGGTCTTCATTTGGATGATCAACATCTGTCATTTCAAATCATGCAGGGCCATGAGGAGCTTGATGCTGCAAGCTTGCGTGAACATGAAGAATTTACAAA
Organism: Osmanthus fragrans; assembly: GCA_019395295.1. Lineage (NCBI taxonomy): Eukaryota > Viridiplantae > Streptophyta > Magnoliopsida > Lamiales > Oleaceae > Osmanthus > Osmanthus fragrans. Next base: position 37,265,434 of record CM033341.1, on the reverse strand, counting down.
AGTTAAAAATATTGCAACGATAGAACTTGGAAGATATGAGATTGAGACATGGTACTTCTCCCCCTTTCCACCAGAATACAATGACTGTACCAAGCTGTTCTTTTGTGAGTTTTGCCTCAATTTCATGAAGCGTAAAGAACAGCTTCAGAGGCATATGGTGAGCTTTTGTCTTCAGTTCTTCTTTTCTACCCTGTTTTTACATTAAATTTTGTCAGTTGATACCACGCTTGTGATTGGAAGGAAGTTTTGTAACTGCATCTCAGAGCTTGTGTTCAATTTTATTTATTTATTTTTATCGATGCAAAACAAAATTTCTGAGTTTTCTGATGTTTGTTCCACGTTTCTACCCGTTGACATACCCGTAGTATCTTTTACACCACCACAATCATTGTCATCGTCATCATTAACATTGTTAAGATCATCATTGGTAAAATTAACCTTGATATGTATTCTTACAAGTGTTCACTAATTTTTTTTTATTTTTTATTTTAACATTTGTATTTGTAGAAGAAATGTGATCTCAAGCATCCTCCTGGTGACGAGATATACCGAAGTGGCACCTTGTCAATGTTTGAGGTAAATTTACATCCCCCGTTCAAGCTAATCATGATGTTTAAAAAAAGCTAATGATCATAAATGAAAAAAGGAACCATTATGGTTTTTAAATACTGTTTTGCATTCATTAATTTCTAGAGTTTCCTTGCCATATTCAAAATTGAATTATTTGACTTTATGAAAATTTTGATCTTGCAGTAATTTTTTATTTGATTTTGGAAATACGGGTAGATTGCTGTAGACTTCATTCAATGTTTCTACGTTATTGATACTATTGCATATTGTGTTCATCACTTTATCTGATTTTTTAGCGTAGTATTTCTTTCTGCACCCATTTGAATTTCTAAGTTGAAATTCTTCAACAAAAAAAGGATGTCTAATTTTGCATGCATTGAAACAGGTTGATGGCAAAAAGAACAAGGTTTATGGCCAGAATCTTTGCTATCTGGCTAAATTGTTTCTTGATCACAAGACCCTGTACTACGATGTTGACTTATTTCTGTTTTATGTACTATGTGAATGTGATGATCGAGGATGTCACATGGTTGGCTACTTCTCCAAGGTAATGTTAAACCTTAGGAGTTGCTGTGAATTTTACCGCATATCCAGGCAGTTTCTTCATTCAATTGGAATCATATTTTCCTTAGTTTGTGTATCTCATTTCCATTTATGGATATTTTAAATTCCACTCCACATGAAAAATGATGTTTATTTCATACATCATGGATCAGCTTGTATGCCAAAATTAGTTTGATACAGAAGCAGTTCCATATAAATTTGTTTCTGCGCAAGCTTGATCTTACTGTCAATCAATGTGATTGCGCGGTAACTTTTTCTACTTGTCAAACTTAACTAAGAGGTGAGGACCAACAAAGTTCATGCCAACATGTTTTATTACGACATAGGTGGGATAATCGTCTTGGCAATGTCTCGTCAGTAATATGAATTGTGAGAATCGATTGCTCTTGGTGTTTCAGATTTGAATGGCAATGGGTTTTGCAATCAGATCTGACAAGATCAAATGTTTTTTACTGTTATTTGTCTTATGCAGGAAAAGCATTCCGAGGAGTCCTATAATTTAGCCTGCATTCTTACTCTTCCTCCTTATCAGAGAAAAGGCTATGGAAAATTCCTAATTGCATTTTGTAAGCCACTTCATTTAATTTTCTTTTTGTGTATTCTTCATGCTACTTATTCACTAAGAGTCATGGTTTAAAAAGGCAGTAGTGAGACGCTCCTCACCATGAGGTGCATGTGGTATGCCTCGAGGTGGTATTTTTGAAGCAAAAAATATGAGGCTCACGTCTCTAAATCTGAGGTCCACGCCTCATAGAGCATGAGGCATGTGCCTCATTTTAAATTTGAAAGGGCTCTTCTTAAAAAAGAAAATGACCCATTTAAAAATGCATTTTGGGCCCAAACAAAACAATAAAATACCTTGAAAACTAAACGACAGCTAGAAATTAGAGGACTAAAAACAGAAATTCAAAAGTCAACCTTAAAAAAACTAATGGCTATATATCCTATTTACTATATGCTCCAACTTTGAATTTTTTTTTGTATTTTTGTATTATTTTATGATTCTTTTATTTAGATTTTTTTTTTGTGAGGCTTACGCCTTGCCTTATAAAGAAAAATCGCCTCAGTACTTAAATTCGCCTTTTTAAACTTTGAGAGTACATAATCTATACTGAAACTCCAAGAACTAGGGCCTTTCTTATATATGGTTTCGGTAATAAGTTATCAAAACCAGAAAAAGTTTGGGTTGGTTCCTGATCTAAATCTGACCAATCAATGACTTGGGCACAAGATGTCCTCTTGTTAGTATCTTAAGATGATATAAATTCCTTCTCAGAGCTCCTCCAAGAAAAAGATTATTGCTAATTAAATTCTTAAAGATCTTTATGTCATTTAGGTTCTGTTTGAAAACTTGAAACTGTAGAACAAGGTATGACTAGGTTTTATATAACTACACATAATTTATCTAGCTATGATAAGATTTTGTTAAACCAAGTTTTTAACAAGATTGGTGTGGATGAGTCCAACTAATTTCTATTGTGAAAAAAATCTTGAGATACTCCTTTGTTCACTCAAGACAACAGAATGTTTAATCTAATCTCATGGTAAAGTGTGATCTCCTTATGTTTTAGATGAAAAGTAATCAGAATTATGTTTATCCATTTCCTACAAGGACTATAGTTGATCCAGATTTATTTCTGAATACAAAATATCAATGTTTCTCCATCGGTTGAACATTGATATGGGTCAATCAGATCATGGCAAATAAAAAAGCTATCAAACTGGGATTAAACAATCTGTTTCAGACGAGGTTATATAAATCCAGATTAAGAGTTCGTTAAGAACTAAATTAAAGGATTAGATATCTCACAATCTATGTTGGGAAAATATAGATTAAACCGCTCCACTGTTTAAAAATGCTTATCAGATACCATTACATAAATAAATCTATAAAAAAATATGAGAGAAAATAGCCCAAAAAGTTGAGACGAGCAATACAATGTCCGGAAGATGCAAGACAAAAGAGCAGACACCTTAGTTGTCTTGAGGCATAAGCCTTACAAATGGCACTTAAGGGGGATCCTAGGAGCAAGCCTCAAATAGTTTTTTAAACAATCTATCAGGGAATACAGCCAACTATTTTAAGTGAGCCACCTTTGTGATAGAAATTCCTTGTTTAGGCAATTTTAGGAGTAACGCTTGGTGCAACACAATGTATTTTAGATTATGTGTTGTTGTGATCTAAAATTTATGGTTGTGATCTAGAACAAACCATTTGATACCTATTCGTTAAATTTATGGTTGTGTTTTGCTAAGTATGTCATTGTCAATTTCCTTGTACAGCATATGAGCTTTCTAAGAAGGAAGGTAAAGTTGGAACACCAGAGAGACCCCTTTCTGACCTTGGTCTTTTAAGCTACCGAGGATACTGGACACGCGTACTTCTAGATATTCTGAAAAAGCACAAGGGCAACATCTCTATTAAGGTTTGTCCTGGATACCTAGTAAAACTTTCAAATTGTAATGGGTTTAGCAAGCAGAAGATGGGAAAGTATATCCATAATTCTTTTTATCACTTCATGCTGTGCACTGTACACAACACTCTCCATTAGCATAAATTTGTTGAAATTTTGCTCGGGGAGTCTGGTGGGGGGAAAATTTAGATAAACCCAAAGATTACCCTTTTCATTTAACATTCAAAAGATTAAAAATAAGAAAATTTTCCGAACATTTTGACTTAGAAATAAGAAAATACTATTGACATCCAAACATGCTAGGAAACTAAATGTTAGTTTAGTTATATTTAAGTTATGCAAAACATGCTCCTAATTTTGCGAGAAACAGTTATTGTTTCTGTTCTTGCATTGAATGTTTGGTTAATTTGGTTTTTTTACATCTTGCTTCCATTCGCATCTCATTTTTGGTTATGTTACCAGCACGTTCCTTGTTACTTTCTTTTTGCAGGAGCTTAGTGACATGACGGCAATCAAGGCAGAGGATATTCTGACGACCCTTCAGAGCTTAGAGTTAATCCAGTACCGTAAGGGGCAGCACGTAATTTGTGCTGATCCCAAGGTGTTGGACCGTCATCTGAAAGCTGCAGGCCGAGGTGGTCTTGATGTTGATGTTTGTAAATTGATATGGACTCCCTATAAAGAGCAGAATTAATTTCATATTATCAAGGTCTTTTTATGGCTTTGTCACCCTTGACGCTCTACTCCAACTGTCCTGTGTAAATAGAAAATCTATCAGAGGAACAAATCTTCCGGTGTTAGTTCTAGATCTAGGATGTCTTTTAACTTGTTATATGGATGTTGATTACTATAAAAATAGCGATCGATGTATGAAGTATTTTTCAGTATTTAGTGTTCTAATGTAAACGATGCTGAATTTGTCATTTGATGTAGGATTGGTATGTATGATTAATTATGATTCTGTTCAAACCAGATTTCAGGCAATTCCCTTATCTTGTTGACCTAGTTATACCATAAATGCATGATTGGTATGCATAAGCTTGGACAGAAATGAACAAGATTTTAGCTTTTTTGTTCTCTGTTGCAGTATATTGTTTGTACTCTAGATATTCTAAGAACCTTTTACAAATTTGCTTCTATTTCGAGTCAATAGATAGATAAATAGACACATCCAATTATACAGATAGGGGGTGTTCGCCTATTCATTCCTGAAAAGTTTACACTTTATTTTAGGACCGATTAGGAGGTTGGGCTTATCTTTTCAGTAAAACATACCACGAGTTTTTGAGGAAGCAACTGAAAATGAGACTAGTGCCTTATTTCAAGTCTTGTGTATGTATCCTTCGACAACAGCAGCACGGTTCTGGAGGAACATTTTCAAGGACTTCTGTTGGAGATTTATACAAATTTGAACCCGTGTGCGCACGATACATGTATTTTGTATTTTTAATAATTTATTTTTTATAAATGTTCTGTATTTGTATGTTTGTTCTTGTTCAAGGAAGGTGTGTGCATATTCAACCTATGAATTTTGCTTTCTCCTATTTGTGTTTCTTAAGAGAAAAATACAAATAAGTCATTTTTGTGGAAGCTAGGCATTGCGATCTTCATAATTCCATGGGCACCTTGTGAAATATTTATTTCAGACATAGGGCCTATGCACAAAAAACGGTCTCTATGGATCGTAAATAGAAATATGTAAAGAGTAATCACACCATATACAGACATAATGCAAGACTAGAATCTTGAAGATTATAGGAAATCCTAAGGAAGAAAAGATGTATAAAATTATTGGAACAATGTTCAATTTACCTCGTCAAATTCTACATGCTTCATTGAAATTTAGAGGGTGTTTGATGGGGATTAAAATTAGATTTTTTAGTAGATTGTGATGAAAGTTTTGAAATGTGTGCTTGAAAAGTTGTAGGATCCATTAAATATGTGTTTAATATTAATTGTTTGACTTTAACTTAGTGATTTTAATCAGTACCAAACAAGCTCTTAATCTTTCATTTTTCTACGCAATTTTGTTTTCAAAAGGCAATTTATAAGCAATCACAACGTGCATAGACAGAACTCATAAAGGAATTTTGATAAACAAAAACAAGTACAATTTGGATAAAAATGGGAGCCCAAAAAAAAAAAAAAAAGGCCCCTCCAGCAGTAACATTCCTGTCATCCCTCAAGGTCACTCAATTTTTCTCAAACTTGTACTGATTACACTGTTTACAGTGCTTTTTATCCTACTTCCTGCAAATAATTGACATAAAAATACATCCTCTTGTGAAAACATTAAAATTAGACTAAAAGTAGACCCCCGTCGAAACATTATTGGGCATGTTTGATATACAGTGCTGAATTGGACTAGACATTATGACAAATAGGATTTTAACTAGTTTTTCTTCTCTGTTTGGTCCATCTTTCCAAATATGTCAATATTATTTTACATGGGCTATAAAGAGAATCATGTACGAGGATTCTGATCCCCTTCCTCACCTTGAGTTTGAACAGCTGCTTCTGCTGGCAGTTTCGACTCAAAATTTTCTTCTGACAACTTTGATTCAGAATTTTCCGACTCAAAATGCGACGCTTCAAAATCAGAAGATAATTTAGAAAGGTCCTTGTGCATTTCATCATTTGATGTCCCTACCCCAATGTTTTCTGATTCCTTCACAATTTCAGTCTGATCATCCTTTTGACATTGGGTATCTGCCACTGGAGGAGACGGGGTTCCAACACCCAACCCTTTGGCAAGACACACATACTTGAATACAAGTATCTTGTAATTGTTTAGCAAGTCTTCTACATCGGAAACTGTCAGATCACCAGCCTGTGAATACAAGTACGGGAAATCCCTAAAGACATGGTTTACTTCGTCTTCCTTCAAAAGCATGGTAGCACCTTTATTTTCAAGATCCGAGATCGATGGAATTTTATTCAAAGATAAGTGATCTTTCAAGTCTGATTCCTCGTTCTTGGATTTCATTTCAGATGAGTTAGCTGAAAACTGACCTGACACTGTTGAGTCCTGGTGCTTCCAACTCCAAGGTTGTTTGGGTTCTACCACTTGTGCTCTGGGAGCGTGTCCAACTCTCTGATCAGTTTGGCTTAGTACATCTGAACTTTCAGAAAGGTCATAAAGGAGTAGTCGAGCAGATTCCATGTTCTTTTCAAACTCTCTTTCATCCATTGAAAGGGCTTGTGCAGTGATATTCATAATAAAAGACTCCACGGAAAGCATGTTTGTGAAATAGTAGGCTGATTCTGCTACCAAACGATTTTGTTGCCTGTACCGTTGTATATATAATAAGTTGGAATGCAGTTGTGGAGGGTTTGCCTGTTCAAGCCAACGAATTCATTGCAAGGAATCAAATGATCAATGTCAAGAGGGCAGACGTTAACCAAAACAAAACAAATTGTGTGCAGCTGTGAGCATCAATGCACACATTATGGTCGAGTAAATGAAATTTGCACATGCATATAGAAAAACCATCTGAAACCTGCTTCCAATCAAACAAATCCTCTTAAAGTTCTAAGACAAATCTAATGTCTCCACAAGCAACACCAGAACCAATTGTCACAAGCCAAACTTGATATTTGTTAATTTTATGTCATAAAACTTTAGCATATGACAAAACCATTGTCACTGACCTGACAAATATAGAGTAGAAAGGAGTAATATAGCACATCCTTCAAGTTGCTCTATTCCAGAATTCATGTCTTGTTGCATTGGTTTTTAGTAGTTATACTTCCGAGCAAATAGAGATCTTTGGTGAGAAAGCTTTAGTCATATCATATTGACAGTAATGGGGACACAACTAAAGGTATCAGCCCATATGCCCAACAAATAGCTGTCTGACTCATTAGATCCAATTTTAGCACGTTTAGCTAAGCTTAAAATAAGTAAAAGTTACTTAAGTACCTTTTTTCATTGGTCATCATGGGGTAAAGGGAGTAGAACACATAAGGCATGCCCAGGACACAAGTGACTTGGGAGAGTTTCTAAAGAGGATGGGAGTGTGTAAAAGGGGTTTTGCCCAAATTTCTAGAGTTAATCAAATAAATTCTCTTAATGGAAGATTTTGCCAAACCAGATAACACTTGTGCCTGTACTTTCTTATTTTCTTCTTGTTCTCTTTTCTGTGGAATTGTTGGTGTGGAATTTAGAATTAAAATTGGATCTTGGATTCTTTGTTTCGCTGGTCCCCCATAACAATGATTTCAGCTAGTTTTCAAAACATTTACAAATTATATCACCAGTTGAACATGTATTGATGAAAAATGACCTAAGCAAGAAGTCATAGTTCAGCAGATAAAAGATTGTGTTACCACATCATTGTATTGTCACCAGACATTGCAGAAATGTTAAGGTTTGATAACACCAATGCAACCAGATTGAAATATGAAACTGAACAGCAAATGGGACGACAAAAGGGTAATCATCCAATACAGCAAAGAACCAGAATTACCTTTATGGTGACATATATGAGAACAGGTAGAAATTCATCTGCTCCTGGATGATCTTCATTGGCAGCAATGGAGGCATTCATCAGTAGGTTATTGATGACCTTGCAACAATTGAGAATGCAGACAAGTTTATCTCTTGGTGCCTTGTACATATTAATCTTTTGCAGCTCTTTCTGCGCAAGCTGCCACAGTGGAAGTACAAGAATGGGGTTAGATTTGGCACTGAGGCATCTAGCTGAGTAAAGGTTTATCATCCCTGTTAAAGTGTTTCAGATTAAAATATTCTATTTTCCTACAAGGAGGTGTGTCTGTTACCCAAGCTCTCTCATTGGCTATTATTTTATCTCAAACCTTTCAATATGATTATTTTCCACCCAGAGCGCAGGGAGGATATACCATCTAGATCTCATGGAAAACCAGCCTTATATATGGTATCTAACAAGATGTCGACAATTTAGCCTCGTAAAACAGTTTTACTAACATATATGTCAACATATCAGCAAATTGAGAACTTTGAACTCCTTGGATACTTCTCCTGCAAAATCAATGAGTTCAGATAAGCTAGTGCACAAAAGATAAATTTGACAGCAGATCCCTGACATCCTAGAGAAATTAATCATAATCATATTCAAATTCATCTGGTAATAGTTTAAACTTTTTTTTTTCCTAGTTCTCAAGGCAATAAATCATGTGCCAACATCTCACTATTGAGGGGCTTGGTGTGCGTCTGTACTAATCGATGGGTAACATCTACTTATTTTTCATGAGGTTGCTTGAAAGTAGAAAATTGAACTGAAAGGACGTCTCACAAAGCAATTCCAGTGATATAACAAGACATTTATTCCCATTCAAAGGATTTTCTCTTTACCTATTTATCCCGTATAAACATGCACAGACCCATAAAACATCTACTTCTTCAACATGATACAAAAACAACACTCCATATAAGCCTTTAATAATCTGCCAGACTGCCATGATGTTTCAGCTAAAAGATAGGCTTGATATTCATTCACCGAAAACCAATTTAATTGCTTACATTCCTACTTTTGATGACGTTGCTAGTCAATCCATAGATCTTCAAGAAGAGAAGTAAATCAGAGGACAATCCATTTGATCATGACAGAACTCATAAAATTTACGAGACAACATTATGCTATGGGTTTACGAAAATACTGGCTAAGAACCACAGGTCTCTTCCTTATTGTCATTTGAGTTTATAAATATTAATGGATGACTGCTATAGGAGGTTGAGAAAAAGTGAATATGGATATGTATGTTCAGTTATCCAACCTACACCCAAAAAATCACGCATCCTTACCAGACTCTTGGAAATTTCATACCAGTGTGCGGGTGCACAATGAAAATGATGCAAGGATGTTAATTTTTGCATCGTGGATACAAGATCAGGAATATGTAACAACCCAAACGCAGCACACAGCAGGCTATTGTGGCCATTACAAGTTTAATTCCGAACAAGAAATTCAACTGGGGAAGTAGTCACACAGTAGGAAAAATCATTTTAAGTTGATTCTTTTACTCACCAACCACGATGTTTCATTTTGAAAGGTTGGCTTGATATCCAGGTATTCAGGCCGAACAAATTGTTGAATCAAAGCCATCTTCTCATGAAGTTGCTTGTCAGCTTCCACATCTTCTGGAATTGCAGCAAATACGCGTGTAAATAACTTTGTCAAGACATATTTTTCCAGTCCCTGTAATTGAAAGAAGTATAAATATAAACAACATTCTCCAGTCACTAAATTGGAGGAATATCTGGGTGTTAACAAAAGAAGTGAAAAGTTTAGCAAATGTAGAGTTTTTATTTTTGTAAATAACACTTTTTAATAACTTGAAGAAGTAGTACATACACAAATCTACTATAAACAAAGAGACTAGGAAAAAAATGGCTGAGAAAACGATTATCAGAAGGGGAAAAAAAAAATCACCGCATGGAGTGAGGGATGCTAACGCTGCTTTGTATAAGAAACAAGCTTTCAAAAATGTTCAAACTTGACTCTTTTACAGTTCAGCCAAGCTCAGCAAGCTATTGTTGGGCCGATATTGAGCAACTAGATAAATTTACACTGCACTGGATACTTAGTAGTTAAACAACTCTACTCAGCTCAATACAAATCTAAAAATGTGTTCATGTTTGGGTTATTTTATGTTAGCCAAACTTAGATAAGCTTTCAATGATCTGAGCCCAGGCCTACCCAAGTAGTTCAAGCCAATTCATAGTCTGCATCTAGATCATATTCTAAATAAAAGTGAGTTTCCAATAATCAGAGAAAGAGATAGGAAAATGCCTCAACAATTGCTCAAGCTTGATTTAAAAATAAAGACAAAAAATTTAGTGGAATATTGGAGCTTTGTCCAAAATCGTAGCTATGGTATCATTCTAAATTCACCAAATCTTCAAATCATTGCACAACAGAACTTCAACATAATTGCCACAAATGCAACGATGAATAAACTTGAGAACTATTGCAGATTATGGTTGTGATAACCAAATCACGGAAATTGAAAGGCAACATTCTTTTGCAATAGATATGTCATCTACACAGATAAATGAACATGCTTTAAGAGCATGCATGAGTGCTTGTGCAAGTGAGTGATAATGTATAAAGAGTAGATAATCAAGGTATCCCAAATGGTAACACTGCATATTATCAATGTACGTAAAAGCAGTTTAGAATTGATGGGATTCACTGAAAGCCTAAACTATGTATGTGCTTCCAAGCCTAGTCCATGAAACTAAGCCCCTGTTTGATGGCCATTATTTGGCAAAAACATTGTTTTGAATATTGAATTTTTGGAGAATGTGTGAAAATGAGTATGTAGAATAAAGAGTTTTAAAATATTGGTTGTCAAACAGGGGCTAAACTATGTCAAAATTACCACCCTCTGTATGTGCAATTGTAACCACTAATAGACCATTTTAAGTTAAAAAAATTTAACCAAACCAAACAAAAACCAAGTCAAGGAGTAGAAGGTACCCAATCTCGAGAAGGAATTCTTAAATTATTGATCTTTTCTAGTTTCTGTTTTCACCAGCTTGTTGCAAATTATTTATATAACAAAATACACTTAAAGAGTAACATGCAATCAAAATGTTAGAGGTGGAACACTATGATTATCACCATAATGTTCATTCCATACCATTTCAATATCATTTTGGTATGCTTAACAGCGAGTCATGAATGTAAAAGAACCAATAACTAAAAAACTAGTGAAACTCACTTCACCAGCACTCTCTAACTCCTCCTCTGAACATCCAGCCCAAAGGGAGTGTGACCTAAATGCCGCTTCCATATTCCCAAGGAACACCTGCACAGCTGTGCTGTCCCTTTCGGCATCCGGTGTATTATTAAAAAATGACACTATAAAACTGCAAACAATCCAAATCAAATGCTCAGTGTGATTTAGAGGAATAAACAAATAAATAAAAGTACCTAATTCCCAAATAATTAGTTAATTACATAATAAATTCCAAAAGAAGAAGTGATTTGAGTAATAACACATGAAAGCTTCAGTTCATGCTTAAATGGAAATGAATCGGACAAAATAATTTCTTTTAATAGTTTGCAAGTGAACAGAGTGATTATGCACTGAAATAAATCAAAATTAATAATTATATGTCCAAGGTGGTAAGAATTATTGCATCACAAACTTGCAAGCGTACAAATTTAAGCTACCTTATATTGTATAAATAAAGAGTAAATGGAAGCGGTCAAGCTTTAAATTCCTGGGCTCAATGAAAAAAATATCAAAATCAAATTTTTTTTTTTTTTTTAGTTTCAGCATAGATGCATACATTTCTATTTGAACTGACTATTGAACGAGATATAATAATCTCAAAGAATAGGCCACATAATTGACCTTGATGCACATATGGACTTTCAGAAATATCTGAAATTGGTCTAAATATTCAACACCAACAATTATTTTTAGCAATAATGTTTATGTACCTCACAGTACGAACAAAATTGCTATATTAGCTTTTTGGACGTTCATTAGAAATGAAAGATTTAGATTTGTACTTAGCAACTAGCCAACTAGGGACCTCATTTACTAACACGGATGTTTTTTCCCCCTATGAATCGAATGATAATTACCTTTTAATGGCTTTGACGAAATCGGCGGCGGAGGGGTGGCGCATACGTTCGAGGAAGTACTGCCACGTTGGAGTGGCAGTCGACGATCCAAAGGCGTCGGAATTCTCCATTATCCTCCGCCGGCAATCCAATCAACTGATGTGATATGCAAAATTGGGTGTGATGCGGAAACACTGCCGATTAATCGGACAGCTGTCACTCTAATTGTCCAAACGGCATTTTTTGTGTGCTCTATTTTTGACATTACTTCCTTTCAAATATAGCAAGACTAGCTCAATTTGTATCCTATGTTTTCAAATCCAATTCGATCGGAAAACTGGCAAGAAAAATGATAATCTTGTGATGACGTTTCCAATATTTTCTTGTGAATAATTTATGGATTTTGCTACATATACCCTTTGATTTATCCTTTGATTTACTCCATCCCACTTTTTTCTCACATAGAGGTCGATCTCACGCATTTATTAAAAATGAGACCCGATCTTTGAGGGAAGAGATGTGATCGAATAATCCAAAAGGTACAAATAGCTTAATCCATAATTTATTGCTCCTTCGAATTTAAGAGTATATAAAATAGATGAATTGGAAGTTACAGGTTCTAGTGCTATAGATGTTCTACAAACTAATTGATATTCCAATTTGGTTGTTCAATTATTGATAAAAACTAATTTTATCTTTTAGATATCATATATATGTATAAATGATCGTATATACCCACAAAATTTAATTTATGTATACATATAATAATTCATTAATTAATTTTCAACTTCCGATTGAACTTTTGACCTCGACACAAGTAAGAGATATGCTGTGAGTATAGAATGGATTTCATAGAATTTTTACAGAATAGACACACAAGTAGGTGAAGTCCAATTTTTTTGACAATATATATTTTATATGGGGCACACCTCATTTGTGAGAGACTATAACATTTCTATACAAATAGCTTTTTCCTAAAACTAATGACTTGTCCGTATCGCCGGGATAGTTTGAAGTTCTTAAAACCAATTCCATTTGTGATTATTTTTCATTTCCACCCATACGCAAGCAATGAAAAAATATACCATAACGACTAGCAAATTCCACCTAATTTTGAGTCGGGACGATAGTTTTTAATCATGGATAAATACAGAATGGCCAAACCAAAATAGAAACATAAGTCGAAATTCAATAACTAACATGAAACGTGTTCGTGAAATGTAAAACTTGTCTCGATTAACCTCCGGCGTACGAATTACTTCAAAAGTCTAGTCCTTTTGAGGCAAATAACACGTTTGATGCTATTTTTAAGGTAAAGAAGTCTATTAAATTTTGAAAGTGCCGGGGGGGGGGGGGGGGGGGGATTGCATGTACAAATGTGAAACATTCCCTTTTATATTGAATTGCACATCACCAATATATGTAGTTGTAGCGACCCGAATTTTCAAATTACAAATTTCATAATTTAAATTATATCGCTACTACATTCCGTCAAGGTTTAGAATTTATTTTACGTTCGTCGAATTGTCTAGCAAAACAAATTTATTTACGATTTCAAAACGATTTTAATCTTAAAATTTCAATATTTACTTATCAAGTTAAATTTCAAACAATTTTAAAAGTATCAAATTCTCATCGATTTGAATTCAATTTTAAGGTTCGATATTCTATTTAAAATTCAATTTTATTAATTCCAAATTTTATCTTTTGATTCAATTTTATTAAGTCCTATTAGCCGAAGAATTATTTTCCAGCACAAACTCTAGACCCAATTTACTGCCTCGATTTGCGTGCCCTACATTCACTATTCATCACCACCGTTTTCTCTCAAACCCCACTGCCTTCTCTCCAACAACTCCACGACCTCCCAACACCAGGAAACAGGTAAGAAATCATCACCAAATTTTCTTCAATTTCTGCTCAATAAGTAACTGAAAACTTGACACAATCATCACCACCATGCCCATGTCGAAACCCTCCAACCTCGATTGACCTTTGCACACACAGAAACCAAATGAAATTCCCACAGTCGAGCCACCATCCAAGATCCAACCACCCACGTTCGAACCCCTATTGCAATTCACACAAACCACTGCCGCCACCAAGAAATCGAACCACCTCAAAGCCACGCCTGTAGCCACCCAAAACGACAGCGCCGTCTTGCCAAATCGACCCCTCCACTTCACCAAATTTCGCCCAAAATCCAAGCACAAAACCAAGAAATCACAAAGCCCAAACACTTACCTCCACCCTAGGCCACTTTTGGCCGGATTCTCGCCGGAAAACCCAAGAAACCCGAACGGTTTAGCCTCGGTTTTGACCCCCAATCGACACCCAATCAACCCCAGTCGACCCCTACCCGCCGGCGCTACCTCGCGACGATGACAGCTTCGCCTTCGACCGGAGTTCGCCCCGCTTCCACCACCTCCCGTCACCGGCTCCTCCTCCTCCTCTTCTCTCTGCCTTCGAACGCGAATTGAGAGAGTGAGAGAGATGTGTGTGTTTTGTAATATAATTGATTTTGAGAAAATTACTCCTCAAGCCCTAGCCTTTTAAAAGTTAACCCTTTAGTCCCAAAGTTTTAAATGTTTATTATTTCAATTCCAAAAGTTTTATAAATTGTTTAATTCAATTCCAAAGTTTTAAGTTACTTTTAAAATTAGTCCACAAATTCCAAAAGTCCATTTTCAGCCCTTCAAACTTTTAAATTCAGTTTTAATACTCTTTCAATTTAGTCCCTAAAGTTTTTAAAGTTTTAATTAAACTCAATATCTTGAATTAAATTAATTTTGTTCTTGCTAGACGAGTTCACGGGCAAAGTGTGAAGCACGGTAACATTTCAATTGTTCAATTTCCCAGAAAAACTTTCAAGACTTCGAGGTGGGGTTTACTTTTAAGCAATTGTGGTTATTTGTCCATGTTAATTCTCGATGTGTGATTTTGATTGTGATATGATGTTTATACATATGAAAATGTTGCCAGGGACCGTAAATAGGTCCGGGATCGAAATCGGGTCCTTGGGAATGCCCACAGTGCTAAAAATTTGCTAAGCTTATGCCATGTTGTCAGGGACCGTAAATAGGTCCGGGATCGAAATTGGGTCCTTGGGAATGCCCACAGTACATATTCTATAGTATGTTGTATGGATATTATGTTCACCACTTGATTGCATATTTTGACTTAATTTGGACTGATTGCTGTATCTCCACTGAGTATAATTCGTTATGCTCACCCCACTATTTTCCCAACCTTTCAGGTTAAGGAGCTTGGCAGGGCAAGGCAACGAGCGGGGCAAATTTTAATTTATTAATAACACTTTTGAATTATTGATTTTGAAGAAAAATTTTAAGTAGTTGGTTTCCATTTGACATTTTAAATACCGAATTTGGTATCTTTGCAAATGTTGATTTTTGCTTATTACATTTGGTATTAACTCTTGAATGTGAGAAAAAATTATTTTAGAAGTAATGTTTCCGCGTTTTGTGTTAAATTGCTATGGATTTTTAAAGTATATGTTTGCCTTCATATTGTGGCGACTTTTGAAAATATTTATTTACAGGTTATTTTGATTTAAGTAGCGCCTCGAGTTAATAGTGAAATTTGGGGCGTTACAGTGTGGTATCAGAGCACATGTTTACTTTTCTGTAGACTTGTAAAAATTTTACAAAAAAAAAAAAAAAAAAAAAAAAAAGTGTTTAATATTTAATTTAAATGCTACCCGCTCTTGCCGCGCCACGCCTACTCCGAAAAGGTAAAATGTTTAGAAAATTTTATTTGACGAAGTCTGAAAATTTTCATCTGCTGGATACCATGAATTTATTATATTACTGCATCTGAAATTGATTGTTACAATGAAAAGTTACATGAGAATGAAATTTTGCTATAGTTGATGCAGTTTGAAATGTTTGAAAGTTTGTATCCAGTACATGTTATAAAAATTTTCCATGAGCTATATGTTTGGGAATTGAACTTGTAATGTGAAGTATTTAAAAAAATTTTGAAAATTATAAATTTAGTCCTCGGAATTAGGCTAAAACATAAAGTAACCCATTTCAATAGAATTTACCTTCATAATTGATAGGTCAAAAAGGACCGTATGAGATAGAGATGTGTGAAGAACTATTTGTGGAAATTCAGTAGGAGAACATATTTCGGGTTATAGATATTGGTTGCAATTTTATTATTTTTTTTTCCTTTTGAAAAATTTGAGATAATAATAAAATTTGCTTTAGGCTCTACTGTGATGTTCTATGATTATTCCTTTTTAGATTTTATCATTCCTAAATGGCCATTGTGAATTTCACAACTTAATGGATGCTGAGACAAATATTGCTGTGATTTAGGAAAATGTCTCGTAGAACAAATCGAGTTCCCGTGAATCGGACTGCTGCAAGACAAGCTACCCCAGGCCAGGCTGCTACTGGCGATGCGGGAAATAATTCGATAAGGGATCTCGTGAATGCACTTCAGGGGCTCATTCAGCAACAAGCCCCAAGAGCTCTACGAAATGCTCCTAACCCACAGGCTAATGCAGACAACACAAGTATGGTTGTTGAACAGTTTCGCCGATATAAACCGCCAACATTCAATGGTCGAACAGGACCCCTAGCTGCAGAGGAATGGCTAAGGGCATTAGAGAGGATCTTTAAACACATAGCCTGCTCGGACGCACAGAAAGTGTCATGTGCTGTATTCCAGCTTGAAGAGGATGCAGATCATTGGTGGGAATCATATCAGCGCACCAGAACTGAGGCACAACAACTTGAATTGACATGGAATGGATTCAAGGAATTGATAATACAAAGGTATTTTCCCCAATCTTTCCGGGATCAGAAAGAAACAGAGTTCCTTGAACTTAGGCAAGGAAATATGTCTGTGGTGGAATATGAAACGAAATTCAACCAGTTGTCCAGATATGCTACCCATCTGGTTGACACAGATATCAAGAAAGCTAGAAGATTTGAAAGGGGCTTACGCCCAGAAATTGGAGGAATCATGGCAGGTTTGGGACTCACTACTTATGCCGAAGCAATTGAGCGAGCACAAGCTATATCATCTCGCTTAAACCTGGAAAAGACTACTCAGAAACCCGTAGAGGTACCAGTGAAAAGGAAATGGGATAATCAGAATATGGGCAAAGGCAGATATCAGAATAAGAAGGGGAAATCATGGGGAAAAATGGAGGAAAAGGCTAGCACTGAGAAACCTGTATGCCCGAAGTGTGATAAGCATCACCATGGAGAGTGCTTACTCGGGAAGGGGATGTGTTTCAGATGTAAGAAACCCGGTCATTTTGCTGGTGAATGTCCTGAATTCAAGGGTAAGGAAGATGCCAGGAAGGGAAAGGCTCGAGTTTTCGCTTTAACTCAGAAGGAGGCAGAGAATGATCCAGATGTGATAACAGGTATTCTATCAGTATTCAATATACCTGCTATTGTTTTGATTGATTCCGGTGCTACGAATTCCTTCATCTCTACTAGTTTTCATGCTAGGATTGGGAATGTATGTGAAAGTGTGAATGAGGCCTTAGAAGTTAGTATCCCTTCAGGTGAAACTATTATTACTAATCTGATGTCGAAAGCTGTTAAGTTTGAAATAGATGGGAAGAACTTAGAGGCTGACTTGTACTTAATAGACATGAGGGACTTTGATATTATTTTAGGCATGGACTGGCTTAGTTGCAATCACGCTACGATTAAGTGTCATGAGAGGGAAGTGCTCTTTCAGAAACCAGGAGAATATGAATTTACCTTCTTCGGGACAAAAGTCAAAACCATGCCCCGTGTCATATCAGTGTTGAAAGCACAGAAGATGTTGAGAAAGAGTACAAATCAAGGATATCTAGTGAGCATCACTAGTGTTCAGGCAACTGAGGTAACTGCTGCAGATGTACCTGTTGTGCGTGATTTTGTGGATGTATTTCCAGAGGATCTAGATGGTATTCCACCAGATAGACAAGTGGAATTCATGATTGACTTGGTACCTGGAGCTGCACCCATATCTAAAGCACCTTACAGGATGGCACCGAAGGAACTTCAGGAGTTGAAGGTACAACTACAAGAACTGTTGGATAAAAGATTCATTCGACCGAGTGTATCGCCTTGGGGAGCACCGGTTCTGTTTGTGAAAAATAAAGATGGATCAATGAGGATGTGCATTGACTACAGGGAGTTGAATCGCCTTACAGTTAAGAATAAGTATCCTTTACCACGAATAGAAGATTTGTTCGATCAGTTAAAGGGTGCCGTTGTATTCTCCAAAATTGATTTGAGATCAGGTTATCATCAGTTGAAGGTTAAGGACAGTGATATACCAAAGACTGCATTTAGGACTCGATACGGACATTATGAATTCACTGTGATGCCGTTTGGGTTAACTAATGCGCCAGCTGTCTTCATGGACTTAATGAACCGAGTATTTCATCAATACTTGGATCGATTTGTAATTGTGTTTATCGATGACATTCTGATTTATTCAAGGGACAAGGAACAACACGAGGAGCATCTCAACATTGTATTACAGACACTTCGACAGGAAAAGTTGTATGCAAAATTTAAGAAGTGCGAATTTTGGCTTGACCGAATTGGTTTTCTTGGACATGTGGTTACCGCAGATGGTATTGAAGTTGATCCAGCCAAGGTCGAAGCTGTCACTAATTGGAAGGCACCAACCAATATAAATGAAGTTCGTAGTTTCTTGGGATTGGCTGGCTATTATCGAAGGTTTATCGAAGGATTTTCAAAAATTGCTGGACCGATGACCCAGTTGACCAAGAAGGGAGTGAAGTTTCAGTGGACAGAAAAGTGTGAAAAGAGTTTTCAAGAATTGAAACAGAAATTAGTATCTGCACTAGTTTTGGCTATTCCAGAAGGGTCAGAAGGTTTTGTAATCTACAGTGATGCATCGAAACAAGGTTTACGATGCGTACTGATGCAGCATGGAAAAGTGATTGCATATGCATCTAGACAGTTGAAGCCACATGAGCAGAACTACCCTACACATGACTTGGAATTGGCTGCTGTAGTTCATGCTTTAAAAATATGGCGACACTATCTATATGGTAGTAAGTGCGAGATATACACAGACCATAAGAGTTTAAAGTATTTCTTCACTCAGAAGGAATTGAATATGAGACAGAGAAGGTGGTTGGAGTTAGTTAAAGATTATGACTGTACTATCCACTACCACCCCGGCAAGGCCAATGTTGTTGCCGATGCACTTAGCCGGAAAGGTAAAGGGCAGTTAGCTGCCTTAACCAGTCAAGAACAATTGATCAAGGATTTTGCCAACATGAGACTCGAAGTTGTAGCTCCTCCACATCACACAACTGCAATCATAGCTACTATGATTGTTCGACCGACTCTCAGAGACAGAATTAAAGAAGCTCAGGGTAAGGATAAATTTTTGTGCAAGATTAAGGACCGAGTACTCGCTGGCAGTGTTAAAGGTTTTGAAGTATCAACTGATGACACTCTTCTATTTAAGGGAAGACTGTGTGTACCGAAGGATGAAGCCTTGAGGAAGGAAATTTTAGAGGAAGCACATTATTCACCTTATACTGTACACCCAGGAGGTACGAAGATGTACCAGGATTTGCGAATAATTTATTGGTGGAGAAACATGAAGAGGTCAATTGGCTTATTTGTTGAGAAGTGCATGACTTGCCAACAAGTTAAAGCTGAACATCAACGTCCGTCTGGAATGTTGAACCCACTTGAAATCCCAGAATGGAAGTGGGAACATATAACAATGGATTTTGTCGTGAGACTTCCTAGATCAGTTAAAGGTCATCAAGCTATATGGGTTATAGTTGATCGTTTGACAAAATCTGCTCACTTTCTACCAGTGAAAATGACTTTCAGTTTAGACCAGTATGCCCAGTTGTACATCAGAGAAATTGTAAGATTGCATGGTGTACCAGTTTCTATAGTGTCAGACAGGGATTCCAGATTTACATCCAAATTTTGGGAAAGTCTGCAAACAGCTATGGGAACTAGATTGAAATTCAGTACAGCATATCACCCACAGACAGATGGACAGTCAGAGAGAACTATACAGACTTTAGAGGATATGTTGAGAGCTTGCGCTTTAGACCTTGGTGGTAACTGGGAAACGCATTTACCTTTGGTTGAGTTTGCTTATAACAATAGTTTCCAGTCTACCATCGGCATGGCACCGTATGAAGCTCTTTATGGCAGAAAGTGCAGATCACCAATCCATTGGGATGAAGTTGGTGAAAGGAAAGTTTTGGGTCCAGAAATAGTAGAACAGACTGTAAAGGCTGTGGAGAAGATCAGAGAAAGGATTAAAATAGCACAAGACAGACAGAAGTCTTATGCTGACAAACGACGAAAGGAACTACAGTTTGAAATTGGTGAAAAGGTATTTCTTAAAGTGGCTCCCATGAGAGGAGTGGTAAGATTTGGACAGAAAGGAAAACTTAAACCAAGATTTATTGGACCTTTTGAAATTTTGGAAAGAGTTGGAAACGTAGCCTATAGGTTGGCTTTACCACCAGAGTTAACAGCAGTACATAATGTTTTTCATATCTCAATGTTAAGGAAATATGTCCATGATCCGGACCACATTGTTAATTATGCATCCTTGGATGTTAACAAGGATATGACATATGAGGAAACTCCTGCAGTTATACTTGAGAGGAAAGTTCATACCTTAAGAAACAAAGATATTCCTTTAGTTAAAGTCCAATGGAATAGACATGGAAGGGAAGAGGCAACTTGGGAAAGAGAAGACGAGATTTTAGCCAAATATCCAGATATTTTTAAATCAAGTAAGTTTAATTTCGAGGACGAAATTTATTTAAGTGGGGAAGGTTGTAGCGACCCGAATTTTCAAAATACAAATTTCATAATTTAAATTATATCGCTACTACATTCCGTCAAGGTTTAGAATTTATTTTACGTTCGTCGAATTGTCTAGCAAAACAAATTTATTTACGATTTCAAAACGATTTTAATCTTAAAATTTCAATATTTACTTATCAAGTTAAATTTCAAACAATTTTAAAAGTATCAAATTCTCATCGATTTGAATTCAATTTTAAGGTTCGATATTCTATTTAAAATCCAATTTTATTAATTCCAAATTTTATCTTTTGATTCAATTTTATTAAGTCCTATTAGCCGAAGAATTATTTTCCAGCACAAACTCTAGACCCAATTTACTGCCTCGATTTGCGTGCCCTACATTCACTATTCATCACCACCGTTTTCTCTCAAACCCCACTGCCTTCTCTCCAACAACTCCACGACCTCCCAACACCAGGAAACAGGTAAGAAATCATCACCAAATTTTCTTCAATTTCTGCTCAATAAGTAACTGAAAACTTGACACAATCATCACCACCATGCCCATGTCGAAACCCTCCAACCTCGATTGACCTTTGCACACACAGAAACCAAATGAAATTCCCACAGTCGAGCCACCATCCAAGATCCAACCACCCACGTTCGAACCCCTATTGCAATTCACACAAACCACTGCCGCCACCAAGAAATCGAACCACCTCAAAGCCACGCCTGTAGCCACCCAAAACGACAGCGCCGTCTTGCCAAATCGACCCCTCCACTTCACCAAATTTCGCCCAAAATCCAAGCACAAAACCAAGAAATCACAAAGCCCAAACACTTACCTCCACCCTAGGCCACTTTTGGCCGGATTCTCGCCGGAAAACCCAAGAAACCCGAACGGTTTAGCCTCGGTTTTGACCCCCAATCGACACCCAATCAACCCCAGTCGACCCCTACCCACCGGCGCTACCTCGCGACGGTGACAGCTCCGCCTTCGACCGGAGTTCGCCCCGCTTCCACCACCACCTCCCGTCACCGGCTCCTCCTCCTCCTCTTCTCTCTGCCTTCGAACGCGAATTGAGAGAGTGAGAGAGATGTGTGTGTTTTGTAATATAATTGATTTTGAGAAAATTACTCCTCAAGCCCTAGCCTTTTAAAAGTTAACCCTTTAGTCCCAAAGTTTTAAATGTTTATTATTTCAATTCCAAAAGTTTTATAAATTGTTTAATTCAATTCCAAAGTTTTAAGTTACTTTTAAAATTAGTCCACAAATTCCAAAAGTCCATTTTCAGCCCTTCAAACTTTTAAATTCAGTTTTAATACTCTTTCAATTTAGTCCCTAAAGTTTTTTAAAGTTTTAATTAAACTCAATATCTTGAATTAAATTAATTTTGTTCTTGCTAGACGAGTTCGCGGGCAAAGTGTGAAGCACGGTAACATTTCAATTGTTCAATTTCCCAGAAAAACTTTCAAGACTTCGAGGTGGGGTTTACTTTTAAGCAATTGTGGTTATTTGTCCATGTTAATTCTCGATGTGTGATTTTGATTGTGATATGATGTTTATACATATGAAAATGTTGCCAGGGACCGTAAATAGGTCCGGGATCGAAATCGGGTCCTTGGGAATGCCCACAGTGCTAAAAATTTGCTAAGCTTATGCCATGTTGTCAGGGACCGTAAATAGGTCCGGGATCGAAATTGGGTCCTTGGGAATGCCCACAGTACATATTCTATAGTATGTTGTATGGATATTATGTTCACCACTTGATTGCATATTTTGACTTAATTTGGACTGATTGCTGTATCTCCACTGAGTATAATTCGTTATGCTCACCCCACTATTTTCCCAACCTTTCAGGTTAAGGAGCTTGGCAGGGCAAGGCAACGAGCGGGGCAAATTTTAATTTATTAATAACACTTTTGAATTATTGATTTTGAAGAAAAATTTTAAGTAGTTGATTTCCATTTGACATTTTAAATACCGAATTTGGTATCTTTGCAAATGTTGATTTTTGCTTATTACATTTGGTATTAACTCTTGAATGTGAGAAAAAATTATTTTAGAAGTAATGTTTCCGCGTTTTGTGTTAAATTGCTATGGATTTTTAAAGTATATGTTTGCCTTCATATTGTGACGACTTTTGAAAATATTTATTTACAGGTTATTTTGATTTAAGTAGCGCCTCGAGTTAATAGTGAAATTTGGGGCGTTACAGTAGTCTTCTACTCACAATCAAGTGTCATATCCAAAAAATAACATCCCCTCTATTCTAATGTTAAAGAACCTGTGCAAAATATGCCAGGGCTCCATAATCTACTATCCAAGAATCCGTAAAATGAAAATAAACTACCGTCTGTGATCTAACTCGGATAATAATTTACTTTGATTGTATTTCTCGAAGCCACATGCAACTATTTGTATTGACTCCTCAACAAGAGACTGCCTCGACTAACCCAGCAGCTGAAAATGTGGAGTTTCGGGGTTTTCCTGTCCCATTATATTTGCTTATAGTAAAGCGTTCCAAAGAGCATCTTCTCCTTCACCACACCTTTCGTGTACAAATTTGATCTTCTCTACTGACTTGCAAATTCCACTGCAACTCCAGTCGAATGAAGCAATACATACATTGCCTGCTTGTGCCTTCCATTCACAATCTGCATAATTAAAAAAAGGGGCAAATAACATAAGACCTCGAAAAGAAGAAGGAAACATAAAGACAAGACACTTGATGAGCGTATAGATACATCAACAATATGCATAAGAGAGCAGCTCCAAGGTGCATGGTGTAAATTATCAGTAAATATGAACTCCTCTTCTTGCATTATTCTTTCCAACTCATCTTATTGATGAACTAGACTTCTCAAAGTGCACAATGGCATATATCAGCTTAGAGCCTGTTACTCTTTAGAATGCAAGTAAAGATTTTCTTTTTAGAAAAGTAAGTTTTTGAACTAAACTCCCACACCCCACCCCCAAAAAATTAACATCTAAATAAGTTCAGACATGTTCAGCAGAATGAGTTACTTAAAAAGTAACTTTTAAGGTTAGCCAAGCATATAGTCATCAAGGTTCTGATGGAATCTATGTTGTATTCAAATACATGAATTTCATTTCATATTCAGTATCAAGTTTTGAATTCAAGATACTTGCACAACTACCTAATTGGAGAACCATACCTGGAGGAGTTCCACAGCACATACTGCGTTCATCAATGTGCTCGACTTCAAGACCAATGAACCATGCACCAAGTGACACATCTTCATTGGCATACTTGTGCAATATGGGCCTATATCAAAATTAAGATTCCCCATAATTATTGAAGAACCATCACGTGCAAATTCTTGTTCTCAAGATACAAGAATATCCACACTGGCATTTATAGATCGGGTTAAAGAACACTAGTTCAACTGATCTTTAGCAAATCTGGATGATGGTCACTCAACTTTACTTTGTTTTAATTGGTTGTCGAACTTAAAATTTGTTTCAAGTTAGATACTAAACTTCAATGTTGTTACAATTTGGTCATTTCATCCATATCCATAGATTAACTAATGGAAAAGCTGATATGGCAGTCTAGTTGGCATCCTAGTTATCAAAATAACTAGATTGCCATGTCACCTTTTGCTAGCAAAAAAAAGGGTTGAGAACAGAGTGACCAAATTGTAAACGCAATTAAGTTTCTAAGAACATCTTGGAAACGAAATGAAGTTGAGTGACTAGACTTAAAATTTTGCTAAAATTGAGTGTTTGTGTGGAGGATGAAATCCAGCTTAACCCAAAAAAAAAAAATGATCCTTACTGGTTGATTGAGATGTATGTAGCCAAATCTTTCGAAATGGCATATATCTGCCCAGTTGCATGACGGAAGTATTTGTTTCCTTCTTCTCCAAATTTCCAAAATTCTGGTTCATGGTATTTTACATCCCTACATCACAAAAAAGAAGTAAATATCTAAAAGCTTTAAATTACTGCAAGTAATATGAACCCAATATCACTGTGAAAGCTCTAGGATTACTTTGAAGAAAGAACAGGTCCAGATTTCATACACCCAATGTAAACTCGTGGTTTAGATCGATGTCGGGCAAGAGTTGCAGCAAGTGTACCTGTAGTAGAAACGCCCATGACAAAGTTAAAGCATGAGGACCAAGAGCATGTTTTGCTAGCTTAAAAAGTTTATAAGTAAATAAGTTCAAAACAACTAATTTCTTATAAGTCCAAAAAGGGAAGATTGAAAACATATTAACTTTTGCCTTTTATTTTAAACTTAGCCAGTCATGCTCTAAATTTTTGAAATTTACAAAAAGAGTGAGAGAGAGTACCCAAATTGACATGGACGTCATCATCAACTTTAATATAGAAATCAGCATCCCATTTTTCAACAGCAGTGGCAAAGAAAGTTTTTGTTTTTGCAGACAGTTCATGATATCCTTCAACATGATCCTATGTGTAACACGGTTAGGGAAAAATATGTGGCTTCACTTGTATTTCACAAAATACTTAAAAAAAAATGAAAGGTTGGTTGCATTCTTTTACCAGCCTGAGGAAGTCCTTGTGTTGAGATTCTTCAGAATCAAGAGCTCGATCCAATATGCTGTTGGAAGTTGCGCTGGTTAAAAGCAACAAATTCATTTACCAGGTCAGTTTCACATAACGCACCAGCAAACATCACTCAATTCTAACATGTATGTTATATAAGACATGTAAAAAGTAGAATTTTTGCATATCAACTAATGCTGGGGAAAAAACCGGTCTAACTGACAGCATAAAAAGCACCGACACGGACACGAGTATCCGACATGCAATTTTTAAAAAAAGTTCCAACAAAATACGTCGCTTACACGTTGATTACAAAAAATTTTTTTTACTTTATTTTAATTTCTTATATAAGCTTGATTGTTTGTTAAAGGGTAAAATAGTACAAATTGATTCAAACAAAATATTATATATTATTTTATAAAAAATTATAGCCGTGAAAAAGATACAAAACGTACACTAAATGAGAAATTTTACAGTGGTGGGCCCTACAATTTGAAATTTGCATTGGTAAATGATGACTTTTCATTTATTTTTTCATTTCCAGGAGTCTCTTCCTCTTCTCTTCTATCTTTTTGCTTTCCTTCTCCCAGACAACTCACTTCCACCGATTTCAATTTTTCAGCCCAGCAGTCTCTTCCTCTTCTCTTCTCTCTTTTTTCTTTCCTTCTCTTTTTTCTTCCTTCCCCAGACCACCGGACTTCCACCGGTTGCTTTTCTTCCTCCCATTTATTTTTCTTTGTTGCATCTCTTCAAGTAAGCTGCCCACCAAAGCCTCCAACACGTTGCACGTAACTCCGACACGCGTCGGTGATGTGTCGGAGGCGGTGTCCAATACGTTGTCGCCGGCAGCGCGTCGGTACTTCTTACCTTACAACCGACCCGATTCTAATCAGTTTTCACAAACTTTGTAATTTAGGTTGGTTGTTGCATAACCCAAACCAAATTGAGTCGGGCCGGCTTGCGGGTTAAACATCCCATCAATCCACCAAACCAACAAAATGTGTTTGCTATCAAGCATCAAATATCGAATTTTACACAAGCTCGATATTTGTGAGCATCAAAATATCGAGTTTTGCACAAATTCGGTATTTGTTTTCTTACTTAATTTGGACCCAAGACCAAACCGATAATACAAACCAAACTGATCCAAATCGAATTGGTTTGGGTTGGTTAGGTTTTTGCTGCAGGCTTGGGTCGATCTGGACCTCAATTCTCTCAAACTGACTTGGACGATTTTGGCGACAGATTGGGCCCAAAACCAACTCACATCAGCACTAATATCGACTATGAGAAGTAGCAAATAACAAGTGTACAAGAGATGCGAATGATTGAGGGTCCTTATTCTTCGAAAATTAATCAGAACAGTTAAGGAAGAACTTCCATATATCAAAAAGCCATCGATGCTGCCATCAATGGTAAAAGCTACAACAGATTCTCAAAAAGAGAAGCGGACGTCTCAAAATTGAGAATTTCTTATAAAGGCAAATTTTCATGGTCATAGTGAAATGACATGATGTCTAAGTTCTTGTTCAAAACCTGTATTATAGACATAGTGAAAAATCTATTATGACCTTATTTTGGAAAGGAAAAGACCTCCTTCTCCAATTTATCATCTCCTTCACCAAATCATAGACTCAACCCATGCCACCAATGCTGCCCCCACCTTTCCCCATTTCCCAGTCTCTCCCTTCCCCCTCCTTTCTTCCCTCCCTTGATCGTACCACCCAAAATTTTGTCTTACTCGTCTCCCAAATCAAGCAGCTGCTCTGGAGCTCCCGAGTAAAGCATATACTGAGTTGAAAAGAGCAAAAAGAAAATGAGAAAAAGGAGGGTTGGGGAAATGGAGTAGTTGGAAGGGAGCGGGGGAAAGGAAGAGAAGGCAGAGGAAGGGGATGGGAGTTGATCAAAACAAAAATTGCAGGGGCTTATTACATTTTGTCTCAACAGGGCACATCCTGGACAATTTCCTCATAGAAATACAGATAATATTGACTTATTCCCATACTAACACACCCAAAATAGCCCTTGGTGGCTTGCATTCTATGCTAATGCCAAAAGTTTAAAGTTTTCAATGCAGTTGAGATAAGTCAAACCAACCAGAGACGGATGTAGGGGGGGCTGGGCTGTAGCCCAGTCCCCCCCACAGTTCATTAAGGGAAAAAAAAAAATTGTGTAAATTTTTTTTTTTTTTCACGTATTAGCCCTATCAAAAATTTTGTAGCCCGGTCTCCGATCCAATCCTGGATCCGTTCCTGAAACCAACCTAAACTTCAGCCCATAAAATGCATCAAATCTCCCCCTACTCACAAACTTCTTCGATTTGTTGAGCTTTGAACCATTTGCATTTCATCTACAACTCCGTAGAGGAACTCTAGTTCCATTTCTTCACATTTCCCCAGTTCCCACTAGAAGCTTATAGTAGAAGGCAACTACTGGCGTGGGTCAATTTATGTAATTTATTAATGCTGCATCTTAATGTGCAAAATGTAGACTTTATCACGACAGGTAATATGCAATTAAAACTTCCTTGAGAACTTGAGGATATTCTGAGCCGTATAACTCAACTATACCACCAAATGTAGACCAAATATACTTGTACAAGGAAACTAGTCAAACAAAATACGTTCTGAAAATGTACGAAAAAGTAGCCTACCTATGTCCAATCATGAATCGGACGATGATCCCCTTCTCCTTCTCCAATCTGAGAAGCTGTTCCCCTGATCAAATCACACAAATAGATCGTTCTATTTCATACATAAGAAGAAGAATCTACTTCATTGGAGACCTACGCCAAAACAAAGAACGTGGTATCACCTTGAGGCATCCAAGTCTCTCTAACAGAATCCCGTCTCTTCCTACTACTGAAAGCCGTATTAATTCCAATTACCATAAATGCCTTCTTCCTTGGAGGCCCCTCTTTAGATGTTACAGATGACCCCTTGGTCGTCCCCTTCTCCTGAACACTCCTAGTGGCTGCCAACTCCATTTGAAGCATCGAAATAGACTTGTCCAATGATCTGAACATAGTCCCAATAATATTGTCTAGTATTTGCACACACAACAAATTTACACATAATATATATAAAAAATGAAGTCAGAGATTTCAAAACTCACTGAATTGATGTGTGGGTTTTGTACACCTCATTCATTACATCCTTATCTTTTTCTCCAGCTTTCTAGTACAAACAACAAAAGACTGAATCATCCAATTTGTTATACAACATCATCAAGTAAATTAAAAATAATAATCTAACGAATGGGGGAAATTTATAGCTACGGTCCCCAAACATTACCCCCCTAGAGCACTTGAGTCCCTGTTAATTTTTTTTAGCCTTCAGCTACCCAAACAATCAAGTTTGTTACTAATCGATCAAATTAGATGGAAATCATCCAAAATTATGTTTAAAAAAAAAAAATATTTGAAGACCCCAAAAAGAAAATAGAAGACCTGAAAACAAAGCAAAGTTTCAATTTTGTCTAAGAATTAAAAAAAAAAAAGTATAAAATAAAAATCTAACATAAAATTGAAAATATACTTCAACGCCCATAACCAAAAGAGAACTCAAAAACGAATCTTGAACTTCAAAATTTTCAATTTTCACTTATAAAGACAAACCTTTTTATTTGTCGCGCAATCCTCGGAGACGATCTGCAACTCTTGTTCATGTCTATGCTGAGAAATGAACTGATTGTTGGTTTCTAACGGAGCCCAGAATCTGTAAAACCCAGATCACTAATAAGGTTATAAATGTTAAAATTCGCAGAAAATTATAAAAATGAAAAATTAATCGAAACCCAGAAGATTCTTCGGCTATACTTGTTGGTGAAAATCATCCCAAGCAAGAAGAAAAAGATGGAAAAAATGGGAATCCATTTTGCAGAAACTTTCCCATAGCTTTTATTCTTCATATTTTTATTTTTTTTCCTTTTCGTTCCTACACAACTGAAGATAAAAAAATTAATGGTATAACATCAATGTTCTATACTAAAAATTCATCAACTGTGTGTATGCGTGTATTTGTAATTTGCAGTATGTATTTTATAAGAAAGATGAAAGAAGTGGGTGTGCCGGTGTGGGCGAGAAGGGGTGAGGTGGGCAGTACACGGAGAAGGTTGCTGTAATTATTTTCAAAGGTTGGTTGCATATTATTATTGAGAAATTTGCAGAAGAGGTCACAAATCTTTCAACAATATGTATTTAGAATATAAACGTTCTAATCTTTTACAATAACATCCCAAAACTTTTAATTGTTGAAAGGATCCAGGTGATAAAAAAAATTCAGCATTTGACTCTTTTTAAGCAGGAAAAAAGGATCTATTCACATTTAATTGATGAAAATAATTAAGTAATATTTAATAATAAGAAATGAATTAAAAAAGAAAACGAAGTCTTCTTCCCAAAAAATTATCCCCACCCCCACCGCCGCCTCCATCACCACACTCACATCTCCTTTAGTGATAATTATTTTTTCTTGATCTCATCCAACAGAAATTCCACACACAACATTATAGGAGGTGGCCGTGAATGGTGGCTGACAAGTTTAGGTAAGAAGACAGTTTTTTCTTTTTCCTTCTTTCTTTATTTTATATGTTTTCATTTATAAATATAAAAAAAAAAAAAATTGTATTTTTGGTGAATTGATAGATTTTTGAATGAAAACATCCGAAGGTCATTTTGGCGTACATATAAAAGATTTGTAATGTAATTGTTAATATTAGAAGGTTTAAGACATGATTGTACATTTTTAAAGAATGGTACCACTATTGCAATTTTTTTATTTATATATATATATATATATATATATATATATATCAAATCAATGCATGTATGTCTCGTATGAATGCAATGTGATTGCATAATTAATGTGTCAAGTCAAAATAATGAGTAACTTATTCCAGAACGACAACATTGAATAATAAATTCACTTAAATGCAATGTCACATGATTAATTTAATTGAATATATTAAAATAGTCACCTAAATTAGTACTCTATCATCACTAATGTCAGATAGCATTATTCAAAATATAAGTCAAGCAATTTCGATGAGGATTTGTCAACCATTATTTCAAAAAAAAAAAATTTATTCTTTTCAAATTATTTTCTCTTCTTTTCAATCTTTTTTTTTATAAAATAATATTACACACAAATTCAAAATATATTTTTTTTAATTTTTTAACCACACATTCTTCATCAATCTATTATTTCAAAATGCATTTTTGAATAAAAATGGGGCTCAAAGGGGTATTTTTCTTATACCCAAATTTTTTTCATACTTTTTAATCATACATTCTCCTAAAATTCAATATTTCAAAACTCATTTTTCTACTTTAATTATAGACAAATAGGGGCTAATATCTAGTTCATTGTTCATGATACACTTAAATATTTTTAATTTAAAGTTAATAAAAAAGAATGCACATCCAAATTAAAGGAGCGTATAAAATAATAATCTTTAATTTTAATGGATGGATTTTTTTTTATGAACACCAATTTGACAATTTAATATTTACGAGCAAATATTATGCATTAAATTTATGCATGGTATTGTATATCAAATCAATTTAATGTGATAATATATTATTGAATCATGTTAATATATATTTAAATCAAATTGAATAATTGACAATTTTTACTATGTAAGATGTATGTGTCAATGAAATCCATGTATGTATGTATGTATGTATGTATGTATGTATTAAATCTATGTAATGTAATTTAAGTCTGCACGGAGACGCGGGGTGGACCGTCCAAAGATTTGACGTGGTATGTTTGGAAAATTGTAAGAACGTGTGTCCATGTCCTTGGCCTTAACGTTAAAAACATTCGCATGGGTCGCGTGCAACACAATAATAGCCACCCCCTTTGAATTTTCCACTTTTTGAACTTTCAAAAACATTAAACTTGTTTGGTACCAACTAAAATTCAATTTTAAATTAACTCAAAATCAATATTAATCATATCTTTCATGGGTCCCACAACTTTTCAATCACACATTTCAAAAAATTTCATCACAATCGACTAAAAATTTAATTTTAATCTCCACCAAACACTAATTTCTAATTTTTCAATTAATTAAATGAATAACCTTTCACTTGTGAAAATACAAGAGTGATATTATTCAATCATGGATTATGTATTCATTATATGTCTTTAAATGTGAGAATATCTTAAATGAAAATATATGAATTATATTTAAAATGTTCAGTTATTTAAGGACACTTAATTAACACATACTACTGGAGCTGAATATCATTTAAAATATAAACATATTTGTAAAAGAACTTTGTATAAGCTAAATAGAACAGAAGATACGGTCCAATACATTTCATTACTTATGTTTTTCTTATTTTTTGTGTTCGAGGAAAGCATTAAAGTGAACATGCTATGTTAAAAAAGTGAATTTTTTCTGTGTTGTTAGAAAGTAGGGAAAATGACTAGTTCACGAGAAAAATATTTATAAATTTCAAAAAAATGCATCATTTTATGTATTTATTAGTTTAGAGTATTTTAAATAACATTAAAAATTGAAAAACACATAATTACGCTATTTTTTGCATAAGCACGCATAAACTTGTAATGCTTAATGCTCAATGATGTGTTTGATTCAGACGCCACCTTTTGCATTTAATTTTTCTCTTTATAAACACTATTAATATGGATCATAATTCCTCAATGATATTTAAAAAAAGGGGAAAAATATTCATTACATCATACAATGTTATATTAAAGGGTCTGGTGAGGATGATAGATTAACAGTTAAGAAAATTAAGAGGAAAAAGGATTTAAAATTCTATTTATTATAATATCAGATCCTATTTAATAATCACATCAAACATTGCACTCCAAACGTAACGTGACTAATCTTTGTAATAATTTTCAAACTTCAAATTTATTAAAACATAAATTTAATTTATTGCCAAAGTTATCTTAATTAAAAAATTTATATAACCAGTTGGTCTTCTAGTTTTGATTGATCTCTTTGATATGATTCGACAACTTATCAAGGCAGTGGGAATTTGACCCTAAAATTGATAAGAGCAATGCTATATTCGTACAGAAACATTACAGATACACACAGAGCAGGATAGGTGGACATTTTTTGGCACTGTTTTATTCCACATGGGACACACTCTCATGTGGGACTTCTGTATCACTTATGTGAAATGATTTTTGTACATTTAGAATTTTTTAATTGACAAATGCATACAACCGTTGACTATAAAAATATGCTTATGGTAGGAAAAATAATAATCATTTAAGGGATGTTTGACAAAATATTAGAGTTCGTTTGATAGAAAGATGGAAAATGGATGGCAAATAAAAATTTGGCAGGGAAGTGATTTGCCTAGAATTTATGTTAGAGGGAAGTGATTTAATGGTGTTTGATTGGTATAATTTTTCACCTAATTCGTTTGATTTTGTTTTTCATGCAAATGGTTACTTTTTGGGATAATTTTTTTACAATCTATACTAAAATTTGTTTGGATTGCCAAAAAGTAAAAAAAATATATATATATATATTTTCATAAAATTTTTATGTTCGTTTGACTTCGTTTTTCATGCAAATTGTCAATTAAATGGATAAATTTTTTTACCATTGAATTTAGAATATGTTTCCATTACCAAAAAAAAAAAAAAAAAAAAAAAAAAAAAAAAAAAAAAGGAAAAAAAACACCAAACAAGATGAAAAATAATTTCTCACAAAAATCATAAGAAAATATTTTCCTACTTTTGTGCTTCAAGGAATTGTACATTAGAAATTGGTGGCAAACATTTTCCAGGGCAAATTCCGCGTATCAAACAGCCAAAAGTAGGAACTAGAAAAATATTTTCCTAATTCCATGGCAAATATCGCGTATCAAACGCGCCCTTAGTTAATTTTGATAACAAATGATATAATATGTGGTTGGCAATTTGATAAAAATTACGACTTTTATAATGAATTTTGACACATTAAAAAGCTGATAAAATTTTAGCCGAATTTTATCATGTGCACCTAAAAGAATGTTCAACTCGATGAACCATATAGTCAAAGTTGGAGTCTTTCATCGAAGCCATTTTAGGATTAAGACTCAAGTCAATTCTTGTTTTCTTTTTCTCTACTTGTTTAATTTGCATCTCATATCCTTTTGCGACAATTGACTTCTAGATCAAATTATTTTGTAGTGTTAACTTTTGAAAAAAATTGTATTATTAATATTGTAGATCTCAACATTTAATATCATATATTTGATGGGCGTTACTCATATGTAAACTCTTTTTTTTTTTTAATTACAAATTTGACTAAAAGTGATAAACAGAAGGAATTTAGTATAATATTTAACTTAGGGCTTGTTTGATTAGGCTAGAAAAGGAAAATTAATTTCTTTTTCATGCTTAATTTTGGTGTTTGATTGCATTATTTTTCCATGGAATTCGTTTTCTTTCATTTTCTACGTACAACCATTTAAAACACATTTTTCACATTTTATTTTACTATGGTTTTGGTGGGAAAGCGTTCTCCATTTTTTTTTTTAAATTTTTTGACAATGGAAACATATTCTAAAGTCAATGGTAAAAAAAAATTATCCATTTAATTGACAATTTGCATGAAAAATAAAGCCAAACGAACGAAAAAATTTCAAACTTTTTTTTAAAACTTTTTGGCAATCCAAACAAATTTTAATATAAATTGTAAAAAATTTTATCTCAAAAAGTAACAATTTGCATGAAAAATAAAGTCAAACGGATTAGGTGAAAAATTATACCAATCAAACACCATTAATTACAATTCCATCTAAAAATAAATTTTAGGCAATTCAATTCTTTGTAATTCATTTTTTTTTCTACCCAAATTTCATCATTGCAATCAAACGCACCCTTATATAATTATTTCATACATCTCAAGTAGCACATATATTTATACATAAAGTATTTACAGAATAATATCGTTTCAATAAAAGATAGTTGTGGTTAAAAAGGAAAGAAAAAATGTTTATTTGTTGTCAGTAAGAGAGTTGAAAATTATCCAGTGGCTTAGGTAACAGACTACCAGGCAAAACCTATCATAGCCAGATCATTCAAGAACACTTGTTGTCGTTAGCTATTGGATCACTATTAACAATCAACCATTGACCGTCAATACTTGAAAAATAACCTTAATTATCACAACATTTTGAAAGCTCTTGGCCGTTACCAATATCATTTTATGACTATTATCAATGTCAACAAGAATCTACTTGCTCGATAGACAACCAATAATGACAATCGGCAATTGCCTAAGAGGATTATACACAACTCTCTTTTAGTGTACTACAATGTCAAATACAATTTTACATCTATACAATGTAACACACGAAAATTTAATGTAGCACGATAAAATATAGAGTAAAGTCAAACGAACACCTTGATTGACACCATGGTTGACACTCTCCTCACATATGGTGTAGGTCCTGCGGAAATAGAATAATATTTTTCTCTCCCATGTGAGAGGAGGATGTCAACCACGATGTCAATCAAGATGTTCGAGTAGCATGGTCCTTTTTAGAGTGTGTTGGGCTAGACCAAATGGAATCTTCTAAGGCACTTGGGTCAGAGGAAATCTGAAATTGATGATTGGCTTGGTATATATAAGAGACATATAGGTTGGAGGGAATCTTCCTAAGGCATTTGAGTAGGAGGGAATCTAGGTTTAAATAACTGACTTCTCTTTGTTCTATGGCATTTATATCGGAGGAAACCTTAACCTTATGTTTTATTTGTTGATCTCTCGATTGCAAATATTCTTTCAATCACATAGAGCTACGACCCCAAAAATTTCTCAATGAGTTAATGAAGGTGGGCTGTGATGGGTCCATGCCTCCTTCATTGCCCATACCGGTAAGTTGTGGGTCGCTCTGATCACTTATCGATTCCAACATGCACATATCAAAATGATTCTTGAGGTCTGTGTCTTCACATCAAAGAGTTGGTTCATAAAGTTGAAATGAGACAAGTCCTTAGCTTAACTATCTTGTCGAGGCTTTTGTAATATGATCATCTTGCGAAGTGAGGAATAGGTAAAACAATCATATCGAGTGCCAAAGCCTAAGTATTGCTGATCTCTTTTGAGCTCCGAGGCATTATGCCAAAGCGAATATCAAATTTTCATTATGTCGAAGTGTCATTTAAGACTTTTGTTATATGATCATTTTTCGAAGTGAGGAATAGTTAAAATGATCTTATTGGAAGGTGATGAAATCATGAGGTAGGATCTATAGTTGGCCTCCGGCTTCGACATCTATGATAATCACGATTCAAGGTTCGGAGGACTTATAGATGCCTCGATTGAACTATTGTAACGTGTGCAATTTAAAAATAAAAAATAAAAAATTGCTGTAATGTTAATTTTCAGTTTTAAGGTGCTCAAATTCGAGGCCTAAGATGAGCTAAAAAATATTCAACTCCTATCATTTCGAAAATCTTGTTGCATACTTCGAAATGAACTTTGAATCGCAAAATTTCAACCACTGTGGGGACCACACGGCCAGCCCAAAGTGGGCAGTCCACTTGACCAAATGGGCCACCATATTTCCTGAATATGCATTTTAGTCATTGGTCTCAACTTTCAATTTTATGCAATCAAGTCCTCAAACTTTTAACAACTTCCAACTGACTTTCAATTTTGAACATATAATTTTCCCCATGCCATATAATCTTCTGGGTCAAAATTCATTTAAGAATGCCTTAATTTATTTGACCAATCAACTAATTTTAGCCTTCTAAATTTATTTTCATTTCGAACATAAATAAAAGCAACTACAAATCTTAAAGAGCGTTACTAGTAATATATGTTCTTTCTTTGGGATTTTTCATTTTGCAAATTTTCAGAATGGCATTTGAATTCTATACTGATGCAGCCCTCTCGAAAAAGGTTCACGTTACTATTTTGGTTTGATTTATTATATTTTATTTTTTTGAAAATAAGTCCCTAAACCAAGTATAGACGGGCTCGGATTAGGGCATGGCTTTAACATGGTAGAGTTAGATTGTCGTATTCATTTGTACGTACAACCATAAAATAGTGACACTGTCTTTGTAAATGCGTCTCTATTGATCCCAACATTATGAAGAGCAATGCTTGTTGTACATCAATGTTGTGAGAATAGTGGCAATTGTCCCTTTGAACCGACTGGGTACTTTTTTTGTCCTTTGACCAATGTTTTCTTTATAAAAAAAAAAATTAAAAGCTATAAATATCAATTTTTCCCTTTTACCCTTAAGCCCTAAGACAATTATCAACCAACAGCTATCTCTAATTTCTCTCTCAACAGGAACGACTCTCTCAAACTCAAGGAAAAAATTGAACGATTCTCTCAAAATTCAACCTTCAAAATTCGAAACTTCAATAATTGAACGGAAAATTTCTGTAACCCATCTAATTTTGACGGCAACCGGTGTTCATTATCTGAGGAAATCTTCAAGGAGCGAGGAAATCTTCATTACCTGAAGATTAAGCAAAAATTCAAATTTTTTGAAGGTAATCTGTCTTACTTTATCGAAGAATTTGTTAATGGTTAGCTAAATTTTTGTGTATTATCCAAGTTTTGTGGACGGGTCCATCCAATTCTTTACGAGGAATTTCACTGCCAAATTTATTAGTTCAGATTCATATTTACGAGGAATTTCACTGTAGATTTACTGCTCTAATTGTTCAGGATTTCAGACTCCCTTTTTCAAATTTTTGTTCATGGATTCTAAATATCCTAGTATGGAAGTAAAAATGGAAGTATTGTACTTTAGTCGAACAAGAATCGACATGCTTTTTCTCAGGAATGTTGAGTTGTGATCTGATGTAAAATGTGGTTATTATAATCTATTGAAAAATGATTGGGAAGCTTTATTGGTTTTCAGTTTTTTTTTTTAAATTTGTTGCTTGCAACAGTTTTTGCAATCGTTTTGTTCCCATGGAAGTTCAATTCCTACAACTTTGTTTTTTATGATGTTGGTCATGGCTATGATA
Organism: Osmanthus fragrans; assembly: GCA_019395295.1. Taxonomy (NCBI): domain Eukaryota; kingdom Viridiplantae; phylum Streptophyta; class Magnoliopsida; order Lamiales; family Oleaceae; genus Osmanthus; species Osmanthus fragrans. The sequence continues at coordinate 37,227,996 of CM033341.1, read as the reverse complement.
TACAAAATTTTTACTCAATAATCTACTATAACAAAGTTACAAAGAGGAGATTCCAATGGAATCTTTTTATTTTTCAGAAGTCCTGAGAGACATGCCAAGGTTTTTTTGGTTTTTTTTTTTTCTGCCTTTTGATTTCATTGCTGGACAGCCTTTAAATAGTTATGTAAATGATATCTATCTTCCTGCATCAATTCGGTAGTGAGCCTGGTTGTCTTGGCTTAAAAGTTCAGACACTCCTAATTCTAAGGAGTTTAAGATTTATACTACTATGTGATTTATAGGGAAATAGTCCTGAAGCAACTTTAGTTATGACAGAAGAATTTTCTGTGGTAAGATGAGAGATCACTAATATTAATCCTCAAGTTGATGAGTTGCTTAATATAATTAAAACAAGCCAAGGCAAAAGGAGTATTACGAAGATAATAATGAGACTAATAAGAGTGTCAGTCTATTATAAGGCCACAACCAAATTTCACACCACAGAGCATATTTCTGGAAAGGCAGAGAAGACGGGTGGTATGGGTATGTAACACATTTAATTTCATTATCACTGGATGAAAAAAGTTGTAGTTGCAGTGTGCTTTGTTAAAGTAAAATTAAAAGGAGCTGCTCAACTGTGGTGGCATAGTAAATTAGTAAAGGAGATGGTTGGTTGCATATGACATGCAATTTAGTTGGATTGTTTCTGTTTTTTATTATATTTATTTGTCTCTCAGTGTTGCTAAATTGACTTGCACATATAATCTGATAGAGTGGAGGTGCGGACTGATTTATATTATGTGTTTCTCGGGTACACCGTACACTTGTTTGGCATATGAGCTTCTATAATATGATGGCCATGATTTGGGCAGCTCTATTTATTGTGTTTCTTAGAAATTATGTAGTTCTTCATTTTGGAGGTTTCTATATTTTGCATGGAGATTAAAAAAGAAGTGGTGCCTTGTTAGAGGAAATCGTGGGTTAATTTGCTATTTGGACAAGTTAAAGTAACATATTACTTAGAATTGAACAATGGAACTTTATTGTAGCCAAAACTTAGTGTGCTACAAGCACTTGGGACTTTTGCAGAACTTTTGAATTGTGATCAAGTGTGCATATACTGGGATAGTTTGCTCAATAGCTTTATTTTGGTGGTAGTTAAAGGTTTTACAAGATCAGAAACTAATTGCCACATTATTGAGAATGAACCAACAGACATTTGCTATGGTTGTGTATTAAAATAACTTGACGGCGAAGTGAAAGCATTTTCTGACTTAATAAAACATGTACATTGAGCATTAATTGGCAAACCCAGGTTTCATGTAGCAGTGCTCTTAATTGATGAAGTGCATTTATTGAATACTAGATGGGCATGACTTCCACCTATGTAATTTGTTCCATCTTTTACTTAAAACTGAAAATCTAATAATCTCGTACAATTTGCAGGATGGAGTACATATACAACATCGATGATCGATGTGATGCAAAGGTTACAACACGTTCTAACGTGTTGAATGTAGAGAAAGTATATGAAGCATTAGATAATGTCCATAAGGAGATGTTTTTGAAGTCGTGCTTTGGTAAGCTTTATGACATTAGGAACATGAAAATATCCGCTCAACTGATTCACAACCTATTATTACGACGGGTTGTATCCGTCAATGAGGAGGAATTATGGTTTTGTTTGGGCTCGGAAAAAGTTGTTCGTTTCTCCCTATACGAGTTTATGCTCATCACAGGATTAAGCCCTGCTAATGAAGCGGAGTATAAGAACCAAATAAATGAAGATGGTAGATTGAAAAATAAATATTTTCCAGCATCTAACAAGGTTACGCCTAAAGAATTAGAAATAGCATTTGAAAAAGAGATAGAAGATATGGATGACAAATACAAATTGGGTTTAGTGCTCATATATGAGACGGTGTTAAGGTCCAAAGAAAAAAATACATCTATAGATCTTCTCACCTTAGATATAGTTGATGATTTAGAGCTATTCAATAAATATCCATGGGGAACTAAAAGCTTCAAGTTTACGATACATGCATTCTTAAGAGTATCGAAGGATCCGAAGCCCAAATATTCTTTGTGGGGATTTCCACTAGCGATACAGGTAAATGCTCAAAACTTGTGATTTAGACATTGTTTCTATATGATTTTAAATATTTGTAAACAACTTATGCATTTAGGTGTGGGCGTTCGAGTCTATTCCACGAATAGCAAACATGTATCATGCTAGATTATCTGTCAATGGGCTACCGAGAATGTGCCGTTGGAAATCAACAGTTACTCCTAATTCCCATGATATTGCTGAAGTCTTGGATGACCCACAGGTGAATATATATTCTATATTGTAATTACTTTTGCACGTTACCTTAAACATTGCTAAATAGATTTTTTTTGTCAATTATTCAGCTACAAGTCCGTTGCTCATTGGCAGCTTCTCCCAATGAGACTGAACAAGAATACGTGAAAAACTTCGATCATGGAACTAGAAAAGAAGATCCAATCTTAGATGTTTATCTCTACGAGGACGGAGGATACCCAGATGCTAATGATGCAGCACTAGATGATAATTTAGATCTACCACGGAACCAAAGGGAAAGAGTTTCTCCGAATATACGTGAAGATGATGTATGTATATTTTTATTGTTAATTAATAATCTTTCTTATGATGAATTGGTGCTAAATATGTGCTCTTATTCCATTAGGTGCGAAGTCCGGAAACTGCTCCTGTACATCAGCGTTATGTTCCTACAAGTCAAAGACCTCCACGCAGCGGTCCAGCTTCTTGCGATCACGACGATATTTTGAGACAATTGTTGCACCACGTGGAGAGGTTATCCGAAAAATATGAAGAGATAAATAGGAAGGTCGATACTATAATGAATTGGATTAGACCGAGCGAACATCTCGATAGAGACCATTCATTTGGGAATGATGGAGTATTTGGGACTGAGGAAGATAACCATGAGGAGGTTGAGAGAGAGATGGAAGAAGGGCACACTGTGGGAGAGACTGGGGCAAGGGACGTTGTAGGGGATGCAGAGAGCACTGAGAGGGAGATTGGGGAGATAATGTCGAATTTATATTATAGGGGAGATAATGTCAAATTTTTTTGAAAAATGTTGGTTGTTTTAAACGACTCCAAACGTTTTCCTAAATAACTAGAGTTGTTTAAAGAATTTCAATTGTTCATCATTTATTTCGTTTAGATTCATAGTGCTCTACTAACAATAGTCAAGTATATCGTATTTTGATTCTAAGTTAATGACAAATAATCTTTAACCAATTATCTCGTGAAGCATTTAACAATTCTAAGATGGTATGTCAAACTTAAGGCAACAATATATAAAACAAGATTCCATCACAATATTAGCGTACGCAAAAAGTGATGACTTATAAATCAAAGGGTTGTCAACATGTATTTTCCCCCTTGACGACCCTAATATAGTATTAAGAAAGGGGCCCGAATAAGCTAAATCATAATGTATAACATTTAAAATCGTGTTTGGTTTGATTTCAAACTATTTCCTACAATCATATGTGACAAAAAACGAGCATATAATCAGAAAAAATGAGATGCAAATTAGAAAAACGACTTCAGTCGTTTCATGTAAACGACTGCAGTCGTGTTTTATAAAACGACCACTGTCGTTTTAAACGACTAAAGTCGTTTTCATAAAACGATTTTAGTCGTTTTAAACGACTGTAGTCATTTTTTAGGCCAACATTCATAAAAACCCATCTTTGGCATGAATTACTACAAAAACTAACAACATAAAATATAAATTGTAATAAGTAGAATCAATTTGCATTGTTATATAAATGACATGCGAACAAACAATATACTAATCATCCAATCTTCTATCAGCTAAAGGTCTCTGACTTGTACATGTTAGCCGGTTGTGTCCAATTGCGGCACACCTACTACATTTATGTCTTTTGGGAAACTCTCCAGTAGATGGAATTCTTGTTGTTTTAGTACGTCCACCTCGTCGTCGTACTAACGGCGGCAACACATTAACGAACCCAGAATGTTCAAGAATTTCCCAATCAACTTCATTTGGCACGGGAAAAATAGTATCACTATAAGCTAATCTCCAATATTCAACTGTATAATACAGAGAGCAGAACAAGTAAATTGAATAGCCACTCTTTTTCACCGCAGCAACTGCATGCTCGCACGGTAAATGTTCTAATTGAAACCGTCTACAAGTACAAGTTTTTTCTTCCAAGTTAACAGCAAAATTCATAGTGTCGTTCCTCACATCATACGTGAACTGATCGATCGGCTCGGCAACAAACTTCTTGGCTTTATCAACATTCTTACGCAGTTTCTCTTCAATTATTGGCGTTAAAGTACTTGTACAACTCTGTGCATTCCCACGCCTCTCATAAAACCATTTCTGCAACCTTTTTTCTAATACTCTCAATCAATGCAAGAATTGGATTCTGTCGATCTTTCTTAAATACTGAATTCAGTGACTCTGCATTGTTCGATGTCATGATATTGTAACGGTTCCCCTGAAAGTGCAACCTAGCCCAAGTATGAAAACGTGCTTTGACTAGATAATTCCATGCTCTAATATCAATTCTCTCGATTTCGCGCATATAATTTCCAAATTCTTCTAAAGTATATGCCTCTGCCGCTTTCTTAAAAAGTAGAAAAATCTCAGTTTTTCGAGTTACTGTCCTTAAGTTACCTTTTATATGATATATGCAATGACCATGATGGGCATTTTCATAGACAACTTGAACTCCATTGATAATACTTTGATGTCGATCAGATATAACAACAAGATCTTCGGTATCCCCCGTTACTTCCTTCAACTTCGTAAAAAACCAAGTCCATGATGCATCATTCTCAGAATCAACTATACCCCAAGCAAGAGGATAAATCTGAATATTTGCATCTTGACAAGTAGCAACAATCAGCGTACCTTTATATTTGCCAGTCAAAAATGTTCCATCAACAACAACTACCTTTCGCATTGAAGAGCGAAATCCACGAATGCAAGGTCCGAGAGCCATAAAAAAGTACTTGAAGCGGTTCTCACTGTCAATCTCTAAAGATAATGCTGTTCCAGAATTAATTATAGCTAAATTATGAGAATATAAGCCCAATTTAGCATAACTATCCTCAGGAGAACCTCTTAAAACTTCTAAAGCACATTCTCGTGACTTCTGTGCCCTCTGATAACTCATTTCTACCCCGAATTCTCGACGTACGTCATTAATGACGTCTGTGGCTCTATATACAGTGTTGGGATTTTGAAACTTAGGCATTATATGTCTTCCAACAACCCACGATCTTGCCTGTCTATGATCATTTCGACGAATACTCACAGAACAAGTATGTTCACGTGCATATTTACGAATTTGAAAGTAATCACAATTTTTGAATTTAGTTGCTCGCAAACGCCATTTGCAATTTTCATCTATGCAAACAATTGTATAGACTTCCTTATTTGATTTCTTCACTCTAAATTCAAAATTGTACTTCATTGCAAGCATGTGGACTTCCATCATAAGATCTTTTTTTGTGCTGAAAATTTGACGATCTTCTAAATCTGCATCTTCGAGAATCATATGTGACAAAAGAGTTGAAGCTACAAGGTGCTCATTAGTAAAAAGATTTTCTTCTCTATTGTTTTGAAGCATCTCGGATCCATGTGTAGAGAAAACAACAGTGTTACCATTTTCAGTAATATCCAGATCATTGTCTTGGGCTATCTCCAACTCATCCCAATTAAGATTCTCAGTCCGATCCACTTCTTCGTTATCATCTACTTGCATTTCACAATGAAGATTGTTGCCTTCATTTTGCATTTCACAATGAACTTCGTGGTCTCCCCCTTCATAAAATGAATCATTATCTTCTTCCTGTGGATAGTCAACTGGATCTTTGCTCACAAGGGTTACACAAATTGGACAATGAGATTCTTTTTTGTTGAGAGATAACAACCACTGCACTTGCTTCTTTGAAGTAATTTTAATTGGAACTGAAAATTGTCCATTACCAGGTAGAAGAAATCTCATCTCAATTCCATGTGAAGATGAATCAACTTTGCAAATGTTTAGCACTTCACAATATAGATCATGATATGAAGTATCGGAACATATTGGAACTCCTTCCAACATTTCATCACCCCCGCTTCGTTTCCATATCCATTTTCCTTCATCATTAATAAAATCACCAAAATAAAATATAGCAATCCATGTTGTTGAGTCCATATCTGTAATTAGAATAGTAAAGTTTTAGAAAGTTAGCAGATAATCAATTATAGTAATCTAAAGTAACTACAGTAAACGACTACGGTAGTTTTAAACGACTACAGTCATTTAAAACGTGAATTACGATCCTATAACTAAACATACGAGTTTCTGCTTTTCAAAACTCCAACAGATCGAAAAATTAATTCAAATACTTAACACAAATGGCAATGAATATATGTACAAATAAAAAGATTAAAAAGATTAAAAGTGAGAAGAATATCTTACCAATATGACATGTAGAAATATAAGGGTTTGTTCTTTGAATGTTCCTTTATGCTTTGAGTAAAATTAGATAAAAAAAAAAAAAAGAAGAACAAAGATTAAACTGGAAGAAGAAGAGAAGAAGAAAAAGAAAAGAAAAGAAAAGAAGAAGAAGAAGGGAAGAGAAGAAAGCTGGAACGGTTTATTTTTTTGAAAAATGGGTATTAAGGTCATTATTTATTAAGGGTATTTAAGATATTTTAACAATATGTGCAAGGATAATTTGGATATTTTAATCTAAAAGAGGCCTCAAAATTTTTTTTATAGTAAGTTAGGTCAAAAAAAGTTTTGGATGACTTGACCAGGCCTTTTATAAAATTACCCCATCAATGTTTGACAACATTGATGACAACCTCCTCATATGAAAGAGGACTCACAATTTTTTTATTCATGGTGGGCCCCTCCTCATGTGAGGAGGCTGTCATCAATGCTGTCAAGTATTGATGTACATGAAGAAAAATTCCATTATGAATATGGAGAAGTTTTACTGTATAAAGTTGATGATTAAAATTTTATGTTTCAAAAGTTGAAAATCAAATGGCTGAAACAAATAAATAAAAGTGAAAAAGGGGAACATTATTATCAATTAAGGGTTTACGATTTATGGTTTAGAGTTTATATATATTTATCTTGATTTTCCTCATCATTATTGAGAATAAAAATAAAATCTTTGTTTAGATTTCTTAAGAGGTGGCATTCTGCTGTAGGAAAACATCTTCATTATCTTTAACATACACTCTTTGTTGACCTCGGTTACCAGAGTGAGTGATGTGGCCAAAGGAAAACCTTGAAATGAAAATCAAATAAAAAGCTTTTAATAAAAATTAATAATAAAAAATAATTAATAAATCACGCATTAAGCGGTCAATTGCATTTAATATTGTGCTTAGTGCCAATGCGTGGCGTTTCACCTCACATTGCATCTCATAGACAGCCTTTTTATAGTACTGATAAAAAGTTGTTAGTGTTTAAAATGACATTACCTTCAAATTACACGAAATATGAGCTTTTATAGTGGAAGAAATGAAGTGATTATCGTTGGATGAAAGACGGATAGCCTTATCCTAATGATTGACGTGCCATCCCCTATGTGTCACTTTTGCAGTCATAAGTTCAAAAAGCATTTAATGAATCTATAAGTGGGCACCCCTTAACCTGTTTAACATTTGAAAAGTAGACGACGAGTTGACTGAAAGATGTTTGCTATAAAGAGATCACGTCAATCAATCATTCAAAAGACCTTGTACAGGAAAACATCTTGAAAATGGAATAAGATGCTCTAATGGGTAGTTACTTCGAAAATGAGTTATAGCGTATTGTAGCACCTCGCCTCAACTATGAAGGATTGGCCTCCACGTAATTCTTTGACTGAGGTGACAACATTACTTCGAATATCTCTATTTGATGGCCTTTGCTAGGCCAAGTAAGTTAATGATGTAGAGTGCGAGCACTTCTTGTTGGCTGCAACGTGACCAATAACTAGAATAAGTAAAAAGATTTTGTTTAAAAAAACCAATGCAATTTGACAGAAAGTCTATAAAGATGATTTGGTAAAACACGTAAATGGTCTAAAATTCCATCTAGATTAAGAGATTTTGTTGAACGTGCTCGCTCAAAAATTATAATCTAATTAGGTTTATGTTTTTAGAGAATTCGATTTTCTTTTTCCCTTCCCTTTTTCTTTTTTATTTTAGGATGAGTGGCACTAGATGATGAGTGAAATTAAATAAGTCTAAAGTTGCAATTTCAGTGGGGTTACATAGCATTACTCTTTTATGATAAATAAAATATAATAGGTGATACTATGTGGTTCAAATAATGAAATGCGATGGTCAATCGAGTGAAGACAACTCCTGCTATATTAGGTGACTTTTGCAATATGACTGTTGTTATGCTAGCCTAACCGACACTATGTTTGTTTGACTACCGTTAAGATAGCTCGACTATTGCAATGCTAATCTGACTACCACTACGTTGGCCTAGCTACTGCTATGCTAGATTGACCACTATATTACCCAAGTCGTCCGAACATCCTTCGAACTGATTGAAAACCGTTTGACGGTTATCTTTAAGTTCATTATCTATTTTGTAGATAAAGGTTAACCACTTAGCAAGTGGGTGAAAACCGTTTGGTGTGTGGGTGTGATGCATTGGACACGTGGATGATAATCACCTGATAGTTACACAATGCTATGCACTAATAAATACCTCATAGGCGTGCCACGTATGAAAACTCTCTTTTCTTTCCAAAAATATTTCTTCTGTCATTCTCTCGATGTTCTTTAAATCATTCGCCTACAAACAATCACTAGTTTGCACGCGCGAAGGTAAAACGGGGAAGGAAGCCTCGGCATCATTTTTTTTCACGTGTGTGATATGTATTATCATGACGGAGGTAAAACGGGGGAGGAAGCACAAGCCCATTAATTGACCTACTTTTGGATTATCATTTTAACAAAATTCTTTACTACTCTATAAATTCGATTTATACGCATTTTTTAAAAAATAAAGAAAAAAGAAAAAAATGCAACGTAAAAATGTAAAAGCGCTACATTTTAACGATAAATATTGACAAGAGTTAGAGGTGCTAGTGATGCTATGTGGTTCAAATAATGAAATGCAATGACCAATTGAGTGAAGACAACTTCCGCTATGTCACGTAACTTCTGCTATGATATGGACTGCTGCTATTTTAGCTTGATTGATGCTATACTTGTTTGATTATCGCTAAGATAGCTCGACTATTTTTATGCTAGTCTGACTATCGCAACGTCGGCCCGACTACTGCTACGTTAGATTGACCACTATTATCCAAATCGCCTGGACATCCTTGGAACCGATTGAAAACCGTTTCACGGTTATCATTAAGTCCACAATCTAATTTGTAGATGAAGGTTAACCACTTAGCAAGTGGGTGAAAACGGTTTGGTGTGTGGGCATGCTGTATTGGACACGTGGATGATAATCGTCTGACAATTACACGATGTCAGACACCTATAAATACTTCATAGGCTTACCAGTTATGAGAACTCTCTTTTCTTTCCAAAAATATATTTCTTTTGTCATTCTTTCACCATTCTTTAAATCATTCACCTACAAACAATTACTAATTCACACTTCGAAGGTAAAATGGGAAGGAAGCCCCAGCCTCCTCCATTTTATTTGCAGGATCATCAAAGTAGTAAAATACACTGTATTCCGTCCAAGAAACAGGATGTCGTATCTAAACTATTTCAATAGGCATTATTATTGGGCTGCAGACAGAACCCATTTTTTTTTCTATACATACAATAAATTTTAAATTGTATTCTCGGTTTTTGAACGAGGTATTATTTTTATTGCAAGCGTTTTATTTTTTACATTATTTTCTTGGTCTTTCAACAGAGTAAATTTTTGTTTTTATATTTTTAAAGATTAGAATTAATTCGGCTCCTTTTGGAAAGAATTTATATATAATTTAAATAAATAAGAATTAGTGGTGAATAAATTGTCAGTATTTATAGATTCATATATAATTTTGAAAATTAATTTGTCTATTTTTATATTTTTGCCTAAAGGAATACTAGTTGCACAGTGCTATTTTGGCTATTAATAATGAATTAAGGAAAAATATAAAAATATCGTAACAGATTGCACCGTTTGCAATTGTACTACACCTTTACAATTTTCTCTCTGAAACGCTTTCATTATTCGCCTCTTTCGCTCTATCTCCTTGTTTAATGTATTTCTCAGTTTCTCTTAAATTCTTAATCGTACAAGTAGTTCGATTCGATTTTTCAATTTTAATTTTGCGGTTTCAGTTTTTTTTTTCATGCTCTACTGATTTTGGCTCGTTCGATTTATATATATATATGATTTGTTATCTGTAGTTTATTTATTTGATTGTTTCGACACCTTTAAATGAGCGATGATATATGAATTTTCTTTGAAATAATTTACTTATCCCTTTTTTTTTTAACACACACACGTGTGTGTGTGAGTGCGCGTACGTTTCCTACTGAGTTATTTGTATAAACAATATAAATGTATCGAGAACAGGACGGAAACAAAATTCTTCAGGTGTTTCGAAGCTTAATAGTTACAGGAGTCCGCTGGCAAATTTGTAAGGCACGATGAAACCAAACTGTAGCTGATCATCAGAAAAAAAAAATTAGCCCCTAATTGATTTTTCAAAATATTTTTTTCCCCACACTCATCTTAAACCACTCATTCTTCAAAAAAAAAAAAAATCACTTTTCACAAAATCACTTCTCAAGAAATCAATTTCACACAAAGGCTTATTGTGCTTTTAATAAACTTTTAAGTATAAGGCCTTCCTAATTTAAGCAGGGCAGAATCTTTTTCGATAATATCTTTGGATGTTTTGATTATAAAGCATAGCCCTGAAAATAATAATAATGGACTTGCTGAATCTTTCACCTTGAGGTGATGTTTTTTCGTGGATTTGTGAATTATCTGAATTGTTATTAATATTTGTGGACTTTGAATGAATTGGTGGCATGTAGATGTCTATTTGAGTGTAGATTGGCAAGCAGAATCTCACGATTCTAATTTTGAGAATTTACTACAGTTGTCTGTATGATTTTGTCAATGATGATTAAGGTTTTTCATTTGTTAGTTTCGGTGGTCTTCCTAAATATCATTGCCTTGTTTCTCATTCTCCAATGTTTTCTAGTCTTGTATTCGTTACTGTCTGTGAAATTTAAATCCTTTTTTAGGTTTCTAGATAAGCAGTCAATTAATGGTGAGAATGTTTTACAAAATCGATTTCAAACTGGGTGCTTAGTCAAATAAGGGCTAACAACAGGATACAAGGGCCAGTCCAAATAAGGGCCCACAACAGTGCATTACCTCAAAGATATGGAGATCGATTAGTTCATGAATACAACCCTTTACCTCAAAGACAAGGAGATGGATTAGTTCATGAATACAACCCTTTACTTATCTACATGCGTGTTGTTGAAACGTAGCCACATAGGTATAAGAAAAATTATATTTGATTGCTAGCAAAAATTTTAGCACTTTTACCTCAATCAAACTCTCTCTCTCTCTCTCTCGTCTTGAATGTGTACCTTTTATAGTACATTCCTGTCATGGCGTAATATCTGCTGTGTTTTTGTCTTCAAATCTTCACAAAATTGTGTTATGCATTGCATCCCTGTGCTTTGCACTTCATGACTCGTCGTAGATTCTCAGAGTTTGGGAATCCTCAGTCTTGATAAGGCAGTTATTGGACATCCAAGGGATATGCCCGAATCATTTGCAACTGGAAAAGGCATTGCAGATATTTATCTTTAATGGCTTTGAGTTGTTATTTGACTGGGTTGATCTTATATTTCTCTGCGCCCTGAACAGTAGGTTTTTTTTTTTCTTTTTTTCTCCAGTTGTGCTACATGTACTGATGTACATCACAACTTACAAATTTTTTTATCAACAGATGATCTGCCGAGATATGATTGAGTCAAAATTTCATCAACCAACTAAAAAAAAAAATTCGCCCACTTTCTTTTTGCCACATCACCAATCTGTAAAAGAATTTGTAAATGGTGATGTGCAATAAGCATTTTCCTTTTTTTCTTCCCACCTTCCCTTTTATTTTACTGCACTTTGTGATCTTTGGCTCTGGAAGGGAGAATATAGGTGGGATCGATTTACTGTAGTTCAAAAATATTATGGCTATGAGTTTCTGGTTCATCTCTCAATGTTCTCTCTTCTCACATGTTTTCTTGCTGTCGTTTTTGCTTTCTCACATCTGCACACAGAGTCAACCCCTTGAAGGTGACTGTATATGTAGCTGTACAGGCAGCTGTTCCATTTTTAATGTTTGTGCCGTTGCCCATTTCAGCTTTTTGTCAGTTGTTACTTTGCCATGTGTCATTCCCCAATTTATGTTTAATGTGTGTGCACATTATATATTGTATTTTCACATGCATGTTCTTATTAGAATTTCATTTTCAGCTTCCTTTCTCTATCTTACAGTGATGGCGGATGGTCATGAAACTGATAAGAACATTGAGATATGGAAAATCAAGAAGCTCATTAAGTCATTGGAAGCTGCTCGAGGCAATGGTACCAGTATGATTTCCCTTATCATGCCTCCACGTGATCAAATATCTCGTGTTGCAAAGATGCTTGGAGATGAGTATGGGACTGCATCTAACATCAAAAGCAGAGTGAATCGTCAATCTGTTTTAGGTGCAATTACATCTGCTCAGCAGAGACTGAAATTGTACAACAAGGTTCCTCCAAATGGGCTCGTGTTTTACATTGGAACCATTATAACTGAAGATGGGAAGGAAAAGAAAGTCACCATTGACTTCGAACCCTTCAAGCCCATAAATGCATCCCTCTACCTCTGTGACAACAAGTTCCACACTGAAGCATTGAATGAACTTTTAGAGTCTGACGACAAGTTTGGTTTTATTATTATGGATGGAAATGGGACCCTATTTGGGACATTGAGTGGCAACACAAGGGAGGTTCTTCACAAATTCTCTGTCGACCTTCCTAAGAAACATGGAAGAGGAGGGCAATCGGCTTTGCGGTTTGCACGTCTGCGAATGGAAAAGCGCCACAACTATGTGAGGAAGACCGCAGAACTTGCGACTCAATATTACGTCAATCCTGCCACCAGCCAGCCCAATGTGTCAGGACTCATACTTGCTGGATCAGCTGATTTCAAGACTGAGCTCAGTCAATCTGATATGTTTGATCCTCGTCTTCAGGCAAAGATTTTGAATGTAGTGGATGTTTCGTATGGAGGGGAAAATGGCTTCAACCAGGCAATTGAACTGTCGGCTGAGATCTTATCCAATGTGAAATTTATACAAGAGAAGCGCTTAATAGGCAAGTACTTTGAAGAGATCAGCCAGGATACAGGCAAGTATGTTTTTGGTGTTGATGACACATTGAAAGTTCTGGAAATGGGTGCTGTCGAAACGCTCATAGTGTGGGAAAATCTGGGTACGGTTAGGTATGAGCTAAAGAATAGCTCTACTGGTGAAATTATCATTAAACACTTGAACAAGGAGCAGGAGGCTGATCAGAGTAATTTCCGGGATCTGGACACAAATGCAGAATTGGAGGTTCAGGTTAAGATGCCATTGCTTGAGTGGTTTGCAGAGGAGTACAGACAGTTCGGTTGTAGCCTCGAGTTTGTCACCAACAAATCACAAGAGGGATCTCAGTTTTGCAGAGGTTTTGGAGGAATTGGAGGAATCCTCCGTTACCAGGTGGATGTTCGAGCTTTTGATGATCTTTCTGATGATGGAGAGGTTAATGACGATTCTGAATAGCAATCAATCAACCTTTCAAACTCCGGGGCGGGGGTTGAGCGGAAAACCTGCACCGGTACGCAAGGGCTCGGCCCTCACTGTACCACTCATCAAGTGCTGAAGAGAATTTAATTGTTGTTGAGGTCAGTAGCATGAGAGAAATTTTAAATTACCATGATTCCTGTTGCTTTTAGTTTTGCTCTCTTCATGTCTGTTTTATGTGCATGTTGGCCTAGTTCAAAAATTGGGGGAAGTTACTTTTAAACAACATTTTTTCTTCCAAACATGTTTTAATAATTTTTTCCCCTTAATTTCTACGTAAAAAAAGTTACTTATTTCTAATTTTGATCAATATAAAAAATTACTTTTTTTTAATCTTACTCCTTTAATTGAAAGTACGCTTCTCAAGCTTGGGCAAACATGCTCTACACCATTTGGCAGTAAAGTCAATGTGTTCACTTTTGTTCTCTCTCCTTCAATCAAGAATTGTGCAGCACTGGTGGATAAACTATCTGGAGAAGGATAGACTGGCATAATTCTCTTCAAGTGTCGGGAGAGGAGGCAACATGAAGATTTCGAACTTTGCTAATTAGATGGAAGACCAAGTTCATTTGTTCCACCAATGGCATTTTAGGAACTGTGCATATACTCACCCGTTGTTTGGCAATATGGATCTTTATGATTTTACTCTCTGAAAAGAAACCTATGTGCATCAAGAAGTTTTAAGATATTTGTTAAAAGTCATGTTTAACTGTTTAAGCAGTGTGTGTGTGAAACTTGGTACTCTACTATGTAGTGTCGCGACTTGGGTATTTGAAAGGTGTCCCTTGCGGATTGGACCAGGTTATAAATCTTGTACCATGGTATTCTTATATATGTTTGATTTAATGTGTGTTATTAAAATAGATTTGTATGCGTGCATATTTTTTTACTATTTTGGGTTTCTGAACTATTTCACATTCTTGATATCTGATGCTTGATCGGGTATATCGGATTTGTGAATTGTTGATTGCACTTCATGTCAGTTCCCTTCTGCAGTGCCACCCTATCCCCTTACCTACCACCACCACCATTCCCGGCACCATGTCTACACGGAAGTATCCTGGTAACTAGAACCATCGTCGCCACTCCAGACACTGCTGCCATAGCACAATATCAGCCAATGTGCATCTCATCGTCTCACCAGTAAATGTCCTCGACCCACTTATTTGTGCCACCACTAGAACACCCAAAGTTTTCCATTATCGTGTAATGCTCCTCATTTTCCATCTTTGATAGAGGGTCCGTTTGACATGACTTTTATTTATTGTAGAAGAGCTTTTGGATGAAACTATTTTTATTTTTGTTTGAAAATCAATTCCTAAAAGAGTTTCTTATTTTGGAAATTCTCTAAAATTCTTCTAACTAAAAGAAACATTAGCGTAAAATTAGTCAATCGGGTCCAAAATTAGTTTTTTGGTCTCAAAAGTTTCTTTTGCCTTTTCTAAAGCTATGCCAAACGTGCCCAGAATCACACTAGTTTGTCTTTTTGCAGCCTCCTGTCTTCGTTAGTATACCTATCTCATGATATTTGTGAAAAATTTCTTTGGGTATGAAATTATGAACAAACTGTTTATGATTAGTCTGAGAAATGTAAAGATAGTCAGGTTATCACGCCGCTTATGCCATTATGTGAGAAACCATTAGTTCTGCGAACGTCTATATACTGGATTATATATAAGTATATAACTAACTTTCTTCCTTCAATAAAATAAAATAAAATAAACATTTGAAGAAACTTGATTCTTACTGAAGTTTGTTTGAGCCTTGTTTTTGAGGGAGTAAATTTTGTAATAATGATTTTTGGAGAATACGTGGTTAAAAAACATGATTTTTTTTTTGGATTTACGTGTAAATTTATTTATTGATATTATACAATTAAAAATAAGTTTGAGAAAAAGCAATTTTTAAAGGATAAGGCTAGGGGTGGCAATAAAACCCGAAAACTTGGATGGCCCGGGCTCGAAAAAAGCCCGGCCCGGCCCTGCCCGTGTTTAGCTCCTATTTATAAAAAAAAAAAAATTAAAAAGTTTGAAAAAAAATTGCTAGCATGCACGCAAGCTGCTGCTTGCGTGGACGCAGAAAAAAAAATTTGAATTTTTTTTTAAAAATCACATCTGAATTGTCTTATCAAAAATTTGAATTTGAAAATTAAAACGGATATATTTTTGTCTATAAATACGAGAAAAATTTTACAATTTCATATCAATCTATCTCTAATCCCTCTACGCAATATTCAATATTCTACTCTCCAATTTCTTAACTTTGATTTTCAATTTAAACATTTGGTTGTGTTATTCAGTTTCTTTTATTCTATTATTAAATATTCCTTACTATAAGTATAATACTTACACATGAATTTTACTAGCGATGAAATTAATCAGTTTAAAGGTAGTTCGAGCACTCCATTGGGGTACGATGCATTTCAAAATGTTCCAATTAATTTGGAAGATATCGAAGATGAGGAAGTAGTCGAGATTAAAAGGTCGAAAAAAGATTCTGAGGAATGTTGGCAACATATGACTCGGAAAAAAGTTGGGGTTGAAAATGGAGTTGATATTTAGAAAGCATGTTACAATTATTGTGGTAAAGAACTTAGTTGGAAGCCCAGTTCGAGCACATCGCATTTAAATAGGTATATATTAAGAAGTTGTAAAGTGAAACCAACCGGTCTTGACCTGAAACAGACCGAACTAACATTTACCGGTTCCAATTCTACCCTTTCCACTTTTGTATATTCACATAAAAGATTTCATGAAAGAATGGATGTATACGTGGCTGTAGCAGAGATGCCGCTAACGATGATCGAGTCAGAACACTTTACTCGTCTTGTGCAGAATTATCTCCAACCCAGGTATCGTTCTTATTGTAGAAATACTATTCGTTCGGATGCTATAAAATTATATAACAAACGAAAACAAACTGCTATTGAAAGTATAAAATTTTTTAATTGTATTATATCATTTACCATTGATTTATGGACTGGTATTAATAAAAAAAGTTATATTGCTGCTACAGCACATTGATAACCTATGAATTATGCATAAAAAGATTATTGCATTCAGATGTGTAGACTATCCTCATAATGCGACTAACATATACATGGTTTTAAAAGATATTATACAAGAATATGGTATGCAAGAAATGTTTCGAAGTTTTACTTTTGATAATGCTAGTGTAAATAAAGTTGTTGTCGACAAATTTATTGATGATATGAACCCTATGTTTGGAGGTTTATTTTTTCATCAACGTTGTGTATGTCACATTATCAATTTGATTGTAAAAAATGGATTGACACATATAAAATCACATTTAGATAAAATTAGGCAAACAATTAATTTTATCTCTATATCACCAGCAAGAAAACAAGTATTTAACAGTTTATGTGCAGAATATGGATTAGAAGAGAAATCATTTGTCACTGATGTATCACATAGATGGAACTCTACATATCTTATGTTACACTCATGTGAAAATATGATAAAGTTATTTCAATGTATTATAATGGTAGGCATACATATGAATCCGAACATAATTTGGAAGATTGAGAATGGTCTCTCGCATTTCTCGTGAAAAAATTCTTAAAACCTTTTTTCGATGCCACAAAGAAATGTAGCGGTGTTTATTACCCTACATCTTCACTTGTTTTACACCATTTTTTCTATATTTCACAAGCATTTCAAAAACATAGGAATTTGCTAATTTTTGTTGATGTAATTTATTTTATGGAGTTAAAATTTCGTAAATATTGGGAGGAATTACCCTCTTTATTTTTATTAGCTTCGATGATAGACCATCGACTTAATTTAATTGGCACACAAACTATTATAAAGGGAATTTCAAATTTCATGAATGTAGAATTATCACATGCGCATATAGAATCTATGTTATGTGAAATGTATAACTATTACTCTGAAAAAGATGATCAGCGTAGTTCTACTTTCCAAAGTTCTTTTTCAATAAATATTTCAACAAATGTAGACAGTTTATGGAGTTTTTTAGAGACCAATATTAGTGTTCCCTCATTTAGTTCTAATTCGTCAATATCTAGAGCAATAGATATCAGTGGTACAAATTTTGAAATTCTCTCCGAGTTAGTTAGATATATGCATGTGGACATTAGTGGTATGTTATAACCACAAGAACTACAAGAATTTAGTCTTTTATCATGGTGGAAGTCTAACGAAAGGCAATATTCGATTGTATCAAAAATTGATCGCGATCTACTAACACCTCCGGTGTCTACGGTAGCATCGGAGGGTGCATTTAGTTTAGGTGGTCGAATTTTATGTGACGAACGATCAAGACTAAAAGAAAATATATTGGAGGCTTTAATATATTTGAAGGATTGGGAATGTGCGAAATTACGTCTTCAAGACAAGTTGACAGTATAATGGCCGAAGAGTTGCAGCAGATTCAAGCATAAGATATTGTAAGTTTTTAAATTGATTAGTTTAAAAAAAAAATACGTAATTTATAAATAAAAAATTCAAGAAAAATTGTACACGTAATATTTTATTCGTGTACAATTTTAACTCCGCCTACATAATTGTAGCCGGTCTCAAACCCGGATAAATGAGGAGGGTTTTAACTTTTATAATTAATTTAATTTATAAATTTTTTAAGTAAAAAATGTAAATTAAAAAAAAAAAAAAAATTCGAGCCGAGCTTGGTTATTGTAATATTTAATTATAATTATAGTTAAGTATTTAATTTAAATGTTTATTTTGTATTTAATTATTTATTGTAATTGGTTAAGTAATATTTAATTGTTTAATTATTATGTAATTATATATATGAATTGGTTAAGTAATATTTAATTAAAATAATTTATTTAGTATTTAATTTAATTGTTTATTTAATAGTTCATTATTTTTTTTATGAATTGGATATGTAATATTTAGTTATTTATATATTATTTAATTATAATTAGGTAGTTAATATTTAATTAAGTAAAAAAATGTATATTTTACAAAAAAAAAAATAATAATAATTTAACCCTAGCCGGCTCGGCCCGGGCCAAGCCACTTTTTTGGCTGGACTTTGCCCGACTCGGCTCGGGCCCAAAAAAGTCCGGCAAAAAAAAACTCGAGTCGAGTCCGAAATTTTTTCCCCAGGTTCGAGCCCAGCCCGACCCGTTGCCATAGCTAGATAAGGCTCAAACATGGGCTAAATGTTCCGATCTCCTTTGAAGCCCATGAATTACGCTTGGTAACCATCTACAAATACATTCCATACTTTTTCGAACTATTCAATCTTATCACGAAAGATTATCAAATACTCTAATTCAAATTTTGTCTACAACAACGCACGTCAACTACAAGTATCAAAAACAAGTTACAATTTGCTTAGAGATGACAATCAAATTCACGATGATACTCGAATATGGAATTCTGATTATTGCACTGCTTCTGGGATTTTTCAGATCCAAATAATCCTGAAAATGATCATGAAAAAATATCTAGTTATATTCTGCAGAAATATGACAAAAATGTCATAAATATGCTATTATGTTTCAGGATGGATCCTCCTACTGATAAATTTGACTTACTTATTTGATAAATAATCGTGATATTTAATTTAAGTCAATCCAACGCTACTTGAGATCCATAAGATATTGAGCGTTGGATTGATTTAAATTAAATGTCACGATTATTTGTCAAATAAATATGTCAAATTTATGAGTAGGAGGATCCGTCCCGATTATATTTTGCTATTAAGTTACATGCCTAAATAATGTTAACAAAATATTCTGGTACCATGTTCAAGTAAGATCAAGTGATAATGTTTTGCATCAATCAAAATAATATATGACGTAACACATAGCTTACGCATGAGAAAGAACATAAGATGATCAAAGTACTTTGTTGATTTCTGTAAATACAAACATTGTATGTGCAAGTGTGAAGTGTCAAAATGTTTGATTATAGTTAGAAACATACGAATATTTGAGTTAATACTTTTGATTTTTACTGCTCTTTCTTTTGATATTTTAATTTGATATGTTTCATCTAAGATATGCCTAACCATCTTTCTAGAATATGGATCTCTTTTTTCTAGTACATTGGCATTTTTAGTTGATTTTCTTTGCACCGTGAAGATGGATGGTGCGAAGTGGGAACTTCAAAGAAAATTTGCAAAAGGAAGCCTCATGGCTAAACATGCTAAAAGGAGTACTACTATTCATAAAATGGTGTTTACTGGTCAACGGTTCTATATCATTTAGATGACATTAATTGATTTGTCCTTGTTGGGTTTTGATACCCAATAAATTTGGGTGATGATACAAAATCGATGTTGGATAAGTTATATCGACATCTTAGTAATGACTCGACTCGAAAATAATTCGGGACCACTAAAAGCAACTTAATTGAGTTAATGTTGTTCGTGGTCCAACACTCGTGGATGGTCCAAGTTATTGAGTTGGATAGTGATATTAGTTAGCCCATTTAGTGATTTGTTTGGCCCAATTAAATGACCTAACTAATGCTTTATATTTTGTGTTTCTTTTAGCCGTGTAGTGTGTGTGGTGATTGTGAAAGAGATGAGAGAAGAGAGGCAGTCGTGAGAGAGGGAAAGGGCAGTCGTGTTTGGGGTGGTTTCTTAGTGATTTTTCAACCATTACTTTCTCTTCTCATTTCCTTCCTGTGTGGCTTGCAAATTACCATCACCAAGTGTCTCCTTTGTGGGGATGAAAGTTTGTGGCAACCTGAGTGTTAAGTTGTGGGTCGGAGCTTCCTCGGTTGGTGTTCATTTGATTGATTAAATTGAGTTCGAATCAAGATTTCTTGAAAGTTTTTGCGACAATTCTGTTAATTTAATATGATAATTAAGACGACAAAATACATGATGTAATGTTGATAAAGATTACTAGTAGATGACCTGTCTATTTTTGACAAGCAGGCCGATGGAGTAGAAGAAATATCTTACTTTGGTAACATTTTGCTTAAATATAATATCCATAAAATGCACAAATATCGTGTGCTAGTGGGGCTATTAAGGCATGTCAATTTCAAAACAAGCAACATTCAAACAAACTTTTTTTTTTTTTTTTAATCAAAAAATCACGAGGTACAAGTGCTAATTGCACAGAAATTCCGTGCACTTTGAAAGTTAAAGCGCCACGTATACACTGTTGTCTCTAGCAGCGACAACGTTTACATCCTGAAGTCGGATAACTTTATGCACTGGATCCCCTATTTTACCCCCCAGATTTAACAAAAGTCCCTGTAAATTCTGGGACAAAGTATAACAAACGTGACGTGAGAGACCGGTTGTTGTTCAGGTGAGGGTATGATGGTCATTTTAACTGACACGTTTAGCTTCCCTGTTTTAATTGAACAAAAATGATATTCACACCTGGAGACAGTGATACACACGCGGGGACAATATTTATTACATATATACGAATATTATTTTTATAATAGTTAGAATACACAATTCTGTTTGGGACGAGCAAGCCGGTTCGATGTTATTTAGTGGGTTTTATTTATTTATTTGAATACAGTTGAATCCGCTCGAAAAATTAATAAGTAAGATGATATTGAAGTGATTTTTTAAAATTTAAGACAATAAAATAATAAACGAAATATTATAGAAAATAATGATCTAACTTTTAGAGTGTAGAATAAATATTTTAAGATAACCACAGGTCCACAACATAAATATTAACAAACTTAACAATATTAACTAACTTAATAATATTAACAAACATAAATATTCTTCTCTCATATATAGAAATAGAAAAATTATACATAAATGTCAATTTACATTTGGATCTTGGTCTTCTTTCATTTCTTTGCGATAAGAATTTCGAACAAAACAACGAGCCAAATGCAACCGATTCACAAATATCAGTGCTACAATATATTTCTTCATTTGAGTTAAAATAAATATGTTATTAAGCAGACAAATTATTAGTGTATGTTTGATTGACATTATTTTTCATGAAAAATGTAATTTTTTTCATCCAAATTCTTACTTTTAGGATGTTTGATTGACAAATTTTCCATGAAAAATGTTTTTTCAACTTTTGGTCACGTAACCATTTTTTCCTCCAAAACAAGGAAAATGTTTTTTTTAGAAAAATGTGTTTTTATTTTCTAAATAATTCATTCTCTCTTCCTCTCTCGTCTATCCCCTTTCTTTCTCATTTACACACCAATAACAAGTGGACGAGTATAATATTTTTAAAGTCGAAAACTAAATAAAGCAAACACATTTAATTAATAATTTTCATAAAAATAAGTTAAAGCCAATTCAATTGCCTATACATTTTTTTTCGTTCCATACAACTTTAATGTTTGCAATCATAAACACCATTAATTTCATACAATTTATATTTGGGTTAATTTCACAAATGGTCATTGAATTTACATAAAAAATAATAAAACGGTCACTGAATTACAAAAGTTGCACAAACGGTCATTGAATTTTCTAGTGGTTTCACAAATGGTCACTGGAGGATCAAATACATTCATTTCTCAGCCCGCCACCTTTGGACCACCATAACTCCAATTTCGGGATACGTTGGTCATCGACCAACATACCATCTTGAAATCTTCAATGCCCTCTTCACAACTCATCCAACCACTGGTTGTAACTTGTCGCAATTGACCGAAAAATCGCTCCAAAGTCGGTACGTGAGCAGCGAACGCACCGACACTGAGATCCACGGTGGAGGACCGTCACCATTCGATTCTACTCATCAAAGCGAAGAAGAAGAACATATGGATTATCATCAATTTTCCTCAAATCAGCCATTTTTTTGTGTTTTTTTCCGGCGAGTTCACTGTGCGCGCGTAGTCGACTTTGGAGCAATTTTTCAGCCAATTTCAACTGGGTTACGGCTAGTGGTTGGGTGGGTTGTGAAGAGGGCATTGAGGGCTTCAACATGGTATGTTGGTCGATGGACAACGTATCCCGAGATTGAAGTTATGATGGTCCAAAGGTAACGGATTAAGAAAGGAATATGTTTGGTCCTCCAGTGACCATTTGTGAAATCACTAGAAAATTCAGTGACCGTTTTGTTATTTTGATATAAATTCAGTGACTATTTGTGAAATTAACCCATTTATATTTAGGGCTTGATTGATTGACAAAAGTAAAAATACAAATCAATTCTATGTAAATTGAAAAATAAAAATTCACTCAAACTATAGGAAATAAATTTATATGAAATTGGTTGAAAATAAGCTTTAAATTGTTGTATTTTAAAATTCGAATTTTATTTTATTTTCACTTTCATATCAAACAGTCAAATGGAATTTGAATTTATCTAACGTGATATTATTTTTATGAAATTCAATTCTATCTAAGGGACATGGGCATTTCAATCGCCAACAGGCGCGTGAAGAAGCTTTATTCTGCTTGCAACCATGTCTACAAGACGGTTTATGACGACCACTCAGCGTTTCCGTAATTTTCTTAAAAAACAAGGGCATATTTGTTAGAATCTAAAAACCCCTGGGGCCCACCCTCATTTCTTTCTCACTCCCACTGTCCCACACACAGACGGCACTCCCACCCCCTATGAATTTTCTCCCAATCCCAAAGCTACGTACAGAGCACTTCCTCACCAGCAACGTCGGCCTCCGCCACCCATATGGATCCCTCGATTTGGCGCGCCACCGCCGGCGCCGCCGTCCAAATCCCTACTGTTGATTCCCGCGTCTACTACTTCCCACAAGGCCACCTGGAACACTCCTCCCCAGTCAAAAACAACAATATTTTGCTTAAAACCCATTTGATTTCCTGCCAAGTCCTCGCCGTTTCGTTACTTTATGACCCTTCCTTCGACCAACCATTCGCCAAACTCCGCCTGCTTCCCCTCCAGTCACATGGGCAGCACGTGATTACGGAGAATGTTGAGAAAAGGGAAACGGACGAAAGCGATGTGGTTTCGTTCGCGAAGATTTTGACGCCGTCAGATGCGAATAACGGTGGGGGATTCTCTGTTCCCAGATTCTGCGCCGACTTGATTTTCCCCCCGCTCGATTTCTCGGCCGAACCTCCCGTTCGGAATCTTGTTATTAAGGACAGTCAGAACAATGCATGGGAGTTTCGGCACATTTACCGAGGTACGCCGCGCCGACATTTGCTCACTACTGGCTGGAGCCGGTTTGTCAACAGCAAGCGGCTTGCTGCGGGAGATTCGGTTGTTTTTATGCGGAAAAAATCAACCGGCGAATTGTTTGTCGGGATTAGGCGCGCGGTTCGGGAGATTGTTAGCGTTTGGAATTATCCAGTGGCTGTGGAAAACTCGACAGTGAAAAGTGAGTACGGTAATAATTGCAATGGTGGTGATGGGAAGGAGAAAGAGGTTATAGAAGCAATTGAGACGGCAGAGAAGGGGATGGCGTTTGAGGTTGTGTATTATCCGAGAATGGGGATTCCAGATTTTGTAGTGAGCGCGGAGAAAGTGGTGGACTCGCTTAGTTTCTGCTGGAGCGCAGGCATGCGTGTTAAGATGGCAGTGGAGACTGAGGATTCCTCACGTACGACTTGGTTCCAGGGCACTATTTCGTCCACGACTTCCTCCAGTGGAGTGCCGGGGGGTGATTCTCCCTGGCGCATGCTTGAGGTATGTTTACTTTTTGGCGCATGCTTGCTGATTGTCATGTTGATTAGAGTTGGTTTTCTTTTAATTTCTAATGATAATGTTGTATGGAATGGTTAACCTGGTCTAATGTTTGAATTCGTTCCTCTGATGAAGAATAGTAGTGTTTGTTTTATGGGAGATCAAGTGGTAATTCTGTACACTGATTTGATTGGATGTGGTATAATGGTGAAGAATTTCATTGTTTGTTTATTGTTGTTCAAGTGGTAATTTTGTATGTTTAATTTGGTCGGATGCTATTACACGCAATTTGGTCTGGGAATTGTCTTAAGCAAGATGTTGAGGGGCTTGCGATCCTTATCAGGTTGTCCGTATCAGAAGTATCAAAAAGCCTCCTCAGCAAGCAAAGCAACCTAATCTCTTCAAAGCTGAGAAACCCATTCATTGAAATGTACTTCTTTGATGAGACGCATGTTGTTGCCTCTGAAATATATGCCGCCCCTTCACTGTCTTTCTTTTTAGAGGGATTATAGTACGCCCCTCCTCTGAGAAAGCAGCAATCATTAGGATTTCCCTAATCCTCCCTTCCCAAAAGGAAGACAGCTAGGCTATAGTGTACTAGACTGGACATGAGTTATGTTATTGATCTGTTCCATGTTGATTGGAGTTGGTTTTCTTGAATTTGTAATGATAATATTGTATGACATGCTTAACCTGGTCTGATGTTAGAATTTGGACTTCTGGCGAAGAATATCAATTTTTATTTTATGGAAGAGCAAGTGGTAATTCAGCACACTGGAATTGATTGGATGTTGTTGTATAACGGCGAAGAATTTTTTGTTTGTTTATTGTAGTTCAAGTGGTAATTTTTTATGTTTGATTAGGTTGGATGCTGCAAGATGCAATTGGGTCTGGGCATTGTCTTAAGCAAGATGTCTAGGGCCTTGTGATCCTTATCAGTTTATTATGAACCCTCCCAACTTAGCAAGCGAAGAAACCTAGCCGCTTTAAAGCTGAGATAACCCATTCATTTAAATTCACTTCTAGGATCCTGGTGATGGGGCACGCGTCATTGCCTCTGAAGTCCCTTCACCGTCCTTTCTATCTCTTTCTTTTTGGAGGGATTATAGGATTGCCTTCCTCAGAGAAAGTTGCCATCATTAGGATTTCCTTAAATCTTCCCTTCCCGAAAGGAAGATTGTATTTATTGGGACAGCTAGGAGATAGTGTACTGGACTGGACATTGAGTTATTATTTTATTGATCTGTTGCCATGTTGATTGGAGTTGGTTTTTTTGAATTTGTAGTTAATGTAGCATGGCATGCTTAACCGGCTCTGATGCTAGATTTTGGACATCTGGTTACGAGAATATCAGTGTTTATTTTATGGGAGATCAAGTGGTGAATCTGTATACTCGATCAGATTGGATGCTGTATAATCATGAAGAATTTGAAAGTTACTTTTATTGTAGTGCAAGTGGTAATGTTGTATGATTTGGTCAGGTGCTATAATATGGAAAACAAGTATAGCGTAACGGTTTATGCTTGATTCGACCAGACTCTATCATGCTATATTATTGCTAACAATGTCGTCGTTGGTTTTGTTGAAGGGTCAATTAATATTCATGATTGCTTGGATGTAAATTTTTAACGTATAAAGTTGGCATTTCTTTTCTTGGCAACTTTTGTGGATAATGAGGTAACTTTTGTGGATAATGACGACGTAAGTTGGAATTTTGTAGATCAGTAGTGAAGGTCACAAAGTACTAAAATTTTCACATATGGTCACCGGGTGTATGGTTTATTTTAATAATTACATCATTCGTGGCACTTGAGGTTCTATGGGTTCTGGTTTCTTCAAGGTCCTTAGATTTAGAGGCCCTTACTTTTGCTGGGTGATGTTGCCAAAATCTTTTAATGGGATTGCTGTTTGCTGCATTACTATTACCAGAAACATTGTGTACTTTGCTCCTCATCAAATTTTACATGTATCCAATAAATGTTGAATAAAGAATGTGATATCACACAGCTGTATTCCATGCTTTTTAACTTTGCCTGAAGATCCTGTTTTGCTGTTGCAGGTGACGTGGGATGAACCTGAAGTTCTGCAGAATGTGAAGACAGTAAGCCCCTGGCAAGTTGAGCTTGTTCTGCCTGAACCACAGTTTCATTCTGCACTTCCTCCTCTGAAAAAATTCAAAGTCCGGAAAACTCCAAGGAAGCTACCCGATGGAGAGGGAGAGCTCTTCAGGCCTACTACAGAGTCAACTGACTTGATTATTGGACAATGGAACTCATCAATGTTCAGTTATAATTCATTTCCTGATGGCATGCAGGGAGCCAGGCTAGATCAGTTTTGTGCATCCACTTTATCTAACTCCCACAGTGATAATTTGCATCAAATGTCCACTAATTTCATGAATAATGGCACCCAACCTGAGCTGAAAGTCTCCACAGAATTAAATATTGGAAGTTCGCTCGTGGACAATTTATCAACTGATAGTCAGAGCAGCGTGAACTTATCTTCCACTGAGTTAGCTGGAAAACAGGGATCTGTTTCTTCAATCCAATTGTTTGGAAAGATCATTTCTACAGTAGAGCCTGTTGAAGCTTGTTCTGACAACAATGTTAGTTGTGCTGAAGGTGAAAGAAATGCCGTGTACAGTGAGAGCGATGCTGTTATTGACAAGCAAGATCCTTCTTCTACAGACTCTAGTTCAGAACTTTTGGTTCATTCTTAACGAGCCTTAGCTATTGCAGCATGTTTTATATGAACAGTTGTTCTTGCTGACAATTAACGCTGTACAGGTATTCAACGTTTCTCCTTGATTTTGCTGTTGTTTCGTCTTGATGAAACCAATAGCTCCTTTATCCTTGCAGTTTACAGTTGTACTAGGAGTATCGAAATTCATTTTGTTATAACAATTTGGAATTTGGTTAATCTCTTTGTCATTATAGAGTGATGTGACTCAATCCATAACTTTGGTTCCATCGCTTAGGTTTCTTTGGTCGCTAAACTTAAAGATCCAAGTTGTTTTGCGTTCGACAAAATGTGCTTCTCTGCCTGAAAGAATACCACTGCAATGCTGTTTTTCTCTTATGGAGATTATTAAAGCAATAAAGTGAAGATATGTTTTGCTCAATAGCTTACTTTAATTAATAAGGCAATAGCTCCTTAACTCCTTACCTCAAGAAGCCAGTAGCTCTTCAGCTCAATAAGGTAAGTACCGTTTTCTCCCTTCTGGGAGAATACTAGGGGAGAGGAAAGTTACAGATTGGGCACTTGAGAAGGACGGAGACCTAAGCATGAAAATGAACAATCTAACCTTTGTATTTTTCTGGCTGGGTAGAATGTTTGACCCTTTTTCAAGGGAGTGGGAGAGTTTGGTGGGTCATGGGTGGGTTTAAGCTTGTAACTCAACTGGCCCTTTTTGGATAAAAACTTGAATAATGCTACTTATACATAAGTAGTTACATATTGGTTTACATATAGATGAGGTGTCAAAAAGAGAATGGAGAAGTTTGTTTTCTTTGGTAAAAGAAATTCTGATCCAATTATATCTCACCACATCGTGTGTATGTTAATCATTATGTACACGTATCACAATATAAAAACTTAAGCAAAACTATATTTTGTCAAGGAGTTTTCTAGTCTTCTTCCTGACCTCCATTTGCATTTCTGTTGCTATAATTTTGTGTAATTATTTAATATATTTTCTGCAGGTAAGTACTTGAAGGTTGGTTGAGACAGGTCCAGGAGAAAGCTAAGTAGCAACTTTAGTTGAGCTTTCTTTTTTACTGAAACTTACTGTGACTTTTAGATAGCTATTGTAGATCAATGTTATGCTGCTGTTGAGAACCGAATTCTGGGTTTAGATTTTACGAGTTCATATAAAATTGATTGATGATGAGGGATGATTTGATTTTCCAAACTCGTGATAATGGGCAATTTTCATGCTTATTCATCATGTCTTTGTAGTTAATTTTATTTTTATTTTTATAGTTTAGCCATATCTTATTTTTCTTTAAATTACATATCGTGAATTTTTTATGCTCTTTTTACTATTCTTATAATGTGCATAGATCGAGATCAACCATTATATAAAACAATAATACTTTTTGATGTCAAAGGGGTGTAATCGAGTTGGTCAAAAGGGTATGCTTGAAAAATCAAATGGCTCTCAACAAGGGTTCAATCCCCCTCCTCCTGAGGCATCCGCTGCCTCATTTGAGGTAATTTACCCGATTGGTATGATTTGCGAGTATTGTGTCAACCTCCAAGTTTATCCAGTGCGCAATGGTGGTTGGGCCTCCGCTCTAAGAGTGGTCGGGACTCTGTTAGTAGCGACTGCGGGTTCCTGGATTATAAAAAAAAATAATAATAATAAAAAAAATAAAAAAACTTTTTGATATATTTATTTATGTTCTTAATGTGGAATAATAGTTGCACTTGAAGCTTCTTTGTTAAAAAAATCTAAAAGGAATCACATTTTTAATTATCAATTAAATAATTTTTTAATATTACTCTTCAAAATTCAAATGTATGTACTGAAAATTGTTATATTTTTTATATTCTGAACATTGGACTGTACAAATATTCCTTTAAATCAAATTGAACAAAAATGAATTCAAATCCAATCAATTTATGTTATTAAAATTTCTAAATATGGAACATTTATTCAGCCGATAACAATTTATTTATTCTTTTTTAGGATTAAACTGCATATATCTCATAGGAGTTTTCAGTGCAAGGAGACTTTACATTATTTGTGATACTTTTTAAGTAAAATTTTGTCACGGTTTGGTTCTACGCAATCCTCTCCCTCTGTAAGAAACAGCATAACTTCTCAACCACATACAGCAGGTGGTGTTCCAAAGCGACTCAGGGCGTATCAGAGCCCGAGTATCCGAGAAAAAGCAGAGTATTTGATGGAAGATCGGTAAATCTTATTGAGCAGAGAAAGAAAAAAAACAGACGACCTACAGTGGTTGTGGCCGCGTCTGGACAATGAAGATGTCGTTGCCAACTAAACATCCTTCAACATCCTGAGGACACTTGAACTCCCGTTCGAGGAAGAAACCAACCACCCCCAGACGAGTTCCCAGCTGTTGCCGAAAAATGGGGTCCACTGTTAACGGTTTTCTGCTGTAGTCTACAGTTAATTGAAGCACTTCTCCATCAGCAGGACCACTGCCACTCACCACTAATTCCTTGCTGAAATTTGCGAATGCCAAAGTGCTCACTGACCCGTCAAATTTACCGATCGCGAGACGCCATGGAGTGCCCCTTGTGCCTGAAGCGAGAGTTTCACCAAGTCCCGGAGCAACCTCAGCCTCGACCAAATTATCGTTCTTGTCCGTAGGGCTTAATGTGTGAAGAACAAAGGACAGATCCGGCGAAAGCATTTCTTGCACTAGAACAGCCATCACAGCTGCCTCCTGAGGCACACCGGCAGCTCTACGGCTTAAAACTGCTCTCCGGGTGTATAGTGAAGCCCAAACACGTCCAACAGCCTGTCCGAACACTATCGGATTTGAAAGGCTGACATTCGGAATTGATTCATAAAGCCCAGCAGCCGACATTCCAGCCAAGTCCTCGACGTTTGCACTGGAGCGGACTATTAAACGTGCACTGTCTTGGAAATGTTTTCCTAAGCTTTCAAAGATTTCTTTTGGTAGTTGCAACGAAGAAATCAGTTCCTGTAGATCATTACAGAGTTTATCAAGTTCTCCATCGATTTTAGCTGTTTGAACATGTCCAACCAAAGATTTGTATGTTTCCATCGATCCGCTTCGCTCCAAAGCCATCTCCATAGATCCAAAAGGTATTACTGCTCCAGCCGGCACTTTAAACGACGCTGGAACCCCCTGATCATTGTAAACTGCCATTCAGCAACAGACTACAAAGTTAGCAACGACATGCATGCTGTTATATAAACAAGGAAGAAGAGGACGGAATGTGAAATATCAAGCTTTGCCTCGAAAAAATTATATGACAAACTCTGCAATTTGGATTCACATATTTCGTAGCAGCTCAAGAAGATGACAGTCTCTACATTACCTGAATGTCTCAGCATTTTAGACTAAGCTTAAAATTTTTACTTCAGGTAAACTTGCGTGTAGGTAGATAAGCAATTTTTAAAATAATTTTTTAATTGGTCACTGTTGACAATGAATAATTTATTGTTCTGACAGGTAAGAGTCACATTCTAAATAAGCAAACTTTCTTACTGACAACAAAGTAACATATCCAATTACGTTTGAAAACTAAAGTAATTTTTACATTTTTTGAAAGCTTAACCAAACATGCTCTTGCTATGAAAAAATGTTAAAAGCCACATTTCAGAGTCACTGAATGAACAACTGATGTTTGCAACATTATGATGTATTAATGAGATGCTTTCATAAATGAGATTCATGAATTACATAGCTGCACAAAAAGTAATGCTGGAGAGCTGCTTCTGGACTCAACGAAGTTCATCGACTCCCTAGAGATGAAACATTTCATTTCGAGAAGAAGAAAATTGATTTCGAAGAAGAGAATGCAAGAAGTTGAGGTACCTTTACTAGATGCTGCAGCCAAAGAAGCTAGGCGACCACAAGCAGCAGCTTTTGCACCAGAACTTTGTAGATCAGCATCTCCAAGAAGTACAACACCACCTCCACTAGATTTGATCTGAATGTCGATATGGCGTCTTAGAAAATTGATTTTGAAATAAAGGATCGTTGGAAGTGATTTAGAAAGTTATACCTGATTTGATTTAGAAGTTTCAAATGCAAGTGATGACGAATTATTTTCTATAGAGTTTCCAATCGTCGATGAAACGTTAGTCGATTGTTTTTCCTGTGGAATATTACCGTTGCCATACTGTGTCAAAGCTGGAGTCACGTTGACACCAGCAGATGATGCTTCAATCCTGAAAAGAGTGGGTAAAGAAATAGGCAACAAAAGAAACCACTTTAAGTAGTTCTATCACGTGACAGTAACTTATCATAGAAGTGGTTGTGTGTGTGTGTGTGTGTGTGTGTGTGTATATATATATATATATATTTATGCAACGAAAGAATGGAAATATCGAAAGAATATAACCTCACTGATTTCCCGCTCATATTTTTTATATTAGCAGATTTATCATCGTCTTCACAGGTCACAAATACCACTTTCTCCTGTATTTCGCAAGTAAATCATGGATTTCATCATTTGATAATCAACTGGATACATGGTTTATAATTAGGAAAAGAACTATAAGACTTGCTTGCCGAGCCCTAACACCAAGATGCGATAAATGAGGCAACTCTTGCAGAAGTATAACTCCAGTTATGTTGGCCCCAGCAGCAGTTACCTGGCAAACGGCCCGACAGCTTTAAGTTTAGGACATGTTTGGAATACAATATTAGACAGGATAGAACAATGAACATAATTTTTAATTTAGTTTTCTTTCTTAACACTACCCACTGTTTTCTGAGCCCTCCTTGCCAAACATGTAATGTATACTTTTCCTTGAGAAATTCGAGTTAAAGCATACAAAAATATTCGACTTCCTACATTCTAATACTCGAACATTGAGATATGTAAAATGATGCACAACCTCTTCATCTCCATCAGCTTTATTCACCACGAGAATGACTGGTCCTGTTACAGATGAAGGAACTGATCCTGGGACAATGTTTTCTACCTGAAATCCACAGTTACATGTAATATGGGGCGATAATACTTGGCCATGGCCCAATGAGTTGGACAATTAATGATCAAAAAATCTATGTATCCTTCTCTTCGACAGTATACTTTATGAGTCCTGATAGGCATATAGACAGTACCTGGATTAGGGTTCCAAAAGCATCTCCTGGAACAAGAACATCCCAACCCTGAGACCCCAGAGTATTTCTTACAGCCTTCAAAAGAAGTGTACAAAGTTTGGACACCTGAAAAATTACACTATATATTTCCAAACAAAAATTAGATGGGCATATTAATTTTATGACATGTTTGGTAGGGAGGATTAGATAAAACTGGACAATACTAAGGAAGAAAACTAAGATTTTTGTATATTATCGTGTCCAGTCTTATCCAAAATTGTGTACCAAACATAGCGCCATCAAACAAAAAACTTTTAACAAAAGCAGATTTGCTGAGTATGCAGTGGCATATGACTACATATTAAATTAAAACTACCATACCCAGCACGAATTTCAGCTTCGGCATATGTCCTCACACTGTTTTCTGGGATCCCAAAAGCTTTTCCCAATAACTGCAAGACCCGGGAGTCGGTCGAAGTTCAAAATAACCAGACTCAAATTTATCATGTACACATCAAGGTAACTATTTATGAAGATGAAGTACAAAAGTTTAGTGGTAAAGGATCTAATAAATCCCGAAATCATCATTGTAACATCAGGTTTTCAACATTAACAAATGCACATGTAAACACCCTGCCACACACACACTTTATCAGAAGTAAATAGAGGTTGCATTTGTAGAAGTACAAAAATAGAGGACATGATGTGTTCATGTATGTGAAAGAATAGACTTTTCACTATCTGGGACTTCAACTCTAGCTAATCATGTCGACTGTGCAAAGGAACAATTACAGTCACAAGTCCAAGAGTGAATTGTTATAAATACTTGGGATGTTCATTTTTGAGTTGACTGGCCAAGAGCATATTTAGCTAAGCTTAAAAAGTTTACTACAAACATTTTTTTTTTTTAAAAAAAAATCATTAAAGTTGGAAATAAATTGTGCCTTAATTGGTGAAATAATCTCTCCTAATAAGTTACTTATTTTGACAGTAAGTTAACACTTACTTTCAAAATGAGTAATTTTTTTACTTAAAATTAAGAAAAAAAGTAACGTATCCAAACATCTCCGGAACAAAAAGTTACTTTTGACTTCTTTTTTAGGCATTGCCAAATATGCTCTAAGTTATTAACTTCAAAGCTTAATTTAGACAAAATCATTAAAAATGAAGAACATTACCTGAACGTTTTGAGGGAATATTTGAAGAACGGCCTCAGAATACTCTTCAGTGAGTCTCTTGGATCTATCCAGCGTAGCTTTAAGCCTTAACCCCCATATTGTCCTACCATCTTCACTACCTTTTAACGTAAACAAGAAGAATCTTTAGAAAAAATCAAATTATATAAAACAATCAGAAATTCAATGAAGAAAACAGGTACCTTCAGTTTCTAGAAGGCCTCTCTCTTGCCAAGCCAGAAGTTCATTCCTGATTGCTCTACATTCTTCCAGGTTCCAGCCTGATAGGGCCACCTGATGGATGCCGATGACAAGGGCTCCAATTGGATTACTCCAAGAGAAGACATTTTTTCGCTCTACATTTTCCGTAAGCCAAGAAGTTCCTCCAACGGCTTCAAGTGCATTAAGAAACCTAAATAGATAATCCATTAATAAAAGCATCAATTCACCACCAATATCAAAAATGTGTAACCAATTTGTGATTAGGCGAGAATTCTTAGACAAATCTTATATCATCAGAATCCTTTTAATTTATCTGTGATTGAAAACTTCAGTTACTCTAATCACTACTTTTGAACATTAATGCAGAATCTACCTGCTTAAGAGAATAAATGCGTAGTCCTCAAGCCCAACCTCACAAAGACGCCACTGCACAGTATCAAAATTGAATAGATTTTCAGATTAAGTTTTAAATTTAAAGCAAAATGAGAAATTCTTATGAAAAACGATTATGCCTTTTGGCGCATAGCTATTGCAGCATCAGGAGCATCATTTCGAAGTCCACTCTCAAGACCTTTCACAATTTCTTTGCGAAGACCATCCAAAGCTTTTATCGTCTCCATCAACACTCCCAACCCTTCACCTGACGAATTGTAATTTCTTCCATCCATATTATCTAGTGTCTGAAGAAAGAAATAAATTGAACTTTTTATTGAATGTGGAAAAAATTGGTTCAAAGTGTTAGAAACAAACCCTTTATTTTCCAACAAATTGAAAATAAAAGATGTATACCAAAAACTGGGTAGGAAAAATTTAATGGTATGAAATTTTAAAAAATCAAAACTTTCTTCCCATATTTGAGGTATATACAATGCAGTCAAAAACCATACTGATCAAGAGTTTAAAGAATGTATGTCCTTAAACGCGTGCATTAAAAAAAAAAAAAAACCTGCTCTGTGTATAAACATACCAGAAAGAATGAGTGTGACTGTACCCAGTGCAGCTCATTTGGAAAAATATTTTTTTCTACGTAAGGATTGTGCAAAGATAATATTTGGTATTAGACATTGCTCATGTCTCTGTAAAAGATAATATCTGCGTTTACTAGAGCAAGAACAGAATATCTTCTGTCATGGACCAAATCCAAGACAAAGTAAGGATTTCTAGTACGCTATGTTAGTTTGCTAGTTGATCAGATGCTGACAGCCAGCTAAGAATACTTATCATGTTTTTGACAGTGTTAAACCCTCGTTACAAAGAGTAAGAGAAATCTGCACTATACTTGTTTCTGGTTATAGAAATATACAACAATAAGGCCAAACGATAGTAATCAAACTAAAGAAGAACGATAATCATTAAGTAGGAAGTTCAGAAGCAGAATAATAGGCAGGAAAGTGGTAAAAATGATGTAAGCTTGGAAAAAAATCGAAGGAGGAAAAAAAATATCTAAAGGTGATTTTAAACCCAACAGAATAATTATCCGTTTCTTCCACATTGAAAGTTCCAGAGCAACTGACTAATGAAATTGTACAAACCAAAAGAAAATAACCTCAGCAAAAATATGGAAAGATGGTAACTTGATTTGATGCTTATGACCTATCACATAAAAAATTCGGGTGAAAGTAAGATGCTGCTTGTCCAAGTTACTTGTCTTTATGAGGGGAAAAGTATGGGACCTAGATGCAATACTAAGCCCCTGTTTGTCACCCATTATTTGAAGAATTAAAGAATTTTGAATAATATTTTTTGGAGGATGTGTGGTTAAAAAGTAAGGAAACTTTATTGGTTTGTGTGTAGAATATTTTATTGTGTGAATATGTGGTGAAGAATGATACTATAGCAAACAATTTAGAATTTTAAAGGTTGTCAAACAGGGGGTTAAAAGGGCTGCTCTTTTTCTCACTCATATATGATGGACAGTATAATTGCTCATTCTTGTTGACGGAAACTGAAGCAGGGAACTATGGAAGAATAGATCACTATGTAAACACATAAGAATCTTTATAACTTCATCAGGCAGATAACAAGAAGGCATCCAGCAAACAAATTACAGAAAAATATAAGATGGTTTTTAATTGTTTCACACTCTAAAATCACTAGATTGATTCACATAGTAAAAGCATTAGCTGTTTATTTGTTGGAAAGTGATTCACTTGGCTTAAAAGTTGAAGCCTCGAAGCGTTTGGTAGTCATCATCCACCTCGTGAGTTCTTATCCCACCTCCTCTATACTTTTTTCAAGTCTTCAAAGATATAATATTTCTTAGTACATATTTAGTTTTCATGGCTATATGAAGATGACCATTACAAAGTGTTTATCACCAAATATAAGCTGTATTATTATATGCAAGAATGAAGATTCTCAATGGATAATGCAGAATAAGGTAGTCACATCATGATCGATTTAGTGCACATAATTCACAACCACCACATGTCTACATTCATGTCAATATTCTAACAGCAATATATATCAGTAACTGTAAAATTGAAATCACAATTTCATAGAAATAATACCCTTTTCGACTCCAGAAACAAGGAAAGGTCTGATAAGCCATCATTCAGCGATTCTCTTAACGACTCCAGCTGCTCTTCAAGACTGTAATAATACAAAGTCATGATCAGGAACCAAAAGAATCATCTGTTGGTTAACTTCACCTTCTGTTCTCAGGCAAAATTTACTTATGTATGGACATGTTCATCGTCAAATGATATCATTACCAAGTTTGAGAAGTTTCCAACAGTGAAATAAAAAATTAGCTGGTGCAAAAATTATGTACTACAAAAACAAGAATCTAAAGGATTTAATATTGAATTATACAATATCCTGCATGACACATCATTTAGCAGTGGAATATCATTGTTAAGACCATTATTATTCTTGATTTTAAAGCATGAACGTGGAAATGTCAAACAACTCTCGACCATAGGCAAAAAAGAATCATGTTACAATCCTTCCCACATAATGTGAGAATTGGACTCATGCTAAGTATGGCAATCATAATCATTTTCATGGTATATATTTAAAATAGAGATCAAATATTTAGTATGAAATACTTGCTTCTACAAGTCTGATTGAAGGGAAAGTACAATAACAAATTCTTAAAGTTGAATCAGAGAGTGTCTAACTTCAGACTGCAATATATGTTCTCTGTCAGAACTATCTCCAAATAGACAAAGGCTAAGAACAAGCTGCTATGGCTAATGGCAAAAAAAAATGACATAAAGCATACCTTCCAGCATTGAAGAAATCTTTAAGTTCTCGATGAAATATCTTGAATTGTTCAACAAATGCATCACTATATTCTCCAGGATTCTTGGTGATTCTAGCAAGCATTGCTTCTGTGGCAACCAAATCTTCAGGGCCAGCATTTCGATGAAGCTTGTTTTGTATTGTATGCTTGATTTCTTGCTGTATTGTCAGTATTACTACCTTAAGTCCTCATTCTTTTACCCAAAAGAAGAAAAAGACAGTAAAATAAATACATGACCGTTTTCTTTAATGATAACCTTAAGATCATGAGGGATATCATTCCTATGAGCAATATCCCTAATTCGCGTTAGAGGAACAGATGCAGTGAATTCTGCCTTAAAAGACGGCAAACAAGGATGAATCTTACGGATGACAAGTGTTTCCTGCATATTATAAGACACACAACATTTCATGAGGGGATAAGAACAAAGTATACTTGAGCAGAACCAGAAAAGAACAAATTAAATGAATTCATTTGATAGTTTGTTGCAATGAAAATACGAGCAAAAAGTTATTTGGCATTTAGTTAATCTAGTTTCAGACATGATGAGAACACGTCAAAGAATCTTATTATTTCAATGTATCAGTTTTGTGCGAAATGGATTAGTTTGATTAAGTATGTATTTGGAGCAATTTATGTGCTTCTAAATATTGCTTAGCACAGGATGCGTGTAGCGACCGAGAATTTTAATTATGTTTCTTGAAAAACGTGTCGCTAAACCTTAAACCCGAGTTTTAAAAATAGAAACGCGTTCGTCTAGCCGTTATTAAATTAATTTAAATCGAATCCAATTTCGAATATTTTAAATTTCCTATCGTTTAAATTCGAAATTAATACGATAGGTTATTATTTCGGGTCCAATTACTTATTAGTCCAAGTTTTGAATTATTTCGACCCAATGCACTTAAGCCCAATTCAAAAATTTCTGCAGCCCAAATTCTTGGCCCACTTAACACCTAGGAAATTGTGCCCTAGAATTTACTGTTCATATATACCCCTCATTTTCCTCCCCTCACTCACGCAGCCTCCAAGCAGCAGGGTAAGAAAACTCCATCGTTTACTCTCAAAATTGGAAACTCACGTTGGGTGCTAGAACCCTAAATTTCTAGCACCAACATGGAATTTCACACATTGAACCAGTAGAAACCAGAATCCACCAACGCCTCTCCACCTCCAACCCACAGGCTCCATCACACAAGCTTCACCATTGCAGCCACCACATCAACAGATTCACACAACCAACGCCACAGTCGAGCCACCACATCAACAGATTCACACAACCACCGCCACAGTCGAGCCACCACATCAAAAGATTCACACAACCAACACCACAGTCAAGCCACCACGCCAACTCCACCACTCAGCCATCAACCCGAGCCACCAAGGAAATCGAACAACCATCCATTTCCCACAATCCAGTCACCGTTCTGAGCCTCCAAAGCAGCAGAAACTCAACATCAACACCACCACCTCCAACACCATAAGAATACCCAGCCCACCTGCCATTCCCGATTTTCGAACCGCCACCCACCACCAAATCGGCAGCCTCCATTTTGCCCAAAACCAACACCAAACAACCACCAAAACCAAGATATAAGAAAGCCCATGAACTTACCTCTTTCCCCGACCCATCTCTCGTCGGAGTACCACCGGAAAACCCAAGAAATCCGAGCTTCAAGTCTCGGTTAACCTTCGACCCGTACGCCAAAATCACCCCGCCATCACCTCCACACTGCCGGCGCCACC
Source organism: Osmanthus fragrans (assembly GCA_019395295.1). Lineage (NCBI taxonomy): Eukaryota > Viridiplantae > Streptophyta > Magnoliopsida > Lamiales > Oleaceae > Osmanthus > Osmanthus fragrans. The sequence goes on along the minus strand of CM033341.1, from coordinate 37,189,423 downwards.
ACGCGACAGTGGCGCTGCCACCTCGCGCCGGCCGGAATCGAGGGAAGGGGCTTCGCCCCTTCGCTGTCGCTGTCGCCGTCGCCTCTCCTCTCTGCCCTCGCGTCCAAACGCGAGAATGAGAGAGAGAGATTTTATTTTTTTGATTTTTTTTGAAAATTATTTTTAAGCCCCAAGTTTAGGAGTTAGTTTATTTTGGTCCCCAAGTTTTAAAATGTTTTTATTTCGGTCCCAAAGTTTCAATTTTAAAGAAATCAGTCCCAGAGTTTATGTTTTAAAGTAAATTAGCCCACAGATTCTTAAAAAGTCCATTTCAGTCCTTAAAGTTTTATTTTCAGTTTTAACAAATTTTCAATTTAGTCCCTATTTTAGAAAAGTTCAATTTCAACCCTTAAACTTTTATTTTCAGATCTAATAAATTTCAATTAAGTCCCTAAACTTTATTTTTATCGTTTTTTAATCGTTAAAAAATTTCGAAACACTAATTCAAGGTTTATTTTCTATTTTTGGCTAGACGAAACGTGCGAACGATTGAGGAACTGAGATTTTTTCTTCCCGCTCCACTTTCACGCAAATCGAGATAGATTGAGGTAGACTCGCCCCCATTAATTAGTTTAAAGTGTAATTGCATGTATTATGTGATTCTATGTGATTTATATGCTTTAATGCATAAGATGAGAATCTCTTATGAGATAGATTATGTTGTTATGCTTGCCATAACTTATATGCTTAATTGCATGAGAAGAAAGAGAATCTCTTATGAGATAAGATGATGTTATGCATAACTTACGTGCTTAAATGCATGAGACAGACTACCCACACCCTATGATTTTAAAGAGCCTATGATTTTTCAAAGAAAATTAGCCCATGAGAATATCACTGTATAGATTGCATAATTATGTGTTTCAATTATTCTGTAAAATTAATTACTGGCGATGAGTCTACTGAGTATTTCTTCGAAATGCTCATTCCATGTTTTTAACAATATTGCAGATTTTGGAGACGGCCGAGTTTGATGGGCAGTGGTGGAATAAATGTAGTTAATTGTTTTTAGTTTACTTTCGAATTTTCACTCTTTGAAACATTATGAAAATTTCTTTGTCGTTTCCGCTATTTTCAAACTTGAGTTTAATGTTCAATCAAATTTTCCTTAAGTTAATTTGAATGGCATTGGTTACCGTTAAAGTTCACAAATTTTAAATGTGATGTTTTCAAAAGTTAGTTATTCCGCCAAACCTTTCAGTTAAATTAGGGCAAAGAGAAGATGACGTAGCGTTCCGGGTCCGCGGAACTCGGGGCGTTACAGCTTGGTATTAGAGCCAGTCTGCGTTTCTGTAGACTGGCAAATTTTCAAAAAAAAAAAAAAAATAAAAAAATAAAAAAATAAAAAAAAAATAAAGATTCAAAGAGATATTTTACATTATTTAAATTCTTATTAATGAAAGTTGCCACTGCCATCACTCGATCAGCCGACTCCAAAGGTAAAGAAGTTTATGAGGTTTAAATGTTATTTTAATTCGGATACTTGTTTTGATGCTTTGTGAGACTTAGAAGAAAGAAAGAAAGAAAGAGAAAGTGTATTCGAATTTGAAAGAAAGAGAAAGAGAAAGAGAAAGTATATCCGAATTTGAAAGAAAGAGAAAGAAAGTGTATCCGAATTAGAAAGGAAGAAAGAAAGAAAGACGTGTTGGAGCAGGAAATGAAAGAGTTTTTAAAATTTTTAAATTTTTACGTCCTCGTAATTTTAACTAAGAGAGATGAATAACCCGCCTACTTGAACCTTGCATAATTGGTTTAGGACATGGCACTCATTAGTAGAAATGTACTCAGTAACGTAGAACAAGCCATTAGAGATTATGATCGCTTCAGGCTTAGACTTGATTGGGCAATTGTCCAACACGTGGAGCAGCTGAACATCGTACGTGATAGGGCCCACAGCATGGCTACGTGACCAGTAATCGCTAGTCGATCCATCACTTACTCTCGACTTTTCGAAGCGACTATGCGGAGGTAGCTCATAACATATACATAGATGTTCTAGTGTCCCCTAATGTGGAAGTAGAGTATGACGCCTCCTGCGTGAGATTTGTGACGTATTGACCCATGTACTTTGAGTACCGTTTTAAGATTTGCACCTAGAGGAGAGCTAGAACACGAGCCAATATCCGAGCCCGAACTTGGACAAGAAGATGGGTTAGTACCCGAGGGCGATCCCGAGGGAGAACTCGAAGAAGACCCTGAAGTAGAAGATGAACTAGAGGAAGAAGCTGATCCAGCGCTAGGAGAGTTCTCGGACACCGAATCATGTGTGACCGAAGGAGAGTAGAGAAATAGAATTTAGAGTAGGTTTGACATTTTATTTCATTCCTGATTGTTTGGCATATGCCAGTGTGAAAGTTAGGAACCAAAGAAATCATGGATTAAGAGAAGTTGAGTTGCCTACTTACAGGGAGGTAGTGAAGAAGGCTCAAGCAGTAGCCTATGCCAGTGTGAAAGTTAGGAACCAAGGAAATTATAAAGAGCAGAGACATTAGGAAAATAATATAATGTGTAATTGGTGATAATCAGTGATGAATTTTAATTATCTTGAGAAGCTAAATGGTCATTAGTGTTATTAAAATTTTGTGGTGATTGTGATCACTTATATGAGATGATGATGTAAATCATGACGGTGTATACTTGGACTATATGATGAGAAATTGTGGAAGATAAATGATGATTTGGTGATTGATAGATAATAATGTGGTATTGTTTATCGGCATGGAAAAATTATCATCTAAGTGATTTTAGATATTTCATTATTCATCTGATTATAAAGAATGTGAGCAATATATGGATAGACTTCACAAGGATTGCTTATTGTGAGGTAAATCATTGGTTAAGAAAGAAAATATTGGATAAATGTATTTATGTTAATTAGGTAAAAGGTACGAAAGAAGTGAGTTGAATAAATGCACATTGCCATTCTTGAACTATAGTAAAGGAATCATATATTGTGGTAAAGGAAAGAAAAGAAAGTGATTAGCATATTTCATATATATGCATGTATGGCTTGAAGAATGGAATGAAACTATGGCATTTCAACAAACAGACTCTTGATGTACAGTAATATGTGAAATGTCACTTGATAGTTATAAGGAGCATTATCTTTGTGATTCTAAGGAAATAGGTATAATCAAATGTTTGAAGTTATATAATGTGATCATAAATGACACGATTACATAATATGGTGAATAGCAAGTAAATGAATGTTGTGGTCGTCCTACAGCTAAATAATGTGATGAGATATTTGGATTATTAAGTTAATTAATTTTGTCAAGGCCATTTGTGGATTAATGTGTTGTATTACATACAATTTAGAAGCTTTAAGTCAAATTTGGAAGTTAAGGTGAAATTTTTTTTAGTAATGTAAACCTTGGGTTATTTTCGATTGTATTTGTGGATCTCACGAATAAAGTATTCCATCTTTATTGAGGTTTATACACTATGGAATATACGGATGATCTATTGGATAGTTTAAGTATAATGTGACTATCAAATGTAAACTTTACCCAACGGTGAAATGATATCTTTGGTTACATTATCTGAATTAAAGGTCCTTATGTTATATACAAGAAAGCTTATGTATCGGTAATAAGTTCATGGCCTCTTTATGGAATAAAGGTATAGAATTATCATGGATTAAATGTTATTATCGTATATTTATAGAAAGAAAGAGCACCAAAATTGCGTGGGTTTAGAATGTGTTTCGAAGTGAAACGACCAATTATGGATTCTACTGTAAGGTGTTGGAAAGGTATGATTGAAACATGATTGGGAGTTGGTTATTTTGGGATTGAAGTTAGGAAATGTGGTGTTATCACATTGTGAGAAATTGATATTTATTGATCACCGTAGTTTAAGATATATATATATATATATATATATATATATATATATTTCAAAAGGTTGAAATTGAAGTTGTGTATATATTATCATGGAGTGGTATGGAATTAAGGGAACGCCATGTTGAGTAATCTCAATTGTTGTCGAGGATAGCTGGAATTTTCGAGAATCATGAATAATTGAAGTTTTGCAGATTTTGTCAATTTAGAATGGTAGTAGTTACCCCAAAAAAAAAAAAAAAAAAAAAAAAAAAAAAAAAAAAAAAAAAAAATCATTTGGGGTCCAGGTACACTACACAGAATGGAGACAACATAGTATTTTGATCATTGGACAGATCGATAAAGGTTATAAGATTCTTTTCAAAATGATATAATCGGTTCATGAGATAGATTTATGAATATATAGATAAGATTGTTATCATTGTGGCAGAGCTTGACTATCTATCTTTGACTTAAGTATAGGGAGTTATATAACTGAATTACTATGTGCAGCTTCATTTAGTAGAATGTTAGACGCTATGAGGGCAAATTCAGAACAGATGTTATCAATTATGATTTGTTAAAAAGGGAACTCGGATAATTGTTTATTTTCATGAAGTGGACATATAAGAATTAGCCACAAGTGCCGATAATTGAGGTTATGTAGGACATTGAAATATTTCAAGGACGTATTTATTGTGATGAAATTGGCAAAAGAAATTTATTCGATTTTACTATGTAATTATTGTTACAAACAAAAGGATTGAAGAGTTTAGGATTCAGTTGAAGAAATATATAACAAATGGATTATATATCCTCTTTTATGTAGTGGGTAAGTTTAGTAAGTAGATTACAATAAGATGAGTTATAGAAAGTGGACGAAGCAAGCAAGAAAGAAAACCGATTTGGTAGATGAAATGAAATTGGTGATGAGTTAGAATCAATAAAAGACTATGATTGCAAAATTGATTACTACCGTGGAGAGATAATAAGTTGTATATGCTCTGACTGTAATAATATGTGGTTTGCAGTAATATGGTTTGTTCTCATTTTTAGTCAATAAATTCTGGTATTAGCATGCACAATTATTAGTGATTACTTATGCCATGTTCCCTTATTTTGGGGTAAAGTTATTTTATTCGACTATGTTAGATAAGCTCAATCAAGAGATAAAATGGAAGTCAACAATGATAAGAGAATTGATTATCCACTAGGACTGAAAAGTTTGATGTTGGGAAGATGTCATTCTTATGTGCTCTAGATTATACAGATAGAGGACAGAGAAACGATGGTCATTTTTGGGACATTATACTGATTGGAATGCTGATTATGGTAATTAGAATATTGTTGTGTTTTAAAGGAAAATTATATGTTGTAATGGGTACTAAATTAAATTTTAGTACTACATACTTAGAGCCTGTGTACTAGACTTGAGCGGTAGTTGGGAAACTCATCTTCCATTAGTGGAGTTTGCCTACAATAACAATTTTCAGGCTATTATTGGTATGACACCATATGAAGTACTATATGGGCGACGTTGTCGATCACCAGTCTACTGGGATGAAGTAGGCGAGAGAAGAATTTTAGGTCCAGAATTGATTGAGAGGACAGTTGAGGCTATTGAGAAAATCAGACTACGGATCAAAACCGCCCAAGATAGACAGAAAAGTTATGCCGATCAAAGGAGAAAAGACTTGGAGTTTGAGATTGGAGAGAAAGTGTTCTTGAAAGTAACACCTATGAAAGGTACTATCCGTTTTGGCAAGAGAGAGAAGCTAAGACCTCGTCTTATCGGACTATTTGAAATCTTAGAAAAAGTAAGTAACGTGACTTATCGTTTGGCGTTACCACCCGAGCTCTCGGCCATACACAATGTTTTCACATTTCTTTATTAAGAAAATATATCCACGACCCGAACCATGTGGTAAATTTTCAAACTATTTCGGTTCAGAGGAGTCTGTCTTATGAGGAGACACCTATGTGCATTGTGGAGAGAAAAGTCCATGTCTTAAGAAACAAAGAAATTCATTTAGTCAAAGTCCAATGGGGTAGACAGGATAGCGATGAAGCTATCTGGGAAAAGGAGGATGAGATTCTGGCTAAGTATCCAGATATCATAGACCAAGTAAGTTTAAATTTCGAGGACGAAATTAATTTAAGGGGATAAGGTTGTAGCGACCGAGAATTTTAATTATGTTTCTTGAAAAACGTGTCGCTAAACCTTAAACCCGAGTTTTAAAAATAGAAACGCGTTCGTCTAGCCGTTATTAAATTAATTTAAATCGAATCCAATTTCGAATATTTTAAATTTCCTATCGTTTAAATTCGAAATTAATACGATAGGTTATTATTTCGGGTCCAATTACTTATTAGTCCAAGTTTTGAATTATTTCGACCCAATGCACTTAAGCCCAATTCAAAAATTTCTGCAGCCCAAATTCTTGGCCCACTTAACACCTAGGAAATTGTGCCCTAGAATTTACTGTTCATATATACCCCTCATTTTCCTCCCCTCACTCACGCAGCCTCCAAGCAGCAGGGTAAGAAAACTCCATCGTTTACTCTCAAAATTGGAAACTCACGTTGGGTGCTAGAACCCTAAATTTCTAGCACCAACATGGAATTTCACACATTGAACCAGTAGAAACCAGAATCCACCAACGCCTCTCCACCTCCAACCCACAGGCTCCATCACACAAGCTTCACCATTGCAGCCACCACATCAACAGATTCACACAACCAACGCCACAGTCGAGCCACCACATCAACAGATTCACACAACCACCGCCACAGTCGAGCCACCACATCAAAAGATTCACACAACCAACACCACAGTCAAGCCACCACGCCAACTCCACCACTCAGCCATCAACCCGAGCCACCAAGGAAATCGAACAACCATCCATTTCCCACAATCCAGTCACCGTTCTGAGCCTCCAAAGCAGCAGAAACTCAACATCAACACCACCACCTCCAACACCATAAGAATACCCAGCCCACCTGCCATTCCCGATTTTCGAACCGCCACCCACCACCAAATCGGCAGCCTCCATTTTGCCCAAAACCAACACCAAACAACCACCAAAACCAAGATATAAGAAAGCCCATGAACTTACCTCTTTCCCCGACCCATCTCTCGTCGGAGTACCACCGGAAAACCCAAGAAATCCGAGCTTCAAGTCTCGGTTAACCTTCGACCCGTACGCCAAAATCACCCCGCCATCACCTCCACACTGCCGGCGCCACCACGCGACAGTGGCGCTGCCACCTCGCGCCGGCCGGAATCGAGGGAAGGGGCTTCGCCCCTTCGCTGTCGCTGTCGCCGTCGCCTCTCCTCTCTGCCCTCGCGTCCAAACGCGAGAATGAGAGAGAGAGATTTTATTTTTTTGATTTTTTTTGAAAATTATTTTTAAGCCCCAAGTTTAGGAGTTAGTTTATTTTGGTCCCCAAGTTTTAAAATGTTTTATTTCGGTCCCAAAGTTTCAATTTTAAAGAAATCAGTCCCAGAGTTTATGTTTTAAAGTAAATTAGCCCACAGATTCTTAAAAAGTCCATTTCAGTCCTTAAAGTTTTATTTTCAGTTTTAACAAATTTTCAATTTAGTCCCTATTTTAGAAAAGTTCAATTTCAACCCTTAAACTTTTATTTTCAGATCTAATAAATTTCAATTAAGTCCCTAAACTTTATTTTTATCGTTTTTTAATCGTTAAAAAATTTCGAAACACTAATTCAAGGTTTATTTTCTATTTTTGGCTAGACGAAACGTGCGAACGATTGAGGAACTGAGATTTTTTCTTCCCGCTCCACTTTCACGCAAATCGAGATAGATTGAGGTAGACTCGCCCCCATTAATTAGTTTAAAGTGTAATTGCATGTATTATGTGATTCTATGTGATTTATATGCTTTAATGCATAAGATGAGAATCTCTTATGAGATAGATTATGTTGTTATGCTTGCCATAACTTATATGCTTAATTGCATGAGAAGAAAGAGAATCTCTTATGAGATAAGATGATGTTATGCATAACTTACGTGCTTAAATGCATGAGACAGACTACCCACACCCTATGATTTTAAAGAGCCTATGATTTTTCAAAGAAAATTAGCCCATGAGAATATCACTGTATAGATTGCATAATTATGTGTTCAATTATTCTGTAAATTAATTACTGGCGATGAGTCTACTGAGTATTTCTTCGAAATGCTCATTCCATGTTTTAACAATATTGCAGATTTTGGAGACGGCCGAGTTTGATGGGCAGTGGTGGAATAAATGTAGTTAATTGTTTTTAGTTTACTTTCGAATTTTCACTCTTTGAAACATTATGAAAATTTCTTTGTCGTTTCCGCTATTTTCAAACTTGAGTTTAATGTTCAATCAAATTTTCCTTAAGTTAATTTGAATGGCATTGGTTACCGTTAAAGTTCACAAATTTTAAATGTGATGTTTTCAAAAGTTAGTTATTCCGCCAAACCTTTCAGTTAAATTAGGGCAAAGAGAAGATGACGTAGCGTTCCGGGTCCGCGGAACTCGGGGCGTTACAATGCGTAATACCAGGATATCGAATTTACTCTTCAAAACCTCTTTACGTGGAGAGATTTTCGGAATAGATTGACGTTTGTAGTGGAGAATGACAATATTATCAAATTTTGGGAAGATTGTTGGTGTAGAAATCGGCAATTAAGAGTGGAGTTTTCTTCTCTGTAACGTATTGCTTTGAGGCCGTCTGCTATGGTAAATGAAGTCTTTGATATAAATAATGGAAGACTCAGCTGGAACAATGTTTTTGGGAGGGGTCTGCAGGACTGAGAGTTGGATGAATATAAGTTGCTTTTGATCTCTTTTTATGAGGTGCACATGAGGGTAGAAGATGGTGATTGTAGCAGGTGGAGGTTGACACATGATGGTATTTTCTCAGTTGGCACTTATTTTAGATTCTTATTGGAACCTGCGGAGCTCATTCCCCTGGAAGATGGTATGACAATGTAAACTATCCCCTCGGGTGACATTTTTACTATGGACAATTATGAGGAGATGGGTGTTATGGGTGGATAACCTCTGAATATGGAGTTTTTATGTTACGGAGTGGTGTTATATGTGTAATAGGAATGGAGAGACGATTGACCAATTGTTCCTTTATTGTGATGGTGCTCGATCCATGTGGAACAATATTCTGGCTTCTCAACACATGGATTGGGTGTTTTAGCGGCATATGGAGGATGTATTAAAGCATGAAGGAGAAAATTTCATAATAATGATAGCAAACTTGTTTGGGACCTTATTCCAGGATGCATCGGCTGGTGTGTGTGGAGGAAGAGAAACAATCGCTATTTTGACGATCATACACGGGCAACAAAGCAGATTAAAAAATTGTTTTATTTAATATTGTATACTTGGTTTAATGTTGCGGCTACTACTCATATAGACGGGTTGCCCAATTTTATGTTATTTTTTCTTGTATAAATTGATAATACACTTCCTGTGTATTATCCGTAATTAATAAAATATTGATTACCTATTTAAAAAAAAAAACAAATTGTCTTTGAAGTATTGCCCTAAAGTCCCCTTTGTTCAATTTCATTTTGTGTCATCTTACTTCCCTAATCTATTACTCCTACCCAACAGAAAATGAGGAAAATAAACTTGGGCACATCTTTAATTGCTTAGTTATTCCTGTGCTTCAACCGTACATCCTGCACGCAATTCTACAAATCATCAAATAAATCAAGTTTGAGGTTTAGAATGCACTAGCTCCCCGTGCAACACTTGTGCCCTAATCATTGTCATTCATAACTTTGTTTCAATTTTCTAACAAGCTCAATATTTTCATTCTGCCAGTTGCTATCCAAACTGGCAGAATGAACTTGGGCACATCTTTAATTGCTTAGTTATTCCTGTGCTTCAACCGTACATCCTGCACTCAATTCTACAAATCATCAAATAAATCAAGTTTGAGGTTTAGAATGCACTAGCTCCCCGTGCAACACTTGTGCCCTAATCATTGTCATTCATAACTTTGTTTCAATTTTCTAACAAGCTCAATATTTTCATTCTGCCAGTTGCTATCCAAACATCAATTGATTTCTAAACAACGCTTGACATTTACGTGTTCGTTGAATCACCTCATTTAGAGGAATATTCTCAATTGAGATTGTGATGAATTTTAAATATTCTTCTAAATTTAGATGTCCTCAATTGATGTTTTAATGTATTTTAATAAAATCTATTAAAATTTAGGCATCCCCAATTGAGATTTTAATGAAATACTTTAAAATTTAGGTATCTTCAATAATTAGTAGATTTATAAAGATTTCATTAATAGATGGATTTTAAAAGATTTGAACGGATTTCAAGTTTAAAAATGCATGTAATCAAATATTTCGAAATTTCACCATATTTAACGAGATTCTTATGGAATTTGTGAAAATCTATTCAAATCCACGAAATTCTTTAAGATTTATAATCTTTTAAAATTCATCAAAATTTTAGTTGAGGACACCCTCGTTAAAGTCTTAAGCTATTACAAAGCCACTTTATCACCCACTGGTACTAAATCACCCCACCCCCTCAAGTTAAATTGGTGTCTGCTGAGGAGTTGTTGCGCCAGGTGCTAAAGCATGGGTGTTTTCTATCCAACTAGTTTTTCACATTTTTTCTCCTCCGTGTGTTATTTATTTATAATTCGGCCTCTCATGTGCAAATTAAAGTCATATTTTTTATCGAACAAGTGAAATTTTCATAAATAGGTGGCAATAAGACCTAAACTCAAGATTTTGCTACTTTAGTGCCTTGTTCAAATCACCTTGTCTAAAAGTTTAGGCTATTAGAGAGGAAATTTATATTTGTTTACATTTCAAATTCAACAAGTTTCAATTTGCGACACGTAAAATTTCTTTCACAAAGACCTGTTATGCTAATCTACAGTTTTTATTTTAACCTTGTGTCAAGGTGTCAATAATAAAAGTGTGATCTTTTAGGTTCCATATGTGTAGGACGATGGAAATGGAAACAAAAATTCTTTGTCTCCTGACCATAAAAGGTATAAACATTGAAAAGTAAGCTAGAATACAATATCGATCCAACTTGATGAAATAAATAATGTAAGAATAAAAGAAACTTCCAAACAAACAAGATTTGTCCCCCCACACCCAATGAAAACAATTATGAAAATCCAGACACTCCCACAAACGTATTTTTTCAACATTTACTAATAAATTCATGTTCCACTGCTAACTTTAAAGCATCAAACAAATTACAAGAACCTACAATCCAGTTTTGTTATAATTGTTTATAATGATCAGTAGTAAAGTACCTGAGGTGAAGCATCTTGTCTGCAGGAAATTCGTTCCAATTCACGAAATATTTGCCTGGAAATCTCAGCATGTCTATTTGGTCGATGATGACCCCCATCTTCAAAGCAAGGAATTTGCCCAGTGTTAATCCACTGCATAGAATCTGATCTGATAAGGACACAAATTAATCTATTCAAAGTAGTTTAAGGTAATATTATAATACCTTCAGATATATAGCTGAATATGTAAGAGCCTCCAAACGGTTTTCACTCTCAACACTTTCAAGCACTAGCTCCCGAACAACTTCAAGCTTCATGCATAAACAAATCCAGAAATAGGTGTTAGTTGTAAAATAATGCTGATCTTCAAACATATTGGGGTGACATCTTAGATGTGCATGCTTCAGAAAATTGGAACAGGAACGGTTATCAGGGTGAAGATTCAGTTGAACAATTTTATAATATATCAAGCAGAGCAAGTTCTATTATTCAATAAAGTAGTATTCCCTCCATTCCATAACATACTTCGTTTTGGGATGCCTCAAATTGATTGTCATTATACACACACAAAAAAAAAAAAAAAAGTTATTCATTTTATCTTTCCAACACCACCATTCTATCAAATTTGAAAGTTTACAGATACTGCCAAATTGACAACCCCCTAAATTACAAATGATACTAATTTTCCAAAAAGAAAATATAAATCCAGCCAGGTTTTAATATTTATTTTTCTATCTTCTAAAACATGCGGCTTGGTGGAATTTACATTTACATTGGACAGAGTACAACTTCACTAAAATTTTTAAGGTAAATGAATAGATTCAAACAACGGCTTGGGAAATTTTTACAATTTTTATAATCTTTTAGGTATTGTTTTACAAATTTTATTATGTAAAATGGGGCTTATCTGCTGGTCAAGACAGCTATCTAAAATTGTTAATGCATTTTCTCATTTTGCACAATGTGAAAGCCTCAGTTTTTCCTTTCCCTGCGGTGGGGGAAGGGGACATCATAGTGAAAACAACAAAGATGCAAATGAAGAAAACAATGTGAAGGTTAGAAAAAAAAAAAAAAGGAATATGGTGCAACGACAATTATAATAACTTAGTGCATAAAGCGGAGGTAGAAATGTGCAACCAGGATGTGTAAAAATTGGCCAGATGTTACCTCTCTACGGGAATGAGGCGAAATAACCATGCACTCACAGGGTTTGTTGTCTCCAATCAAGATATACGATGCAAACATTAAGTAAGTTTGATAACTCTAAGGTGAACAGCCATGAAGCTATAGTTGTAGTATGAAATTTAAATACCCGAGCTTTATTAGAATCAGCAATTTAACAACTAAGGGACATCATATTGGGCTGTTATCTTTAAGACAAAGATAAACCAGTTTTTTTGAAGGATTTAAACACGAAAAACAAGAAAAATGAATTTTTTACACATTAGCTAAGAAACAAAAAGCTGTTATTGTAATTGTCCTAGTTAAATATGATAAAATTTTGAAGAACTGCACTCCTTTTTAATAGGCAGCTGGGGATATCATATCCTTTGGGTCATGCAGCATAAGTAAAACAATCCAGATCATACATTCTGACCCTTCTCAAACCATTATTCCTTTTCCAAGTTATTATATAATTGTTTCTAAAAGCATTTAACTTCAAGACCTCGTGAAGGCTTAATAAATCAGATACCACCAATTTTGACATTAGCATTGAAACAAGAGGATGAAAGATATTTTTTGAAAATAAGTATTCAACAATCAAGAAGGAATTGCATCTCTAACAAAAGGAATTCAAAATTAGAGAGCTAAAGTGAAGGAGATTTATTAACTTTAAAAATTCAACAAATATTGAATCATCAACTATGAATTAAATCTTAACCCTGTCCAATTCTTGCATATATATTAACTTCATAGTGATAACATATTGCATGAAATAAAAAAGGTTCATCTCAATAGACCAATGAAATAAGACATTTAACACATGGTCAATTGTGATATCTTTCTTCTTTTAATGAACAGAATGAAACAATAAGAAATTTCACAGGCCGGAGTTTTGGCGGAAACAGCATGTCACCTGGCTTTATGGAAAAAGGTAAAAAATGCAAGTAGTCCTGTCCGAATTTGTAATTCTATGTTTGATTAAAAATTCAATACCTTACGCCACCAGTTCCGAGCACTCTGATCACCTTCCACTAACTTCAAAGCAAGCCCTTCAAGGCCTAAAGTAACCCAACTACTTCTTTTTTGTGCATCCAGCTGATCCTTCGAGCGAACAAATGAAACATCATTCCCTTGCCATTGCCCCACAAAAGTACTCATTGTTACAGCCTCTTTTGATGCTGAATTAACGTTCCCATTTTCACTTTCTTCTGAATCCACTTGCTCCACTTGCTCTTCCAAAGACAATATTTCCACGGGTTCATTAGTCGCGTTCCACTTACAAACCATATTAAAACTGCCCCTCTGAGGTAACTTCAAAATGCGATTATCACCGCTTTCCCATATTAAGTTCTTCTTGTCCTTCCCTACTATCACAAATTTATACTCAATAAGCTCTTTGTTGGTTTTCAGTTCTAAATCACAAACCCATCCGTTTTCTGTCCAATTCATCATAACTTCCTTCTTCCATGACCCCAGCTCTTTCGCAGACCCCAAAATAGCGATATGCTCTCCATATTCAACTTGGTGATCTAGCATAACTTTAAGCTTCACCTTCTTACCATCCGATTCTTTTGACTGCATTTTCTTTTTCTTTTCTTTCTTTGCTTCTTCTTCCCTAACACCCCAGAAATATTTTAAAAGAATATCGTTATCCTCCAAAATATAATCTTGATGGCAGAATATATACCAACTACAATGGCAAGGTACAGTCTTTACAAAAACCCATTATTTTTCTTTTGTTTGTAGATCTGTTACACCTTCCATGTTAAAATTTCTTTTCTTTTCGCTCCAATGTTTTATCATTTCGATGAAACCACATTGATATCTACATATAATTGAAGAACGAGGAAAAAATGAAAAAGAAATATACCTTGTGTCAACAGATGAAACAGCAGAGACAATCATTCTAGGAGGCCCCCTAACTACAGGGAAAAATCCAGTTTTTCGATGGGATGAAGAGATTGATGATTTTTGGTTAAGAAATTTAAATGTCCTTGTACCATAATTTTGTGGGTATCTACTATTTGCGGCAGTGACAGCATTACAGTGTAAAAAACTTGTGGAATCCATCAGACGCTAGAAAATTTCTGAGGAAAGGAGTAATGAAATTAGTAAGATAGAGATCTTTGTGAATAAGAGGAAATTTCAATAGTTTTGCAAGTTTGTACCGATTCCCAGCCCATGAGCGATCCTGCTAGATTCAGTAATGGAATATTATATGTTTTGTGGAATGTACAGTGCTGGAGTGTGAAGTCAGCTTGATTTTTTAATCCGAAGATATTGTTTCTAGAGGGGAGGGGAAGGGATGGTTGTATAATTTTCATTGATCCACGAAATTATCTGCAAATGGATACAATTTATAGCATAAAATTGATTCTTTTATATATTTAGTTTGCGGTGAAGAAAATATCTAAAAAGAAAAAAAGGTCAAGTCCTATTGACACAAAAGATTAAAAAGAAATAATAATATAATATTCTGAACTTGTAATTAAATCCAAGGCTTTCTTCGTTTAGTAGATGGAGTGAGATTCGTTCTATAACTTTCTATTACTTCATCACTTTATAGACTCTTTATTGTGGATTTAATTTATTTTCAAGCAACGATGATAATTCATTCTTATTAGTGCTGTCTTTATTGCATAACACACTAAAAATATTTCATAAATTGTTGTCAATATCATACATTTCAATCTAGTCATTCACAATATAGAAATTCCCAATTGACAATTTTGAACCACATTTTCTCATATTTTCTACCTATCCTCCATGAGCAACATTTTGTGCATCACTTGATGGCGATCAAGGCAAGATCAATTAAATAACTCTTTCTGTAAAACAATCATTTTCAAATTCAGATTTAAAATAATATTATATTTAGAACAGACCATAAGACTTCCTCCAAATATAGGAGTGTATATGGTATTCCCACTACTGTAATGTGAAAAAGAATAACAAAGTAAGGAGTAAATAGCGACACGTTATCATTTTAAAAGTGTGTCGAATAGAAACTTAAAATGTCACACATTATGGATAAATAACTTATTCATATTGTATTATATTGTTAGGTAACATGATGGTATGGTGAAAAAACACACAATAAGATTCATCATATTGTGAGACACATATAGAAAAATAACTTCCACAATCTGGTTAAATTGTAACATGTTCATGAAATTTAACATATATGAAAGTAAGCATGACAGAATGCATTTTATTGCAAGGCATGTTATGATATGATGTGGAAAAGAATTAGGGTTTCAAAGATAGAAATTGATTTTGGGCGAAATTGTATGTACAAATATAGCACTTGAGCGTGAATGGAGTTATTTGAATAATCAAAAGATAGAAGGAGAGTAAGAGACAACGGTTCTTAGAGAGGAGTGATTTGTGATTTATGTTTTTTACTCATTTTTTAGTAATTGTAGCATAATAAAAAGTCAAACTGTAATATTAGTGTACTTTCAATAAAAGGTGTAGCTAGTGTGCCCAAACCCAAAAGTCAGGCTCTAATTGTACTCACTATGACTTCGACTTGATTTTTTTACTTTAAATAATATTTTTTAACTGTCAACATTCTCTTAAAAAAAATAAAAATCTTATACTAGCTCATGGATAAATCGTCATTCCGCCCAATGAAGCAAGGATCCATTTGATAGAAAAATAAAAAATAAATGGTAAATAAAATATTTGATAGGAAAGTAATTTGTCTAGAATTTGTTTTAGAAGGAATTGTAATTAATGTGTTTAATTGGTGTAATTTTTCACCTAATTCATTTGGCTTTATTTTTACCTGTAAATAGTTATTTTTTGGAATAATTTTTTTACAATCTGTATTAAAATTTGTTTGGATTGCCAAAAAGTTATTAAAAAAAAAATTCATGATTTTTTGGTGTTCGTTTGACTTCATTTTTCATGCAAATTGTCAATTAAATCGATAAAAAAATTTATCATTGTATTTAAAATATATTTCCATTACCAAAAAGTTAAAAAAAAAAAATACCCAACAAGGTGGAAAACAAATTCCCACAAAAATTATAAGAAAATATTTTCCTACTTTTGTATTTCAAGGGATTGTACATTAAAAGTTGGTGACAAACATTTTTCATGACAAATTTGGCTAATCAAAAAGTCAAAAGCAGGAATTAGGAAAATATTTTCCTAATTTCATAACAAATTAAACGTATCAAACAGGACCTAAGTATGAAAGAGTGAGAATAAAAAGAAGATATCGTGAAAAAAATTCACCTTCTCCTCTCCTCCATCCGCATTCAAACCATGCTTCCAACATAAAATTTCATGCATCACATAAAACACTTGGATTAACCTTTGAAATTCTTTAATTGTCGATGAATTGAGGTGCACAAGATATGAATTAGATTTAGTCGATTGAATTATGTTGCATGAAAGTTGATTTAAAGTTTAGATTATTTGATGTTTTAAGATTAACCTTTTTTTTAGGATAGTCTATTGCTCACATATATTTTGTAAAATATTAGAATGTAGAAAAAATCCCGAATTCAACAAAGTGACTTCTAAGATCCTGCGCAAGTTTAGGGGTGAGTACTATGAGCTTCACAAGCCAATCTAATCACAAAGACCCAATGTAGCGTGTAACAATCGAGGAAGTTTCATCGTTCCTTTGTTATTCCCATCGTTTTACATTGACGACAACATTGAGTTTAAGTTTGGGAGTAATTACGTTTATGTTAATAAACATGTCTATTTTTTATTTTATTTTTTAATATTGTGCTCGCGAAGTTTGAAAAAGAATAAGAGAGCTCTAGCTATATTCTTCATGTTTTAATTCCAACTGTTTTTGTTGTCGTCTTGTCTATACCTATGAAACTATTTATGCTCCTTGATCATAATTTTAAGTGCAGATCATATAGAATGTATAGATAATAAGTGGTATTGAGTTGTAGGTTCTACAAAATGTTTAGATAAATTATAAAGCTCGTCATACTTTTCCTTTTTATTTTTTGGATATATATGTATACAATCATGCTACAAGTTTAACATCAAATTTGACATCATGCCACATAGCGCCATCACATTGGATAGTTAAAAAAATAAAACATAATTTCTCGTCATTCATTTTTTAATTTTCAAACAATGTCAAATTTCATGTATAACATGGAGTGTACACAAAGCATTATTCATATGTAACAATCCTCAAATAAATTCTTGTTTTGACAATCAAACGTAGAGACAGTTTATGTCAGCACATGCTTTCATTGAGCCTTAGCCCTGCCCTTATTGACATTTGCTCGTATGCGATATGCCTTCACAGAAAATGTTAAAAGGCCCCTCGATAGTTGGAAGATGAAAATGTTGCTTCTTTATGGTTTTAGGTCATAATTGAAGCTTCATCATAGTTAGAGGTCAAAATTAATGCTTAATCATAATTGAAGGACGAATTTTATGCTTTAGCATAGTTGTAGGATGAAATTGATGCTATATCATAGTTGGAGGATGAAATAGATGTTTCTACATAGTTCGAGAATGAAACTACGCTTTTTAATAGTTTGAGGATAAATTCGTTGCTGCTTCATAGTTTGAGGACAAAATTGACGCTTTTACCTTGTTTGTTGACACAATTGACGTTTCTACATCGTTGGAGGATGAAATTGAATCTTTCTTATAACTTGGAGGACTTATTTGGGTCTTCTACATAGTTGGAGGATGATATTGACGCTTCATCTAGTATCTTCTCTGACACCAAATCCCTTTTCCCGTAGCTCGGCGTTACCTTTTTCTACGTGGGCTGCTCTGTGCTTGTGCCCAAGGATCCTTCGTTACTGTATTCTCTTGCAGTAATAGTAATGGCAGCTTCTTCCTTCTTTGTCTGCTCTTCTCTTAAACCCACCAAGTTTCTTGATTTGCAGCAGGGCCGTTCCCAATTCTTTAATCCCATTAAACTCATTACAAAAAGAGGATTCTCCTCTTTTCAATTCTTGAATTCATGTAGTATTACTAATAACAATTGTGTTTATAATGAAGATCCATTTTTTATTGACAGTCGGTGTAGGAATAGGAGGCGTTCTCTTTTCATAACTTCAGTTACACCCCAGGAAGATTCTGAACCCCAACAAGTATTCCCTCTCTCCATTTTTCTTATGAATTTCCGTTTGCTTTTGCTTTTGACATTTTGTTGGTTTTTTCTTTAATTATTGAATTATGCTGTGAATCACTAATAAGGATTAGCTCGAAAAAGACAGATTAGAAGTAGGAAAGGGTACGGCGAAATGCAGGGAGATGTTCTAATTATTATTAATATTTCAGTATGATGCATCTAAACTCGTTCCATTATGTGTTCTCGAAAATATTATAAATTGTGTTTCTTTGAATAAAGTTGAGAGTTTGGAGTTGGCAACGTGAAGGCTACAATCCAAATTGAATTGTTTAATTTTAATTCCAACATTCCATCTTCAAACGTACAATCCTGCAGTGACAAATGCTGGTTAGGGAAATTGGACTGTACTAATTGAATTTCCATGACAGGCCACAAGAGGCCTTTTCTTTTGTACCCGAAACTATATTTGGAATTCCTGTTTTAGCGGTAATATTCATAGGGTATTGGATAATAGCTTCTTTTAATGAACTGAAATTTCTATGGCAAACTTCTGAAACTACATCTACTATTAAGTTTAATCAACTGGTCGCAGGTCGCTAAATCTAGGGAGTATCCTTTGCAATGTTGGTCAGGATAGAAATAAAATATACTCCACTACTAGGAGAAGTCTGTATAACATAAGAAACTTCCAAGTTTTTTTTGTATAACCTCCATTTCCCTTTTCCCTTTTCATGACTGAGAGAGACTGTTATTTAAAACTACAAGTCAGTGTCTGTTGTTTTGACCATTTGTTTTACATTTTATATGGATGATTGCTGGTAGCAGAGATTCTAACTCCTTGTATGCTAATCAGTCTGTTGATTGTTTTTACAAGATACAACATATTTACTTTTTTATACTTGGCCACCCTAAATTTGATGGGAAATTGTCTTAGTTTTTTACTGTTGTTGTTTTACATCTTTTGGTGTTCATTTAGTGGAATATGCTGTATTTACGTAGTTTCGAATTGCACTAAAAATATGGAAATGAAATGGAATTTTCTTATGACATGAAACTGGAACTTCTACGATCCTTGTTATTGCTATCTGATGATGTCTATCTGAACTTGTAGACGAACCACGAAGACGATATTGATTCAAAAGACTACAGCAAATTGGAAGATAAAGCTAATTTAAAGCCTCCATCCAACTTGATGTCCCTCATGCAAGTCTATAGGGAAGCAATTTTAAATGGAGACAGCAAGACTTTATCTGATATTGAAGCTGTAATATGCATGGTAGAAAAAGAGAAATATGAGTTGGTTAAGAAAATTTCAGATTTGTCTGCAGAGATCTCTTCTGGGAAGGAAAAATACATTCGTTTGCAGGCTGATTTTGATAATCACAGAAAAAGATCGGAAAAGGAGAGATTACGGTTAAGGAGTGATGTCCAGGGAGAAGTGATTGAAAGCCTGTTGCCTATGGTTGACAGTTTTGAGAGAGCCAAGCAACAGATCAAACTAGAAACAGAAAAGGAAAAGAAGATCGATACAAGTTACCAGGGTATATACAAGCAATTTGTGGAGATCATGAGGAGCTTGCGCGTGGCTGCTGTTCCCACTGTTGGGAAGCCGTTTGATCCCTCAGTAAGTTCTCTCAGTTACTGACATACATTTGTACACAAACTCGTCACATTTTCTTCTTTTATTGTATTCTCTTTCTTATTATTTATTATTTAATATGGGGGTAGGGGTATAATGAATAGTATCCTCCTGTTGGTATGCTATTCATGCTTGCATTCTAGTTGAATTTCGGTTTCTAACATTGCATAATAAAAGTCTCCCTTAGTCTCTTCAGGAAAACAGCCAAGAATTGTCGGTAGACTTTTGTTTTGGGGACTTTTTGGCAGGAAATAGGATACTTTATTATCAAAAGTTCTTTTAAAAATTGTCTGATATTGCAGATAGGACCACAGGTTTTTAGTAAATGGCATTTGGCTATTTTGTTCCTTACAAGTCCGAATTCTACTGAGCTAAATCATTTAATCAGATCGTGTTCATTAGTAGTTGTAGTAGTCACCTTAGTCTTGGGTGGAAATCATCAAGGTGAGCGGAGATGCCAGTCTTGTATCGTACCTCCCTGGTGATGCTTTGAAAATTTAGTTCAAAGTTTAATGTCCCTCACGGTATGTTTGGTCAGGTGAACTGAAGAGTAATGGACTACATAACAAAGATAAATAAGTTAAAAGTTGTTTAGTCTTATCCAATACCGTACATTACACGCACTTAGTGACATACTATCCCTGTGGTTTTGGTTTGAAGCATTGTTACTAAGAACTTGTTTCTACATGTTGCTCATCGGACTGTTGAATTTTGTTGTCAAGTTTAAATTGCCATTAGCATTTGCAATTGTCCTAATCAAATATTTTTCTTATTGACAACCCAAATTAAGGGTAATTTATCGATGCAAAGCACTACTTTCAAAAATATTCTGTAGAGAGAATAATAGATTATAGACAAGAATATTCATTCTTGTAGCTTTTGAATTAATCACGACAGCAAATTAAGCCTTGCTCCTTATAAATTTGGGGTCGACCATTTTACCACTCCATTGGGCTCATTGCTAGATCTATTGAACGATCTAAGCCCTTGTTTGAGCCTCATTTTATCAAAAATTCATTTTTTCAAAACTCATTTTCAACCACATATTTTTCAATTAAATAATTTTACTCGTAAATCGAAAACTGTTTTTTATTTTTTAACCACACATTCTCCAAAAAACGCTATTCCAAAATACATTTTTTCCCCAAAAATGGGGTTCAAACAAGGGCTAAATCGACAAGATCCTTAACAACTACGACAGACCGTGATAGTTTTTGTGAAACCATATCTCTATTTTGAGTCTTTTGACTCGTTTAACCAGGATCATGTCTCTCTTATAAATGAAAGTCTCTTTAAGTCTACGCACACCACGTCCCGATCACCTGAGTCTCCCTATTAGCCTATCGAAGATTTTCCTTTCTTATTTTCTGATGGGAATAAATAAGAACTGCTTTTGCATTTGTAACTACATAATAAAAACAAAATGTTTAGCACTTTTCCATCCATTCCCTGTGAATTATCATAGCTTCATGTGTTTGCAGTCGCAGATGATGAAATAGCCAGCAGAAATCTATAGGATGTTTATTACCATTCGTTGTACGCAAACAGTGCTCATCTACTGTTATACTGAAAAATTGTCACTGTGAGGTCGTAGGCACATTCATTTAAATGTAAGATTTTTTTAAGGGCCTTATTCACTAGTCAAAGTGAAAAAGAACCCAGTTACAAAATCTTTTGCTTACAAGGCATTCTTTCTACCTCAAATATTTAATTTACCTCTATTAAAAAAGCCATCACCTCATACATCCCCTCCCCCGGCGGGTCCCAACCCTCACCTCAGCGTACCGTCCCGGGGGGGATGGAGCGACGGAAGTTTTGAGAATTTAAGAGAATGTCATGGCAAGATGAGCCGTTTATCATTACAATAGGTGTCAAGTGAAAGTGCAGTGATGTATGTAGCTAAGGCATCCTAACAGACCGATAGACTTGAACCTTGTTCCTACATGACCCGACCAATTCGATCAGGCACTCGCCATCTATTTTCATTGTTCAAATCTTCGACAACACAAAAAAACATTGTTCAACTCTTTGACGACATGAAAAAACTTTGCTCCCTAGTTCCTTACACCTGACTGCTCAAGAGAGTCTCAAGGTCCCAAGTAAGAACTGAAAAAAGGGAGGTGTTGGGGGGTAGCGGATTGGAGGCAGGGGCTAAGGAAAGTAAGAAGAGCAGTTGTGGCATGGGGATGGGCATGGGGTGTATTGAGGAAGAAGAGGACCACCTTGTGAAGAAAGGTCATTTTACGTGAAGTGAGACAAGAAAGGCCTATTTTTCTTTTCCCTCCCTAGCTCGGTCCTCCTGAAGTGATTTCCTTCTAAGCTTTGTTTTAAATAATTAAGTTTAATCGGGGTTTTCAGGCCTTGACTAGAACTAGGGGGGGGGTTTTGCATTGGCCCTAACTCATCTATAGATTGAAAATATTGGTACACATGGACAGGAACTTTTTATGTTGAACACGCTTTCCGTTCAACTATGAAAGGTTTTATATCACAATTCTGTAGTTGGCTCTATGGATCACGTTCCATGTCGTATATGCTATCGCTTAACCATAGTTCTGTCTGTCTGATACAGATGCACGAGGCTATTGCTCGCGAGGAGTCGCAAGTGTTTAAGGAGGGGATTGTAACGCAAGAACTTCGCAGGGGTTTCTTTCTCGGAGACCGCCTATTAAGACCTGCAATGGTCCAGGTTTCATCGGGACCTGGTAAAAAGAAGCCATCTCCAGTGGCAGAGATATCCACCGAGCATCCCGCTTCAGTTGCTGGAGCTGAGGAAAGACAGTCCAGTTACTAGTATTGTTCCTCTGAAATTTTTTGTTATGCTAGATTTCATACTATTTGTATGGCAACCGTTTCGGGTTGAAGAATTGACATCCACTAATTTTGTTAGAAGATGAGAGAAATATACTGAAGTCTGGAGAAGAATAACAGAGCTTTCACGTTTGATCATTGTAGACTCGATTTAATTTATCAATCAATCAATCAAATGCTGATTAAAATGTTATTGATCAAAAACTACTTGCAAACTACTCTTGCTTAGAAATGAAATATTTCAAATGTTAAATTTTTAGGCCTTGCATCTAAAAGTACCACTTGTTCATATAGGTGCCCTATTAAGACAGGTGTAATTTTCCTATTGCTCAAAAATGAAATGTAATCAAGAGTGAGGCTTTCCCACGATAATGAAAAGGTCAGCAAAATGAGCATCGCTCGACCACGTTCCATGATTAGTGCATCTCGGACCTCCAATAAGAAAAAGTCAGTTCCTTGCCAACTAAGATATTGAGCGTCCTGGCTCGAAGTCCTATTATGTTTGTCAGATGGGGGGAATGAATTTGATCCTTGTGGAATAATAGTAAGACAAGAACAGAACTCCCAATAATATCTAACTATTTTCTCGTCTCTTCTCTCTGCATCCGGGCGATTGGAAATTGAATTCACTTTTGAGTGTTGGGACAATCTCTAGTAGCAGTAGTTGTGGATCATCAATAGAGCATTGAGGTTGCTCCTTGCTCCTTCCGACAAGCCACGATAGAATAAAGAAAGGAGATGGGTTGAGTAAAGAAGAAATTCTTAAAAAATGTCTAGTAAGGCATGATCCCCATTCATGAATTTTTCAGTCCAAGCAGCAGTTTTATTGGCCCATACCGATGAATCGATGATAATTTGACTCCACGTTATAACAAAAAGAGATAACAGTTGCCACTAGAATGTCTATAATGGTATCACATTAACTTGTGACCCCCGAATCTGGAGAGAATTATTCGTTCTCCAAAGCAGCTCACGAGGCTTATTCTTGGAAAATCACCCGCGGAATAGCTCATGCCCCAAATAAGTACATGATTCCAACGTCAAACTTTTGTTTGATCTCCATTTTTTATATAAAAAAAATTGTAATAATATTTTTTTGAAGAATATGTTTGTTTCGCGTGGTAATCGCTAACAATTAAAAAAAAGTTCAGAACAACGACCTCTCAAAACAAAGTCCCAACGAGAGGTGTTTTATTTTTGAAGATAGCAATTTATAAGAAACGAAATGCCTCAGAGGGGCACAAGCGCACAAAATAATTGAAAGTTGACAAGAAAAATTTAAAAAAAATGAAATTACATAATTCTCTGTTTGAGAGTGATTGATTCGATCCCTTCTTCCGTATTCCTTTCTCCTTTTTATACCTCTTAGACAGTTTCTCTTGAAGAACCGTCTGAAAATCGTCTATCGCCATGTAACTACCCATGTTCTCCATGATGAATGATTTGTCAAGAAATCGTCGTTTTTAACTGCTACCCCTACACCCTTTAACAGTTTGTAGCCGAGATTCTTGAATTGTAGAACGTGATAAGATTATCAATTTAACTGCTTCGATAACCGTCGTCCCAAATGTCAATAAGACACCATGTTCGCCCAGATCTTAGGCGTCTCACGAGATTGAGCGACAACTCGCAGGATTAAGCGATTGTGGGCCATTGCAACATAACTCCTTCTTGGGTGATCTCGTTTGGGCCTGTTTTTCGAGCCGAATTTTATTCTTCCTTCGAATTGGGCCTTCTTCTTTGGATCATTCAATTGGACTTCGTCCCATCCTTCAAATCGGGTTTCATTCTTTGGACCATTTAATTGTGCTTCGTTTTTGTGTGTCAACAATGTTGTTAAAAAAGTAAATAAAATTTTTAAATTTACTTGTAAAATTACTTTACTGAAAGAACGTACGATCATAAAATATAATTTTTTTAACATAATGAAGCTCAAACAGGGAAACATGTCAACTCATTCAAATATAAATGGGAAATGCATGAAAATAGCCTAAATACAAAGTCAAATTTCCAGTTTGGCCTTTGACTATTCTAAATAATAGAAACTAGCTAAAATATCATAAACTTAAAAATTACAACCTAGTCACCACAATACAAAAAGAAATACAATCAAGTCTTAGAAAATTATTTTAACCATGATTGATAAGAATTATAAAATAAAAAATTCCAGATCTAAAAGAGGATCATACAAGGTTAAAAGAATTATGGAAGATAAAAAAAGAATTGAATTTGAAAAAGAAATTGATAAGATAGGATATCAAGAACAATTATATGCATCTCAAGAAATATTAAAATGTTTTAAAGAAAACCTTATAGAAAATTTTGCTAGGTGAATTGTAAGATCTATAATTATAAAGGATATACAAGATATTATAAATAAATTAGAAAAAAAGAGCATTTCAAAATATACTATACCTTTTGAACCAAATATATATATAATCACAGATCTTCATATTATGAATTCTCAAACATTATTAGATTTTGAAAAATTACTTAAAACCTTATAAATGAGAAGACATATAATGAATAGATTACCACAAAAATATAAAAAATTGAAATTTAATCTAACACTAAGATTTTATATAGCTATAATAAATAATAGATTAAATAAAGCATGGATAAGAGAATTTTTACAATATTAGATTTTTGATTAATTTTTTATTTTGAAGACGGTCATAGTACGCTCCCCCCCCCCCCCATATAGTTAGTATCAGAGCCACAGATTATAACCATAATATGATAATAGAAGATTTAGGAAATAAATATAAAATACTAAAAGAAAATTTTAGTATAATAATAACAAAATCTATAATAGAAGAAGAAATCCTAAAAATTATACTTATAAAACTAAAAGATATACACTTAGAAATCAGAAAAGAAATAATAATTAAAAAAAATTATAATAAGAGACTTAATAATATGAGAAATTATTCTAGAAGTGATAGATCAAATGAAATATACTGCTATGAAACAAATAATTAGACAAAATTAAACATAGAAACCATGAGAATTAGAATTAAAAAAATAGATAACTATTATAAATTAGAGGAAGAAAGAGGATATCAAATATTTTATGAACTTATCCCTAATAAATCAAAAATAATAACATTAAGTATAATTAAAAAATTACTTAGAGAAATAAAAAGACAAATATTACATAGACTAATTATATGATTCATAAGAGATAGATAAATATATATATATATGGAAAAAATCATTGAAGAATTCGAAAATATATTATATTACAGAGAAATATATGAATCATCATAAAAATTATAGAAAATACAAAGACCCCCATAGAGACTATGAATAATGAATTAAGATAAGGTTGCAAGAAAACTCAATAATATAGTTATAAATTTAAACAAACTAGAAGAAAAAATCTCAAATATATTATTAATACCAGAAAATATAGTAGAACCCAATAAACAACTAAATCTTTTACTAGAAATATATAGAAATATTTGAAACAAAACCAGATGTAACAGAAAAAGTAGAAAGTAATTCTTTAATAGAATTTAAAGATAGAAAATTAAGAAGAAATAATAGTACACCAATAGTACCAAGAAGACCGAGTACAAGTCGAGAAATAGTAGTAAAAAGAAATATAGGAAATATACAAATATATGAAGAATATTTCAATGAAATAGAATATGTAAAAGAAAAAAAATATCATAATTGATACAAGAGCAACAAATTGTCATATATCAAAAAAATAGAGATAAATGATTAATAAAAAGTAAGGTAGAACCTTATAAGTATATCAATTTTGATGGAAAAACACATATTAGTGAATTAGAAGTAAAGGTACCAAAAATATTAGATGGAGAAAAAATAGTATTATCATGTTATGTAGATAGTAATATGGGAGAACATTACCACGTATTACTAGAAATGAGTTTTTTTAAAGTTTTGAATCATTATAATATTAACAAAGAAAGAATTTATATAATACATAATAATAAGACAATGTTTTGTCCAAAAGAATGATCAATGTAATAATATTTTCACTAGGTGTATATGTACAACTTACCATTGTAGAAACCAATAAAACAACATGTGCCTTAATAGATATAGGAAGTGATATAACTATTGTAAAATATTTTTGTTAAAAAGTTGGAATATGATAATATTATAAAAATTACACGTGTCACAAAAAATCCACACCTATTACCAAAAATAGAGAAAAGATAGAAATATTACTAGAAAGTAAACAAATAACTATAAATAAGGTATATATCTATGATGTATTAGAATGTGATATATTATTAGGAAACGATTTTGTACAACAATTCTAATATTATTAACAAAATAACTAAATAATTATGTTAAAAATATCATGTGGACATCTACTAAAAATTTCAAGAGAATTCAAATCATACAGAGTTCAGTCAATCTAGCGTGGTGAAAAGGTAGTACAAATACCAATAAAAATAAATGTCAAAATATAAAAAATACAAACAATAGAAAAATCATAAATGATAAAAGAAATAATAAAAAAGATAGGAAATGTCTATAATAAAAATCCACTAGCATATTGAAAACCAGAACATTCAAAAGCAAAAATAGAACTAACCAAAAATGTAATAATAAGGGTAAAACCAATTATGTATACTATACAAGATAACCAAGAATTTTAAAAAAATAAATTGAAGAGTTAAAAAATATGAAATTAATTAGAGTTTGTAATGGACCACATAGTAGTCCAAGCCTTTATGGCAATAAAATACTCTGAACAAATGAGAAGAAAATCAAGAATGGTTATAAATTATAAAGAATTAAATAAATATACAAAGTTTGATGAATATTTTTTATCAAATAATGATGTTCTAATAAACATTACAAAAGGAAAAGAACATTACTAAAAATTTGATTGTAAGTCAGGATTTTGGCAAATTAAAATGGAAGAAGATTCAATATCATACACAGGCACACCTCAAGTATGAATGGATAGTTATGCCTTTTGGATTAAAAAATGCACCTCAATTATTTTAAAGAATGATGGATAATTTTTTCAAAAAATATAATGATTTTTCATTAGTATATATTGATGATATACTAATATGCTCATAAAATAAAAATGATCATAAAAATTATATTATAAAATTCCTAAAAAAAGTCAAAAAGAATGAATAATTTTATTTGAAAAGAAAGCTATTACAGAAAAACTCAAGATAGAATTTCTTGGATTGATTATAGACAAAAATGAAATAAAATTACAATATTATATATCTAAGAAAATAGAAAGCTTCCTAAATAAATTAGAATTTAAGGAACAAATACAAAAAAAATTAGGATGTTTAAACTATGCAGAATGATTTATTAAAAATCTTTCAAAAAAGAGACATAAAATACAAACACTACAATAGTTGTAGCTTTTTACGGCATTCGTTTACGGCGTGCATTTAGCGTACGCCGTAAAAAATAACCAATTACGGCTTGCAACGCCGCACGTCGTAAAAAATAAATGACTTCGACAATGATAACCAATTACAGCGTGCATGCTTTGCACGCCGTAAAAGATAACTAATTATGGCGTGCATGCTTTGCACGCCGTTAAAAATATATGCCTATTCACGGCGTGCATCCTTTGCACGCCGTAATAGGAGGGAATTTACGGCGTGCATTTGTTGCACGCCGTGGTCGTTCTCAATTAAAAGGCGAGAAAGCCCTAAATTGATGCCCTTCTTCCGTTTCCCATCGAAATTACAAAGGGACTCTCTCTTCACAGCCATCCTCTCCGCTTCTCTGCCACTACTTCGTCCGCGCCTCAGCCACCAAATCTGCATTAACAGTAGGTTCCTTCTCTTGCTTCGATTTGTTCATGCTCTGTCCACCATACCGCCGTTGTCTCCCCCAAAATTACCCACCTCAATCAGCCAACAACCGTAGGAGAATGCAGACCTGACGACCGAACAGCAAAGGGAGAGCTTTCAGGTATCGTTTATTGAATTTTATCTTCTATCCTCTCCTTTATCCGAAGTCTAGAAGGATTCAAAAGTTCCAGTAGAAGCAATAGGCCAATAGTAACCTGAACCCAAAATTTATTGCAGAAGTTCAATGTTTTCCATCTTTTCTATGATTTTTACCAGTTAGTCTTTCAGACCGGAGGTATTTCTCTGAACTTTTTGTTGATGAAGGTTTTAGCGTATGTTATTTCTGGGGGATGAGCATTGTCTTGGTTGGTAGAAAGGCAATACCTTGTCTTCGAGCTTCTTCTCTGTTTTCCAGAAGTGTCAGATTTTTCTTTTGGATGCACTACATAGTATTTCATTTGTGGTCCTGAAAAGACTTGGAACAACCGTCTTTATTTCTTCTTCTCCATTCCAGTGCATTCACCACTCACCAGTCATCTTCACAAAATCAAGAAGTCTTTGGTTTAATTTTTCTCCATCTGCTGCCGGCACAGGAAAGCTGGAAAGGTACACTTATTTAGAAGCATTCAAGCATATATGTATACTTCATACTTGCATTGAACTTTGGTTTAATATTTACACTTCAAATTTTTTTTTTTTGTTCTCTTTATAAGGTCTCTCCATTTGATTATAAGGTTAGTTTTAAGTATAGTTTTTATTTATCTATATTTTGTTTCTATTTAGGAGAACATTCGTACTACTAGGAGGCAAGTTTGTTTGCTAGATTGAGTTAATTTAGATAAATTTTTGTCATTTTGAAACTAGTGTTGGCTTATGAGTGCTTATATAGGAAGAAATCTGAATTTGAGGGTCTCATTACAAACTTATATGCTGCAAATTGCAATTGAAAAAACTTCTGTAGATGAACTAGAATTAGTAAATTTGTAGGGAAACAACCATCAAATTCCCACGAAGGATGCCTCTGCCGAAGGTTGCTGCCCTCGTGGTTGGCAATGGTCCCTTTGCCAGCAAATACTCCAGTTTGTGGGTCCTTAGGCATAAGATAAGCAACAAGGTTTGCTTGCAATTGCTAAGAATCTATAGGACAGAGGCAAACCATGGTACATAGTTTGCAACAACGTAGGCATCTTGTGCTAGCATTGCACACGTGTTTTTGAACCCCTAATGTGCCATCAATGCCCATGTTTGCTTGTCACGTGAAACATCTTGCTGATCACATGCCCACGCTTGCTTTGTCATGTAAAGCATCACGTTGATCCCAAGCCAACTCGCTATAAGCAATGTGTTTTGACCAAAAACCTAGTAGTATGGAGAAACATCCTCAACAACAAACTAAGCTTGAGTTCTGAGTAAAGGGGTGCCATTGAGGGTGAGATCCTTGTGTTTGGACCCTGCAACAACCTCGAGCGTGAGTAGCTATTAGTGTGGATCTTGGTGGTAGTTGCAAATATTCACATGGAAACTTCAAAGGTCAAAGAGGGAAAATGCTTAGTATAAATGACATTTGAACATGGATTAGTTAAGTTAGGTTCTCAAAACCACATTTAGGGCCTATTTGGCAGGGCTTTGACTTATATTTTTGCATGTTCAAATATGTGTTCATATTTATATTTTCTTTGCAAATTTAGTGCATTTCATCTATTTTTTCTCTAAATTATTTTCTTTATATACCATTGAATATAAATTGTAATGGAAGGAAATGAATTGTGATGTGTGCAACTATTAGCTCTAAATCATGGTTTTAAAATGAATTGCCACATGCTCTAGAGGACATAATTGAAGGCTGAAGCTGTGCAATTTTATATATTAAAGGGCCTCATAATAATTAATCGCCTTGGGCCTTTAAATTCTCAGGGTCGGCCCTGTAAGTATTCAAAGACTATTTAGTGTACAATGTAGGTAGAAGTTGTGATTGAATTTGTTGTATTGTGATATTTTTTATAGTTTAGTATGTGTACTTAAATCTTTGTAAATGAAATGAACTCTAAAAATGGTTTAACTTTCAAACTAGAGCTAATATGCATTGGTTGAACTATATCATACCAAAGAAAAAAAAAACTATCATATTTATATAACTTAGAACTCCAAATTAAATAAATAGATTCAAATTTCATCATTGTAATGTTTTGACTACAGCAATTAGTACTTATTTAATATGTTTATATGTACCCCTAAATGCTAGATTATCTAATTTTGGTCTCTGTACAAAATATCCTTTATTCTACTGTTGTGTAAAGTGCTCTCCAATAGTTTGCACTAAACTTGCACTTGTAATTTCAGTTTGTGTGAACTTTATTGTCGAAATGACTTACCTAATTGGAACTTGATTTTTATGATGTTCTAATATAATCATGTTTACTGTGTTATAACAGATTATAACTTAAATAGTGTTGGTATATTATCATGGATAAAGATTGGGTACACTTATCAAGGTTATCTTGTCATCTTCAATTTAGAATATTTTAAAAAATGTCTCCAAATGCTTTTTAGATGATTTACTTAGCATTTTTTTCATAGAGTTTCAGAGGCATACCAACGTGGTGCAAGAAAATTTGCAAATATGGTGCAAGCCAATGCGGGGAATCCAAAAAAGGTCATATGCCCTTGCAAATGTTGCAAAAACTTATTTCATCAACATTTTGATACTATGTATGGGCATTTGATCATTAATGGCATGGATCCTACGTATACTACCTGGGTGTTTTATGGGGAAAAATCGAATGCGGCATCATTGCCTCCTCAAGATGTAGAAAATTTAGAGATGTATAGGATATATAGAGATGCATTTTTCCAGGATGACAATACTATAGAACCCGAGAATGAAGATAAAGAGAAAGACTTTTCAAATTTATATGAGAGTGAAAATTTCTTTATATCCTGGTTGTACAAAGTATACAAGGATATCTGCAACTGTTGTCTTATACAAGCTTAAAGCTACATATGGTATATCTGACAACGATTTCAATGAACTTCTTGATATTATTCGAGATATGCTACCACATGGGAACACCCTTCCGAATTCTTGCAATTCAATAAAAAAGTTATTGAAAACCTTTGATTTGGGTTATGAGAAGATACATGCATGCCTAAATGATTGTTGTTTGTTTAGAAATGATCTAGAAAATTTGGAGACATGTCCAAAATGTGGATCTTCGCGGTGGAAAGTTAATGGACGAACAAAGAAGATTCAAAAAGGGATACCTGCAAAGGTTTTGCAATATTTTCCGATTATACCACGATTTAGAAGAATGTTTAGGTCACGTGATAAGGCAGAACATTTAATATGGCACTCAAATCACAAAAGTCTAGATGGAAAAATGCGCGTCATCCAGTTGATTTATTAGCTTGGGAGAGAATTGATCAAAAATGGCCTTGTTTTGCATCAGAACCACG
This sequence comes from Osmanthus fragrans, assembly GCA_019395295.1. Taxonomy (NCBI): domain Eukaryota; kingdom Viridiplantae; phylum Streptophyta; class Magnoliopsida; order Lamiales; family Oleaceae; genus Osmanthus; species Osmanthus fragrans. The sequence goes on along the minus strand of CM033341.1, from coordinate 37,157,314 downwards.
AAATCTTAGGCTTGGCCTTTCTTCTGATGGATTTAATCCCTTTGGTGACCTAAGTTCTAGGTATAGTTGTTGGCCAGTGATACTAGTTATATATAATCTCCCTCCTTGAATATGCATGTCTAAGGAAAATTTGCTGTTGACTTTATTAATCTCAGGTCCCAAGCAACCTGGAAATGATATAGATGTGTATCTAGAACCACTAATAGAAGACTTAAAGGAGATGTGGAATATTGGTGTTGAAGTATATGATGGATTTACCAAGTCCACCTTCAATTTGAAAGTTGTGCTAATGTGGACAATTAATGATTTTCCGGCTTATGGGAACTTATCAGAATATCCTACGAAAGGTGAAGTAGCATGCCCAGTATGTGGTTTATCCACATGTGCAAAATGGTTAACATATAGTCAAAAGTTTTCGTACATGGGTCATAGAAAATTTCTTGCATATAATCATCCTTATCGGTCAAAACAAGCTCGGTTTGATGGAAACAAGGAGCATCGACCTAATCCTAAAATATTACTGGGTCAAGAAGTGATGTGTTCAATAACTAATGTTAGCAATAATTTGGGAAAAACAGGAAAAAAACGAAAGGTCAAAAAATCAGATTCTAATTGGCCATAGAAAAAAAAATCAATATTCTTTGAGCTACCATATTGGGAGGTTAGTCATTTTAAAATATCTTGAATTACTTATTTCTTTGCTTAAACTTTTTAAAGAAATTTATATTGTTATTTTTCAGACACTACTTTTGCGACATAATTTGGATGTAATGCACATTGAAAAGAATATTTGCGAAAGCATTCTTGACACTATTTTGCATGTGAAGGGAAAATCAAAAGATGGGTTAAATTCTCGTAAAGATTTACTCAATATGGGTATTAGAAAGGAGCTTCATCCAGAATTGAAAGGAAATACATATTACCTTACTGCAGCGTCATATATGCTATCCAAAAAAGAGAGTTATTTTGTAAGAGGTTAGTTGATTTAAGATTACCTGATGATTATAGCTCTAACATTTCAAAGTGTGTTTCATTAGCAGATAAAAGGATTTTAAATCTGAAATTTCATGATTGCCATGTGCTCATGCAACAATTGCTATCAGTTGCATTAAGAGGACTTTTACCGCGAGGACCAAGAAATGCAATTTTTCAATTATGTGCATTTTTCAACGAAATATGTCAAAGAGTCATCGATAAAAATAAGTTAAAAAAGCTTGAGAAGGATGTTGCAGTGACTTTGTGTATGCTAGAAATGTATTTCCCCCCATCATTTTTTGACATAATGATACATTTAACCATCCACCTTGGGCGTGAGGTTCGTATTGGTGGACCTGTACAATATAGTTGGATGAATCCATTTGAGAGGTAAATTATTATAAACTTTTGTAAGTATTCAAACTTTCTTCTTCTAATTACTTAGATATCTCATGTCTATTATATGATTAATTAGGTTTATGAAAACACTTAAGGAATATGTCAGAAATCGTTCAAGACCTGAGGGCTGCATAGCAGAGCATTATTTAGCCAATGAATGTATGCATTTTTGTAGTGGTTACATGAAACAAACTGCTGAAGTAGGTGTTCGACATACTCGGAATGAGGATTTTGAGAATGAAACAAATACTGATGGACGTCCGATTTCTAAAGGAAAGTTAAAGACTTTGAGTCCAGAAATGTTAGAGGCCGCTCATCGTTATGTAATGTTTAACAGTGCTGCAGTTGAGCCATATATAATGTAATGAAATTAGTTAATTTATTAATTTAACATTGGTTAACAATCTCTCATAAACTTCTCTTATTATTTATTTTCATTTAGGATGCATAAAGAGGAGATTAAGAATTCAGAGAGCCGTATTGCCAAGAATGAAACATTATTACAAATGAGACATATGGAGACTTTCACTTCTTGGTTTGCGGAGAAAGGAAAACAGGACAATTGTAACATGTCTAAGACATTGAAACGGCTTGCACGTCGACCTAGATATGATGTGATATCACATTCTGGTTATGTTATCAATGGACATCGGTTTCATACAACCGATGTTAGTAGAACTGCACAAAACAGTGGTGTTTCTATTGAAGCACAAACTATTTGTCGGTCTAGTGTGAAGGATACAAGTCATGTAGTTGGTAAAATATCTTATTACGGGGTTATTAGAGAAATAATTTTACTAGATTATCACAGTTTTAAAGTTCCTATGTTTCACTGTGATTGGGCAAATATAGATAATGGAGTCAAGATTGAAGAAGGTTTTACAATGGTAAATCTTCATAGAGGACAACATCAATTTGAAAGAGATCCATTTATTTTAGCATCACAAGCAAAACAAGTTTTTTATTTTAGAGAGAGCGATACATCAAGTTGGTATGTTGTATTAAAGGCACCTCCCAGAGGATTTCACGAGTTAGAAAATTTTGATGAGGAGGCTTATACTCCATCCACATTAGATGCATTAAGACTTGATATAACCATTGAAGATGAAGGTTATGTAAGACATGATTGTGAGGGCATTGATATTGAATATGATAATTGTATGTATATCTTTAAGATTCTTTTTTAATTTACTATTTGTGTGATAGTATATTGATGTTAATGCCTTTAATATCTCTAATTCCATTATTTCTTGCTTTATTTTTGTAGATGCAAACGATGAAAGCTGAGTTTTGTGGATGTTGATGTTCACATGAGTGGAAATAAGATGACAAATCCCGGTGAAGTAAGTTCCCAGATTATATATATAATAATTTTTAATGATTAAAAAGTAAATTTAAGTAAAATATTGCGTGTTTTTCTTATTTGTTTAATACAGTCATCTAATCAAGGCTATAAGAAATCAAAACGAGCTAAAAAAAGCTTTAAATGTTGTTGTCACGAGAGAAGGGAATGAATGTATAAGAATATCAGAAGGAGGTTCTAATTCTCCAAACACACAAGAAAATGAAGTGTTGCCTAATAGTGCTAGTACTACTGGGAAAGGAAAGAAGGGAAGGGGTCGAGCAAAATTGATTTATCTCAACAAGGAAAAATGCGCGAAGTTACCAGTAGAGTTTAATGAAAGAGGGCAGCCAATTTGTAAAGGTTCAACTAAGCTATCATCATTTATTGGGACCACGGCTAGAGAACTTATACCAATTACATGAAAAAATTGGAAGAATATCAGCGAAAGTTTTCTTGATGACATATGGGAGCATGTGCAGGTAATATAAGCTTTATGTCTTTTAATATAATTTAAATTAAATTTATATTAATATATTGTGTACTTTGATGCAACAAAAATTTGATGTTGATACTTGTCATAGAAAATACATCATGCAAAAAATGGGAAAGAATTGGCGAGATCATCGTCTAATGTGCTTAAAGCAATAAATGACAGAGGAAAAACAATGGGCATGACACGAGCTGCTGCTCTCCTCAAGCCTGATAATGTTGAATCAATGGAAGAATGGCAAGCATTTGTTAAAGAGCGCAATACTTAACCATATAAGGTAAGCTTTAATTGTTTTTTTTTTCCTAAATTGCTTACTTGCAGACTCTACATTCCTAATAAAAGTTATGCTTACATAATACAAATTGATTTTGTAGGAAAAGAATGAAAGATTAAAAAAGATGAGAGCAAGTCAAACCATAATGCATACAACGAGTAGAAAGGACTTTGCTCGGTTAGAAGCTGAAATGGTAAAAATTTGTTAAATTAAAAGTTAAACTTGCTTGAAAATTTTTAAACGTTTACGTTATCACATATATGAAATATGTAAAATGCAGCGTGCTGAAAGTGAAGATCCTAATTCCATAACGAGAGAAGATGTTTATATTCGAGGACATACGCGAAAGAATGGTGAACCTATTAATGAATCAGCTGAGGAGACATTTGTAACAATATTGCTTTTAGTAATTTTTGGTCATTCAAAACTTATATTTATAATTTTAGCCCATTAATTTATTTCCTCATATCAGAACAAAATAAAAGCATGTTCAGAGACGGTTACCTCTCCAAGCCAACACTCCCTCAGAGATGATGCTGTTACTAGAGTACTTGGTCCAGAACGTCGAGGACGGGTAAGAGGTCTTGGTTTCGGTGCGACTCCTTCAAAGTTGAATGCTTTGGTGCACAATCATAACTTGCAAACTCAAGTCCAAGAGTTGAGAGATGAAATTAAAGAATTAAAAGTTTTGTTTCAAATGAAGAGTATGACTCTCGTACAAGAAGATAATGTAAGTGGAAAACTAGAATTACTGAATGTTATTCTAAATTACATATACTGCCTATATTGAAAATAATAAATTGTACAATTGGATATGAATTTTACAGTCTAGAGACAGAAGCTTAAATGGTTCAGATAATCTTCAAAATAAGAAATGTAAATTGTTGTCTTGGTTTGGGAAAGGTGATATTGTTGCAAAAGGTGAAATCGCATCAACAAATTCAAGCGATTTAGTGCATCATGTACCACTTGGTAATGAATGTTGGAGAGTTTGGGTTAATAAAGTGATTGATAATGTTAGCTTATATCGTCCTACACGTGAGCTTTTTCTTCTTGAAGATGCATTAGGAAGTACAATAGCATGTCCAATTAGATACATCGAAGTGGATTCGTTGTAATCACAACAAAGGTAACTTCTTTTCTAATTTCATTTCATTTACAGCTTAAAAGAATTTTAGTTGGATTTTCTGAAGTTATTCTTGCTGTCCTTTTAAATTTATCTGCAGGTCGATTGACATAGCCCCTCATTACTATAATTTGACAAATTTTCCCAACTGTGAAGCAAAGCGACAACTTGAGAAGCGGTATAAGAAACGAGAATGTGATATGTAGATGGTAATACAAAGTTTGGATTGATAAATTGAACCTCAAATGTCTACAGTTTGTAGGGGTGGTCAAGGTATATTGTACTTCAGTGATAGCACAGTGATATCAGTTTGAATACTTCTAAATTAGTAGTTTTCTTGCCGCAAATGGGTTGTATTCTATAAATTACTTATTTTTGCATCTTTATTTGTGTGAGCTCAATTATTTACCTGAGACCTTTGTTTGTGTTTTGTGTTTGTTAAATAAAGACAGGTTTGCTGGTGGTTTGTGTTTGTGTTTGTTAAGTAAAGGCAGGTTTGTTGGTGGTTTGTGTTTGTGTTTTTGTTTGTTAAGTAAAGACTTTGCTGGTGGTTTGTGTTTGTTAAGTAAAGACAGGTTTGCTGGTGGTTTGTGTTTGTGTTTGTTAAGTAAAGACAGGTTTGCTGGTGGTTTGTGTTTGTTAATAGGGCTGCTGTTTTTAAAAAAAAAATCAGACATTTACGGCGTGCAAAAATGCACGCCGTAAAAGGATAGGGTTTTTACGGCGTGCATTTCTGCACGCCGTAAATAATATGGGGTTTTTACGGCGTGCATTTGTGTACACGTAAAAAGATAAGCTTATATGCACGCCGTAAAAACTCAGGTTTATTTACGGCGTGGCTTTATACGACGTGCATTGCACGCCGTAAAAGGTATATTTTGTTGTAGTGAAACTTTACTCATAAAAATCAATACTAAAGGATGGAGTGAAAATCATACAGAAATAGTCAAATCATTGAATGAAGAATGTAAAAATCTTCCAAAATTAAGAATATCAAATGAAAAAGATAATTTAATTGTCAATACTGATATCTCAGATAAATATTGGATAGCAATATTGAAAATAGATCTAAATGAAATATGTAGATATTCAAGTGGAACTTTTAACCAGACAGAAATAAATTATGCTACTCATGAAAAAAATTGTTACCAATTATTAGAAGGATAAAAAAAAATTTCATTATTCTTATTATTTAAAAAGTTTATTGTTGAAACTGACAATTCCCAAGTTGCAGGACTTGTTAGGAATAAGTTACCAATAGAACCTCGATAGAAGATTACATAGATGATAAACATATTTGTCATTTTATAATTTTGATATTATTCATATTAGAGGAACAAATAATTATCTTGCTGATTTTTTAAAGAAGGAACATTGAGTTTGGAGATGAATAACATCAAACAAATAATATCAGAGATGAAATTATTTCAGAGATGAAATTTGCGACAACATATGCCAAAGAAGAAGCAGATGATATAAAAATTGGGATGAAGACATTAGCTAAAATCTTGAGTCATAATGTTAAACTATTACTTGAGACCAGTGAATCGCATATCAATGTTACAAATAAGATGAAAGATAAATTGATACTCTTGAAGCACAATTAATATCTATGGATACAAATAAAGATATAAGTATTGATGCTTTAGCACAATATCAAAATAATACTAGGTTGATACAAACAGGGGATATAAATAGGTTGATTAAAAGATAAAGGAAACAGTAGTGGACCCAGAGAAGAAGATATTACCAAAAGTCCAAAAAAGATAACAATCAATGAAAGCCATACAAGAACCTTCAGGATAAGGACAGATGAACTAGAAGATGATACCCCTTTAATGACAAAAGATAAAGAATATAAACAATTTACAAAATTATTTATGAAATGAAATCATCATATCCATACTACATCTCTCCAGGAGATCATGTCTATCCCAAATTGATAATTACCAAATGAACAAATCCATTAACAGTCAAGATGGCAACAGATTTTGGATATACCGATTTAATATATTCAGATACAACATAAAAAAAATTGAGAAATTTGAAGATATCTTAAAAAATCAAGTTTCACAATTTGCACAAAATAGACCGATATACATGAATTTCTATACCTTAAGTTTAGAAGTCGAAAATAATTTTTTTTTTTTTTTAATCTAGTAGAGCATATAATTATTATCGGACATGTTGGCCGAGATTTCCAGTTGGATGTAGGAGAAGTAAATAAACCAGTCCCAAATTTCTCCAGAGCATGGATAAAAAGCAGAAGAGTGTAGGATATAAAGTTTTATACAATATTGCAAAAAATTTGTATGGACGAAGATTCTGATACATATGTCAATATAATGGATTGACACTTTTAAGTTTTAACAAATGATGGAAAACAAAAATCAGAAATTTTAAAAGAATATATCAATAAATTTCACACATCAAATAAGTGGAAGCACCTCAACCATCAGAAGAGTACGTGAAGCCAGATGATGTCCTACTTGACGACAAGATTCCAAAAAAATAAAGTTGACATGATAAAAGAGGCCAACTGCATGTGAAGACAAGATTAGAAGGACAATAATAGAAGGACAATGCTCTTGATAAAGAAGATGTGATATAAAGCAGGCATAATGGAGGGGCCAAAAGGCTATTGATGAAAATCACAAAATGTAAAATGTAAACAATGATGTAAAACGCTTAATAATTGTGTCTCATGTAGTTGTATATATAGAAGCCTTCGGACTGATAGAGGGGCAGAATCTTTTTGAGTACTCGAATTGTAAGATAGCCAAAAACCTTTGTGTCTTTAATTTCAATCTTGTATCAGTTGCAAATAGATAAATAATATTCCAATCATATTCCAATTCTTTCTGGAAAATATGAACTTCTAAACTTTCTTTCTCATAGATTCTCAAGAGATCTAAAAGAAAATTTCTTTCTTATATTAGCATTCAAGATAGATCAAAAGTCTAGAGACTTATTTTTGGAGACAATACAGTGAAGGCGTAGAAACTAGAGTCCATCATACTCGTTGAGACAAGATGCCGTTAGAGTGTAAGGATTGTTCACGGTCAGAAGGTCAATCGATTTTAAGAATAAGAATCCAGATCAAAACTAAGGTAAAACCATTACTTTTTTTGCTAAAATTAGAACGAATTTTTCTAAGATCTGAGAATCGCAGGAATTATTCATTATAATGTTTGCATTAATATTTGAAGTTAATATATATGTCAGGATATACTGTTAAATGATTAGATAATTTGTTAGAAAAGTTATTAGGGAAAAAAATGAGATTACCTATCTAATGAAAAGAATAGATAAATCATCTGAAGAGTATAACATGCTTGAAGAAAATTATGAAAGATATGCTGCAAATTATGCCAATCTATTAGATCAGATGATGAATTTATATGTTAAAATTCAAAATAGCATAAACATAAAACAAAACTAAAAAACTATTCTAAAATAAGGATATAGATTGTGCAATATATGAGAATTCATTTCATTAAGGATAATATAGACTTTTCACTACTTTTCATAAAAGGCATGATTAACCAGGCCAATTCTAAAAACCTCCCTTCTGCAGGTTAAGCTCCTTGGAAATTAACTGAGACTGAATGAACAGGAAGCTCTCATTCACTAAAAGACTGACCGATATATTTCACCCTTCAATTCCTTAGTACGAGAAAAGCGAATGCAACGTACTAATACACGATGTTATGATTCACTGCAGTCTCACGACAGTAAGGCCAAAACAAGATCTAATCCACCCCCCCCCCCCCCCCCCCCCCCACCAAATAACACGATCAAATCTTCAAATTGAGCTATTCTTCATGATCTGCTTGTGAAACACACAAAAAGCCATGAGCAACTAGAAGAAAAGGACAATTGGTAAATAGTGTGAAAGTATAGATGCATGTCAACAAAATACAAAAACCAAAAAAAGTATAAAAAGGAAAATTGTAATATTCGACCATCATACGACACCCACACTACATTGACCAGGTCGCTGTTGACATCTCATTAAAGCAGGGATACAATATGCATAATGAAATCAAAAATCTTCGAACAGCTAGAATTTTGTTTTGATATTATGTAAAACTCTTGATCAAGGTGCCCATATTAATGGGAGTAGGGACATACACTCCGAAATCTTACGATGGCATGTAATCAGGAAAAGCAGAAGAAATCCACACATATTGAGACCAAATACATCCTTGCAAATTTATAAATTACAACAATTTTGTAAACTGATTGGGTGAGGAAGCCAATGCAGACTTGTTGGAAGCTAAAAAAAAAAAAAAATAAAAATAAAACAAATAGAGCACAGACTGCAGTAAATCTGTGTGCAAGTATTTTCCAGACAAATCCATTACATTGCTCCCATATAAAGAGGACTCTTATTAGTCAGATGCAAGGATTTCAAAATTAATTTTGATGAATATTTTCAGTATGCTAGCCTTCTGACAGAATATGTATCGAAGGAACTCGATTTGAAGTATTAAAAAAAGGGTCAACTGGCTCTTGATTTTCAGAAAGTAACATTCGCATATCTATATTTACTGGTGAAACAAATAACTTAAACGTTCAAATTTTTCCATCAGTTTTTAAAATCTTTCTCCCACCTTTGAAACAAAGGGAAAACATCGGGAAGGACCTATGCAACTAATGTAATGAGACAAAGATATCCTCCTCCCCCCCCCCCCCCCAATCCAATCACACACACACCCAACCAAAACATAAAAGTTTTGTTTCCATTAACTCGCCTTGATCAACATTGCTATTGAAAGATCTGTCATTTGTGCAACACGCACTTTTTTGGAAGCTTCATCTTCTTTTGAGACTGGTTCTGCCAAAGAGTACCAAATCAAATGGGAGAACAGTTAGCAACAATCCATTAGATCCATGAATACATGCACAACACAAACTGATAAGAAAGTAAATTCACCTTTTGTTTTTTGAAGGCTTCAACATCAGTCCTCTCTCTCCAGGTGCTGTTACGAAGTTTGATTGGTCGATTTCCAACATATTTCCCTGACATTATTAGGTACCTCATTAAATATCCAAGTTGAATTTCAATTCATATAAAGCTATTCCCTTTCTAAGCGTAAATCATTATCATAATTAAAGTCCAGTTAAAACAACTTTCCTTTGGAATTAAACAAATTACTCTTTTGCTTTGTTATTCTTCATCTCTTATATTCTAACATAGCGGGTCCAATCCCAAATGAAGAACAGTTGATTTCAATAGCCTTAAACCAGCATAAATCTCCGTTAGTTTCCTCATGCCCATGGATCTTTCAAATTATGGCCTTTATGGAACGGAATGGACAAGGAACTAAACTCCCTAGATAACTATAGATAAAGCATAAGAGTTATATTCTAGGTGGCCAGGCTGTCTGAGGTAAGGTATTCCAAGCCAGTCATCTAAGTTTTGAAAGCTGATCAGCAAACTGTAGCTGATATACTGTTTAAAGATGTCTTTTTTAGCAAACTAATTGAAGATGATGGACACCAATTGTTGCTAACCAGTTAAGTTCCTAACAAGCAAAGTTAGAAAGTTCTGATTCAGATGGAGAAAGGAGTTCAGTGGCTGCCCCTTGTTAATTGTCCCTTGGACTAAAAACAACAAAAGAAAGAAAATTATGAAACAGAGAGTAATGCAAGAAGAAAAGAACCATATAAGAATGCAATTACAAAACCAATTACCATTCATTTCTTTAAGTGCTGCTGCAACGTCTGAAGGGTTAGAAAAACTAACAAATCCATAGCCCTTGGTTTTGCCAGTCCGCTTATCTCTCGCAACCTGGTCCAAGATATTAAGTTAACATTAATTGATTGTTGTTCCCTAGAAGCATAAACAAAGCAATATAATCCTTTCCGTAATGCAGAGGAGAGCAAAAGATTCAGAAACCAGAGACGCACAAAACAAAACAAATCAGAACCTCAAAATTAGAAGACTAAGAAAGACAAAGAAAAAGGCAAGTGCGAAGGAATAAATTCATACCCCAGTAAAAAGTTAAAAAAAAAAAAGACAATCAATTTGGCAGCATCTGCACTTCTCAGGCATGGATTGGTGATTAACGTGGATCTAAACAAACAAGAACATAAAATTCCTTCTATTCATCCATTTCCTTAAGCACTCTACACATTCAGCCAGCAATAGAAATCTAACACTCTTTCTACTATCTTATGTTGATCCATTTGTTTATCTTTTGCAGCATTCCACATTCAGGAAGAAATCTGTACATGTCCACTGACAAATTACTCCATGTTTCTCAAGGTAATAATCTTTTTTAAAAGGGTACAATTAGTAGATACAACATTGATGTAAAGTAAGAACTAACACAACCAGGAAAATTATACGGACGCACACATAAAACAAGAAAAAGGAAGCATAATCGATTCAAAAGAATGTATTTATTTCCTGGTTTTTTAGCTCGTTCTTCAGCCAAAATTTAGAAAAAGGCCACTCATTCAATAATTTACTGCGTCTAGTTTTTGCCATTCAAAGACATCATTAATTGATACAAATCAAAAAAGAATTCTACCTTAGCGAATATGACTCAATTGAGGGCTCCAGGCACTTCAAATTAACATCTGAAGAGAACATGCAAATGCTCATGTATACCATTCAAAATACATAAAGTGAACACAAATAAGAGATAACAAACTAACTTCAGGAATAACTTACTCTGGCCATGTTAAAGGAAGGAAATCTTGCGAATGCTTTTGATAGAACATCATCATTCACCTCATTTCCAAGATCACCACAAAAAAGACGATAGTCATCTGCAATATCAACATATCGAGAAATTAGAGTTGCTACATACTAGATTAACTGCTCAATAGAACCACCTAGATTACGCAAAATTGGAAAAGGGGAAAAATCAAGATATAAATTGATAAAAAAGCAAAGGGAAAAACATTATAAGTGGCTCCTAGTGATAAATGAAGACTAGAACCGGCAACTAGACATAGTAGGATGGGGGTTATGCAACAGCCATGGGTCATAGAAACCCAGTTTTAATCCATGTAGGTTGAGTACACATGATCAGAAAAGTTCAAGAAAGAAAATCTGAAGTGAATGACTTGACTGTCAACCATATAGAAACCCCCCAACTAAAAATCAACATTTTTGTAGCAAGTTGATGCCCATACCCCCACACAGCATTGCATCTCTAAAGCTTACCGAGAAGGAGAAATACCAATAGTACTCAACGGTCACTCTTATCCCTTGCAATTACCAAAATTCCAACACAAATTACTGTTAATGGACTAACAAAGATTTTACATTAATCTTCTCGATAGTTGCATTGCAAGTCATGTATTATTGGGTCATTCATGTAATATTATTTCCTCTTTTCTTTCCTATTTTTGGCCTTTCATTAGAGATCCTGATTCCCTGACCCTGAATCTATATTTAAGATCAACCAAATATTCTAATTCACCCTAAACGATCTCCATGACAACAGAATCTCGGATAATGTTCCGAAAGAAACAAATTAAATGAGTACTACAACATAGACAAGGAGGAGTAAATGATTCCCAGTTTAGGCTAGAGAAGGGGGGGGGGGGGGGGGAGGAGAGAGAGAATCATACTCTCAGGCCACTCTGCAAGAGTAGGATCCTCCCAAGATTGTCCTGCAGCTTTCCGAGGAATTACCTTCTTTTTAGTCTCTGCTTTGTGATTGATCTCGCTGCTCGCAAGAGCAGCTTTCACACTCTCGAGAGCTTCTGGAGTTATGGTTTGTGCATCTCTCTGAAACAACTGCTGGGCCTGTCCATGTCCACATTCACCATCAGAACAAGAAATAGTGATGAACATGGCCAGCAAATGAACGGATAGCAATACTTTTCCTGGTGAGTATTTAAAGATGTTATTTTCTTTCCACCTTGTGAAAAATCCTTTCGCAAAACTTATCAAAAGAACACAACTGATCTATCCGAAATTGATTGAATATACAAAAATTAAACAATTCCTCAAGTAACGCCAAAATGTAGTGATTATCAATGATCACGTAATTCAATTTGATTTCAAAATACAAGTCAAAAACATTCAGCAAAATCAAATTCAAAACATTGAGGAAAAAAGACCAAAACATTTAAGACATTACAGCACCGCCGTTGAATTCCACAAATAAACGGAAACCCTAGAATTCCAGAATATTCATTAAAACGATAACTTTCAGTAAAACATAAAAGCAAACTTACCTGCTGATATTGGGGCAACGAGTAAACGGTAGGGGGAGCAGGATAAACAGGTAGAGCCACAGATGGGACAGGTGGCGGAGGAGCGGCGCCAATGTACGGGACAGGCGCTGGAGTTTGTTGGAGGTGGAACGCCGTCGGAAAATAGGAGGCGGAGGCCGTGGGCGCTGCGTAAGTATACTGGGAGGATGATGAAGCGGAGGCGGCCGCAGTGGAAGGCACCATCGACATGGCGGAACCTGATCAAACGACGGGTTTCATTTTAATATTGGCGTGCTTCGATTCTGCTCTTGTCGAGAAACTTCGCAATTACAAACTACCAAGGTTACAATTTTGGGGACAGATCCAAATGTAACAAATATAAATAAAAATAAGAGAAAATTACATATAAACAGGTGTTTAGGTTTAAGCAAAAATCAAGTATCAATTGAATTATTAATAATATTATAAAATTTACCCATCCACCCACCCTAATCTTTCCTCGTATTCTTTTAACAATTTTTTAGATGATCTGGATTACTAGTGATCCATTACATTCGCAACCCCACTACAAAACCTAAACTATTTCCCCATCCTCGTCTCTCTCTCTACACTCTCTGATCATAGAAAACATCCTCGTCGATCGTTCGATCCAATTGTCAATACCCACGACCTATAACACCCAACAACCGACGGCATATCCAATTCCTTGACTCCATAACCACCACATCACTGGTCGCTGCCTGCAATCAAAACAACCAGCCCTATTCATAACCTCCACGAATCAATTCATCTACCGCCTACAGTTTTCCCAATTCCACACCACATCTGGCAACAACCTCAAACCGCTGTTTTTTGTCTGTTTTCGCCGCCTCTGCAATTTATAACAAACTCGTACAAATAGGCCCTACACAAACCGACGCTCATTTCTCCATCCCAAAGGCGATGACGTTCATAGGCGGCGTTATAAACGCCGAAGCTCTAAAATATTTGGTCCAACTTCAAATCTGGAGATCGTGGTTGGAGGTATGGCAGTGTGATGTTGTGGTGTAGTATTGTTGGTGGTTGTGGTTTGGTGAAGGAGGTTATGATGTTGGATTTTGTGTGGTGGTGATAGCGACTGCGGCAATGCTTCAGCTTTTGGAGGGGATAGCCAATGAAGATGGTCTTGTTGGTGTTTTTGCAATTGGGTAGTGGTACGTAGTGGTTCGGTGGTGGTGGTGGTGGTGGTGGTGGTGGTGATTGTGGTGTTTGGGGTTTTTTTTTTTGGTTTGGTTTATGTGAGCTAGTCAATTGTGACCTAAAAATTTGATAATATATAATTGAAAAAAATTGTGATCAATTAATTTGAAAATTTATTATCGATAGATAATTTGTGACCTATAATTTGTGATTGAAAAATTTATGTGATCAACTAATTGAAAAATTGTGATCAACAAATAAATTATGACTTACAATTTGTGACCTCAAAATAAACTGTAATCTGTAAAACTTTTCTCGAAATAATATGTGACTTAATAATTTGATAATATGTTACCTTAATTATAAATCTGTGATTATTTATTATATTTAATTAATTACATATAAATCTAATTTTTGAATTTTTAAACTATATACTTGATTTTTGAATTGACGTAAACTATATATCTTAATTATGAATTTTTTTCGAAAAATAAATACACAGAGAAGAATTTGGGTTGGGATACTAATACTTGGGCTCGGGTCCACATTTTTTAATGTTCTGGAAAGTGATCCAGCATGTTAGGCTACACTAAAGGTTTACTTACAAGTACCCTAGTTAGTTTTATTATTGAAGTTAAATCAAACTAAAGATACAATAATTATTTACTCAAAATTAAACATTTTAACGATTAAACTGACATTTTTCATTACAAAAATATCGGAGAGAGATATTTGAAAGCTATGGAGCTCTTTGAAGTGTTAAAAATCAAAAGTTCAAAACTCATCGTCATAAGATTCATAGGTACCCCTAGTGCTATTTACTTGGACTTTATCAAGAAAAATTAAAAATAAAAAATAAAAAATTTGGTGATCATAGTGACAATAAGTGGAAAGTTCAATGGCCATGGGAAAACAAATTAGCCTTCGCAGTGTCGAATTTATAAATGCATTTATTTTATAAATAGATAGAAATGAGTGATGAAATAAATACTCTTTGATCCATTAGAATATATGGTTAAAAATAAAGTAACATTTTATGAATAATTTATAAGTATTGCCAAACAGTGAGTTAAGTTCAATGGACCCTAAATGAAAAGCAAGATGACCAATACTCGTGAATTTAGATAAATGGCATTACTCATATTTTAAATACCACTTCACATAAAATCTCCGACAAATGAGAAAAAAAAAACATATTTGTTATGGTCCATTTGTACCATATGTGTCATTTTCCACTGCTTTTAATTATTTTTAGATCATCCTATTTTCTGAACGGTGGTGTCGATAGAATAATAGTTAGCTCCGTATCCAACTACATAAAGAAAGCAAGCAAAGCCACACCAGAATATTGAAATTCATGCATCGACTGGTAAAAGGCACACACTGAACTCCATTAATTTCCCAACAAAATTACTAGTTGAATATCAGAAAGAAAATCAAGTTATCATTCAAACTATTAGTAGTTTACAAACATTTGATCTTATTGATTACAGAAAAATTAGGAAAAAATAATCACAAGAATACAGAAGATTTTAATCAGTACACACTTGGATATGATTGGGAAATATACAACCAGCATAATTATTTTACAGATAAGTGTCTCTCAACGTGTTGAACAGTTGAACTTACCAACTTCTTTATGTACAGTTAAACTCACAATCTTCAACCATGTTGGTCCAGTATCTTGATTGTGAGTTGTGATATTCTCCGAAGCTTCTATAATTATGATCCTCTGCACCACAAAAGGAAATCACAACCTCAGGATAACTGAAGGGAACCCTTAACTTCATACTTGTTAGAGATGCATCATCAAGAATCAGTCCTCAATTAAAATAGAATAAAATCTCATTACAGATCTTTATTATTTCTTTTATAGATTCACACCATAGCAATAATTTTCTGCAATGCAAAAGATAGAGGCAACATTGAAAAAAGCTCCAATACTTTTTGATCAATAGATCATGCTCTAAGATGAGAATTTAAATTTTCACAAGAATATTCAAGGAATGTACATCAACATGAACCAACATTGAGCAAGAAAACATTATTTTATTTAAAGTAAGTTTATTTACCTAAAAAATATTTTTTAAGCTTAGCCGAACATGCACTACTTGTCTTCGACCTGAGTAGAGAAAAGGTTATTCCTAAGGTCATAAGCTACACAATCAACATCATGATGCAGCGAGGTGCGTAAAGCAAATGAATCAAGGGCAGAAGACTGGAAAGAAGTGAGAAGAAGAGGAAAGGATGATGTCATGTGGTTTTTGTTTAAGGATTAAATGATATTACTTTTGTTAACAAAAGAAGGGGGAAGGAAGAGGGCAGAAGAATAGAATTTTGGGAGGAGAAGAAAGAAGAATTGTGAGAGAGAATTTCCATGTAAAAACCTACTCTTACTTATACTTGCAATAGCTAGTAAACAATGAAAGCTACCAAAATAATAGCACGGAAATTACATAATTCTAGAGAAATATGGAAAATCAATCAAAAAAAACTTCCCAAAATATTTCTTATTTTCCGGCGTAAAGTGAATATCTAGATTATAGCAAGTGTTCAATAAAATCTCTAAGGATCTCTATCACACCATTCTTGTATAGTGGTGTGGGAATTAGGTCTGATACATTTAACTCAAACTATTTGAGTTGGTTCTGATCACTACCTGGTCCCGATTCCCCCTAATTGACATTACAAGCCTACCAAATTCCTAATTATCAGCATCATCTAATCTCTTCAAATTACCATTCAACACTCTGCCCAAATAACTAAGAGCGTGTTTGGCTAAGTTTTAGAAATAAGTAACTACTTACTATTGAAATTAGTAGCTTATTCTCAACTTTAACCAATAAAAAAATTATTTTAGAACTTATTCACTTGTAAGAAAACTTTATAATCTTAGTCAGGCCTGTTGTAAATCACCATCATCACGTGACCATTCATCACCCGGTAATCTACTTCCCCCTCCCCACATACTGCATCCTTCACAACAATATGAGGCTTCTTGACAAACATTGATTACGTTCCCCCATTATACCAATCCGACATTTTAAGCATCATCTAAATTCTTTGATACATTGAGGGGAAATGGACTTGTGAGACACAAAAGTCGATCTTTAAAGTGATTTTGCAAGAATTATGCTACAGCTCCTCCATGTAAATGAGCCATTACACTTCCCAATTGATTATTACTTCCAATCTAGAGGTGTCTTTGTTATGAGTTGAATGGTTCTTTATTACACACCGCCTCTACATGATTCCACTAATATAGATTTGTGGTCAGAATGTGTCACACTGTTCAACACATTTTAGGTTTCCATTGAACACATCTTCTGACACTTTTTTTGGTTTGATTATGAACTAAGACCAATCATTTTAATTGTAGATATAAAAGAGTACTATCTCCTTATTGGAAAAAAGCCAGCAACTGACTTTAAACAACTGTCTAGCATCGGCTAAAGGAGTTGAACCAGTGTGTTTATATTTATATAAACTACGAAATATCATCTCCCAGAGTTTAATACTATCTACATACTTCTAATCTCTATAGGGTTGCACATATCACATTGCAAAAATAAATGTATCTCGATTCTCACCCCAGCGGGACAAAAGAAATATAATTTCAGCCCAACAGAAATAAATATTTTCACATATTTAGAAAGAATGAAACTTCACCACTAAGAGGAATTCTGGGAGATTATAGTGTTGTAATATCGTGTGAAGCGGCCTCGATTTGCAGGCTTTGGCTTAAAAGTTTTTTTCCGCAGACCAAAAATCTCTTGAACCAGGGGTACATGCACCAGCACTAGCTTCCAGGCCAAAAACCAACCTACACATGGGAAGGGGAAAAAATTATCAAAGTAAACATATATTCAGCAACACAGATCAAGAAGCATCCACAAAAGTACAAGAAATAGCCCCAACTTTTAGATCATGAAACATCAACAAAAGTGTAAATATCTGACCTAATTTATACTACCCAGATCAAGAAATAACAATAAAAGTACTTTATTAGTAAATAATTCAACAATCCAGATCAAGAAACATCGCAAAAAATCACTTATTTGATGACAGTTCAGATTATAATACATGGAAACCCATAACCAGAAGTATCAAGATAATTCCGTAAATGAAAATTTAATAGCAATTTCAGTCAAAAAAACTACATGTACATATAATACAAACTAATTCGTATTTAAGCGCATATATTCCAGAGAGAGAAACAAACCGACGAAGAGTAAGGAGAGGGCAAAAGAGACGGCAAGAACGGGTCGAAGGAAGAGAAATATGAAATAGTCCCAATAAGAGAGGGGGAACTGTGAAGAAGAATAGTACTCCATTGATTATGTGCAAACCGGTAGAATCGTCGACTCTCCGATCAAGAGAGAGGTTTCTTAATGCCTCTGGTTTTGGGACTTCAGCATAAGGAACAATAGGTTTTTAGTATGGTGAATTCAATAATAAGGTAAAAGGTTTCAAATTTCAAAAATCAGGTTTTCTATTTAATTTTATTTATGATTTGATTAATTAATTAATTAATTAAATATATAAAAGTCATAAATTTGTACAATTTGATCAGAAATACATTTATTGATCACAAATTATTTCCGAGATCACATATCGAAATTTTAATAGGTCGCAATATATTTTCGAAGTCACAAATCGGTATTTTAATAGGTCACAATTATTTATAATTTAATTAATTATTTAATTTGGTCACAAATTAAAGAATTTTTAGGTCACAAATTATTTTCGAGGTCACATATCGAAATTTTAATAGGTCACAATATATTTTTGTAGTCACAAATCAGTATTTTAATAGGTCACAATTATTTCACGGGTCACAATTCAAGAATTTCAAGTCACAAATATGTGACCACCGCCCCCGCTACGGTCGCTGCCAAAACCACCACCACCACTCCACGCCAACACCACCATCTCATACAAATAAACAGAAAAACACCACCGCACCAAATCCATCACATCGCCGCCGCCCCGATCACCTAACAAATCTGAAAATCGGCAGCCAGATCTGAAAATTTGAAAATCGCCACCATCACCACCTCTCAAAAACACCATCCAAAAATCGCAACCAATCTGAAAATCACAGACACCACCGATCTGAAAATCACAAAAAATCATCACACATCCACGGCATATGACAACGGCTGTGGGGCAAATGGGCGGCAGAGATGCGAGACCCCAGCGTGTACGGTTGTGAGTTTGCTTTGCTATCCGGCGAGGAGTCTGATAACATTGTGAAATCACCGAAGTCTATTATCTGATTCTCCTCGGCAACTGACTCACATCTCGCATCTGCGTGGAAGTGCTTCGCCGTGTCATTGTCTATTCATTACAGCAACGCCGGCACCTCACATCCGACGAGATGCTGCGATAACATCCAGCGACGGTGGCGGGTTGTAAAGAGAGAGAGAGAGGGGAGGAGGCGCAAGATCTGTAGAGAGAGGGGGGGATGAGGCGACGGCTGGTGTAAAGAGAGAGAGAGGGTGGAATGAAATATTTTTTAGTTAGGGTTTATATATATATATATATATAATTAATTAAATTTTAAATTATATTAATTTATTAATTAAAACCTGATTTATGTATTATTAAAGTTGATTTTGGATTTATGAAAATGGTATTTTAAATACCCGTGTAGATGTAATTTCCTCTCTGCATAAATGGTCGATAACCTGGAGCCGGAGGAAATAGGGCCAACTGCCCTATATTTGACAATGGCTTTGACCATTTAAAAAAAAAAGAAAAAAATAGAAATAATGCAAAAAAAAAACCCATTTTACTCTCATCTTCAGTTCTTCACCACATAAGAGAAAGAGGGAAAATCGGAAGGAAAAAAAAATTGAAAAAATTCACACAGTCGACTGTCAAGGTCGGATCCAACCGAGCTCCAACACCTTCTTCATCTTCAAAGTTAGTTTTTTTTGTAGATTCAAACTATTAATTCTTGCTCTTGTACAATGTTTTGTGAATTTTTTGGATTAAATTGTTAATTATGCCATAAATATCATTATTTAGGTAGATTTTGGATATAGAAAATAAGGTATGATAGTTTTAGTGAATGGAGCTCATCGGCGAAAACCGACCCAACGGTGCAACTGTTTGATAGTCAGATTTGGGCCGACTGTTAACGGTCGGCCCAACCCGAATAATTTTTTTCCCAATTGGGCCAACTTTTCGGCCCAATTTTTTTTTTTTTTTTTTTTTTTTTTTTTTCGTTTCTCTTAACTTTTATTTTCTTTTTTTGTCTTTTTATTTTTTTTTATTTTTTTGTTTAATTTGTTTTGTTTTTATTATAATTTCCTTTTTAATTTTTTTTAATTATAATTTGTTTTTTTGTTATAATTTGTTTTTTCTTCATATTATAAATATATTTTTTCTTTTGTAATTTGTTTTGTTTTAGTAAAGTATTGTATGATTTATTAAAGTACGATACGCTAACTTATCTATTTTTTTAAACATTTTTTTTTGTTTTTTTCAGAGTTAGTCGCACGATCGCTAGAAAGATGATCTCGGACGCTTACAAGTGATTCTATGACATCACCACTTAGGAAGCCTGGCTCGATGTAAGTGAATTAGTAATATTATTATTTATTAATTATACATAATTTTGCAATTATTAAATGAAATAACTCTCTTTTTTATTGGTGTTTCCCGATGTAGCATATTGATCTCGTCATAGACCTATGGCACGATCGAGTTCAAAGCCATTTGACATTCTTGACCGAGTAATATTGAACATCAAGTTCGTACGTATTGTTAACATTGAGTTTGCATCGTTCCAACTTATGAGTAATGAGTACACGGTACCGGGTACATGCTCGAGTAGGTCATAGGAATGTCGCCCAATATCGGGGGAAAGCCATGGAAGGATTGTACACATGTACATTCCAGTGTGCGTGAATCATCATTACATTGCAGTGGAGATCATCTTCGCTGACTTAACTATATATATGTACAATCTCGATCATTCATGTCTGACACATGGTCAACTTGAGAAAAATCTGGAGTCGGTGGCTGTGATATTTCTCATGATGGCTAGACTAGTGAGGATTACCATGCAGGACAAATTAGTCATCGTGAGGATTACCATGCAGGACAAATTAGTCATCGTGCGGAACACGACGATAGCAAGATATGCCATATCGTAAGTGTTTGTATTTTTTTCAACTTTGAAACTTAGTTTTTAGCTATGCGGTACCGAACTAACGTATTATTATTCAATTGCAAAGACAATTGCAGAATATTCGCTATAAAATATATTGAATTTTTCGGTATAAAACATAAGGTTGATGAAATCAACCAATCATGGACAAAATTGGAGGAATAAGTTAGCGACTAATTTATATAAATTTTGTCATCCGTAAATATTGTAGATGTACATTATTTTTTATTTATGAAATAATTAAATATTATAAAATTTATGTACGCATTGTAAATTGATTTTTTTTTTTTAATTATGAAATAATTGTAAATATTGTAAAATTTATGTAAACGTTGTACATTGTTTTTTTTTTTTGTAATTATAAAATAATTGTGAATATTGCAAAATTTATGTAAATATTGTACATTATTTTTTTCTTAAATATGAAACAATAGTAAATATTGCAGATGTTATGTAAACATCGAATATTGTCCAATAAATGCAAATATCATTTAATACATTGGTCTAATTGTCATTTTGGAGAATCTGACTAGTACAAGTTTGACTAGTATGCCCTATGGCTACACCTGCTGCATCTACGCGGTCGAGAAAATTCATTGAAAATGATATTCTAGATGTACATAGATCTCCAGGACCACGAGGTTCAACTTCTGAAGATAACAAACTATTAAGTGGAAGAATGTGCTCGAAAACATATCACTCAACTTCATTTGGTAAAGGAAATATAGTCTCAACATACGCCGCTCTCCAAGAATCAGCCATGTAATAAGGAGAGAATAATGTTCTAGCTGCAAAGTTTCGATACATAGTCACTGCAACTGTATGCTTACATGAAAAACTCTCCAACTGAAATCGATTACAAGTGCATGTGTTATTAGTCAAGTACACCATGCATGTCGTATTACTGCACATTTCACGGAGAAGCGCAACTCATCCAGTGGTCTCACATTCAACTTTCTCGCAACCTCTGCAGCATTAAAGAGTTTATCCTCTTGAGTCGGAGCCAGCAAACTCATGCAACTCTGTGATTTCTCACGTTGATCTTGAAACCACTGCTGCAACTTGTTACAGATGTTCTCAATCATTGCTTGAATTGGTAACTCTGTCCTTCTTGAACAATACATTGAAAGATTCTGCGTTGTTTGATATCATCATGTTGTATCATCGTCCTGAAAAAAGTGATCGTGCCCAATATTCAATCCCTATATTTATTAGATAATCCCATGTCGGGATTGATTTACTTCTTATTTCGACCATGAACTTATTACACTTCTTAACACTAGAAACATCGATCGCTCTCTTGAACAATGAAATTATGTCTTTGCTCCCATACACAGACTTCAAATTGCCTTGTATATGTACATGCAATACTCGTGATGTGCCTCCGAAAAAATTTCAGCGATGCCATTTATTATATAATGTCCCCGATCAATTACAAATGCAAGACCTTGACTTCTCAGATCACTTCCCTCAACTTAGTAAAGAACCAACGCAACAACAAATCATTCTTGCTATCGACTATGCAGAATGCAAGAGGGTAAATTTGGATGTTGGCGTCTTGACATACAACATTAATCAACTTGTTTTGATATCTAGCTTTCAAAGTTGTACCATTAACTAGAATTAATGGTCACATCACATTTCAAAATCCCCGAATGCATTGCCCAAGAGCTTTGAAAAAACTCAAAGCAATTCTCGCTCTCCGTCTCAATAAAAAATGTCGAGTCAGCATTAGTCTTCTCCATGTTATAGCAATACCTGACCAATTTATAATTAAGGTGGAGCTTCTTTAAAAAAAAAAATTAACCTATAGCTTAACAAATTAATTTTTTTCCATTTTTAGATTATTTGAGGATATAATGAATGATAAATCATAGAAAAAATTAGTTTGTTAAGTAAATAAAAATTAATTTTTTTTTACCAATTTTGGTCATTTTCTTTTCGTTTTGTCATTTTTCGAGGTGATTATAAACTCGATTGAGCCATATTTACTATAAATTACTTCTTTTATTACTAGATTATTTTCGTACGATTATTGGGATTTAACTATTTTTGGTAAAATTTCAATAATAAGGATTTTCTTTAACCATGTAGCCCGACTTGTGGACTGTTTCGTAAATACAAGAAATAATAGAGAAATATCTATACATAAATTTTGTAATACCAAATAGTATTTATACGTATTCTCATTATTTTATACCGTACGAAATAAAAAAATTTAGAACAATTACAAACATAATTAACTAATGCACAACTCCTAAAGTTTATTCACTTTGATATGAGGTCTATGGAAATTCTACGGTGAAACTGGATTCACCAGTTGCTTGCAATTGAAACGACAAATACAAAAATGGCGCAAGTGGCGTTTGGGACATATTGGAGCTAAGATTGTTAATACAAAAGCAATAAGGACAGCACGGATAGCTACAAATAACCTGATTGTTTTTTTTTTCTGTATTTCTCTCATTTGTAATGCCAAACAAAGATTTTGTGTTTGTAAATAAGTGCACATTTATGCTTATGCATATATGTATTGCCAGATCTTAATGTAAAGATCAGTTCTGTCCAATTAAAAATTATATACAAATAACCAGTTATTTAATAAGATCAATTCATCAATATATATAAATTTAATGAGTCTCTGTAGAAAAATAGTAAGATGAAGAGAGGTAAAAAGCCACTTAACTTCAATTCCTCCATAAACGGCAGAATGATCGAGATTTGAGAAAAACTTACTTCACTTTTATTTTTTGAATTTGAATTACAAAGTTGGGCTTGAGCTGAAGTAATTAGTTAGCAAAATTTTTAAATTTTTTTTTAAATAATATGACTTATTTAATATAAAAAAAATTAAAGATATTTGGTTTTTATTTGATTCTTTGGTTTTTGATCTATAAATGGAAATCGAACCAAATCCATCGATTTTCGATTTTGATGCTGATTCGACTATTTAAGTTAAGAAGAATTGAACTGACATGCTCGGTTCGAGAATTCTGCCAAATCCTCATTGTAGTTGTAAAATTAGTCTCCCTTTAATGAAATTGTTCAAATTTCTTATTAACTTAGTTAGGTATCTACAAATTGAAAGTCATGTTTTTATCACAATCATTTTTAATTTGCTTAATGTTATAATTAACCATTTTTAATTCCTCAAAGTCAAGTTTTACAAATATATGTACAATTTTAAAAAGTTAGAAAAGGGTCGAGTGAAGCGACTCATTCCTAATGTATATTCAATAAAAGGTGATTGAAACAGAACCAAAAAATGAAAGAACTTAAAAATAGAAAGGAAAATTAGTGATCACAGCATCAATGAATATATAATAAACAAAATTAGTCATGCAACAAAAAATATAAAAAATAATCTCAATGACAAACGAAATCTAAGTAAAAAGTTTAAGAAATAAATAAATTGTTGTGAAAAGAGCCTGACGTTTGAATGAACACAACCTGCAATTTTTTTTTTCCAGATGTAGGCTAAAGAATGAAAGGAGCTGAAGAATGAAGAAGTAATAAATAAGTCTCTATGAATCACAAGAAGTTTTTTCTTTTTTCCAAATTTAACAAGAGTTTCACAATATTAAGAAACAAACAAAATATTACTGCTCTTCCCATTAGAAAATAGAAAATAAAAATGAAGTTACTTTTGGCAAACAGTTGAATCTTTGTTACTTTTTCTAAAAAGAAATATCAAGTATACACATTTAATTTTTCACTACATGCAATTTTGAAATGATTATAAAGGAAAGTAATCAATCAAAAATTCTGAAAACCTACAATTTTCACACCAATGCAGTTACAAAAAATACAAAATTCGTGTAACGCACGTGACAGTGACTAGTATTAACTAAAAAAATGGGAGAAGACTTCACTGTTCTAACCACTCAACCGTATCACACTTTCTCTCTTAATTATATCAATTCACTCAATCCTTTCATAACTCCACCAACTCATCGTGCACTATTTTACTTTTTTTTTATTACGCCGCATTACTGACGCCCCACCTGCCCTGCCCTGGACCTTGGTGAATGAGGTATATCATAGATTATGCCTCTAAGGGTAGAGAGTGGAAGAGCTTGTACACTTGCACTTACACAAAAGTCAAATCCATATTTCAGGATTCGAACCATCGACGCGGCAGTCTCAAGTAAAGTTGGATTTCTCCACCTTCCCCTTTTACCACTTGGAGATGTGCCCTGGGGACACTATTTTTCTTTTACTGCAGCTAAGTGGTTATTACAGTGAAGTCTTTTTCCATTTTTGAGTAAATATTAAAATATTGGAGTGAGGGATGAGTGCCTTTGTGCAATTCAATTAAATTATACTAGAATTTATTGTTAATAAGTAAAATTATTTTTGTTGTTGTTTAAATTCTACAAATCAGTCAAAATAATGCTATTTGTTGAAGATAGAGATAAATACTATTACTCAATTAGTCATTCATAATTTTTTTTTTAATTTACAACATACAATAATTAATAGTTGTATCTTTTTAATGAAGCCTGCTATAGATACAGAAATTCAAATTCTTGTACCTATAGAATACACACATGAAATTGGTGGGAGATTTTTTAAAAATATTTTATATATGGGGCTCATCCCATGTGAATGGAAATTCAAATTTATGTTAAATTTTGGTAAAATCCTTCTGTAATAATTCAGAATTTAATAATGTAAATAATGAACTTATCTTAGACAGTATAGAATAGCTTTTACTTTGTCAAACACTAGTAATCATGAATATATAAAAATAATAATTATTGCCGAGGATACATAGGCCACGGGGCTATGTGGAAACTATAATGCAACTAAAAAAGTTAGTTGATAATCCAACTGAAAATGTTGATCATGCCCATTAAGCAAATTATGCAATTATCTCTGTTAGTCCAAATGGAATGATTTTGTCTCTGCCGACAACTTATTATTTTGTCGGAATGGACGGCCTGGGCTACATGTTTTGTCCCCACACAATTCATAGACTTCAATATGCCGGTCCATGGCATGATGGAGACTGAATTGTCTTTGCACAAAGTGGGTATGGTCGAGTTCGATCATCGACTTAGTCACTTTATACTTCTACTAAAACTGGGCCTTGTCATCATTCTATAGCTATTGTTAACTCTCTTGATATGACCTAAATGTTGATGGATATGTAAGGCAAATGGTTAAGTTCGATTCAACGACTTTATATACAATAGTTTGAAGGAATTTCACTAAAAGCAAATTCCTTCGACATGGATATCTAAGTAGGACAATGTTACGCGATGGAACAACAAAATACTCATTGGGTTGTGATGGGAATCCTTGTCCAATTATTCACCCTGGGATGTGATGATAAATCAGCCTAACTAAGTGAGCTATTGCCCGATAATTTCATGCGAGTGGCCCATGATCCAAACCCAATATAAATGACCTAAATCGCGTTTCTAAATAGTAGCTTTAGTTGTAAAAGAAATGGATTAGTTGCTAGCTGCTTCAGACCGTTGATCTTGATCTAACATCATCGGTGATGCTTGAGAGTATAAATATAACCCATTAGAGTTACTTGCTTCATTCTGAATGTTTTGTTGTGTGAGAGGCAAGGATTTTCTCTTCAGTTTTGTTCATCTTCAACTCTTGGTTGGACGTGTTCTTAAGTGTTCCGAGTGCATTCTTGTGTTAGTCTTTGTGATTTAGTGTGACGGAATAAGTTTAGGGTCTTTGGGAGGAGATTTAGTGTCCATTGAAGTAACTTCTGTTGACTTTGTTTTCTATTAGGGTCACATGGACAACATATACATGGTCCACTCATGCGCACGTAAGCAAATTTCAACACATTTGGACAGGTAGCTAATCGACGATACTCTAAATTTGAATGTGGGAAAAGCTTTATCACACGAGACAAATATGTTCGGGGTCCGACAATGTATTTCGAGAACGATCATGTAATAATAACCAATCGTACACAACTCAAAGAAAGCAAAGTAATCTAAACTCTAGTAAAGCAAAATGTATAATCTCCCAGAGAGGAAATAAAGAGTAGTTTTAAGTATTTAGAGTTGCATTAACCTTCAAATGATACATGGAGAAAATATTTATATTATTACAAATGAAATGATGTCTATTAGATGAAAATCCACGTGTCCTCATCTCTTTAGTCGTAACATACAATCCTAGGCATCAATTTGAAATTTCAAGCTTGTAGACCATTTAATGTTCTTACAAAGAATAGTCACCCTACTCTTATGCTGACAAGACTTGACATTTTGCTCATTTCAAAGCTCCCATCAATCATTCTATAAGGATTTCATACATAAATTCGGAATCTTCCCGTGTGAGTCGTTACTTGCTGTGGTTGGGCTTCGATTTCCCTTTGTTTACCTTCTCCACCTCAGTATCTTTACTTGAATGAGTTTTGGACTTAGCTTCAGGTGTCGTCGCTCGTACATAAGGCTTCAGTGCATGTGGTTCTCCGATTTGAGTGGGTCGACTGGGCCACCGTGATACATGATAGTACAATAATCTGAGCTCGATTATATGATATCTGGTGCCTTTGATAATGGGATTTGGTTGTAATAGTTTGGACTATGGTACAATTTAGATCTTCAATTTTCTGTATTTTGTATAACAATACTTCACAAAAAATTACAATAATTGTAAAATCACATTTTCCGTCTGACTATTGGGGGAGGATCGTGATGCACATTCCTACTTGTTAAACATATTTAAGACTTAAGCTAATCATGTATCTAAATTTTTTGCTTACATTTCGAAACATAAATGTTTATAAATTTGTATTTATATTTATTAATTTTTATCAACACCAAGTTCTTATCAAAAATCAGTAGGTAGACTCATAATTGATAGAGTGGCCCCACAATATTTTAAAGGAGGAGTTAGGCTCGACTTAAGGATTTGATAAAAGATATTTGGAATGAGTTTCAAGCTCTTTCACTCGGAGATCTCCATGTGAAGAGCTTGATCCGATATTTAGGCATAACTGTCTCCACCAAGTGTCATCATTGTAATTTTAGAACCAGTTGTCGAATGCTGACACAAAAGGGCTTTTCTCAACTCACAAAAGTAAAAAGAAAATGATTTGAAATTGTTCAACGTCTTTCTCCCTCTATTTTATCTATATAAGGGTACACCTAGGGGGCGGACCCACCTTTGCCTCAGTGCAGGTAGTTATTTTTTTTTTTTTGGATTACGTTCCATTACTGATGTCCCTATCTATCTTATCCTGAGTCTCGGTGGAAGGGTTAATCGCAAATTATGCCTCTAAGGGTATAGAGTGGAAGGATGTCTTTTAACTCCCACTTACCAAATGTCTCATCCATATTTCAGGATTCGAATCCTTATCCGGCAGTTGTAAGCGATGCTAGATTTTTTTCACCTTCCCCTTTCATCATTTGAAGATGTGCCCTGAGGATAGTACAGGTAGTTACTTGCACTGAGCTTTGGACACAAGGTATTAATGCCCATTAATTTTGCTCAAGAAGAATTTATCCACTTTTCAATTTATTATAGATTAGTTAAAAAAATACATATTGCACGCTATAATTTAAAGGACAAATTTAAAGTTCGTCTCAAGTCCTGAAAACTCAAAGTTCAACTTATGGCCCGTTTGATTGCAAGGGTGAAAAATGGGTGGAAAAAAAATGAATGACATAGAATTGAATTGAATAAAATTTGTTTTAGAGAGAATTGTAATTAATGGTGTTTGATTGGTATAATTTTTCACCTAATCCGTTTGATTTTATTTTTCATGCAAATTATTATCTTTTGAGATAAATTTTTTTACAATCTGTATTAAAATTTGTTTGGATTGCAAAAAAATAAAAATAAAATTTTTTTTTGTGTTCGTTTGACTTTATTTTTCATGTAAATTGTCAATTAAATGGATAAATTTTTTTACCATTGAATTTAGAATATGTTTTCATTGCCAAAAAGTTAAAAAAAAAATGAAAAATATTTTCCCACCATACCCATAGGAAAATAAAAAATGGAAAATATGCTTTAAATAGTTATACCCAGAAAAATGGTGAAAATGAATTCCATGAAAAAGTTATGCAATTAAACACTCAAATTTAAGGGTGGAAAATGAAAGGGTTTGTTCGGTACAAATTTTCAAAATCAATTCTTATTTTCAACAACATATTTTTTAATAAAATAATATTTTTCATCATACCAATAACTTCTCCTTATTTTTCAACTACATATTTCCCATCATATCACTATTAAAAAATCAATTATTTCCCCAAAAATACTCTCAAACACTCTCAAAATATTTTCATTTTTCACCTAATTCCACTACAATCAAACGGGACCTTAGATTGAATTTCGCTGACATTGAACAATATTTTTGGATCCACCCTGAGTACACGAGTCTATAAACTTTTAGCCCAACACAGTCCAAGGATTCTCTACAGCTGGATCCACAATCCGACTCGACTCAGTTGTTCGCTATCTTTCAAGAGAAATAAATTCAGACACAAAAATCTAAATCCCAAGATGAATCATTAAATAATTTCTTGCCAAAATTCTCTGAAATTGATGTAAGTAGGGCTCCAACAATAATATAAATGAGAGAAAATTATTTACATGTATACCAGCTAGCTGCACATTTTCCAAAATGTAGAAATCTAGGTAGCAGCAAGCGGTGGTCAATTTTCAGCTGTCACTCTGTCAGTCTTATGTTTGTAGTTATGACCTTTCCGTTAAAGACAATGGCTTGTCTGTTTCCTAGTGTTCATTGTCACTGTCTTTTTTGGAATGCACGCTTGAATTGGATAATGGTCCACTCATGATCCTGCTATGTTAATAGGGAGGGTGTCCTAATGTTCATTGTCCCGACCTTATTATGTTAACAGGAAGGGTGTTAGACCAACTCTCACAATAGAAGGATACAACCTTTTTTTTTTTTTTTTGCATATTTAATTCACGCAGATTCCATCATATGTGAGTGGATGTCATCCAAATTGTCAAAAAAATTCTGACAAAAGAGTTTATTTCGTCCACTCATAAAGTGATTTACAAGTACATTCTACTTACACAATTCTAGTGTTTGTAATGAATTACACCTCCTCAATGGAGGGAGAGGGGGGGGGGGGGGGGGGGGGGGGTCTTCATATAAGATCTTCTCATTTCGTCATCTTACTTATATTCTTCATATAATATTCAAACCGAATGACTCTATGAAATTATATTGACGCTTCCACATATTATAGATAACGTAGGAGACACCAGCGAGTTGGAACATGAAGCAAGATAATATCAAGAAAATGAACCATTAGATCATGAAATTAAGCCACTTTGTTTCTTTTTGTCCAAGTTGCTTTTCTTTTTGTCAAAGGCTGAACTCGAAGGAATCAATGGAGAAATTTTGTGTTCTATATGATAATCCTTTTAATATTAAAAAAATGTGAGCGTGATGTAATACATTATGTACACAAAAAGTGTACATGTAACATTGTTCATGTTTAAAATGTACCACAATTATTTAAAATGAAGGAACATCAAGTTGTACATATCTGATCTTCTATCTATAGTGGATATGATTAAAAACTTTTCATTGATAACATGATAAGAAAATTCTACTTATAGTTCTCTACAACAATCATACATTCTGAGAAGAGAACAATACTTACGATTTTCTCTACCACATAACAGTGAAAAGTTTTTATCCTGCCTGCCTACCAGATGTAGGAGATCAATCATATTAAGTTGACAATCGATGTAGATTTTAATCATGATATTAATGATGGTTTTCGGAATAGATTAATTTGAATTTTTGAATAAATCCTTGACAATAAACCGACATAGTTCATGTAGCCAATTTAAATTGTAGTAGTAGTTACTATATTTAAATTATTTCATTTTTATAAAAAAAAACATTTGCGGTACCAGTCGTGTCCAAGTCAGTGTTATAAGAATAAAATTGAACCGGTCTATTTGAACCAAAAAATGAAAGATTGTTTGAAAGCAAATTCCATTAACCGTAAAAAAAAATAAAAAATTGTGAAAACTACGAAACGCTCGAAAGTACCCAGATCATCTTGAAAACCAAGTTAAGCAAAGCGTGGAACCATTTTTAGTGATTCACCTTTTAATAAACCAAAAAAAAAAAAAAAAATGTATTGAATTATTATTATTATTATTATTTTACATTGTTTGACTGTTTGACTATTTGCGTTTTTTAAGTCAATAGTGCAGTCCATTTTGAAAATAATTGTTTAACTACATCTTTACACTGCATTTTTAAAGACAATTTCAACAAATTGATCACGATAAACCTTTCTAGATTTGTGAAGTTTATATATTCAATAGACTACAGTCAAAATTATTAGAACCGGGTTGTAAAAAATGCGGAAAAATATTGTTTGTATATGTTCAATATTAGCAGGGTTGGTTCTGAGAGTGTTGAGATCCTAGGCGACTCATCATTATGAGGCTCTATACATAATTTTTTTTTACAAGCATATTGACATCAAACATATCTGAATCAAACAATTTCTCACGATAAGAAATATTATACTTTGGCACTCACTCATCATTTGATTTGTACGAGAATCAATTTTCGTTTTCAAAAAAAAAAATACAATATAAAGATTTTTTTAAAAAAAATCGGTGAGATATGAGGATGGTGCCTACTATTTATTATCAAAAATATCTTATATTTAAAAATAAAAATTTAAAACTAGCAATAAATTGAAAGACATTATTGGTGGGGAGCCCCTACTTTATTTACACTACCATAAAATATTTAATGTAAGAAAATTGAGAAAATTTTAAAATAATTATTTTTGAGCTTTCAAAATTTTTGGAGGCCCCATTATACCTGAGGCCCAAGGCCACTACTGCCTTAGTGGCTTTGGGCCAGAACTGGCCCTAAATATTAGGACAAAGTTTAATCCGCAGAAGCATAATTAAACTATAAGTTTATGAAGGCAAATGAAGTATAATAACTTCAATAAAACCAGAAAATAAATTCAGAAAATGAGAAGAAGAATAATGTCAATCCGAGGCAAGTGGTGATACTTTCTCCTTAAGACAATATTGTCCCGCAATGGTATTTACGGTTCACGACAATTGTCTCCCAAGATCCAACGAATTCGAATTGTGGTAGTAGCACTACAAATCACAAATTCCAACGAACTTTGACAGAGTTTTCCCACCCTATCAAAAAATGCAAGAATATGAACAAGAGAAAGCTTTGCAAGAGTTTAAAAGATTTCTCAATGCAAAGTATGATATGATGTGCTAAATGGTCGTGCATAGGGTTCTTTATATAGATGATGAAGTGGTGTGGGTAAAAGATTGTAGACAAAATCACGCAACCTTACGAAAAGAAATTTCAGTTCACTTTGCTAGCTTTTTGCTAGATTATCGTTCGAGCGACACTTTCAGATAGTTGGTTGCTTGCTCTTCGCTCGAGTAAAACAGCTGTCGCTCGAGCGACAATGTTATCTGGTTTCCTCCAACTTTTGGACCACAATTTTTCATTCATTCAAAATTGGTTTCGACGCACCAAATATACACGAAAATCAAAATCCTCTTTCGGGGGCCATGAGGTTGATCCCTGTTTCGAAGCGCCGAAATGACGGAGCGGCAAATTATTTTGCCTAAACATATCGAGTTTGAATATTTGGTCGAAGTTGACTTGAAGTCACATTTTTTTTGCTTTCGATCATTTTCAAACCAATTTCCAACAAAAATATATAGTCAAATTTGATATTAATTAAATTTGATATAATGATAAAGTTAACTATGATGGACCAATTCCACCTAGTCAAACACACCATATTCCTACAAAGATGAATGCTAGGAGTCTAAATTGCTCGAATTATGACTTGGCCTGCCAACTTAGAGAAACGGGTGTGCTGGTCATAGATCTATAGTATTTTCCGAGCAAACAATTTCACATAGATCATTCATTTTTTCAGATATGTAACCCCCAAATTTTTTATTTTATTTTTGGCATGACATTATTGGGCTTAGAGAAGCATATTGTGTCGATCGTACATCTCTAACATTTTTAGAGCTAACAACTCCTTATCGATCCTTTTCAGATACATAAAAAAAATAACGAACAAATTAAGAAATAGCCAAATATGATTGCTTGATATTACTAGCCTTAAAGAGGCCACTTATGTTGGTCATAGATCTCGAGCCTTTTACGTGCAACAAGTCCACGGGCATTTTTTTTTTTTTTCTTTTTTGGCTTTTCTAGATATGTAACAAAAGTAAAAAAACAAAATAGGAAATAACAAAATTTGGCTAACATTACTATCCTTAGATAGGGAGGTTGTGTCGACTGAACAAGTCCACATGAACCATAATTTTTTTCAGATGCACAAAAAATTTGAAGTATTAGACATTATGATGTGAACCCGATAAAGAACAGGTTTGGAAATTTACGAACAAGATGAAACAAACCCAAGAAAGCTAAAAATTATGCCGCGCAAAGAGCAATCCGACCTGTACCAAGAACCAAGATTCCACGTGAGAAATCTGACTCGTTGATTACCCGGAACAAGAACCGTGAAGTGGGAACGCCACAAAAGGATTGCAAAACCTTTTGATAAGTTCGAAATTAGAACTTTAAACCACAAAAAACATGGAAAAATTAAAACTCTTAAAGTTGCATAAAATCTTAATAATAATGTCAAAGGTCATTTATGATGAAGAAGTAAATCCTATTTATACTAAATTAAGGGAATATGGTAAAAAAAAAAAACCGAGTTCTAGAGTCCAAATTTAAGAGAACTTGCCAAAAATAACAAATTCTAGTCAAATAGAAAGAAATCGCGCAAAAATTGGTTGAACCGAACGTCCGATACGGTGCGTCTAGATGGACAGAGATTTCTATTGGATGTCCAGTAAGACGCATCCGGTTGGGCAAAAAATCTTCGGTCAGCTTTATCACGTGGATCCAAGTTTTTTCAGTCTTCAACCCCAACATAAAACTTGGTCATTGATGCGTCGCCTCCAACCTGTTGTGCCCCGTAACTCGAATAAGCAATTGTACGACTTTTATTGATTCCTTGATAATCCGAATCCGATTTAGATCTTTTCCGCTCATACGTCAAATCTTTTTTAGTTTGTGACGCATCCCAGATCACATCAAAACAACGGGTTGGCTTGCTCTTTGCGTGACGTGATTTCTAACTTTCTTGAATTTGTTCATCTTGTTAGTGGGTTTCCAATCCTATTTTTGGTCGGGTTCACATCAGATGGTATCAGAGCACAGTTCTAGAATTCATGTCATCTATCTTTTTAATTTTGTTATTTAATTTTCATTTTTAGCAAAAAAAAGGTTACTGTTCATCGTACCGTAAAAAAAATTACAGTTTTATTATTTTGATTTCAAGTCATTATTTCCAATATCATTGTATTATTAATTGCCACTGAATTTATTAGTTAGTTGTTATTAGTTCCTTCAAAAAACAAAAAAATTTAAAATATATAGTCTCTACATCTTTGAACGTTTAGAAGCAATTCATATTTAGAGTTTGAGTCTTTGCTATCTTTTGCATTTGAGTCAGTACCTCGGTCCGTATAAATTGTGTTAATTATCCAAAATTTGTGTTGTGGTGGTGATCGCTGCGTGAATTGCATTCTATTTGATGGAAGTCGATTATTTCTCGAGTCATTGAGAAAGGAGGATGCGCGGTAAAAGGCAAGAGTGATGAACTCAATATCGGATAAAAGTCAAAATAGAGAGATACACGAGTGCAAACACGTGAGGTAAAATTATTTTGCTTTCTTGTTCTTCTTAATCATTTAATTTTTGTAATTTAAAGTAGTTGCAAGTATATACACGTGTACATGGAGGGAAACATGAGTAAATGTAAGGAAGAAGCGGTGCCTAAGGGATTTTATGTGAAACTTAGGAATAGTCTGCAGGATATAAATCGTAGGTTTGATCATTTAGATTTGACTGTTGAACGTATTAGTGGTGATGTAGTTAGATATAAAACCTTGATTGAGAGTCATCAACGAGGGATGCCCCAAAGGGTTTGTAGTGGCGGTGGAGGAGATAGATTTGATTGAGGGGTTGATAGAAACTTGGGAAGCAACAATCTGAACATTCCAGCTTTCCAAGGTAGGAATGATAGGCGTGAAAGAAGGTGTCGAGAGAATCTTAGGAGTTGTGATAGAGTTGAGAATTCAATGGAGAGTAAAACACTTGTTGTAAAGCCTGTTAGTGATATTTCAATTAAGCTGGCTAAGTTGGAATATAAACTAGCATTTTCAAAAATACACGACTTGATTAATTCTCAAATTGATCATGCCAGGGAACGAGGGAGAAATTAGTGAGGTGGCTAAGTGTGATGAAAAAAAAGGTAGAGCCACAAGAGGTAAAAGAAAGAGAGCCTTCGGAGATAAAAGAAATAGGAAGTAAAAGTGAGAGTTGAGAGCTGGAAGAAAGAAAAGAGGAGTCACAAAAGAGAAAAGTGAGAGAAGATTCAGAGATGAGAGAAAATTTCAAGGTGAGCTTATATGAGAGAAAAGTCGAGTATGAGAGGGGTTTAGTGAGAACTAACGATCCTCTCCCCAATTTAGATATTACGCTTTTGCAGGAATTAAAGAATTTATTCCATGGAGTGATACCTCGCGGAACGCCATACATTGACTATCCCTTTGATGCAAAGCATATGGAGAAATTGGTGAGTAACAGTGAAGATGGATGTACCCACACCAAGGTAACGTATCATATCTCTATACCTAGGTTAGACTATAAGCTAGCTTGTAGGGATAGGTCTTCACATGGAATGTTTACTTTGGTACGTGAAAATGCTCTTCATAAGGGGTAGTAAGTCGATCATCCCCTACATTTATAAATAACCTCTTGCTTGTCTATTTTCTACACTTGTTATATTACGAAGTTCTATCATGCCACATCGAGTTAATCATATGTGCTAGGCAATTAAGTTGCATTATTGGGAGTTGTAGGCAAGCGTGTTTGAATTTCTGTTATGATGTTCTTACCTGTTGTAGGCTGGATTCATGGAATGTGTTAAGGGTAAGTTTAATGTCTACTATTTCCATTTCTTGTGTCCAATTAACGAGTGATTTTAATATGCTAACATTGTTCAATTTAATGACTTTATGTGTTGGTGTTAGTAGTATCTTTGGATTGAATAATCGTTTGTTGTGTCCATCTATATGAAAATTCTTACTAGTTTATGATACGCTAGTGTATTACAAGAGTCAATGTATGCATGTCAAAATGAGAAGTTATGTGTTACATGATGATATTTTAGTATGTTACAAGAGATTGACCAAGCATGAAGGGCAATTGGGGTGCATTGTTGGTGATTTAAGGCACGAGTGTCTTTATTTCAATTATGAAGTCCTTGAATATTTTGGTATGAATTTAGATGTGCATGATAAGTACTTGAGATACATTTATCTTAATTCACAAAACTACTTGTGGAAAGTTGAATGGGATATGTTAGAAACTAACTCGATATATTCTACTATTTCTATTACTTGTTGCTCATGTTATGATATGGTGATTGATTTTAATCCATCAACTTTGTTGTGTTTAATTCTTTTAACTATTGGTTTAAGTGGTAGTTTAGGTGAGAAACAAGATATTTTCATTAGTACATCCCAAACTTGCACAAAGGCGATGTCAAGGCGTGTGTTATTTGATCCATGCGATGGTGATTGAGTGTATATACGAAAGAGGCAGATACGAACTCAAAGGAGGTCCAGACTACATTCTAAAGGAGGAGGACCTTTCAATATCCTTGCTATGAGCGAGATTGATGGGCACAACTTGGTTCTTTGGGGTAAGTTGGTATTCGTTGATATTTTCGAAATTTCTAATGTTACTTTGTTTGATGCAGGTTCGGATTCGAGGTCGAATCCTTTTGAAGAGAGAGGAGATGATGTGATCTGGGATACGTCACAAACTCATAAAGATTAGACGAATGAGCGGAAGAGATCTAAGTCGGGTTTGGGTCTTCAAGAAATCAATAAAAGTCGTACAATTGCTTATTCGAGTTACGGGGCACAACATGTTGGAGGCGACGTGCCAATGACCAAGTTTCATGTCGGGTCGAAGATCGAAAAGATTTGGATCCACGTGATAAAGCTAGTCGAAGATTTTCTGCTCAACTGGACGAGCACTGGCCAACCAGACGCGTCTTACCGGATGTCCGGTAGAAATTTTTATCCATCTGGATGCACCGTACCGAACATCTGGAATGGTCGTTTGGTTGAACCAATTTTTGCTCGATTTCTTTCTATTTGACTATGATTCGTTATTTTTGACAAGTTTTCTTAATTTTGGACTCTAGAACTCGTTTTTTTACCATATTCCCTTAGTTTAGTATAAATATGTTTTACTTCTTCATTGTAAAAGACCTTTAATATTATTTGAGAAAATTTCTATATTATTTGAGAGTTTTATTCTTCCATGTTTTTGGTGGCTTAAAGTTCTAACTTGAATTTATCAAAAGGAGATCGCAATTCTTTTATAATTTTTCCACTTCACGGTTCTTGTTTCGGGTAATCAACGGATCAAATTTTTAGCGTGGAATCTCAGTTCTTGGTTCGGGTTGAACAATGGGTCGGGTTGCTCTTTGTGTGGCATGATTTCTAACTTTTTTGGATTTGTTTCATCTTGTTCGTAGATTCTCAAACCTATTGTTGGTCGGGTTCACATCATATTATCACCCTTAAAGTGGTGGGGAGTGCCAATCATATATCCTAAAATGTGTTTGGAAAGTATTTATCTAAAGTATCAAATGACGTGACATACTACAGTAAGTAATATAATCATTTTTATAACCAATAATTATCTCCCACACCTATCATGCTAAGAACTATGGTGACGTGACACATTACAATATGTGTAAAAGATAATAGTCAGTTATAAAACTGATTACATCATTTATTGTAGTGTGCCACGTCACTAAATTACATATATATATATATAAATTTTTTGCATAAAATAACTTGAGATAAACTGTCATGTGTGTGTGTGTGTGTGTGTAACCTGAGGTAAACTGTCATGTGTATGCCCATATGACGAGTACCAGTAGTTTTCACTATGAATAATACTATTTTATATTGAATATTATATCAAGTGAGAATCATTTTCTAGAAGATTTTATCCTTACTATAATTCAATTATTTGAATAATACCTTACATTTTATTTTTCAATATATATATATATATATATATATATATATATATATATATATATATATATATATAACCTTAGATAAACTGTCATGTGTATGCTTATATGGTGACTACTAGTCTTCACTATGAATAACACTATTTTATATTGAATATTATATCAAGTGAGAATCATTTTCTATAAGATTTTATTTTTAATATAATTCAATTATTTGAATAATACATTACTATTTATTTTTCAATATATATTTAATTATTTCAATAATATCATACTTTTCATTTTTCAATATATATTTAGCCATTGTTTGGTTCGTATTATTTCCAACCATATATCTTTTAATAAAATAATATTACACGCAAACTAAAACTTTTCTTTATTTATATTTTAACTAGACATTTTTTATAAAATCACTATTCCAAAATACAATTTTGACCTAAAAAAATGGGGTTCAAACAGAGTATTAATTTATTAATTATTTGAATTATTTGAACAATATTATCATTAATTATTTTATCAACTGTCTACTTATGATGAATGTACATTGGATATATTCATTATATTACATTTTTGTTTTGTTTTTTAATACGTATTTAATTTATTTAACCATATTTGACATATTCATTACCTTTTCATTTTTCATTATGTATTTAATTTATCCAATCATTTGAACAATATTAATATGAATTATTTAGTTATGATCAATGTACACTTGACATATTTATTTCACTTAATTGAATAGTAAATTCAATTTATTAAAAAAATTGGAACAAAAGATGAATATTTTAGAGTTTTCTTCTAATTGATTAATTCAATGAATGTTAAAATATAGAGATGGTAAATGGGAGGACGCAATACGTATCTATAATAAATAATTTCAATTGATATATTTAATGCATATTAAGCGAATATGAAGCAATGAGGGTATTCGTTGAATGTTCAGTTCAACTTAAAATGGTAAATGAATGGACTATTTTAATTGACTTCATCAACTATTTAAATTGTTTTCACAAACTTATTTTTATTTCATTTGAATCAAAAGTTCATTCTACATAAAAAAAATTATATTAATTATTTTTTTTATTCTCACATCTTACAATATTATTTTTATAGCACCTATAAAGTATTTTCAAA
Organism: Osmanthus fragrans; assembly: GCA_019395295.1. Classification (NCBI taxonomy): domain Eukaryota; kingdom Viridiplantae; phylum Streptophyta; class Magnoliopsida; order Lamiales; family Oleaceae; genus Osmanthus; species Osmanthus fragrans. Next base: position 37,117,890 of record CM033341.1, on the reverse strand, counting down.
ATAACGTGTAATACATGTTCAACTATGACTAGTTCCTTAAAATATATGGATAAAAAATGATTAGAATATTTATAAACATGATCCAAACATAGGCTTAGCCATTTTCAAGCAAACAAGTCCACGTGGACAACATATTTTATGGTTATTTTAGATACAAAATAAAAATAAAGAACAACTTAGGAAATAGATAAATTTGGTTGCGCGACATTAAGAGGTGGGTTGTGTCGGCTATATTCTCGAGCCTTTTACGAGCGATCAAGTTAACATAGGCCATGTAGTTTTTGGTTTTTTCAGGATATATAACAAAGTTAAAAAAAAAAAAAAACAAATTAGGAAATAGAAAACTTCTGTCACTCAACATTACCAACTTTAAAGAGACGGGGTGTTTTGGTCATAGATCTCGAGCCTTATTCGAGCAAGCAAGTATAGACCAATTTTTTTTTCCAAACATGTAACAAAGATGAAAACAAATTAGGAAATAGCAAATTTTGGTTGCGTGAGATTACAAGCCTCAAAAAGGTTGTTTTGTTAGTCAAAGATACGTATAAAAAAGTAGCAAAATTTGATTGCGTGACATTGCCAGCCTCAAAGAGGTTAGTTTTGTTGATCATAGATCTCTAACCTTTTTCAAGAAAATAAGTCTACATAGATCACTAATTTTCTCGGTTTTTAAGATTTATGGCAAATTTTAAAAATATAAAAAATAACAAAATTTGACTGCACAAGCTTTAAAGAGGCGTATCGAGTCAATCATAGATCTCTAGCTTTTTCCAAGCAAATTAATCCACATGGATCACTTCACTTAACAGTAAAATTTGGTCGCCTGAAATTACAAGCCTCGTTGTGGCTGGTAGAGTTGGGCAAAACCCAACTCAACCCAATCCGCTCAACCCGACGAACCCAAATCAAATCGATCGATTTGAGTTGAATTTTTACGTTCAATTAGATTGGTTTGAAAAATTGAATTTGAGGTTGGATTGAGTTGGGTTGCGACAACCCAACTCAACTCGATAAATTAAAAAATTAATATCTAAGATGAAAAAAAATTAAATAGATATAATAGTAAAGAAAAAAGAATGACTTATAATATATAAACGTCAATTTTTCACATAAATCGATTCACATGAACACTATTTACAAATACAATGTTATTTGATAATAAAATAAAAATTAAAGACAAGATGATCAAATGAATGAATTGTAAAAAAAAAAAAAAAAAATACTTTATAAATTTTAAACTTATTTATACATTATTTTTAGAAAGAATTCCTTATATGTGTATTTAAAAAGCGGAGATTTTCAAGTAATTTCAAACCCTAAAAAATTATCCAAATTTAACAAATAAATCGGATCCAACTTTAATTGGGTCGAAATTCAAACCGACCAGTCCAACCCAAACCGATCAAGTTTGGTTTGGGTTGGGTTGGGTTGGGTTTAAATCAATAATTGGGTTGTGTTGTGTTGATTTTTGAGCAAATCGATCATATTGGGTTGGGTTTGAATTGAAAAAAAAAATCGACACAATCCAATCCACGCTCACGCCTAGCGGCTGGTTAGGTATGTCATAGATTTCTAACCATTTTTCAAGTGAACAAGTCCAGCTGAACCATTTGTTTTCACGTTTTTGTTTTTTCGTGTACGTAACAAAGATAAAAATTCAAATTAAGAAATTACATAATTTGGTTGCGTTATAAAACCAGCCTTAAAGAGACAGGTTATGACGATAGTAGATTTCTAGCCTTTGTCAATTGAACAAGTTGACATGGCCCACTTATTTTTTATTTTCGATATGTAACAAAATAAAAACAAATTAAGAAATATCAAACTTGATTATGTGACATACTGCCTTAAATACGTTGGTTGTACCGATCATAAATCTCCAGTCTTTTTCTAGCGTACAAGTATGTGGATCACTTGGTCTCTAGTTTTTTTAAGACGCGCAACAAAAATAAAGAACTAATTAGTAAATATCAAAATTTGGTCTTAATGTCATTAGTGGCCGGTTCTGTCGTGCTTAGAGTCTTTTCTGAATGGACCTATTCTCATTGACAATTTTTTTCTTTTTTCTATTTCAAATAGGTAACAAAAATATAGAGAAATTAATTAAGAAATAACAAAATTTGGTTGCCCAACATCAAATACTATCCTTAAGGTGGCAAGTTGTGTCGATCATAGATCCTAGCCTTTTTTGAGCGAACATGTACATATGTATCACCCATTTATTATTATTTTTTATAATACGTAACAAAATTTTGGTTGCGCTACACTATGAGCTTCAATCCAATTCAAATAATACATGTAATTGTATTGGATGAACATATTATCGTGCAACAAGAATCCTTGATGGTATCAATGTTAAAACATGTTATTTGAACATAAAATAGTGATGCAACATTGATAAATTACATCATAGCCAATATCATTAATTCTAGTATTCTATCTAGGTTGCACCAAAAGTGAAAGGAATTTGTTTGTTTCTTCTCCTTTCCTTACTTTAAAAATAAAAATAAAAAAAATTTATTTTCATGTTTACTTAAACTTGAAAAAGGTATAATGGTTTTTCTATAAAAAAAAAAAAAAAAAAAAAATTTTTTTTTTAACTTTTTAGCGATAAAATGGACATTAACCTTCTACTCGAGAGTGAGACCAATCCTTTCCCTCGAGGATTGAATTTTTATTTTATACAATTCAACTCAAAAAGTTTTTAAAAGACTTGTCCTTTTCAAACTAAATTTCCGAAACAAGATTATGTAGTGCAATAAAGAAATGAGAAAGACATTCAAAGAATTATCCGAAATCATTAAAGACGAAGATTTAGTGCATCAAAATAAAGATTAGCAAATATGTAGTAAATATGTAACACGTTATAATTCCCAAATTTTGTAAAGTCAAAGATTTTAAGCAGAAATTGAAAATAAATTCCAGATTATTAACCACATAAAGTAGTTTACAAAATTATTTTCAAATCGTTGATTAAATTAATTTTCTTTTTAAAAAACCTCCATACCCTGACAAAGAAACAAATGCATTAACCACTCCACGCGAGCACACATTTACACCAGAGGTTTGAACAGTGAATTTATTGACCTGAATCCTTTTCATTTTTACCCTATCCTATACGGATAAGATTTCATTTTCCTTGTAATAATTAACATCTAAACTACTGTTAAGTAGGTTATTATATTTGATTTATTACTATATTTTGAACTAAAAATATTGGGAGCATCAAATATTTGATTATTAATTGACCCTCCCTCTCTCAATATTTGATTAGGGATATGCTAGATGTACATAATTTTAGTACATAGAGGTATCCTCACCTCTCACATAGACGGATTCTACTCGACGTGGACCTCACCCCATGTGAGGGGTGTGGGCACTCATATTTACCAAAATTATGTACTTGTAGACTTTTCCATTTGATTATTAATCCATGGTCCATTACAATGGATCACCCTCTATAATTTTTGACTTTTTTCTAATTTTTTTTTTTTTTTTCATCTGGAGATTCGAACTCACATCAATGATCTAATAATATTTTGCTCTTAATATTGGAGCTAGACAAAAAAAAAATGAAAAAGAAAAAAAAAGTTAAATATTCTATAAAATAGGCAAGGGCTTTGGCGATTTGCATTTTCCTTCTCCTTTTCTTACCTATTTTTTTATTTTCTTTATTCTATTGAATTTATTATGTTTTTATTTAAATTGAAAAAAGTGTAAATGGTCTTTTCTACAAACAATGACTTCTTAGGCGTAACTGGACGAAACCCTGTTGTATAGATTGATGTGTTACTAACTAAAGATATTGAGATTTAGAATCAGGAATTGGAGATTGTAGAACAATTTACTACTTCGAGCATAATTTAAAGAACTCTACTGCTTTTTTTTCCTCTATTGATACTCGCGCCAGAAAAGGATTTTATATGTTTACATAAATGACTCTTTAGGTTGGAGTTATCCATTCAATTTTTACTTTTGTTTTGAATATGTCATCAAATATACAGGGGGTGTTCTCTTCGTATTTTAGTTTTGTGTTTTGTGTTTTGAATTCGTTTTGTATTTTGTGTTTTGGGTGTCCATTTTGAGATTGTTGAAAATTCGTTCTTTTTATTGTTTTGAAAAAATATTTCTCAATCCGTGTTTTTTGAGTTTTGACAGATTTGTGAAGAAAACAGCCAAAACGTAAAAAAATTGTTTTCTGTTTTTTTCACAAAATTTTCAATCGTTTTCAAAAACTTGTTTTCGAAAATGGGAAAGAGAACGCATTTTCAATATTTTGAAAAATCGAAAACAGAAAACGGCCCGAAAACAATAAAGAGAACGTCCCCATAATTTTTATGATTCATTTTTAAATTTATTTATGTGAGGAGTCAATTCGGTGTAGCAATATGACTAACTCCAACATAATTGCTTAGCTCTTACATGGGCTATGTTAGAGGTACGTTGCGTGGATCCCATCTCATGTGAGGAGTGTGGATACTCATATGTACCAAAATTATGTACATGTAGACTTTTTCCTCTTACATTCAAGATCTTTTGCAATTTTGTCCGCAACCAATTTTTCTGCATGAGGGGATCGCCAACCTTCGTAAAACACTGCATTTTAGATGGATTCCGTCCAATTCACCTCTAGTCAGTTACATAATTATGTGGTGGTATAAGAAATTATTGACCCAATCTATCAACCTAAAAAAATAAATAAATAATTTGTGACCCAATTTGTTAAAAGTCTAAGATTTCAAAAGTAAATTGTTTCAATAATCACTCAACTTATGCTATTGTCACAATTTACTTATTAAATTTCGAAGTATTTCATAGTGCTCACTAAACTTTGTTCGTTTGCACTCCATCCATTACCCTAAAAAATTCATTACCTTATTCTTGAGATCGCTAAAGAAAAATTTAAGTGACAAGTTATGGTTGTTAAAATATTTACAACTCAGCCAACCACTGTTTCATTACCAATCCAATTTACACTTGATCACAGTTTACTCATCAAACTTTAAAATGCTTTCCAATAATCACTCATTTTCGAGATATTGCACACCATTCATCATTCGCCATATTTCATTCGCTTCGTTGCTAATGTATCACATGAAAATCTCACGTGACAAGTTACAATCATTAAATTACAACTCAACTAAATCATCAATTCACCAAAACTTGGAAGTCGTGTTTTATATATGGTTATTTTGGTAAGTTGATTTTTGATCGAATTGTAATTTTTTAATGGTTTTACTTGTAACTTGCAACATTGAATTTTGTGCTATACATTAGCAACGAAGGGAAAGAAATACGGCGAGTTAATGCCTCAAATAGTCACTGAACTTTGCCAAAAGTTTCCAGGAGGTCACTGAACTTCAAAACTTCTCTAGATAGTCATTCAATTTTGCAAAAACTTCCCTAAATAATCATTGAACTTTGCAAATTTTGACCTCATATATCACTGAACTTTGTCAATACCAATGACCTCTTAGAAATGTTTTTGCATAGTTAAGTGACTATTTAGGGAAGTTTGGAAGTTTAGTAACCTCCTGGGAACTTTTGGCAAAGTTCGGTAACTATTTAGGGACGTTTTAAAGTTTAGCGACCTTCCTTTGTATTTTTGAAAAAGTTAAGTAGCTATTTGGGGTATTAACTTGAAATACGGCGGATGATGGATATAGTGCAACATCTCAAAGATGTGTGACGGTTATGAAACATTTTGAAGTTTGATGAGTAAATTGCAACCAAGTATAAGTTGGATGAGTAAAGAAACAATGGTTTGATTGAATTGTAATTTTTATTTTTATTTTTATTATTAGTTTTTTTTTCCGATTGTAACTTGCCACATGAGATTTTTGTTAGCCAAGTCAACGAATAAGGTAACGAATATTTTAAGGTGACGAATGGATTGCAAATAGACAAAGTTCAGTGACTGTGAAACACTTTAAAATTTAGTAAGTAATCTGTGATCATGATATACATTGTGTAATTATTGAAACTATTAACTCAAGATTTCAAGCAAAAATTATCTGCAATTTGATTGATTATATGAACATGAAATCAAGAATTAATATGAGATCTTTCCATGATTAACTTTCCCGACTTTCAAAAGACGCAAAATGCAATAACCTCTCATGGACGACCCACTCCTACCCCTAAATGCTGTCTTACCCTATTCCTTTAAAAATAAAAAAAAAAAAAAAGCAAAATGCACTAACTCATGTTTGGCAAAGTTCATGATTATTTATAAATTAATCGGACTACATTTTTATTTATACATTCTTCAAATTTTTTCTCCTTTCTATCCATTATCCTGAGCTTGTAATCTATTAAAACTTTGTCAAACATGAGAAAAATGCAGTCCCCGCCCTCACAAATTAATTTTATGCTCACACCAAAAGCTTCTATAGTGAATTTATTTGAGTCATGCTACAGAAATATCATGGGTGATCGCAACGATGACCGCACACTCACATGCGAAAAAATATTATTTTATTCACATGAGTCTCGCACATTTACATGCGATCATTTATGTGGTCACCTATGCGGATATAGTATTATTTTCCAATTTATTTACCTTGCATTAAAAGATGGATTTCATATTATGCTTTTCCTTTTCCTTTTTTATTTTTTTTTCCTTTTCTTTTCTACCCTTATCTTATACGGATAAGATTTCATTTTCGTAGTGGCTCGTGCATGGTAGTCCAAAAGCCTTATAAATACACACTCTCCTTCCCCTGTCCCTCTCATTACACCTCAAGAATCGTCAATAATTATACAGACATAATATTTATTAAGTTTTCTTGAGAGAGAGAGAGAGAGAGACAGAGGAGTATATGGAGGTCGATGGCGGAGCGAAAAATGTTGTAACTTATTTACAACTACAACAACCATCACCAGCGCCACAGCCACCGCGAGAACCACAGTGGAAGATCATAATGGTGGCCGCGATAGCCGCCGGAATACAATTCGGGTGGGCGTTACAGCTTTCCCTTCTGACTCCATATGTGCAGTTACTTGGCATACCCCACAAATGGGCCGCCTTCATCTGGCTCTGTGGCCCCGTTTCGGGCATGCTTGTGCAGCCTGTAGTTGGCTATTACAGTGACAACTGCTCCTCCCGGTTTGGCCGCCGCCGCCCCTTTATCGTGGCTGGATCTGCCCTCGTCACCATAGCAGTCTTCCTTATTGGATTTGCTGCTGATCTTGGCCACTCCTCCGGTGACCCCCTCGGAAATTCCCCTAAGCCCCGAGCTATTGCTGTTTTTGTTGTTGGTTTTTGGGTCCTTGATGTGGCCAACAACATGTTGCAGGTAAATTAAATATGCAAAGGCAATAATTCTTAAAATCACGCGGCAATCCGAACTATTTTCGTAGATTTTCTTGATCTTCTGCATAAAAATTCTTTAATTATGATTTTGCCTTTTTTTTTTTTTTTTTCAGGGTCCTTGTAGAGCATTCTTGGCTGATCTTTCAGGTGGCAATGCACGCAGAATGTCAATGGCGAATGCCTTATTCTCCTTTTTCATGGCTGTGGGCAATGTGTTGGGGTATGCTGCAGGTTCATACACTCACCTCTACAAAATGTTTCCATTTTCAGAAACAAAAGCTTGTGACGTGTACTGCGCAAATCTGAAGAGCTGTTTTTTCCTTTCAATTGCCCTTTTAATTACCCTGACAACATTGACTTTAACATTGGTTCATGAAAAGGCCACCGGCACCGCCCCTTCAACGGGCGGAGCAAACTGATGGCGGAGTAGAGGGTAGTAAAAAGGGAGCTGGGGTACCTGTGTTAGGGGAATTATTTGCTGCTTTAAAGGATTTGCCTAGGCCTATGTGGATTTTAATGTTGGTGACTTGTTTGAATTGGGTTGCTTGGTTCCCATTCTTGTTGTTCGACACTGATTGGATGGGGAAGGAGGTTTTCGGTGGAAAGGTGGGTGACAATGGGTTGTATGACCGTGGAGTGCGGGCTGGTGCACTCGGTTTGATGCTCAACTCGGTGGTGCTGGGATTCGCCTCCTTGGGAGTTGAGTTTTCTGGGCGGCGGCTTGGTGGGGCGAAGAGACTTTGGGGTATTGTCAACTTCTTGCTGGCCGTTTGCTTGGTTATGACGGTTTTGATCACCAAATTGGCCGAGTCTAGACGACGATACGCCGTTACTAGTGGTGGTGGCACCACCGCTTTGAAGCCGGATACCAGTGTCATTGCGGGCGCTTTGACTCTCTTTGCAGTTCTTGGCATTCCTCAGGCGGTGAGTTTTCTTTTTCCATCTCAAAACGTGCTTTAAGAAGTTCTATCAATATTCTATCACATGTATATGAAAATTGTACATATTTTGCACGTGTTCTAGTGGTTTTAGAACGAGGTGCACCCCTAGCTCTATGTCGCTTGGCCTGATAAAAGTTCGACCATAGCCAGGAATTCTTGGTAGTGAAAGCTTTTGTAACGTGAATGAAATTCAGATTTGTTATTAAGTTATGTAAGATTCGATCGAGGACAATATTTTCACATGTTTTATAATATAAGCATGTACAGTTCCAACAAAGATCAACTTGCATTGAATTGCGTAAAACTTGTCAGATTCGTTGTCCTATGAATTAAAGAAATTTAAAAATAAAATCGAAAGCTAATTGATAAAAAGAATAAATATTCAAATTTCAGATATATTATATTTGGACATTATGGTCTGAAATTTTTTTCTTTACTTGTCTAAACAGGTGACTTTTAGTATTCCATTTGCTTTGGCTTCCATATTTTCCAGTAAGCATGGTGCAGGGCAAGGTATATAATACTGTAAAAATTTCAAAAAAGAAAGCATTTTTTGATAAATTTATTATTATTATTTTTAATTCTAATCCATTCCACAGGTCTGTCACTGGGAGTTCTAAATCTTGCCATTGTTATACCCCAGGTAAAATGATATTCTTATGCTGAAAATAACTTCTTTTTGACTTATGTACAGAAAATTGGCTAATAATTATTACTATGTCGTGATAAACAAATGAAACACATTGTGAAAATAAATAAACATTTTCCTAATATTTCCATTGAAGAAATTTTAGAAAGCCAAACTATGATGTTTTCCTTATATTTCTTTTATTGGGACAGATGGTGGTGTCGGTTGTGAGTGGACCATGGGATGAATGGTTCGGAGGCGGTAATTTACCGGCGTTTATTGCGGGGGCTGTGGCAGCTGCGGCCAGTGGGATTGTTGCATTAACTATGCTCCCATCTCCTGATATGTCATCAACCAAAACTATTACTAGTCTTATTACATCTCATTGAATGTCAATGGAAACTAGTTCCCCCCCCCCCCCCCCCCAAACCCCAAGGGGCCTTCGATTTTTTTGGTCCCCTTCTTCCCTCTAAGCCAAATAGATTGTTCCAGCTTGTTTATATTATTTACAGTCAAAGGTTCTCCTAATATATATTTGGAAAACCTAGTATTAAATGAATTTTGAGGATGATTTATCAAGACAACTTTTGGACTAGACATTTATATTACTTTTCTCAATTGGAAAATTCTAAGTGGCCAGGGTCGGTAAATTCTAAGTGGTCAGGGTCAGTGACCGACCCTGGCCGGGGGGACAAGTGTCCCCCCTTCCCCATTGGTTGGGTGCCTGCGTTATACCCAGCCAATAGGGGGGGACACTTGTCATCCCTGGTCGGGTCGGTCACTGACTCTGGCCGTGAAGCAACTCTCTTTCTCAATTAGTTTTTTTAGTGCCTAGGTCACGGACAATCTTATTCACACAATAAATTTCAATAAATGAATGCTCGATAAGACAATAACCTTACTTAAATAATAATAAAAATTAGGTCCTGACTTGGATCATTTATATTTTTGTTTTTTCATATATATATATATATATATATATATATATTAAAAATGGAAGACAAATTAAGAAATTTTGAAATTTTGGTGCGAGAAATTACATCTTAAAATGGGTAGGTTGTGTTGGTTGTAGATCTCTAATATTTTTCGAGTGATCAAGTCCCTACGGATCAATATTTGTTGTCGCATGCCAAACTTTTTGTGAGTCTTTCAATATTACAACAACAACTAATTATCTAATTGACAATCAATCAATTATATAATACAATTGAGTATGCAAAATTAATCAAGAACTACAATAAATAAATTAAATTATTAGTCTTGAGTTAAAATAAATAAAGCAATAGGGTTCATCTTCATCCAACAATAGAACGGATCTAGCTTAGCATTCCTTCAAAACAAATTATAAAAAAATAATGAAAAATCATCGTCCGGTTCATAAAAGAAAGCAAAAGATGTTGATCTTCAAATTCAACGTTGAATTTATCAAAATCATGATATAATTTGCTTCAGGTCCTTACTAGGGTTTGATCATTTTCTCTTAAAGATGGTAAATAGACCCCTTGTTCTTAATGAATTTTATGATGCTGTTGTGTATAAAGAGGCAAGAGAGTTTCCACGTATTCTCCGAAATTTCTGTATTTATAAGGATTGAATTTAGTTCACCAAATCGTCTTAAAGTTGTTACCAATAAGAATTTGAATCAAAAAGGAAATTGGATTGTCAACAGAAAATTTGACCTCGGCATGCGCACAGGTATAGCTAACGCTCTTAAGCATCCTGAATTATTCTCAGGGTCAAGAAATTGTTTCATCGCATGCTCGCTAGACTAGCTCGGCTGCGGCGCTTCGTCCTTGAACAGATTTCAATATTTTGATTATAAATTTCTCTATCGATATTCAATTGATATGATTTAAAGTGCGTTGGAAAGATCACTCAATGAGCTACAAATATTCTGAAAAAGAAAAGTTTTCAATTCAAATGTTTGCTATCCAAAAAATAGGTTTTAAGTCGAGGTTAAAAATTTGGAGCATAACTTTTTCGACTGAAAATTGATTTGAAAAAATACTTCAACTATATTTCACTCATTTGACCTCTAATTGATCATGTATGATCTTCAATCATCATTTTATGGTTCGAATTAACTATTGAATATTCACAATTTGATCCTCGAACTTTGAATTTATTTTATTTTTGTCCATTTTTCGCTTTTTTCTTCAAATTCCACCAATTTGCCTCGAGTTTTACCTAACAAATAAAATAATTAATATTATAATTAAGTCATAAATCATCAAAATTTATTACTATTAATCTCATTTAACAGTCTATATTATCACTCTCCTTCAAGAGGAGGGTTGCCTCATAGATCTCTAGCATTTTTCTAGTAAACCAATCTGCACGGGCTGTTTACTTTTGGATTACGTAAAAAAAAATTAGGTTAAAAAATAGCAAAATTTTGTTATGTAATATTATTATCCTTTGTTTGCGGGTCATAGATCTCTAGCCTATTTTGAACGAACTAGTCCACACAGCCCACTATATATATATATATATATATATATTTTTTTTTTTTTTGGCTTTTTCAAAGAGGAAATTACAATTGGAGAGGTATTTGAAGTTCTAATTTAAAAAATAGGATACAATGTTTAGTTATACAAAAATCAGGTTTTAATTAAAATATATTATAATATTAAATAATAATATTATAAAATTTAATTAATCATATATTTTTTTAAAAACCCTAATTAAAATCATTTATCTTTCACTCTCTATCTCACGCTCGCTCGCTCGCTCTCTCTCTCTCTCTCTCTCTCTCTACCCACCATTCTCTCGCCGCACCACACTCTCTATATTGACGACGTCATTACCGGCAATGGCGACAGGCAGCGGTGAAGATTTGCAATGGGGATAGAGATTTGCAATGTGTGGAAGTTTGAGATGGAGATTTGCAATGGTTGGGGTGCGAGGTGACGGTGGTGTTTTGCGAATAGTGGTGGCGGTGGCGGTTGACGGTGATTCGAAGACATATTTGGGAATTTCTGCAATCTTTTGTCTCCAGATCTTCTTTGATGGACCCATCGTCTTCTCCAATTTTCTACCACTCGCAACACCCTGGAACACTGCTGCAGAAGAAAGACAGGGAGGAGAGAGAGATGTGGGCTAATTGTGGTGATACATGTGTTGGTGGTGGGTTGTGTGGTGGGACGGCAGTTCTGGTGGGGATGCAGGTTTCAGTGTGTGGTGAAGTGTGGTTGGTGGTAGTTATGGTGCCGGAGAGTCTGGAAAACTGTGTGACTTTTGGTGGTTATGGTCACATATCTATGTTGGTGGTGTGGATTTTGGTGTTGGTGTCGGAATTTGCCGTGCGTACCTGTTGGCGGCGGTGGATATATTGTGCGTGTGAATGATGGTGGCGATAGTGGTGTTGGGAGGGTGTGTGGTTCTTTTTTGAGGTGTTGATGTTGCTATTGGACGATGACGGTGGTGGTGCCGCTAGTGGAGGCAGGGGCGAAGTTGTGGTCACATATGATTTGGTGGTGGTCACAATAGTATGATTTACATGTTAGTGAATTGCGACCTTACTATTAAATTATTGGGCGGCGACAGTGGTGGTGCCGCTGGTGGAGGCAGGGGCGAAGTGGTGGTCACTTATAATTTGGCGGCGATCACAATAGTGTGATTTATATGTTCGTGAATTGTGACCGAAATTAATTGTGATCTAAAAAATTAATCTGTGATCAATTAAAATTTTGATTTGTGACCTTAGAAATAATCTGTGACCTATTAAAATTTTGATCTGTGACCTGGAAAATAAATTGTGACATATTAAAATTTCAATCCGTGACTTCGAAAATAATTTGTGATCAATAAAAATTTTGATTTGTGATCTCGTAATAATTTGTATTAATTAATTTGATAATATGTGACCAATAAATGTATTTGTGATCAAATTGTACAAATTTGTGATTTTTATATATTTAATTAATTAAATCATAAATAAAATTTAATAGAAACCTGATTTTTGAAAATTAAAACCTATTACCTTATTATTAAGGGAACACCACATACACCCTACATATAAGAACAATCTTTCAAAACTAACAAACTTGTGAATTTATTTCACAAATCAGGTGATAAATAAAATAATATTAAATATATAATTATAGTATAATATACACTAAATTTGAATAAAAAATACTGATGTCCTACAAATTAGGTAATATACCATATTTAAAGATTTTTATCACTACCAAATGCGATACTCTCTCTCTCTCTGCGTTTGATACTCTCTCTCTACAACCGAGCTCCCCCAAAACTCTCCAAAATCAGGAAATTTTCACCGTCATTCGTTGATTTCGAGCTGGAATAAAGTCACAATCTCGTCGACGTACTTCTGATTTCCACTATTTTGGAGAAGCTAAAGCTCGGCTATGGAAGAAATCGATTTTCCCGACGCAAAAATTGAAGTTCTGTGATCTGAAAATTTCAGGAATTCCATTGTCATTCATCGACTTCGAGCTGCAATCAATTAATAAAGTCACAATCTCGTCGACGTGCTTCTGATTTACATTGTTAATTGAAATTTTGTGATCTGATTTCAAAAGTAAGCTTATAATAACTTAAAATAAGCTTATGATTTTCAATTAATAGTTATGAACATGCTTATCTGTGATTATCTGTGACCGTTTATATGATTCATTCACATTGATACATGTTTCTGTTAGCTGTGACTAGTTGTGATCACTGAATTTAATAGATTGTGACATATATGTTAAATGTCTTGACAGTCCATAAGTGGAATTAATTTAGTCTGTGATCAATGTCGTTGCATTGAAAATTGACTTTCTGTGACACTATATTTATTGACTGTATGTGAATATATTTACATTAAATATGAACTATTGTGACCCGTGTGACTTGTTGATCTGTGACCTGTATTGATCAGTGTTAGTTGGATCTGTTTGTTTCCTGATTTTAATGAATGAAGCGTGACATGCTGTTATATGTGTGTGATCAGGGATGGTAATTTTGCAAGTTTGCCTGTTGTACGGAGGTCACACGTCACTTATTCTAGTGAATGATATGTGCAAGTATGATGAATTGGTTGAGCTTGTTATTTCAGAATTGGGGCTTAATCATGCAGAAGTGGCTGTGAAATTGACATATTCTTTGGATTCTACTTTGCGACCAGTACGAATTTTAAGCAATAATAATGTTTTAACGTACTTGAGGCTAAAATCGTTGGATGGGATTGTATCGAGTTATCCTATTACAGTTGATGTTACCACTGTAGATTCATGGCAGTCAACGTGTGCATTGCAATGCCCAGAGTCGTCGACTACTTCTGTTGAGTCATCAACTAATGTGTTTTCTTTACAACAAATAGCTCAAGATATCTGTGACTTAGTTGTGACCGTTGAGAAAGGAAATATCGAAGATATGACATTGGTATCTCAAGCAGATGCTAGAGAAGTAGTGGAAGGAAATGTTTTTTGCAACAAGGAAATATTGAAAAAGAGCTTGGCCTTCTATGCCATAAAAAACAAATTTGAATATAAGGTGTTGAGATCGGACAAGAAGGAGTACGTGATAAAATGTTCGCATAATGATTGCAAGTGGATATTTAGATCTTCGCGCTTGGGAAAAACAAAAATGTTTAAGATCAGGGAAATGTGTAATGGTCACACATGCTCGATGAACATTGTTTTAGGATCTCATCAACAAGCATCTAGCTTAATTGTGTCAAACAGCATCAGGTATAAATACACTTCTTCCCGTACAATTTACACTCCTAACGATATCTCGAATGACATGCTTCAAAAATATGGAGTATCGGTGAATTACATGAAGGCGTGGAGGTCACGTGAACAGACATTAAAAATGATTAGAGGTGATCCAACAACATCATTTCAGTTGCTGCCTTTTTATTTCTTTATGCTAGAACAGATGAACAAGAGGACAGTCACAAGAATAGAAACAGATCATTTTGATAGATTTAAATATTGTTTTATGGCCTTGGGTGCATCAATCGATGGTTGGAAATATTGTAGGCCAGTCGTTGTAGTTGATGGCACATATTTAAATGGCCACTACGGGGGTACACTCTTCACGGCTTGTACGCAAGATGCAAACAACAACATCTTCATACTTGCTTTTGGGGTTGGGGACAATGAAAATGATAAGTAATGGAGATGGTTTCTAGAGACGTTGAAGAGCGCATATGGATCGAGAGACGAGTTATGTATAGTATCGGACAGACACAATAGCATAAGAAATGCCGTTGAATTAGTATATCCAGAGGCAATGCATGGGATCTGTTCGTATCATTTGCTTAAAAATTTGAAGACCCATTACGCAAAATCAGGTCACAATGTCACACATGCATTCAATGCTGCTGTACGAGCATATACAGTGGATGAATTTGAATATCAAATGCAGCAATTGGACTCAATCAATGCAGACATCAGAGGATATCTGGTATGTGACTGTCTGTTACTTTTATTGTGACTGTCTGTGACTATTCTGTAAGATTACTCAGTGTCTGTGACTAACTGTAACTAGTTGTGACCATGCCTGTTTATGAACTATATCACTTATTATGACATGTTTTTACAGTATTTTATTATAGACGATACTAAATTTATTTCGTAGTTGGAAGTTGGATATGAAAGATGGTCAAGATTGCACATGCCAACAAATCGATACTCTACTATGACTTCGAACATAGTTGAATCGGTAAATGCAGTCACAAAGGCGGCCAAAAATTACCCTATTGAAGCACTTCTTGAGTCATTAAGGAAAACGATTCAATCTTGGTTTTGCAAGAATATGGACAACGCACATGGCACATTCACAAAGCTTGCAACTAAATACGAAAAGCTGTTGAGGGAAATGAGTCATGATGTGCGAAATCTAAAGGTAATTACAATGTTCAATATATAGAATTACAATGGTCACATTTATAATTATAGCCCTCTTAAAATAACAATAGTAACTAGTTTATTTAATTGCAGGTTTTCCCCGCAAGTCACACTTTGTTTGAAGTGCGGGGTGATTTTTCATCATACATGATTGATGTAACTCAACACACATGCAGTTGTAGAATGTTTCAGGTCGATCAACTTCTATGTCCACATGCACTAGCAGTGTTTGCAACACTGAAGCTTGATGTGTATATTTTTGCTCGAATTATTACACAACGGATGCATATGTGAGTACCTACAAAGAGACAGTTATGCCTGTAGGTAATAGAGCAGAGTGAATTTTGCCAGAAGACGTGAAGAGTAAAATTGTACTTGCCCCGAATAAAAAAAGATGTTCTGGTCGTCCTACTGAGACGAGGAAGAAGTCAGCACGTGAGAGATCACAAATTGTGAAATGTGGAAGATGTGGTGAATCCGGTCACAATCGTAGGACATGCAAGGATTCGGTTCCAATTAACCAAATTGAGCAAAAATTGAAAGTACAGAAACAACCGAACCATTTCAAATAGCTTATTGCAATTTTTTAAAACATGACGATATTCTTTATACTTTCATTCCATTTCATTGTTGATTCGTCACCTTTGACATTGTGGATTATAGTTTCAAATTCTTTCATATTGACTTTACCATATATGAGTTGTAAATATTGATTCTGACATATGAGAAGATCTATATTGTGCAGTCTATGAATATATGTACTTTAGCATTTCATGTGTTGACAGGTTTTTCAAGGTCATAGATGCAGTTATATGCTTCAGCTTTGTTTCTAATGTTTGTGACCATTTGTGACTTTTCGTGTATATTGTGACCTTATGTGACCGTTTGAATTCGATGAATTATGAATACGTGTTCTGTAAACAAGCCGTTATTACCAGATTATTACTGAATGTGACCTACTGGTGATAATCTTTGTATGATGATTTAATTGTTAAGTAAAATATTCAATATTTGAACCTACAAGGTAATTTACGAAGTAAGGTTTGTGACCTGACTCATGCCTGAATGTGACCAATTGTGACCTGTTCTTAATTGGCAGAACCTGTTCAAACACGTACAATATATATTTTGTAAACCCAACATCACACAATATTATGATAAATATAACAAAAACAAAAACAAATACAATAATTCCTTCATAAACTCTATATACAAATATTTGTCCACAATGCAATTCACTTGAAAAATATACACTAACAATTCAAACAAAAAAAAATCCATCTGAAAAGAACATCAGTTAAGCGTATTATCCAACATACATCAATCAAATCTACCACAAACATCTATTCAATCAACAATTTCTTCATTCATCTGACATTTTGCCTCTTCCACTCTGCCTTTGTTGTCTACTCTTGAAGAGTAAGGCCGCAAGTTCCATCCTAGCTTTCCCAACATCAAATGATATCGGCATCTTATCGATAGCATTGTGCAACAAAAATTGTGCATATTTGATCACAAAAATGCCACAATCATGCCTACAATATTTAAAGAAGACAATCATAACAAACTACAAAATGGCAAGTAAATGTTATTGTTGTAAAATGAAGACAGGTCACAAACTTACCCATTTTGCTGCTGAGGTAAACCAGGCACAATCTCTACAGCCAGCTCCTTGGACTGTTCATCTACACCCCCACTGGTATCCATCTACAGACCAACAACTTTCAGCAAGTGTGAAAGTATCTTAACAATATGTACAATCCTATCATAAACCATTTTGTCCCTATACGTTTTGTTGCTAGAATTGAAAATATACAGGACACGTTTGTTGATTTCCAACTGCCCCAACATCCAATGAGCCTTATTGGTAGGCATGAGGGGCAGAAGAACATATTCAACTTCTCTCCAAGGTGTATTAAAGGATAACCTTTCACCATTGATTGTGTTGAGAAGCTCTTGTTTCTCATTCACACTGCTTGGGTCTTCAACAAAACTAGGGTATAATTTTCGAAGTGACATGTCAAAGATGCAATCTGTTGTTGTTGCCTTCATTTTCACACTGTCTCCCAACTTCGCGAGTTGTCTAATGTAATAGAATGAAGCATCCAAATGCTGTAACGAATAAAAAATAACATGCATAAGTTATGTGAAAATATTTCCATAACTTAAAAAATGTTTGCAATATCATACCGTGCTATTCAATGATGAATTAGAATCAATCAAAGAATGCCACCAAGTTTTTTGATGGACAGGGACTGTCCCACATATAAATGGTGGACTTATCACATCATCAAACACATTGAACATCATCAAACACATTGAATTTAGCCCTGTATACACAAATATGCAAACATCATTTAAAAATAACAAGATTGTGACTACAGTTATTATATTTGTGACTAGAACTGTTAATCTGTGACCATCCCTGTTCTAGTCACAAAAATTAATATCAGGTCACTTTATACATTTTCAGTCACAAACAGTTACAATATGCATTAAATTCACCTGTTTCGGGGCTTGTATCCCCTGTCAAACCAATTTCTAAACGAAATCAAATCTGCATTGTCCACTTCATTTAAATAGTCTTGAAAAACAACATTTTTGGTATCAAATTTTGCTCCAGTGGCAACTTGGCGTGCATCAACAGTAATAAATGGAGATTGCAGAGTTTTTGACGGCTTATGTACCCTCTTCACAGGTAATCCAGAAGAAGCTGGTGCAGGTGTAACTTCCTGAACCTAAATTATAAAAAACGTTCATAAATTAGAGTGAGAATAATCAGATGAAAATTATAATAATTTTTTTAATAATTTTGTCCATCTCGCCTCTTCTTCATCAACTTCAGTAGATCGTAGCACGCTTGCAATGACTTCATCAACTTGCTCTTGGACTTCTTTCTGTGCAAAAAATATGTCATCAACCTTTGTCGGACTTTGTGTGGACCCAACTCCAAGATCAAACGAAGGACCTTCGAAATCGTATGCAATGGGTATGTCATAACCAGGATCAAATTCCATGTGACCCTTGCCTTTCTTGTCAGCCATGTCATCAACTTTTTCTTCCTGTTCCTGTTTTGAGTAGTACAAAATTACATTCAAAAAATATTGAATGATACATATTCTTTGGTGTTTAGATACATACCTGTTCCTCATGACGTCCTTTCCCAAACAACTTTGTATGAACTTCATCCATAAATGAAGATAAAATATCAGAAACCGAACCAACAAATGTTTCCATAGTCGACCTGATGTCACTCATCCCATCTTTCAAAACCTTTTGAGTGCGAATGACCTCGTTCAACTTCGAAAAGCTTTTTGAATGACGCACAGCATCATTAATTTCAGTCAGGTCTGACTTGATGGACAGAATCTCCTCCTTAAGCCCTTTATTCTCAACACGAAGTTTGGATATCTCCACATCCATCTTCTTTTGCAATAGGCCACAGTCCTGATGGATTTTGAAGTTAGTTTGCTTGTATATCAGTAAGCTACTTCAAATTGTGAACAAAGACACAACTTACTTCAATGCATGAACAGTCCGGATGGATAGGTTGAGTATGAGCTGCAGAGCTTGAGCTTCCAGCTCCATTCTTTCCTTTTAGAGGTGGAACCACAAAATCATCATCTGTGACTTCTACATTCACCTTTGGCTGTGGCACATTTTCTACATTTGCTTTTGTCGGTGGCACATTTTCTACATTTGCTTTTGTCTGTGGCACACTAACATATGGAATTAATGCTAACGAAGAGACCTTGGTTTGAATGGGGGATGGGGTAGTCTCCCTTTTGCCCACCTGATTTTCAAATGAAGCAACCTTTTCGTGTGGCTGTTTTGGCTTTGAGTAAGGCACACCTGTCGTGCAACACATACAACACAAACAAAATCAGTTTATAGTAATACAAGTTAAGTCACATTATATCGAACATAAACATATACAAGATATTCACACTGCAGTTCACATTGTAGTGTTTCAGGTCACATTAATATGGCATGTAACATTATTGTAGCAGGTCACAATATAATCTAACAGGTCACATACAGAGACTGACATGTTTCAGTTAACAAAAACTACATGTCATGTCACATTATAGTATTGCATTCACATAATAAATATTCACAATGTTCAAGTCACACAAAAATTGCATATCACATTAAGCATTACAGGTCACAAACATATTATATTTCAGGTCACAATATATCAAAATGTCATATTTCAAACCTGTCATGTAAGGCGCCATAAGCTCAAGATCAGTCGGATCAATATCATTTATCTTACCCTGGTGGGTACAAGATTTCAAAAAATTACAAGTCATATCTTAAATATGATTAGCAAGACAATTCATAATGTATGTAAAACTTACATTCTCATTGGAAAACACCTTCTCATCCAACGAAGCTACAGAAGGGTGGGTGTGAGCACTCCAATTCATTATCCGAGGATACTTTTTACCCACACGTGTGGCCAAATTCCCCTCGATACCAGGTACACACTCATATAGCCACACTTGAAAAGCAATTAAAAATCCAGAAAGCCTGTAGTGGCTTGTTTCTTTCTCCAATCCCTTTTTCAATGATGACAATGTCAATTCAAAGAGATATTTCCCCCAAGAGAACATATCCAGAGTTTTAAAATCATCGGCGAGTGCAAAAATGTAATGGTCCACCACCTTGGCATATGATGTGGCAAACAGATAATTGGTGATCAGATAAATGATCCCTAATCTAGCCACATCAGATTCAGGAGCTTCATCATCTAGTGATAGAAATACCCTTTTCACGTCATGGCTTGTGATTGTCTTGAATTCATTAAAATATTTTTTCTTAATTGGAGAAGGTTTTGCCTCTAACATGAGTCGATCATCAACACCTTCATACCGCAATCCAGTCACAAGACAAAATTCAGCAATTGAGAAGCGACAGAATCTACAATTTATGTTAAACCACAGCTCTTGTTTGTTCGGTTGATTTACCGCCCGTAACAAGACTTGATGAATCAGTTGTGACTGAACAAAAATCTCCCTACATTGCAAGTAATAAGAGAAACATGTATGCCCAAGGATCTGCTTGTGTGCATCACTGAACTTCATCACAAAGTTCGTAATGACATGTTGAATAGAGCAGACAGTTATCTTGCCTGGAAACCATTTGCTTGGTTTTATAAGATACTTCCATTCCTGCACAAATTATAATGTAAAACAAATTAGTATTGACTTCAACACATAAGGTCACAAACAGATCACACAGGTCACAACAATTGATTATGTCACATACATGTCACAAAGTTTAAAAATCAGGTCACAACACATGATTGGTGTCGTAATCAGTCTACCCATACACTCCGAAACTAAATGGAAAGCAAATGCACAACAGAAATGAAAGCATTATAAAGTCAGAACACATCGATCACATATTATCCAAAATAAGGTCACAAGCACATCATAAGGTCATATATTATCCAAAATATGGTCACAAACACATCATAAGGTCACAACATTTGATCAAATCACATACAAGTCACAACAATTGAAATACAGGTCACAACACTACATTGTTTCAAATTCCAAAAAATACTGATCAAGTCGTGCTTAGCATTTCACTGCCATTCAATAATCACATTTTTTTGGAAATTGGTGTCGTAATCAGTGTACCCATACACTACAATGCTAAATGGAAAGCAAATGCACAACAAAACTGAAAGCATAAACATCGATTTCACCTTTTTCGAACTTTTTCCACCCGAACTCGACATCTTAACCCTCTTTCGAGGAGTCGACTCTTTAACCTCTTTCTTCCTTTTTCCTTTCTCTATTTCCTTCATTTTCTCCTCCACGTTACGAGTTAAAACCATTTTCAGTACTACAAATGTCTGAAAATAAAGAAAAATAGATGTGATTGTACTGTAAATCTTCGTGAGCGAGTTTAATGGTGAGTTTATAGATGAATATAATGTTTGTGCGAGATTGACGTTCCTAAATGGTGAAGATAACGACCAGAAAAATCGTCGATGAAAGGAGTCGTGTTGTAGATAGAGATAGAGTGAGACGGTGGTGTTGCAGAGAGAGAGAGAGAGAGAGACGACGGTTTTGCAGAGAGAGAAACAGTTATCGTGTATGGAAGATCGTGTATGGAAGAGAGAGAGAGTAACGTGTAAAAATAAACTTGCTGAGAGGTTAGAATTATGGTTTTGCAGTTAGATGTTTAATTAAGGTCAACTTTTATTATAACAGTTGAAATTAAATATTAATAAATTTTAATTATGACCTGATATTTGAAATATAAATTAATCCATCTTATTTATGTTAATTGATCTTTAATTGTAGGTTTGTGGGTAATTTTTCCCTATTATTAAATCGGACTATATTAAAAACCTTAATTATGTATTGTTCCCTTTCCCAAATACACAACAAAATAAGTAACAACTTAACGGTAAAATTTGCATGACCTTATCCTCCTTAAATAGGCGAGTTGTGTGGGTACTCGGTCATTGTCCTTGACTCCTTGTGAGCCTTGTGCACTCTACTTTTAGGTGGTCTAACAGTAACTTGGGTTCGAATTTAAATCCTCCCTTAAGAAATACACTTTTGGACAATTGTCTTATATATATATATATAAAAAAAAAAAAAAAATTGAACACAGAGCGAATCTAGCATTTCAGTTCAGCTAGGACGGAGATGTTGACCGTTGACCGTAGACAATCAACGATTGTAATAGCCCGATCGTTTATTAAAATTTGATTAAATAATATTAAAAATTATTCAATATATATGTAAATGCACTAAAACGTAATTGTTTTTATATATATGTGTATGTGTATGTATATATATATAATTCAATACAACCCGAAATTATAAAAATAATATACGATACAAACCATTTTGGTTGAAAAAACTAGGTATAGACTTTCGATTTGGTTGAAAAAATCGCTCCATAATCTGCAAAATGTCCCAATTTAATTTTCAATTAGAATTTATTAAAAAATCACAATTCTCACTTCTCAGTACTAACTTCTAGTTTATTTTTTCATATGAATTGAACATTGATTCACTGATCAATAAATAATAAGTAATACTAATACCTAATAAGTAATAACACAAAATACATAAACTGGTATTTTTCCTACTTCTGCTGGTTGGGAAATTTTACTACATTTTCATATGTCATTAATTTAAATGTGATTGGCCGATTTTGGAGAGTTTTGGATCATTTCCTCCATTAGGCCTAATTTTTTTAAACAATTAGGGGCTCATGTCATTGCCCAACAACCCAAAGAAAAAAAGAAGGAAAGCGTCAGCGTCTTCTCCAGACTCCAGTTGTCTTGTCCCCTTCTTCCTTTCGGCTTCCAGCATTCCGTCTCTGCAACTGCAAGACGAGGAAATTGGAACTTGTAAATTGCTCGCTACCATGACAAATATTTTATTTCGGTGTCTCTTCTTCTTCTTCCACCTCTGCATCTTTGCAATCCGACTTCTTCTTCCACCTTCTGCCTCTGCAACCCGACGCCATAGTTCACTCTGGCAAATTCAGTTAAAGCGACCGCTCTAACTCACCACCTCCTGGATCTGCTCTTGATTCAACACGAAACAACAAACCTTAACAGTTGATGATATTGTTGAGTAAGTTATCGTCCAAATGGTGAGTTATTCAAATGTGTAAAGTCAACAGAAAAAAAAATACTATAAATATAAAAATTATGTTAAGTATACATTCCACGGCCTACACATTTTTTGACGTTTTGTGTGAATTTAAAAAGTGTTAGACAGGAAAACAGGAAAGTGTTTTTATAACTGTTTAATTATGTGTCGATGCGGACACAACATCAAAAAGGAGGTAAAAGAAGATGTACACATATGATGGTTGAAAATATATAAAGTACTCAAATGGGTTTGAGATGGATAAACAAACTCCTTTCAAAGAGAAAATTCTGTAAAACCCTACTAAAACCCCTCTTAAACCATTTTTTTTCCACCGCTCCTTTCAGCTACGACTACGAAACAGCATAAATTATTCATGCGTTTCCTCCTCCTCCTCCGTAGCCACCACCACCTCTTCTTCCAGCAGCGCCGCGGCCTCTACGATGCCGTAGCCTCCATAAAATGCGTCCGGGACCGGGGCCTAGACCACGCAGTGGAACGGGAAAGGCACCTCAAACCCGTTATCAACCTCAAAAACCTTATAATTTCCGAGCCCTCAAAGTCTCTTCCACTCTCCATAATTGCCCAATCCGAAGAAGCACTCCAAATCCCTTTTCGATCGATTGAGTTTATCCGAAAATACCCCTCAATTTTCCAAGAATTTCACCCGGGAAACCTGAATATCCACCCCCATATCAAACTCACTCCAGCAACCCTCGCTTTGAATTCTGAAGAAAATTTACTGTACCAAAGTGTTAATTACAAGCAAGAAATCGCGGGACGTATCTTGAAGTTGTTGATGTTATGTAGAATGTATAAATTACCGATTAGTTTGTTGGAAAGGCTGAAATGGGAACTAGGTTTGCCTGGGGACTACGAGAAAGTTGTAATTCCCGAGTTCCCGGATTATTTTCGGGTGATTAGTGGTAATAGTTTTGAAAATGGAAAGATGCTCGAGTTGGTTTGTTGGAGTGATGAGCTTGCAGTTTCAGAGATGGAAAAGAAGGCATTGAAAATTGGAAAGAATGAATTTTGTTTAAAGTATTCAAATGGGTTTGAGATGGATAAGAAGTATAAGAAGTGGGTAGATGAGTGGCAGAAGTTACCGTATGTATCGCCATACCAGAATGCAATGCATTTGGTTGCAAAGAGTGATGAGGCGGACAAGTGGGCAGTGGCGGTGTTGCATGAAGTGCTTAGTCTGTTTGTTGGGAAGAAGGCAGAGAAGGAGAATTTGCTTTATTTGGGGGAGTGTTTAGGGTTGAGATCGAGGTTTAAGAGTACCTTACTGCATCATCCAGGCATTTTCTATGTATCGAGTAAGATCAGGACACAAACAGTTGTTCTGAAGGAGGCGTATAAGAGAGGAATGTTGATTGAGAGGCATCCATTGATGCAATTAAGGTTTAAGTATGCTCACTTGATGAATACTATGAAAGAGGAGAACAAAACCAAAAGTGATCAGCAAAAGACTGGTACTGATTTGAAGAGTGGTGAAGGGGATGTTGAAGGTGATGAAAGTGGGGAGGAAGAAAATGCAGAACTATGCGACTTATCTGATGATTACGAGGAGGAGGAGGAGGAGGAGAGTGCAAATAAGAGAGGAAGGTCGAGTCGGAAGGCTGCGAAATTTGGAGAGGAAAACGCTAGGAGTGTGGTAAGGAGGCTAGACGGCAGAAATTTCAGAGGAACTGTCAGTAGAAGTTCAACTAGATTCTCTGGAAGATCAAATAATCGCAATGAGCGGGTTTCCAATAGAAGATCCTCAGAAAGATTAGATGTATCAGGAAATAGGGCAAGGTCTAAAAGAGATAGGACTACCACATAGTGGATATGCAGCCAATTAAATATCCAGCTTCATGGAATAGGTTTGTTTTTCTCGTGGAACTGTATGAATCATAATATATTTTGAATGTCATAGGTCGACAATTTTGCTATTTCTTCTAGGGTAGTTTTACTATTGTAATGTTTTTTGTTGCCTCATTTTCTATAATGAGTTTAATCGTATTCTGGTGTAATATTTGGATCAACTATCAAGAGTCCACTGCTTGAATTAACAAAATTTTGTTCCGTTATTAGTTATACCATGTGATAAATGCATATATTCACTTATAAATCTTCAGTCATCCTAAAAGGTTCTTGCACTCTAGTACTATGTTGAACCAGTTCGATCCCAAGGGTAATAATCTAATGGGACTTTTTGTCTCTAATAATCCCATTTGCCTTATTTCAGATAGAATGTTAGCGAAAAACTATAGATTGACTAAGTAAAAGGCTTTCATTTGGAACTTCCTTGCCGATTAATTGGACCCAGGACCCACCCGGTCCGGATATTTCATAACGCGTGTTTCACTCGAAAGACCTGGAGTGGGACTTAGTTCAGGAAGTGGTAGTTGGAGCTGGGTTCCATACTGTGAGAATTTGCTTTAGTTTATCTTCTAAGAGGTGTCTAATCATATAGAATACAAAATAATTTTAAGCTTGCTTAGTACCCTTCAGGTTTGTTTTGTGAATGCTTTCATTTTTATTTGCTCATGCTCAGTAGCGAAACTAGAATGTTAGAGTTGGGGGTCCTAAAATGGAAGATATTGAGGTGAATGAAGGGGGAGAGGGGAGCATGGGCCCCCGAATTTTTTTTTGGAGCTGAGGGTATAGCATAAAAAAAAGGGTACACATAAAATATCATGAATTACAGAAGTCTGAACCAGCAACAAACCTGAGTAATTGGGGCATTATCATCGATGAATGGAGCTGCAAGATCTATGAAAGAATCCTCACCAACACCCACTAACCACAATGGCAAAGGTCCAGACTGACAAACCGACTCCAATAAGTTTAAAATGATTGACGCTGTCAAGTTCAAGTAAACAAAAGAGCAAATTGAAAATTAGATGGGTGTTGGTGAGGTTTCTACGATTTTTGGTTGGGTACTTGAGTTTTTACGATTTTGGGTTGGGTACTTGGGTTAAATGAGTTGGATTTCTAATTTTTATTTTTTTTAAAAACTTGGGCTGGGTTCGCCCATGTTCATGGACTTGCAACTTAAAAATTAGGGGGTCCGCTAAAAAAAAAAAAAAAAAAAAAAAAATTTGAAAATCTGGAGGGTCCCAGGACTCTGTGGAACCCCCTGGGTCCGCCTATGCTCATGCTTCTCGTACATTTTCACAAATAAATTGTCAAGACTATTTACTTAGATGTTTCTTGACAACAATTGCGATGGAGAAAATAATGACAACTTTCAATTTCCCTC
This sequence comes from Osmanthus fragrans, assembly GCA_019395295.1. Classification (NCBI taxonomy): domain Eukaryota; kingdom Viridiplantae; phylum Streptophyta; class Magnoliopsida; order Lamiales; family Oleaceae; genus Osmanthus; species Osmanthus fragrans. Next base: position 37,091,265 of record CM033341.1, on the reverse strand, counting down.
TATTTTTGTGCGTTGGTAATAGGGGTTACCTTTTATCCCCACTCAATTCTACTTATATGTTTTCTATCAATCTGGCAAAGTGTATACGCTTCATTAACTCTGAAAGTAATATTGTTTGATGAAGTTTTGCTTTTTCCTCCTCTTTTTTTTATACAAATTAAAATCTCTCTTCCTGCATTCTGAATTTACAGTGAACTCCAGCTTTCTTTTTGTTAATTCGAATTGCAAACTCCTCCTGATTAAGTGATTTATATATATCCTCCTGACTATTTGGTCCATGCACATAAAAATTAGTTTACCAGAGGAAAATGAAATTTAATCGAGCCACGCCATTGCTGCAGGAAGAAGTATATCTATAGATGTGATGTCTCTGGGCTAAAATGCGAAATAAGCTCTTTACCAGAGGGGGAGGTGCATATAGAACTTGTGAAAAATTAAACAATACCTGTATCTCAGATTTGATAATTTGTCACTGTTAAAGTTTCCTATGATGTCACTGTTAAAGTTTCCTATGAACATAGTGCCTGCAGATAACCTGGTGGCGGGGAGCATAATCCCAGCATTGCTCCGGCTGCTGTTAAAATCCTTTGCTTTCAGTCTTGAGTTCTTAGTTTAGTAGATTTGTACTTTAACCATAGTTCACCTTTTGTGGCAGTTCAAATATGCTCCTGGTAAAAGATCTGCTTGTAAAGAAGTAAGATTAAGCCTTTGTTTGATTCCCATTTATTCAAACTCACTCATTTTCAACCACACATTTCATGGGACCACCAAGTTTTATCAACTTTTTAACTATACATTTCATCAACTTTTATCAAAATTTACTAAAATTTTGATTTTGACAAAAACGAAACATAGGCTAAGTTAGCTTTGAGTAGATTAGCTGCTTGGGCTGCCAAGTGCTCTATTGGTTGGCGAACCAGTTAGCATGAGACAATCTGTCGCCATATGCCAGAAACTTTATAGAGCTAAAGAGAATTGAGCTTTTCTCCATTGGTTGTTTTCAAAATTGGCCTTTCAAAAAGAAGACGCTTTGGAAGAAACAGCAGATTGAATACCCTAAAAAAAAAATATCTTGTGTTATCTTTACAAATGTCCGGGTCGATTGCTAATTTGTAATAGGGTATTTAATATTGTATGTGAAATTTTAGCATATGGGGCTTTTTCTAACCTTTATGCAAAATATAATATGTAAAATCTAAATTTATAAAAATACAGTAAGCATATGATCTAGTTTATTGCTACTACAACTAATAACTGATCTTCGTAGAATAAACTATAAAGTAAGGATTCGTAGGGCATGACTTTGAGAGGTCAGAATGAGCTTTTGAGATCTAAAAGTTAATTTTAGATTTGTTTGACAAATTTTGTGAAAGTGTTTCTTTTAATTATAAGATTTTTTAGAAGAAGTTGATTCAATATAGTTTTCTCCAAAAGAACCTTTGGAATATGAAATTCTTTTAGAAATTAATTTTCAAACAAAAATGAACATACTCTGTAAAAGGTAAAAACAAAAATCATGCCAAAACGAGTCGTTAATTTTTTAAATGAAAAGGGTAAAACTTGCAATATAGGTTCACTCTTCTTTCTGCCATCTTTAAAAGATATAAGTTGGTCTTTGGTATTTTATTAGTTGTATGATCACTCCTCAAATAAACAAATGTCTAAATCTCTATTAGATGAACATATTATGATCGGACACTTCAAATATTAAGTACCATTAAAGTTGAAAGATGAAATAAAATTTCACACAGTTTATATGGAGGCTGTGAGATAATTAAATGATAATTTAGACAATTTTTCCTAACTAAAAACTTATGATGCAAGACTAATATGATCGAAGACCAACTTTGGTTTTTTAATGGAAGTGTAGGAGTTAGGGAGATAATGAGCCTTAATCGGTCGACATATGTTCCTAATTAATTCAATTATGATAAAGTTTGTTACTTTCTTTTATTATCACCTTGGTGGTTTAATAAAAACAAAACTAGTTATTATACTAGAATAATGACAATTGCAGACAACTTGGATCTCAACAACGTCATGTTCAAACCAATACTACAGTTTTTTCGAGAAAAAAATAGTTGGGCCGACGTTGTCACTTTCTTAAGTTTTAATTAACGCGTTCAGTCTTTACAAAAATGTATTTAAAAGAAATAATCCATCAAATCCAAAGGATCAAATCCTTGTATCCGAAGGAAAAACCAACGTATAAATACAGTGTCCGTATCGTTGGTGAGGCAACACGACATGCACAGACCCATTACACACCTATACAAACAAGTATATATACATACATATCCTTTCCACTCTTCGCATTGGCAACAGTTCACACCTGGGTTTTTCAATTTTTTCTTATTATTATAAACGCACCTTTGTGGGTTCTTGAATTCAATGAATGATTATTGTAGCAGATGAGAATCAAGTACCTTGGGGTAATAGCAGGAAATTGTTATACAAGCCCGGAAATTTTTGGCTGGTGTTAGGGTCGGGTCATGTATACAGCTAATTTAATCGGGTTCGTGTTGGCTGTGGCCTCGAGTACTTTCATTGGATCCAGTTTTATCATCAAGAAGAAAGGTCTCCAGAGAGCCCGCGCCTCTGGTTGTCGTGCCAGTAAGTATTGAAATCTGTCCAAATTCTGGCAAAATTTTCCTGTACGTGGAGAATTTCTCAAGAAAAAATTGCTGATTTTATTGTTTTGTTTTGTGAAAAAAGGTGAAGATTTGATGTTGTACCGTCTGCTTCAGTTTTTGTACCTGATTCTGGATAATAATATTTTTTCGTGTCAATTCATCTTGTCTCTATGTGAATTGTAGAAATTATTTTTCTCATTTTCTTAATATAATGAATTTTTTGATGTCGTACCATCTTATTCAAGTTTTCTGCCTGGTTCTGGAACTATAATTTCCTATTGAACAATTGAAGAAGAAATGAATTCAATTCTATTGCATCAGAAAAAAGTAATCGTCCATTACTGTGCATGGGGTATAAATAGAGAAAATGAAATTAACAAACTAACTCCACCTGTACAAACCAATATAATATGGACACGTGGACTTGACCAGCTGTTAAGCTGAGCTGGCTCCAGCTGTATGTCTTGCACGTGAAATTGATGAGTTGGAGTCGTGAGCTGATGTGCTACTGAGCTGCTTGATACATCTGTTACTCCCCCTCAAGATGGAATGTGAGGATTGATCACAGCCATCTTGGATAATAAAGGAAACAGTAGAGAGGCTGGTAGTGCTTTTGTAAAGATGTCAGCCAATTGATGATGAGAACAAACTTGTAACAACTTGATAGAGCCATCATCCACCTCATCTCGAACAAAGTGACAATCGATCTTTATGTGCTTAGTATGTTCGTGGAAGATAGGTGATAGACCACCTATTATATTTACATACACAAGGAGAAAGAACGAGATACAGTCAGCAGGACAGGTGCAAGAGTTGTGGCAGAGACTCATAATTAGTTATTTACTTGTCAGTTAGTTATCTACTTCTTATCAATTAGTTATCAGGGGTATTATGGAGAATTGAGGGAGTGAGGAAGAGTCAATAAATGTGAGAGTGGGGGAAGGGATATGCATTCATGTTTTTGTTGAGTCAGGGAGAGAGTCCAGACCTCTCGAAAGTCTTGGAGCTGTTCCCTATTGTAGCGACTTCTACATTTAATCAATAAATAATTTTCCTCAATTACTGTTCATTCTTATTTTCACAACCAGTGCAGTAGCATTTTTTGGCAGATCTCTTGGGTATCTATCAAATTGGTATCAGAGCAACGATCCGGCAGGATGACTCTCGCTGAATAGGTTAACGAGTTGGAAGCAAGTATTGGAGGAATGCGTATAGAGATGCAGGAGGGAATGGGAGCCATGAGAAAAGAACTACAGAGTGATATGACACCTTTAATGGAGAAGTTGGAGATGATGGCGTGAAAGTGGAATGGGCAGGAGAGCGAGCAAAAAGAAAAAGGGCCAGTAGCTAGCTCGTCGGAGGTTGCTGTCCAATCTGAGGGCCCCGACAAATCAGAGGAGGTTGGAGCCAACTCCGATGGCAGGAGTCGCAGGATAGAATGGTGGAAAGCAGAGGGGCACGGGCGGAAGTTGGAAATGCCTATTTTCAATGGAGACAACCTCGATGGGTGGATTTTCTGAGCGGAGAGGTACTTTAATATGAATCAACTCTTGGATGGGGAAAAACTTGAGGCGGCAGTTGTGTGCTTGGATGGAAAAGCTTTGGCATGGTACCAATGGGAGGAGAAGCGGCAATCAATGAAAAGTTGGGAAGAATTGAAGAAAGGTCTATTGGAATGTTTCCGACCGTCGCAAGAGGGAACGGTCTTGGAGAATTTTTTGGCACTGCATCACGAAACTACGGTCAAGGAGTATTGGCGTGCCTTTGAAATCCTTGCCGCCCCTTTGTCGTCGCTGCCAGAAGAAGTGTTAGAGAGCAATTTTATGAATGGGCTGAAACCAATAATAAGGGCTGAGGTTAGGATGTTGAAGCCTCAAGGGTTGGGCCAACTTATGGAGCTAGCCTGACCAACTTATGGAGCTAGCCCAAAGGGTAGAAGATAGGGATGAATCAATGAAACAGGCCCAATCATTTTATGGCCCAGTTAGAAGTAAAAACAGCCCATATAACCCCAACCAACCTCAGTATTCTGGACATTTCCAGACCTCCAGCCCGCTACTGAGGACGACGCAGGCGATTCCACCGGCGACAGTGCCCAGACCCAACGCCGCCGTCTCTGGGTTTTGTCCGCCGGTGGCAACCAAAGGAGGTGCTCCCTTCAAACGACTTACGGATACTGAGTTACAATAAAAAAGAGTGAAAAGGCTTTGCTATCGATGTGATGAAAAATATTTGCTGGGTCATAGGTGCTGAAATAGGGAGTTGCAGGTGTTGGTGGTGCAAGAGGAGCTAGAGGAGAAAGTGGTGGAAACCGTAGAAGAGGAGGGGGACGGTGTGGAAGAATTGATCGAGTTATCGCTCAATTTCGTAGTGGGCCTGACCACGCCCAAGACTATGAAAGTCATGGGATCCATCTTGGGGCAATCAGTGGACTGGTGATTTTGATTGATTGTGGAGCCACCCACAATTTTATTTCGGTTGAGTTAGTTGAGCAACTGGGGTTGCATACAACGGAGACTACGGATTATGGAGTATTAATGGGAATGGGGCTTTCGGTCAGAGGGGTTGGAATCTGTAGAGGAGTGGTGGTTTCATTACTGGGCATAGAAGTGATTGAGGAATTTTTGCCCTTGAAGTTGGGTTGTACCGACGTGATATTGGGGATGAAATGGTTAGGGTCTCTGGAAAAAATGCAAGTTAATTGGGGAATACTTACAATACAGTTTAGAGTGCCGGGGGGGGGGGGGGGGGGGGGGAGAATTAGTACAACTTCAAGGGGATGCAAGTTTGAGTAAAACATATGTGAGTATGAAATCAATGATGAAAGCAATCAAAGGAGGGGGCCATGGAGTGCTATTAGAGTTGGGTAGTATGGGGGATGTAGAAGGTGAAGAAGTGGCTGAGGTCCTTAAACCATTGGCAGAGGTACTGGAGTGTTACGAAGGAGTGTTAATTGGCCTAACGAATTGCCTCCGTTCAGACATCGTGACCATGCTATAATACTACAGCCCGAAGCATCCCTATTGAATGTCAGACCTTATCGATATCCTTATTTCCAGAAGAATGAGATTGAGAAGTTGGTCAGGGAGATGTTGGCCGCAGGCATCATACAGCTCAGCCTCAACCCCTTTTCCAGTCCGGTCTTACTAGTGAAGAAGAAAGATGGTAGTTGGTGTTTCTGTGTTGGTTACCACGTGTTGTGCGAAAAGTGCAAGCCGCAAGTGCATGGGTCGTGCTCAAGTAATAAAGTGGACCTTGTGAGTCCGGACATGGTTTAAAAAGGCGTGGTGAGGCGTGCCTCAAGGCGCGCCTCACCATGAGGCGTATGGTCCATGCCTCGAGGCGGTCTTGTGAGGCTAAACTACATGAGGCTCACGCCTCTGCGGCTGAGGCGCACGCCTCAAGGCTCGCGCCTCACGGAGTATGAGGCGTGCGCTCATTTAAAATTTGGGTTTTCAATTGATTGTGTTTAATTTGTTGAGATTTTGTTGGTGAAGGGGGATTTAAGAATTGGAGAGTGAACCAGCAGAAGACTGGAAGAAGAAACAAGTCAGAACCTCTGACCTTGTGAAGAAGAAGACCGGACCTGTGTGAAGAAGAAGGAGATGACCGAGAGAGAAGAAATGAAGAAAGTGAGCCCAAGAAGAAGACCGGACTTGTGGTTGTATATAATATAAAATTATAAATATCTTTTTATTGAGCCCAATAACATCTTTGACTGAAAAATGAAAAGTTTATAATTTCTGGGAATTAAATATATGTTGTATTTTAATTTGTGTAATAATCTCTTTTGTATAATTTTACAAAAAATTAAATATATGCTGTATTTTGTAAAATTTCTTTTACAGCATATATTTAATTTTTTTTCCAACTTTATTCTTTAACCAAAAAAAAAATGTAAAATTTTATGTAAATTAATTATTTTACCATTTCACACTCCATTAAAAAACCAAACTTACTTATATATGTGATGCAATAATTTTTTGTATTTCTTTATAACTCTTTTACTTAAATTCTTTTACATAAATTTATTTTATTTTATTTTTTTGTATTATTTTATAATTTTTTTACTTCAATTTTTTGTTTTTGATGAGGCTTACGCCTCAATCCGCCTCGAGGCTTACGCCTCGCCTCATAACGAAAAATCGTCTCAGTACTAAGTTTCACCTTTTTAAACTTTGAGTCCGGATTGTCAATCCCTCAAGGAATGTTTACTTTAGATTACTCGATTTCAATTAATTTAATTCTAACAATGAAAAGAAACGCACACAATAAAAACATAGGATAGGAAAAATAACTAAAAATCTATAAATAGAAAAACATAAACGCCTGGTGATTTTGGAGGGAAACGTGGTTGAGATTCATTGTTTCGTTTAACCGTCGCCTAATTAATTTCACAACAAGCCAATTAACCAATTACTCACTTCCGATGTTAGATCCGATCTTCCAATTTTAGTTAATTACCTCTCTCGAGCGAAATTAATCCTAATTGATTGGTTGAACCTACTATATCTCTATGTCGATTTGAAACCAAACAACCGCATTTAATAATTGTGAAAATAGCTCATTGGGTCACCTAGGGTTAGTGGTACATCTCTATCCACTACACAAGCATTGGGTCACTACACAAATCTAGGATTTCTACTATTTGGTCTAAATTGTACAATCTTCTCTCGAACGATGCACAAATCACTAAACAAATTCATTCATTGACCACATAAATGAAAATGTAATAATAATAATAGTAGAAACACATGAAAATAAATAACAAACATTAAATAGTAAATATAGAAATTAATTAAGGCTAGGTTAAACTAATTCCATAAATCTCAACACAATAAACTTAGCTCATATTATATAAATGTAACAAAAGAGAATATTTATAAAAATACATTACAACTATGACAAAATAATGGAGAAAAATCAAAGTTATAGATAAAATCCTATTTTGAAACATGGTTTTGATTTTCCCAAAATTCTTGCCAAAATCCTATGATATCTCCTTGTGCTCTATGTTGCTCTCCCAAAATGCTAAGAAAAACTAAAGGAAAATAAAAAAAAAAAATGAAAGAGGAAGAAGCTGTGACCATCCACAGCAGAGAAGAAGCAGAATATCTCCAGCAGAAGCCCACAATGGTTTTTATATTAAAACCCTTGGGAAAATTGCAGCTCAAGCCCTTATTTTTGGATAGAAAGGCAAAATGGTCCCCGATTTATGATTTTCAATAAAGCTGGCGCTACAGCGCCATAGCTGCAGTAACCTGCACAAAAAAATGGTTTTTGTGCTATTTGGAGCCAAGTCCCTCAAATATTTGCGCACTAGGTCCCTAACTTTGATTTTGTACATTTTGGTCCTTGAATTTTGACTGTTATTTCAATCTTGCTCTCCATAAATTGCACTCCAAATCCTCCAACTTTTTGGCTTGTTTACTTTGGTCCCCAACTTCACAATTTTGTGCGATTTCAGTCTTTTTTCCTCCTTTCTTTTTGTTCTCTTTCCTTTAGGTGATTTTTGCCTACAATAGCATAAATTACACAATTATAAGTAGAAATTCACTTATTTTATCAATAATAAGTTTAATTTAGGTATTAAATAAGTGTGCAAAAATACACTTATCACCGCGCCCTCAATAGAATTACTGTGCCCGACCGATTTCCAATACCTGTGATTGATGAGTTGTTGGATGAACTATACGGTGCCCTAGTATTTTCAAAGTTGGATCTTAAGTCAGGTTATCATCAGATTCGAATGAGACCTGAAGATGTTCCGAAGATAGCATTTAGGACTCACGAAGGTCATTATGAATTCCTCGTGATGCCTTTCGGGCTAATCAATGCCCCCACAAATTTTCAGCATGTGATGAACGACGTATTTAGACCGTAGTTGAGGAAGTTTGTGCTCGTCTTCTTTGACGAAATATTGGTGTACAGTTGCACTTTGGAGGAGCACCAACAACACTTGAGCATTGTTCTGGGGTGTTTGCTAGAAAATCAATTGTATGCTAACAAGAAGAAATGCTCGTTTGGTTGAATGCAGTTGGAATATCTCGGCCACATCATCTCCAAGAAGGGGTAGCTACAGATGAGTCTAAAGTAGAGGCTATGATCAGGTGGCCCGTACCCCATTCTCTTCGGAGTTGTTAAAGAAAGATGGGTTTAACTGGAGAAAAGAAGCAGACGAAGCTTTCCAGCAACTTAAAATTGCCATGACAGAAGTTCTTGGCTTTACCGGACTTTTCACAAGAGTTTGTGGTGGAAACTGATGCTTCAGGACATGGGTTGGGTGCTGTTTTGATGCAAAATCATCATCCCATCGACTATTTCAATCAAGTGTTGCCATATAATGAGCAGCGGAAGTCTGTATATGAAAGGGAGTTAATGGCCGTTGTGTTTGCTTTACAGAAATGGAACCACTACTTATTGGGACGACATTTTGTGGTGAGAACCGATCAAAGAAGTCTGAAATTCTTGCTTGAACAGCGGATAGTGAGCGGGGAACACCAGAAATGGCTGACTAAACTATAAGGGTTCGATTTCCGCATATAGGATCGCCCTGGACTTGAGAATAAGATAGCAAACGCCCTTTCCAGGATCGAGCCAACTCTGAACTACCTATCTCTCTCAGTTCCGAAAGCTGTGCAGTTAAGGGAAATCATGGAAGCAGTGGCCGCGGACAAGGAGCTAAATGAATTAGTGACAGAATTACAATCTAGGAAGGCAACCAAGGCAGGATATTCAGTGTCTAATGGGATCCTCTTGTTTCATGGGAAGGTCGTTCTACCCAAAACCTCTCTCTTGGTGACTATGGTTCTCCAGGAAGGCCATGACACTAACGTGGGTGGCCATTCTGGTTTCTTGAAAACTTACAAGCGGGTTAGTCGAGATGTGTATTGGCAGGGCATGAAGAAGGATATCATGGAATATGTGTCTCGATGTTCAGTGTGTCAACAAAACAAATACTTAGCATTATCGCCAGGTGGACTGTTGCAACCCTTGCCTGTTCCGAAGTTCATTTGGTCTGATGTTTCAATGGACTTCATTGAAGCGTTGCCTAGGTCAGGTGGTTGGGACACAATTTTGGTGGTAAGCGATAGACTGAGTAAATATGCGCGTTTTATTGGTCTAAAACATCTGTTCACAACTCCGATGGTGGCTGGAGTATTTATTCGGGAGATTGTCAGGTTATATGGCGTGCCCTATTCTATTGTCTCCGATCGAGATTGGATATTTTTGAGCAAATTTTGGGTTGAGCCTTTTAAGGCACAAGGAACTGTTCTTAAGTACAGCACTGCATACCACCCGCGGACCGATGGACAAACGGAGGTGGTGAATCGATGCTTAGAAACATATTTGAGATGTTTTGTATCCAGCAGACTGCGAGCATGGAATCAGTGGCTGCCTTGGGCTGAGTTTTGGTACAACACATCATTTCACTCCTCAACCAAGCATACTCCCTTTCAGATTGTTTATGGTCGCGATCGACCTTTACTAATTCTCTTTGAAAAAGGGGCTACAACTATCTCCACAGTGGAACAAATGCTACAGGATAGGGATGAAGTTCTGTTGGAACTAAAAATGCAGCTCTCACGAGCGCAACAGAGGATGAAACAGCAGGCTGATTTACACCGTCGCGAGATTCAGTTTGATGTTGGGGATCTGGTATATCTCAAACTGAGGCCATATCACCAGAAATCTACTACTAAATGGCTAAATGAAAAGTTGTCTCCACGCTACAATGGACCGTTCGAGGTGGAGTCAAAGGTGGGCAAGGTATCTTATAGGCTGAAGCTTCCTCCTACAGCTGCTATACATCCTGTATTTCATGTTTCTCAATTGCGTAAGGTTATTGGGAATGTTCAACCGATATCTCAACTGCCACCTCAGCTAATGGCTGCTGGAGATTTCAATTTTGAACTGAAGGAGGTCTTAGGGGTCAGACCTAATACTGAGTTTTCTACTAAGGGGGCAGAGGTGCTAATCAAATGGAAGGATCTTCCCAACCATGAATCTTCTTGGGAACCACTGGAGGTGATTCAACAACAATTTCCCGGCCTCCACCTTGGGGACAAAGTGGATTTCGAGGAGGGGGTAATGATAGACCACCTATTATATTTACATACACAATGAGAAAAAATGAAGGTGATACAGTCAGCAGGACAGGTGCAAGAGTTGTGGCAGGGACTCATAATTAGTTATTTACTTGTCAGTTAGTTATCTGCTTCTTATGAATTAGTTATCAGGGGTATTATGGGGAATTGAGGGAGTGAGGAAGAGTCGATAAATGTGAGAGTGGGGGAAGGGATATGCATTCACGTTTTTGTTGAGTCGGGGGAAGAGTCCAGACCTCTCGAAAGTCTTGGAGTTGTTCCCTATTGTAGTGACTTCTACATTCAATCAATAAATAATTTTCCTCAATTACTGGTCATTCTTATTTTCACAACCAGTGCAGTAGCATTTTTTTGGCTGATCTCTTGGGTATCTATCAATAGGATTTGTAGCAATGTGAATTGCCGCTTGATTATCACAAAATATTAAGGCAGGATCCTTACTTATAACCTGAAAATCATGGAGCAATTGATTAAGCCAAACCAGTTCACTTGCAATAGAGGCTAGTGCATGATATTCGGCTTTACCTGAAGATCTGGATATTGTAGTTTGCTTCTTCGCTTTCCAAGAAACCAATGAGTCACCAAGAAAGACACAAAACCCATGACAGATTTCCGTGTATCAAGACAAGCTCCCCAATCGGCATCTGCAAATGCTCTCAACTGAAATGAAGATTGAGCAGAAAATAGAATTCCCTGCCCAGGAGTAGCCTTGATGTATTGTAAAAGACGATGAGCTGCATCTAAATGTGGCTGCCGAGGTTGGGACACAAATTGACTTAACTTGTGAACTGCAAAGGTGATATCAGGTATGGAAATAGTCAAGTAGAGGAGGCGACCAATCAGCCTTCTGTACATGGATGCATCAGCAAAGAGGTCCCTTTCAAAGGAACTGAGTTTCAGTTTAGGATCCATAGGCAATGCAGCTGGTTTAGATGCCAGAAATCCAGTGTCTTTAAGTAATTGCAGAGTGTATTGGCGTTGTGACATGAATATACCCCTTTGTGACCTTGCTATTTCGAGCCCAAGGAAATACTTTAACCTGCCAAGGTCTTTCAACTTAAACTAACTATGCAGGAAGGTCTTTAAGGAATTAATTTCATGCTGATTAAAGCCAGTAATGAGAATGTCGTCTACATAGACCAAGAGAGCAACAAAGGTACTACCCGACCCTTTGGTAAACAACGAATAATCTGACTTTGACCGTTTAAAACCATGAGCAATGAGTGCATTGGAAAATTTTGAAAACCTTTGCCTTGATGCTTGCTTAAGGCCATAAATTGACTTGTGAAGTCTACAAACCAAATTCTCCCCCTGAATGTTAGAACCTGCATAATCACTATATCCCGGAGGCAGATTCATGTATATTTCTTCAAAGAGATCACCATTGAGGAAAGAGTTATTAACATCAAGTTGTGTAATATGCCAATTGTTAGAGGCTGCTATGGACAAGAGAACCTTTACTGTAACAAGTTTGGCCACAGGTGAGAATGTCTCAATGAACTCGAGTCCCTCTTGCTGGGTGAATCCCTTCGCCACCAAGCGTACTTTGTATCTATCTATGTTGCCATCTAAGTTATACTTTATTTTATAAACCCATCTGCAGCCTATTGCATGTTTTCCATCAGGCAGTGAGATAACAGACCAGATGTTATTCATCTCCATGGCATCTAATTCAGCTGCCATAGCATCTTTCCAGTGATTATATTTAACAGCTCGATGAAAGAACTCAGGTTCAAAGTTGGATGAGACATTTAAAAGGTAATTACGGTGAGAGGTAGAGAGTGTTTTGTAAGACAGATATTTGGATAGTGGATATGGCGAAGAATCATGAGGCTGCTGAACATTGGCCAGGAGATTACAATGAAAAACTTTTAGATAGGAAGGAGGCCTGTTAGGCCTAGATGATCTTGAGGGGACATTGGCCAGGGAAGAATGAGTAGTGATAGGGGGGTGAGGTATGCTGTAATTCATCAGCAGAATTCGTAGCTACACCTTGTATGTTAGATGCTCCAAATTGTGAATTGGAAGTAGGTAGATGTGGGGTGGAATAAAGGGATTTCAGAGGCTGATATACGAACCACAAGATCAGGAAAAGGATCAACTATTTCAGAGTTATGACGTATGGATTGAAAGGGAAATATATGTTCATGAAAGACCATGTCTCTGGATATGAAGAAGGCTTTGGACATTATGTTATATAGTTTATATCCCTTTATTCCTGGAGGATACCCCACAAGGACAGAGGCTCTAGCTCTAAGTTGAATTTTGTTCGATTGGAAGGTAAAGTGGATGCAAAACATAAGCTTCCAAACACTTTGAGTTGATTGTAATCTACTGGAGTGTTATGTTATACATGTAACGCCCCAAATTCTCGGAACTCGAAGCGTTAAAAGAAAATTCATATTCTTTGTCTGAGCTCTTAAATGTTAACCAAATTAAATTTTAAATGGTGAAAGTTTAGGAATTTGAAACATATAAAAAATGTAATGGGAGATTTTTGTTCATATAGACTTGGACAATTTTGGAGAAATTTTATTTTGGAAAACATTTGGAGGAAATTCAGCAAATACTGGTTGCATAGCAGCGGAAAAGAAAAATATTTTTGGCCTAACAAACGTTTACAAAAAAATTTGAAATTTTAACAGAGACTATAACATTCATATGTGTACAACATATAAAAATTTGGGGTCTTGAAGATAACGCTTGAAGCACGAAAATACTGTACGACTATGTTGGACAGAAAATTCGAAACAGACCCAATGTAGTTTACTAAAACGGACATAACTTTTTCTCTAGATACTATTTTGAGAAAATTCCAAAGACCACTATTAGAAGACTCATAGACCTTTCTAACCCCACTGGAATCAGTCTAAAACATGCACTGTAGCCCAAGTTCTACCATTTTCCAATTGAAGGACAGAAACTGAAATTTAAAAAAAAAAAAAGACAGCAACTAATGTAAATGTTTTTACGAAGTGAACATTTAAACGAAATACTAAAACTATTGGTCCATTTTAATCCATAAAAGAACAAGATAAAACATAATTTACATAAGATAATAGTCACTGCCATCCGTCATCCCGCCTCCTGCCAAGCTCATCAATCTGAAATGTATGTACACATGCTAACGAAACAATTATATACAAACATTAACACAACATGCAAAAGTCGTAAATCAAAGTAAATTGGTGATTAATCGATGTACTTTTATTCTAGTGATTACCTTCAATCACAAATAATCTTAGTGATTACCTCCAATCACAAATATTCGTAGTGATTACCTTCAATCACAAATAATCGTAGTGTTTACCTTCAATCATAAATAATTTTCACAAGCAATTAACAATTACGTACATGCTAGCATATAAATTTCTCGAAAACGTAAACAACTTGTGTACAGGAGAGGATACTACCTTAAGATCTTTAGAAAAATTTCTAGAGCTGAGTCGTAGATGAAATTTTCAATTGCACTATCACCAATAAGAAAATCAGCAAGCTTGCCTTTTTGTTTTCTTCAAACGTATATTAGGAATGGCCATGCATGTGTGTATAATCCATAAATATACATGTATATTTCCATAAAACCAACCGTCATTGTTTAGAGGGAGAGTGGGGGAGTTAAAGGAGAAAGTGGCTGAGTGAGTTAAGAGAAGTGGGGGCAAACATAGACTTCCAATGACTTGGTGGAAAATACGTACACATTTCTTGAGGTTGCCAAACAAGGTGAAATATTTAAATTTTGAAACAAACTCAAGTATTGTTTAATAATAACATATTTAAAAATTACGCTTAATACGGAGAAAAATTTGGATTGAGTATGATATAATTGCCAAAATAAATTGTTGTCCGTCACTTTAAAATAAATACACTAAATCATGTTTAAAGACTAAAAATAACTGATCAAATTTATATAACATGGGTTCTCAAAATATCGGGACTAAGCTGGAATAATTAGATTGTCAAAAAAAAAAAAAAAAAAAAAAAAAAAAAATTTGCTGAGCAACATACTGTGGTGACCAAATAAATAACTTAAAATATTAGAGGTATTGTGGCGACGCGACAAGTTAGCTAAACCCTTCAATCTTTAAAGTAAAAATTTTCGGTCGCTATAATACATGAGGGAAAAGGGGGTTTTATTTTGCAAAATGGATGATGGAGTTCTGTTGATAAGGAATATTGCCATTAATATACATTCACTCCAAAATTGAATGGGAACTTGTGCCTGAAAATACAAAGCTCTAGCAACATTGAGCAAATGTTGATGTTTTCTTTCAACCACCGAATTCTGTTCAGGCCTTTCAACACAAGAAAATTGGTGAATGACTCCCTTAGAGTGGAAGAAATCAGTAAACTTCAACTCTGGTGCATTGTCTGACCTAAACTTCTTTATAGTCTTTTGAAATTGAGTCTCAATCATCTTAAAGAATCTAGGGATGATACTGCGGACATCAGATTTGTGTTTCATGAGGTATACCCATGTGAAACGTATGCAATCATCCACCAAGTTAAGGAAGTACTTGTGTCCAGAATGTGATGTAATGTGATTAGGTCCCCAGGTATCACAATGTATCAAATCAAATGGATTGACAGATAAGTGATTATTCGAAACAAAGGGAAGCCTTCTTTGTTTTGCCAATGGACAAACATTACAAGGAGCTGAAATGCAGTTTCTATACTTATCATAATTCAAATGCAACTGATCTTTTAACAAGACTAACTTCTGAAACGACAAATGACCTAATCGGTGATGCCAAGTATAAGCATTCACTTTATTTACACCTGAGGAAATGGAAACACAAACACCATCAAGCAAAGTTTTACTTCTATTTGAATCAGATGAGAAATCATTCATTATGTATAAACCATCAATCCTTTCACCCTTTCCAATCATCTTTTGCTTGTTCATATCCTGGATAACACATGTATTAGTGAAGAATCTGACACCAATGCAAGGATCCTTGGTTAATGAACTAACTGACATTAGGTTAAATTTAAATTGCGGTACTTATAGCACATCTTGAAGTGTCAGATTATGGCTAAATTTTACAGTTCCAATGAATTTCACAGGAATTCTATTGTGATTAGGCAAGGTAATCCAAGCATTCTTAAGTGGGTTCATAGTGTGAAAAACTGTTTGATTGAAGCAAATGTGGCTGGTGGCCCCAGAATCTATCACCTAATGTTTAGGTGTGTTGAGCCACGGCTTAAGAGAGGTAGAGAAGCAAGTACCTGACACTTGATTATAGTGTTCATCAGATTCAGTATCAACCTTTGCAGACAGGTGACTGCTCAACATATTCATTAACTGTTGACATTGAGTAGGATTCAGCCGATTACTTGCAACACTCATTTGGTTAGTGGAAATGGATTTCTGCTTCATCTTATAACCAGAAGGGTATCCATGTAGCTTGTAACATTTATCCACTAAATGGCCTGTACACATAGGCCTTTCCCTTCTCTGGAATTTGTTTTGTGTCTGTCCTGAATTGGCTCTCTTAGGATCAGTTCTAGTGTAGAAAGCCATGGAATATGCAGTGTTCGAACTGCCTGTATTGATGTTTATATTTCTCTGATGTTCTTCTTGAGAGACGAGAGAATACTTTGTTGATAGGAGGTATAGGATCCATAAGTAACAATTGGCCCTTGACTTGAGCAAAAGAATCATTTAACCCCATCAAGAATGACATCACATACTCCATATGGTAATGTTCCGAAAGCTTCTTAGATCCACCACAAACACACTTTCCACAAGAACATATTGGCCTATAATTACCGAGTTCTTCCCAGATTGTTTTCAATTTGGTGAAATAGACATTAACAGATTACTGACCTTGAGTGAGGTTCATCAATTCGCGCCTCAATTGAAATATCCGAGGTCCATTTCTCTGTTAGTACCTCTCCTTCAAATCAGTCCATATGTCATGCGCCGATTCAAAATAGATGACACTTGCTGAGATCTCCTTAGATGCTGAATTGAGAATCCATGAAATGACTATGTTGTTGCTATGAATCCAATTGTTAAGCCGATCCCCATCATCCTCTGGTTTGGACAATGATCCATCAATAAAATTGAGTTTATTTTTCACAGACAAAGCAATCACCATAGCTCGACTCCTTGAAGCATAATTGTCACCTGTAAGAGGCTGTGATACAAGCACAAGCCCCTAGTTATCTGAATGATGGATGTAGTAAGGACTAGATCCATCTTCTTTGGCAGAATTGCCCACTGATGATGAAGAATTAATTTGATCTGGTGGATTCGTTACTAATGCCATAGCAAATCAGAAACGATTAGATCAAAAGGAAATTGAAGATTCAAATGAATCGTAAAAGAGCATACAATGGAAGCACAAAGTGCTCTGATACCATATTGAACAATTGAAGAAGAAATGAATTCAATTCTATTTCATCATAAAAAAGTAATCGTCCATTACAGTGCATGGGGGTATAAATAGAGAAAATGAAATTAACAAACATACTAACTCCAGCTGTACAAACCAATATAATATGAACACGCGGACTTGACCAGCTGTCAAGCTGAGCTGGCTCCAGCTGTATGTCTTGCTCGTGAAATTGGTGAGTTGGAGTTGTGAGCTGATGAGCTACTGAGCTGCTTGATACATCTGTTATTTCCCATTTAATTTTCCTGCAAAGAAATAAAGAAATGAGACCAGTAGTATACATTGTTTCATTGTGAAAAATTGTACAATTGGGTTTAATATTGCACCATGTCTAATTGAATTTTTATTGAATTTACATATTAATAGTGGTTATTTAGTGATTGAGTGCAGCCATATTGAAGAGTTTGCAGTAAATAAAAGAAAAAAATTGTGTGCTTAGCGAGTGTCAGTAATAAATAAGTAAAAGTTACTTTACTTGCTGAGGAATTGTTCGGGGGATTTGAGTAGTAGGGACTGGGACATGAATCTATTATTTCGCATGGTTAGGTAAGTTGCTACATTTACTGGAAGCTTCAATTCAATTAGATCATTTGTAACCATAAAAGGTTATCTTAGTTTTGATCTACCTCTTCCTTTTCAAACTTGTTCTATTAGATCTGCTTACACTTGCAATCAAGAATTTCTTTAAGGTATACAAGACAAACTCCAATCAACCTAAGTTGTCCGTTTCCTACTCTGCTTGACTTATATTCTCATTTCTTATCTTATTTATTCTAGTACAACTATACATCCATTTTAACATCTTCATTTTTGCAATGTTCATCTCTAAGATATTGTCATTTGACGAAATCAAACTCACTATCATAACGCATAGAATGTCTCATGAGTCGTTATGTATGGGAGTTTTTTTTTTGCAATTTTCATCTTTATTTATTGGTATTTTATGAAATAATAGAATCACCTAAGTTGTCCTTTCCATATATACAACTTAGCATAGCACGCATTAGATGAACAAATATCATAAAGCATAGCATGACATTTAATGACAGAACACTCAACATTGCTAACTGCTCACATGCTTCCGCATTGGACTTCGAATTTATTCTGCAAAAAGGATTTGGAAATAATACAAAATACTCTTGTTAAAATGGGGACTCTTAAACATATATGCAAATACAGTTTTGAGATATTGATGTCATAAAGCTGTTGTTTTGATGTTATATTAATGGTGCTATTTCAATCATTTTTGAAGACACGGGAGGATGTGGATATCTACTAGAACCACTTTGGTGGATTGGCATGATAACTAGTAAGCCTTATCTTGTTAAAATTCTTTTGCTAGATATTTCTGGAAATGCTTCTATCTGCTTTAATTTGAACTAGATTTACTGTACAAAATTTTACAGTGATTGTTGGAGAATTTGCCAATTTTGTAGCATACATGTATGCTCCTGCTGTCCTTGTGACACCGCTTGGCGCATTAAGCATAATTGTCAGGTAGATATGCTTCCCCTCTAAAATAAAGGACAAAAAAAGTCATTTCGAATTTCAAATTTTATGCTGCACAAGTAATATTATGTAAGTTAAAATACTGTTTATTTAATTGACAGTGCTGTTTTAGCTCATTTTCTGTTGAAAGAGAAATTGCGGAAGTTAGGAATATTGGGATGTGTTTTGTGTGTAGTAGGTTCTACTGTCATCGTGCTTCATGCGCCTGCCGAGCATGGTATTAGTTCTGTGGAAGAAATTTGGGAATTAGCAATACAGCCAGGTGAACATATTTCCCCAAGAGCTGTTATTTAAATTATCTTTATTTTAATGTTATACTCACAACAGAAAACAAAAGACTGTTTTTTGATATTTTTTCTCCCCTCTTGGTTCAGCTTTTCTTTTGTATACAGCTTCTGTAGTAGCAGTGGTGTTGGTACTAATTTTTTATTGTGAACCACGTTATGGGCAGACAAATATCATGCTTTATGTTGGTGTTTGCTCTATAATCGGATCCTTAACGGTTAGTACATGTCTTATCACTGTTATATAAAAAAAAAATATATATATATATATATATATGCGTTAAGCAAGTCGCTTCCCTAAATTACAAGCAAAGGGGGCAAAAGGGAACATTAGAAGAGGATAGAATAAATTTAATTGTTCAAAAAGTGTTAGCCAGGTAAAAATAATTAGAAACGTTTGCATTGGTGCAAATTCTGGAAATTATTGTGATGATAGGATATTGAACTCAAGGCCAAAATGTAGATGAAATGATTAGAGATATTTTGTGTTATTTTTAGGGTAGGTTTTAACTATGTGGTAAATGAACCGGAAAACATAAACAAAAGGAGCTTGTTGGAGTTAAGATCTGATTGTCCTCAATGTTGCATTATGTATTTCTGGATGAGCTCAAAGAGCTTCTGAAAATTTGATTTCCACTAGTATAGTGTCACGCACTGTCAGTCAAAACTCAAAAGCAAGAAATAGGAAGAATATATTGGCAAAGAATTGCTGGCTTAATCCATGACAGTTTTAGTGGGTCATTGCAGGTTATGAGCATTAAAGCAATAGGTATTGCTATTAAACTCACTTTGGAAGGCTCAAGCCAGGTTGTGTGCTACCAAACGTGGGTATTTTCTATGGTTGCAGTTACATGCATAATTATTCAGTTAAACTACTTAAACAAGGTTGCTTCCTTTTTTCCCTGCCGGATTTTTTGCCTTATTTTTTTACCCATCAAATGTTTGTGTGCCCCGTATACGTACATAGACAAGTTGCTTCACTCCTGTATATATCTGTATGTACTCCAATTTTTGACAAGTTCTTCACTTATTCATCAACTTCTGCGGATACTTATGTTTAATGCTAATTAGATGTCGGAATTAAATATAAATACCGCTGTTTCTTGATTGATGACGGATTATGTTGTTTAAAGTTTCCAAATTAACTCCTGTAATTAAGCAACACTTAAAATTATAAGGAATAAATATATTACTTTTCTTATTACAAACATATGGGTACATCTCTATTATAAAGAGAGATAGATAATAAAAAAGGAAAAAAGTATAAGAAATATTCTAACTAAAAATAAATATTCTACTTCCTATATTTACATAGAACTAATTAAGGTCTCTAATAACATAATTTCCTACACATAATTTCCTACAGCAACCTTTTCAGATTCTGGATACTCACATTCACAAGATTTTCTTCCCTCGTCTAACTCCTTATAGTTAAATGGTCTCAAAATTGGCTTCAAGAATAAGCAAAATTAGGTAGGTATATATCAGTAAAGCCCTGCGAACAGGGCTTTACCTAAGGCCCCTCACTGTGGGGGCAGCCCCACAAGTGTATAAAAAAAAAAATTGTGGGCCCCCTCCTTTGTGTGTGCCCTGGCAGGGGCCTGTTCTGTACTTGTAGCAGGGTTCAGGTATATATGGATATGCTACAGTCCCTGCTGCCCAAACCCAGTGCTGCCTTAGGTTAGGGAACTGGACAACAATCGCTCTTCCGCATCTGCTTGAGACGTGCAACACAAAGTAAATGGAGATTACACTTTTGAATAAAAGCTATTGGCTGCATGGTTTTATCCATTGCATTTTCTTGAGACGTATTGCGATGTCTTCTTGTAGTGCACTAGATTTATTGTTACTGTTTATATACATAGAAAAGTATGCTTATTGTTAGAAAACGTGTTTAGGACTGCTGATGTGATGTTTAGTTGACTAGTTCAAAGTTGTTCCTGTTAGTTTGGTGTTGGTTATTTTTGTGATCACGGCGTAGTCTTAGGACCATGATTTTAGTGGGTTGTTATTAATCAAGCTTTAAATTGTAATGTTTCTGATGTTAAAAAATTAATTCAGTTCCTGCACTTCAAAATACGTTCTCAATTTCATTTTGCTTTCAGAGCAGCAATACTTTTAAAATACAAGAAAGCTTTGTTTTTCTTTTCTTATTCTAAATATAACCACAATTGGTATTAGAGCTCTCTTCTTAAGGGATCTGTGTGTGAGTTTGATGCATCATGGAAGCTAAAGCCAGTTTCTCCTCAATTGCTCCTCCGGTGCTCGACGGAGACAACTACCAGATCTGGGCAGTACGCATGGAGACATACTTGGATGCTTTGGATCTTTGGGAAGCAGTGGAAGAAGACTATGAAATCCCTGCACTTCCGAACAATCCCACCATGGCTCAAATCAAAGCGCAGAAGGAAAAGAAGACAAAGAAATCAAAGGCAAAGGCCTACTTGTTTGCTGCAGTCTCACCCACCATCTTCACTCGTATTATGTCTCTGAAGTCAGCAAAGGAGATATGGGATTATCTCAAGACCGAATATGTAGGAGATGAAAGGATCTGAGGGATGCAAGTACTGAACTTGGTACGTGACTTTGAGTTGCAAAAGATGAAGAAGACTGAATCCATCAAAGAGTATTCTGACAGGTTGCTTAACATTGCAAGTCGAGTCAAACTACTCGGCTCGTCTTTTCCAGAATCAAGGATTGTTGAAAAAATCCTTGTAACGATGCCCGAAAAATTTGAGGCCACAATTACATCCTTAGAAAACACTAAGGTTATGTCAAAAATCACTCTGGCAGAGCTGTTGAATGCATTACTAGCACAGGAGCAAAGAAGAGCTATGAGGCAGGAAGACGATGTTGAGGGAGCCTTATTTGTCAAGCATCAGGAGAATGCAAGAAACAACAAGAAAAAGAAGGGCAAAGGGCATCAAGGCTCAAATGGAGAATTCACGATCAACAATAACAGGAGCAAAGCTGGAAACAAAAAGGGTTCTCATCCTCCATGCCAACATTGTGGTGGAAAATCTCATCCACATTATAAATGTTGGAGAAGACCAGACGCCAAGTGTACCAAATGTAATAAAATGGGGCATGAAGCTGAAATCTGTAAAAACAAAAATCAACAACACGGTGAAGAGGCACAGATTGGTGATCAAGAGGAGGAGGATCAACTGTTCGTGGCTACATGTTTCTTTGGCATCGAATCAAGTGAGAGTTGGCTTATTGATAGTGGTTGTACTAACCACATGACACATGACAGGGATCTATTCAGGGAACTAAGGAGCACAAACACGTCGAAAGTTCGAATTGGAAATGGCGAGCACATAACCGTGGAAGGAAAAGGAACAGTTGCAATTTCGAGCTCTTTAGGTACAAAGTTCATTTCTGATGTGTTGTATGTCCCTGAAATTGATCAGAACTTGTTAAGTGTTGGACAACTAATTGAAAAAGGTTATAAAGTTGTATTCGAAGACAAAAGTTGCTTGATTAAAGATGCAGTTGGCCAAGATACTTTGCTCTAAATCCATTGGAGGAGGAGCAAGTTGCTTTCCCAATCAAAGAAAATATCACAGAAGTATGGCACAAGAGGCTTGGGCACTATCATCATCAGGGGCTGTTGCAGATGAAATCCAAGATGATGGCAACTGACCTTCCAGAACTTGATCATCACATTCCAAACTGCAAAGCTTGTCAGTTTGGAAAACAAAACAGGAAACCGTTCCCCAAGACAACATGGAGAGCATCAAAAAAGTTGCAATTGATTCATACTGACATTGCAGGCCCACAAAGAACGCCTTCTCTAAAAGGTAGTCTCTATTATGCTGCATTCATTGATGATTTGAAGCACAAGTCAGAGGTGGCTCAGGTCTTCTGGAACTTTAAAGCCAGAGTTGAGAATGAGAGTGGCTGTAGAATTCAATCTCTTAGATCAGACAATGGCAAGGAGTACACCTCTGAATCATTCAACCGATTTTGTGAGGAGGAAGGCATCCAACATCAATTAACCGCTCCATACACTCCGCAACAAAATGGAGTAAGTGAGAGACGGAATAGATTCATATTGGAGATGACACGAAGCATGCTATATGAGAAGAACCTACCAAAGCAATTCTGGGCCGAAGCAGCAAACACTGCTGTTTTTTTGCAAAACAGGCTTCTCACAAGAGCAGTGAAGGATCAAACACCCTTTGAGGCATGGTATGGTTATAAACCATCTCTAAATTTCCTTAAAATATTTGGATGTCTGTGCTTCACTTACGTTCCACTGATCAAGAGAGATAAACTAGATAAAAGAGCACTTCCAGGCATCTTCATTGGCTACAGCTCAGTTACAAAAGCTTATAAAGTTTTCCAGCCACAAACTGGAAAAATTGTTATAAGCAGGGACGTGTATTTTATGGAAGACGAAGAATGGAACTGGGATGATGCAAAGAAAATGGATCCAACCTCAAAAGAGCCAAAGCTCAAGTTTCATGTTTTGGACACAGCAGAACAAAACATAGGAGACATGATGGATAACATTCCTGTCAGAGGCACAAGATTACTTTCTGATGTTTATCAAAGATGCAACATTGCTGTGTGTGAACCTGCAGATTATGAAGAAGCCAAGACAGATCAAAATTGGATTGCTGCAATGAAGGAGGAGCTGTTCATGATTGAAAGAAACAAAACATGGGAGTTAGTTGATCGACCCCAAAACAGAAAGGTAATTGGATTTAAGAAGAACCAAGCTTAATGCAGATGGTTCAATCAACAAGCATAAAGCAAGACTAGTGGTCAAAGGATATGCTCAAATACTTGGTGTGGACTACTTGGATACCTTCGCACCAGTAGCTAGACTCGATACCATCAGGCTCTTACTTGCCGTTGCAGCACAAAAGAATTGGAAGGTGTACCAGTTAGATGTCAAGTCAGCATTCCTGGATGGTTTTCTACAGGAGGAGATTTATGTAGAGCAACCGGAAGGCTATGTAAAGGAAGGAGAAGAAGACAAGGTCTATCTTCTTAAAAAGGCACTCTACGGATTGAAGCAAGCTCCAAGGGCTTGGTACAGTAGAATTGATGAACAATTGCAGAAATTTGGATTTGCTAAAAGCTTATCTGAATCAACATTGTATGTCAAGCACAATGAAGCTGACATTCTTATCATCTCACCAGAGCCGGTTCTGGGCTGAGGCAGATGAGGCCCAAGACTCAGGCCCAAAATTGAAGGGGGCCTCATTTTGTCCAATTAATATTTTTTTTTTTTTTTTTTTTTTTTTTTTTTTTCTGAATGAAGGGCAGCCTTCAAACGAATTTTATTGTTGCTTCTCCAGAATCCCAGAGATCCCATCAATTTCCCAAAGGCCAAATCCGACCATTTTTCCCGAACGGCGAAGTAACTCCGGTCTCACCTATCTTCTTCTCATATTTTTCAGTTTTTCTCTTCACCAATAGCCGGGTGTCGCCGCGTTAGTTCCCTATTCCCGTTGGCGAGTGGCGACGACGTTCAGGCAACCTAGTCTACAACCAATCGCCTGTTGTTGTTGTTGGCTACTTGGCTGATTGGTTCCCTTCCTCGGTTCCTCCGGTGACGGTCTCGCCTTGCCCTTGTGGGCTTGTGGCTTCAGCCTTCAGGCTTCTGCAAAAACAGCAAAGGACTGTGGGAAGAATTTCAGGTTCGTGTTTTTCTTAGTTTCTTTCCTCTGGGCCTGGGGTTATCGATTCTCTCTTAACTGGTTTTGAACTCATTCATGGATTTAAGGCTCTTGATGATGTTATTTGTTAGATATACTTTACAGTCTTTACTTTGTAGTTTGCTAGCTGGTTGCCTGGTTTTTAACTCATTCATCTTTATAAATATTGATAATTCTTCTGCCAAACGAGAGCTGTGTGAAAATGTACAATGAAACTGGTTGGAGACTTCAGACTTGGAGTTGGACTTGAAAGTTTACAATAAAAGTGTCTTAAATATTTGCTAGATGCAAATGCAATCAATACTGTTACTGTATAGCAATGTTCAAAATCAAAATAAAAGAAAAAGGAAAGAAAGAATTTAAATAAATCAGTAAAATGCCCTTTGATGATAAAAAAAATTCAATCACCACCTTAAAAGAACAATGAAGAAATATATTTAAAAGACAAAGGTAGAAGTTTCCATTTGTAATACACGCCATCAAACCCATTGGAAGTGACTGGACTCCAAATATTCAATTACTAACACTCACATTTTGTTTTCCTTTGTTGCTTTGTGTTAGTGTTTGCTTGGTTAAGCTTTAAAGTGATTATGAGCACTTGGTTCTAAAGAATGTGCAATTGAAAAGTATATAAAAGTTGGCATTCAACCAACTTATGACCACACATTTTGATTTTATAAAGAATCACTATTTAAAAATTCATTTTTTCAAATTTTCATGGATGTCAAACAGGGACTTAATATAATGGTGAATTACTGTCAAAATGTATTGGATATAAGCAGAGGGGGAAGTGGATGCCTACTTTGGTTTAAAGATGTAATTAACATCAAAGAATTACCTGAAGATGGTGAAGATATCTACATTAGAATGGCTTCTTCTAAATTAGGTAACAATATAACATATAAATCTCAAATCTTTACTCTTGTCTTATTTTCTTTTATAGATGATCTGTATACTTCTCAATTTCAAGGTTCTACCATCATTGAAAAATAATTAATTTTATTTGTATATAAATTTTTGCAGAGTTAAAAAGAAGGAAAGAAAAGTTCTTGAAGTAAGTTTGTCGTTGTCAATCGGAGTGGTTCTGTTTGGGCTTAGTGTGATGCTGTATTTTCAAGAGTGTGATTCCATAGTCTCCAAATTGAAATTTTACCTTTCAGGTAAGCAATGGCTTGCCCTAACTTGTTATTTAAGAGACTGAAAATGTTTGAAACTTTGTTGGTTTATATAATTACAGCCTGGTCAGCATATATGATTGATTATTCTAGCTTTGTATAATAATAGGTAATAGTTATGCTATCAATAGAGAAAGAAATGGTTGAGCAGCTCAATTATTCAAATTTGATTAATGTTTTTGCGTAAAACAGCAAGACGAATAGTATTTCACTAATTGTTTGAAACATTGTTGGTTTTGTTATTTTATAATATAAATCTTTTATATAATATATTTGTTTATTGTTGTAATGTTAAGTTTTAAGTTAACAATATATTCGATAATACACCATTAAAATTTGCATTTACGTTGATTTGGGGCCTAGGGGCCTAATTTTTGGACTTCGCCTCAGGCCCCATAAAACACAGAACCGGCTCTGCATCTCACTATATGTGGATGATCTGCTCGTGACAGGAAACAACAAAAGTCTTGTGGAAAAGTTTAAGCAAGAGATGATGGAGGTTTTTGAGATGACAGATCTCGGTTTGATGACCTTCTTTCTTGGAATGGAAATTAAACAAAATGAACATAAATCTTCATCTGTCAGAAGAAATACGCCAAGGAGATTTTGAAGAAGTTTAAACTCGAAGAATGCAAAGAAATGAGCACTCCTATGAACCAAAAGGAAAAGCTATGTAAAGAAGATGGAACAGACAAGATTGATCAGGCATATTTCAGAAGTCTGATTGGTTGTTTGATGTATCTCACAGCAACTCGGCCTGATATTTTGAATGCTGTAAGCATTTTGTCTCGATTTATGCACTGTGCAAGCGAATGGCATTTCAAGACTGCAAAGAGGGTGATTAGATATGTCAAAGGCACATGTGATTTTGGTATTAAATTCACGAGGAGCAAAGAGTTCAAGCTGGTTGGTTTCTCAGATAGTGATTGGGGAGGTTCCATTGATGATGTGAGGAGCACTTCAGGCTATTGTTTTACACTTGGTTCTGGTGTTTTCTCATGGAGCTCGAAAAAACAAGAAACTGTAGCTCAATCCACTGCTGAAGCAGAGTTTGTTGCTGCAACAGCGGCTGTTAATCAAGCTTTGTGGCTGAGGAAGATTTTAATTGATCTTAACTTGGAGCAGAAGGAAAGCACGAAGATTCTTGTCGACAATCAAGCTGCTATTGCTATCTCTCATAATCCTGTGTTTCATGGGAAGACTAATCATTTTAAAATTAAGTTATTCTTCTTAAGGAAAGTACAGAAAGATGGAGATGTTTTTCTCATTTACTGCAAAACAGAAGATATGATTGCAGATGTTTTCACCAAGCCACTGCCAGTTAGCAAGTTCAAATTTCTGAGGACAAAACTTGGCGTTTGCAGCTCCTAAAGCAAGGAGGAGTGTTAGAAAACGTGTTTAGGACTGCTGATGTGGTGTTTAGTTGACTAGTTCAAAGTTGTTCCTGTTAGTTTGGTGTTGGTTATTTTTGTGATCATGGCGTAGTCTTAGGACCATGATTTTAGTGGGTTGTTATTAATCAAGCTTTAAATTGTAATGTTTCTGATGTTAAAAAATTAATTCAGTTCTTGCACTTCAAAATACGTTCTCAATTTCATTTTGCTTTCACAGCAGCAATACTTTTAAAATACAAGAAAGCTTTGTTTTTCTTTTCTTATTCTAAATATAACCGCACTTATGTGACTCATTGTATATTCAGATGCATTTTTGTATGTAAATTAAAGGAAAACAAAGAAGTGTTTTGCCCCTGTAGTTTATTCCCATCTATTTTGGAGTTACATATGAGATTAAAAGTCTCAGTCAAACTTCATTCCCTTGAGTCAAACAGAAAGATGTGTAAAATTGCAGTTTCTCCTATTAGAGCATGCTCTTTTTTGGATCACGTTGTCATTTGAGAAATAATTCCCATCCATACGAAAGGAAAAAAAATTTGAGTTATGCTGAAACAAGTGATTATGGTATCTTTATTGTAAAGATTGGATGGGGAGTAATTCAACGATAGAAGTGGAAACATGTGCATATATTCGAGAGAATATTTGAATTCTTGTCTCCTATTAGTTTTATCTATATAGTGTGCAGTCAATTCGTTATTTTCATTTTTTATTTTTATTTTTTGTGAGTTCTCTTGGATTTGGTCAAGCTATAGGTCAAATTCCAGTAATTGATTTTCAAATGTGGTTTCTCTTCAGGCCTTGGATACATTCAACACTGCTGTTGTTTCCCCAATCTATTATGCCATGTTCACATCACTCACTATTTTTGCCAGTGCCATAATGTTCAAGGTATATAAGCATGTTTGGCATGTAGTATTAGAAAAACATGAACAGTACAATGATCAAGATTTTAGCTTCTTTCTCCTTCAATAATGTCCAGTCCACCTTACAGAATGCACTAGTAATGTCTTGTAAAATCATTTCCATTTCTGTTTAAACACCAATATGTTTCTGCTACTCTAGGATTGGTCTGGTCAAAGTGCTAGCAGCATTGTTTCGGTTCTTTGTGGATTCATGACTGTTCTTTCGGGTACAATGATTTTGCACAGTACAAGAGATCAAGAAAAACCTCCAGCTGCAGGTATATACACACCTCACCATGAACATACAGTTCGAGAAAAAGGTGCAATATTTTGCCCATGAGCTTTATTTTCGTTCCATTCTGCACATGCTATTGATGAGTGCTGCAAATAGCTTCTACCGATTCCTACAATTTTACTATTTGAACACTTAATTTCTCAAATTCTGTCTTTGCTTCCTTTATGTTCAGAATATTTAGTTGGAACTATTTTATATTTTAATTGAGATCTAATAAATTAACAGAGCCAGATGGTTTGTAGTCCTATGGTAGATTTTATTGGGAATGTTTTGTTGCTTTGTACCAGCAGAAGCTTCCTCTTCTTGGGATGGTTTCTCAAAATTCTCCTTCTGTGAGACTCATTGATTTATTTTTTTGAAGATTAAATATAGAAAAAAAAAATACATGGAATGTTAATCTTCATGTTTTCAAACAGATAATCTAAACATACAGTTGCTGACTCTATCAATAACTTGCAGATGCGTATTCAGCACTTTCTCCTCAAATATCATGGATGGTTCATGCCAATGGTGAAATATGGAAGCAGAAAGAGAGCGATGAATTGCATCCCAAATTTGTGGCAATAATTCAACAAGACCATTTCAGATAAGGGCAAAAGGAACTCGAATAACAGTCACTTCCTTCTCCCTATTCCATGATCTTGAACTTTGAGCCCGTGTTTGGCATGCAATATTAGACAGACCAGATAGTCCATGATAACGAGCAAGATCTTAGCTTCTTCTCCATTGTTAGTACTATATAGTGCTATCCAATTCTTTTTACCAAATATGCCTCGAGTGATGGAGATTCTGTCAACTCCTCTTCAGAAAATTTGTTTCCCTGGAGTAGATAGTTTTCAAACGTCAAATTTCTTTCTCATTGCAATAGGTATTTTCCATTCTGGGATTGATAGAAACAGGCTAGCTGTAAATCAATATCGAGTTATTCTTTGTCTTTGTATTATTTCTCAACAGACTCTTGGTGAAACATTATAACTAGGAGATTTCAAGAATTATCCAACCCTCGCGTAAAAATGAAAAGAAAAAGGAAATTCTCAAATTTCTTCAGTGTTCTTCAACTCATCGTTATTTGTTTGATGTTTGAGTGCCTGTCGCTGAATTATATTTTGAAATATGGTCATTTTAACTAAATAAGATGTGGGTCTTATGGAATGTGTAAATAATAAGTGGATAGTAAGTTTTCGGTCATACTAAAGGTACATATAAAAATATGTTTGACCCGCTTAATTATACTGTGTGGATAATTTAAATTTTGCCGAACATAACCTAAGATACTTTAAAGCATTTGTTAAACTTAGCCAAACGTGTCCAGTACGATATAATGCTACATTTTTCAAACATTAGCTGAGTGTTCTTTCTGATGGTAACGAGAGTCCTCATCCTTGAACTCGAGCTTTGATGGTCGCTAGTCCCAGGAAATGATCCTCAATTCTTATACAGGCCCCTTGGATTGTTTGCTTTAATAATTCGTTCAACTCAGAGGACAGAGGTGGTGTTTGCCATCATAGTATAATTGACTTGCGTTTCTTTCTCAGCAATTAGGACTTCTCTAGAACGAATACAAGGTTATGCTTCTAGCATAAACACGTCCAGCTTATGGGTCAAATAAGAAATACTTGATTAAATATCAAATATCACCAATCGAATCATTGTTTCGAGAAAATTAAAAGACATTGAAGTTATACAAGAGTTCTATTTGATACAACTCTTCCGTTACCTATTCGTGCTGAGCCATCTCCGTCCCACGTTGATAAACTGCTTATTTCGAAATTTTGTCTATCAAGCCTTTTCCTATAACACCTTCAGATTTTTGTTCTGAAGCCAAATCAGAATTTGCTGCTGTTTGAGATGAAGAAGCAGATAAAGTTTGGAACGATGACACCATAGGGAGAACCTGAAACTGAGCAATAGCCCTAGTCGAGTTTTTAGCCGTAGATGGGGGTGGTGTACCTATTTCAGAAATCCCTTCGAGCATCTGCACGACTTTTCCCATCGTCGGTCTAAGAGATGGTTGCTCTTGGATGCACCAAAAGCTTATTCCAATTGCTCTTATAGCTTGTTCTATGTCGACCTCGTGTCTAAGAAGCCTTTTATCAAGAATTGCCTCGATGTTGCCCTTCTCAAACTCCTCGTACGCCCACAACGAAAGCCTTTTGTGGTTAGTCTCGGTCGAAACTTCAAAATTCCTTCTCCCACTTACGATTTCTAACAACACCATTCCATAACTATAAACATCAGCTTTTATAGTGACTGGAAGATTTGCTAGCCATTCCGGTGGTAAGTACCCTCTTGTCCCCCTCATAGACAGTATCGTCCGGTGTCTCTGCCCATCTGTGTTTATGAGTCGTGCTAGGCCAAAATCGGAGACCCTAGCATTGTAATTTTCATCCAAGAGAATATTTTCGGGTTTTATATCAGAATGAACAATACAGTCACGACATTCCTCGTGAAGGTAGGTGATCCCTTTTGCAGTTCCGAGTGCAATGTTATACCGATATCTCCAATATAGAACTTCCTTACATGACAACTCATCAGAAGGAAAGAGGAACTTATTCAGAGAACCATTTTTCATGAACTCGTATACCAATAACCTATGACGCCCTTCGTTGCAGAATCCTAATAGTCTTATCAAATTTAAATGGTGAGTACTACTAATTGTCACAACTTCCATCACAAACTGTTTCTCACCCTGCTCTATCCCTTCGAGCTGCTTCACTGCAGCCACAGTTTTATTTGTGAGGACCCCTCGATAAACAGCGCCAAATCCTCCTTCTCCGAGCTTTTCCTTGAATCCCTTTGTAGCCCGTTGGAGCTCCTTGTATGAGAAGCGAATGGGAAGAGCAGAAGCATATTCAGAGAGTGAATCCCAGGTAGGTAACCCTTCGAATTTAGGTTTTCGACTACAGAAAAACACCCAAAACACACATGCTGAAATAACCAGTATCAAACTGCAGCCTAAAACCACAACAGAGATTTCCAATGCATCGTAATTGTTATGAACATCTCTTGAAGCGAGAGGAGGATTCGGCATAGCTGGCTTACACACCTTGACATACGACGTGCTAGTAAGCGTTGGCGACTGATATCCACTGACAAATTCTGATATTTTCAAATAGCATACTCCTGTCCCATCTGCTAAGGAAGTTGAACCCATACACAAGTTATCAGCGAGACATATAGACCAGCACGCCGTGATACTTGCCGTGATGCTACCTGTAAAATACTGTGCTTTTTTCACAGAAGGGTACATTAATAACGTAGCATGATCTAACGACAACATTGCTCGAGCAGAACAATTTCCAATATCCACTTTCCTCTTACAACCTTTCCTAAGATCATTTGGATCAATCGGATCAAAATTCTGCGATGGACATCCACACACCGGATTGAAGTCGTCATTATAGCTACAAATTCCCATATTCCCACAATAACCAAAAACTTGACACTGGTCACTAACAGCAGTCCATCTCACAATTTTGTTTCCACTTCCACTAATCCTAGCAGAGCTATAAATTCTCAAATTCCCATCACTCTCCAACTTCACGAACCGAATAGAATCATCAGTAACTTCCATAATCACTGCTTCGAGCCATAGTCAATGGACTCGAAAGCGTTGGGTCAAAAAGTGAAAAGATCCCAACTGGTTGTTGAAGGCCTAAGCTTGGAGAAGTCAAGTTCGTGTTAGCTAATGAACCGTTAATCTCAGAAGAGGAATAGTAGACAATCGAATCATTCCATTGAAGAGTCATGTTTCCAGACGATAACAGGCCAAACGAATACAATCCAGATCGCAAAACATGGTTGACAGTGAAGTTTTGCCCTGGGAGAATTGTATCAGTAGGATTATCGAATGTTGTCCATATTTGAGTACTTCCATTTCGGAGTATGAAGTTGCCCGAATCATCGAGGGTACCCGTGGAGACGCCTCGTCCAGCGGTATTCGACTGCCAGACCAGAAAACCTTGTAGGGGAAAAAAAATACGCCACAGGCTGATAAATGCAGTGAAATAGAAAAGCAAATAGAACAGAGAAAATACAAATATACATGGTACGTCAAATTCTTGGACAAACCTGTCGAGGTGTAGATGAGCTGAAGGTTGCCATCGGGGAGGAAGCGGAGGGCGGCCGAGGAATTTACAGCACCACCTGGATCTCCACCAGCTTTCCAAACGGGAATTCCATTGTATATTATGGCAGCAAAGTAGGTGTTTTCAGCTTCCTGAATGAAGGAAAGTGAGAAAGTTTTGTTTGGAGAATCCCATGAATTTTCTGAATTTGATGCATACATTGTTGAACCTGGAAAAACATCTGCTGCTAATAATACAGCTGGGAAGAAGATGAAAATCAGACAAAATGAGATCTTCTTTTTTTTTTATCCTCTCTTGAAGTTTCGAATATATTAATGATGAAATTCAGAAAAAGCAAAAGAACAAAATGTTCATCAAGATGATTTCAAGAACGGAAATTGACTGTGACTTTGCCAAGAACCCCTCTTCTCCCTACTAATTTACCTAAATTTATCCATAAATTATTGAGGTGGTCTTTTCTCGTACCATTAGCATTTATGACAGGAAAAGAAGTAGACTAATGGTCTATTACACTTTGAGAGGGAAATAGAGGTTAAAACTTCAAGTGCTACTGCTTAATAGTTGAACTAAAAATTACATTACAATGGTCATTAAACTATTAATCATATCTTCCATCCATCACTCAAGTGAGAAAATCTCTTAGAATAAACAAACTACATCGACTTGAGCAAGATGAGTAAAACGGTGCATAGTTTAGTGACCATTGAGATATATTTTTGAATTCAGTTATTAAATAGTAATTTCTTCTTCATTCAAACCCAAGGGCGGAGGAGTGAGGGTCCTGGGGGACCCTGACCCTCCAATTTTTTGACAATTTTTTTAATTTTAAAATTTTATTTTTTTGTTCTTTTTTGTATTTACGATTTTGTCCTGAAATTGAATATAAATTAACACTTAAAGTTTTAAATCATTCCTTCCAAATCCAAGTTCGACCGTCTTCTTTCCCTCTCGAATGATAAATGGTTAAATGATAACTTGATTGTGTATATTGAGAAGGGTGTATTCGACGTGATTGATGATGATATAGTTGTACAACGTTATCAAAGTACGAGAACTCGAAAGGAATCCTTGTAATAAGGTATGATTATGCTAAATTAAAGATTGGTACAGAAGTATTTTTTTTATACGTTTATTGATTTTTTTTGTTAATAAGGTATCAAAAAAATAAAATAAAAAATCAGGGGCAGCCGTGGCCTCCCACCCCTTCACCTCTATATCTTCAATTCTAGGACCCCCAATTTCAAACAACTGGCTCCAACACTGTTCAAACCGACCTCTCTATGAAAGAGGAAACTGAAAATCAAAGGTCTATAAATTCTATAGAAATGAAACTTTTTAGAGTTGGGCATCACAAATTTCTTCAGAAGTGATGAATTAGATCGCTATTTAGTGACACAAATCAATCTTGTTAGAGTTTTGAAAATATACTATTTAGTATTTACTGTCCCTTTTTGACATCTTGGCGGTGGAGGTGCAGTGGCGTGGATACATAGGAGTGAGAGTGGAGAATATGAATAGTAGTTATATTTTTTTAATTTCCTTCTTTATTTTCATTTTTTGAAAATATATATAATGAAATGACTATTTTATCTTTTCAAATTTTTGTATATTCTGATTAAATTACGGATTCGAAACCTCCATTTGAGTGAATCCTGCTAATTTATCTAAGTGTCCGTTTGATTGCAATGGTGGAAAATTGGTGGAAAGAAATTGAATTGCAGGGAATTGAATTGCTTGGAATTATTTTACCGGGAATTGAATTAAAGGTGTTTGATTGGTATAATTTTCCACTTTTCTATTATAATACGTTTGGCTTTATTTTTCATGCAAATTTTCAATTAAATGGATAAATTTTTTTACCATTGGGGACAAAATATGTTTAGATTGCCAAAAAAAAAAAAAAAATTAATAAATAATAAATAATTTTTTATTTTTATTTTTACACTTGGCTTTGTTTTGCATGGAATTTGTCAATTAAAGGGATAAATTTTTTTATACTTTATCTTATAATTTGTTTCTATTGCTAAAAAAAAAAAACGGTGGAAACAAATTCCCACCCATATAGCAAGTCATTGAATTCCACGGAATCACGCTTCAAGTGGTTGTACTTTGAAATTGGGTGGAAACCAATTCCATGGAAAAAAAAAAAAATGCTATCAAACAACGCAAAAGTGAAAGTTAGAATTCTTGGGAAAGTTTTCGCCTATCAAACAGGCCCTAAGTGACCCACTTGATCAAAAAAGGATGGAAAACAATATTGTAAGAAAAGTGTGGTTAATATACATAATAATACATATTTACAAGATTAAACTAGTTTGATGAATTGGGACGGTAAGTTGGCCCCCTAACAAGATATTTTAATTGGAATTTAAGGAATTGTCCCATCTCGCTGACTTCAAATTCTGTTCATGTTCATCTTGTCCAAATTCAAGATGGCAACAATGCTCCTTGGAGGCTTATCAATGGATGGTCTGATTGGATGAAATAATTCCGTGTAATAAAGGCAATTGTCGGCGACCTTAAACTTTCCAATCTACCTTTCTGAACACGGAAATTAGTAGAAGATAATAGTTCTACAAATCTCACAATGCGATTCAGTGTATGAACAAGAAACACAGAATGAAGTCTCTCTTTTTAATTTGTTCAATGCCAGTCCTTATTACCTTCCTTTTTCTTCTCCTCTCTGGTAGTTTTAGGGAAATGGTTGATTGTCAATATATAGAAAAATAGTTTAGTTTGATTCGCAAGAGTTCAATTAAGTTTTATGAAGATTAGGAAAATAGAAAGAAGATGAATGAAAATGCAGTAAGAAAATAGATCTGATGCAAGTGATTGACACTTTTTCCTTAAGATAAAATTTCCCCTCCAAGTCTCCAACGGTGCTAACAGATTATGACACTTGTCTCCCAAAATACAACGGATAGTTTAGTTTAATTCGCAAGAGTTCAATTAAGTTTTATGAAGATTAGGAAAATAGAAAGAAGATGAATGAAAATGCAGTAAGAAAATAGATATGATGCAAGTGATTGACACTTTTTCCTTAAGATAAAATTTCCCCTCCAAGTCTCCAACGGTGCTAACAGATTATGACACTTGTCTCCCAAAATACAACGGATTCAACTTGTGATAGAAGCACTTCAAACCACAAGCAACAGCGAACTCGAACGAAATACTTCTCTCTACAATATAAATGATTTTGACTATTGGATCAAATCCGAGTATTTAGTCAAAGTTGACACAAAGTCACTTTTCATATTTTATATTTAACCAAATTTTTTAATCTTTAAACCAAATTTCAACAATCACCCACATGAATGAAAATTCAAATATGTTCATGCTATACAAGAGTATAATGCATTCTAGAGAGAGCAGAAAAACAGTGCATCAAGTAAGGTAGCTTTCGACTTTGAACCTTCCTTGGTGAAATACTATCGAATTTATTTAGCTAATTGGTGAACACGATGTCTTGAACCATTCAATCGTTAGTATAAATCAAGACAATAATACTCACACAAATATCTTTCCAAAATCGTTCATGGTTTTTATGACTTGGTTCATTTTGACCAAGAACTACTCTTGAGTTTCATAAGTGTTTTACAAATTTCAACATCTAAAATTTTCGTTTAAGCGATCTCACTTTACACTTATATAGGTGACCACCTATTAAGAGTACATTGCCCTACTTCGCTTGACCTAGTCAAGATATATGAATCATTAACACTTTAATTATCATAGAAAGAGTTGCGAAGTATTTCCCTAAGTGTTTGATTGAATCTTCATAACTTAGTTGTCCTCTTGAACCAAAATCTTGGTATATCCAATCAACAAGGTAGGGTTACCATTACAAAGATCTTATGTAGTAGGCTTTAATCTCATTCATTTCTATAGGCAACGTACTTGATCTTTAGGTAAACCTTTCGTAAGTGAATAAGCGATGTTCTCTGTTGATTTCACATAATCTATGGAGATGACACCATTAGAGACCAGATGCTTAATGGTATTGTGTCTACGATGTATATGTCTAGACTAACCATTATACATGCTACTTTGAGCCTTTCCAGTAGTTGATTGACTATTACAATGTATAATTATTGTAAGTACCAACTTAGGCCAACATAGAATGTCTTCCAGGAAATTACGAAGTCATTGGCTTTTTCTCCAACTTTGTCCAAAGCAATAAACTCTAATTCCATTGTTAATGGAGCTATACACGTTTGCTTAGTTAACTTCCAAGATATAGTAACTCCACCAATGATAAATATATAACCACGAGTAGACTTAGAATCTTTCATGTTGGATATCCAATTCACATCACAATATATTTCTAATACTGTGGGATATTTTGTGAAGTGTAATCCATCGGTCAAGGTATACTCCAAGTACCTGAGAACTCTTGTTAAAGCCTTCCAATGATCATGACTTGGATTACTTATGAATCTACTAAGTTTATTCACAACAAATGCTATGTCCGAGTGAGTGCAGTTTGTAATATACATTAGCCTGCCTATAATCTGCGAATACTTTAGTTGTGACTCACATTCACCTGTATTTTTTACTAAGTGTAAACTTGTGTCAATAGGGTTTTCGCAAGACTTTCATCAAGTGCATTTTACCTTTTAAGTATGCTCTCAATGTAATGAGATTGGGAAAGTGTAATTTCTTCCAATATTCTAGAGATCTTAATTCCTAATATCACATCAACTACACCTAAGTCTTTCATCTCAAAATGTTCCGTTGACATTTTCTTGGTATTTAGCATAATTTCGTGACTATTGGCCATTATTAACATGTTCTCTACATATAGACATACAATTACATAGGCTTTCAATGTTTGTTTGATGTATACACACTTGTCACACTCGTTTATTTTAAATCCATTTGACAATATCATTTTATCAAATTTTTGGTGCCATTGTTTAGGAGCTTGTTTTAATCCATATAAGGATTTAACGAGTTTACAAACATTTTGCTTGTGATTAAGAGAGACGAACACTTCAGGTTATTTCATGTATATCTCATCTTCTAACTCACCATTTAGGAATGTCGTTTTTACATCCATTTGATGTCTCAAGATTATGTAGTGCGACAATAGCAATTAACAACCTTATCAAAATGATTCTAGATACGGGTGAGTATGTGTCAAAGAACTTAAGTCATTCTTTTTGTTTGTATCTCTTACACTCAATCCAGCCTTATATTTATCAATGGATTCAACCGGTTTGAGTTTCTTTTTGAAAGTTCATTTACACTCTAAAGGCTTGTTTTCAGAAGGCAAATCAACTAACTCTCAAGTATGGTTTTGCATTATAGAATTTATCTCACTATTGATAGTTTCTTTCCAATGTGGTGCTTCCAGTGTAGATATTATTTCATCGAAAGTCTTTGGGTCATTTTCTATCATATAAGTTAGAAAATTTGGGTCAAACGAAGTAGATATTCTAGCCATTTTGCTACGCCTTGATTTTTCCTCATTTGAAGTACCACTTGTTGTATCCTAAATTCTTTTATTTGAACTTGCATTTTTCTTGCATTTACATGGAAAAAAATTCTCGAAGAATGATACATTTCTCGACTCATTTATGATTCGTTCATGTACATTTTTAATTTCAGATTTATGTACAAGAAAACGATATGTACTACTATTATTGACGTATCCAATAAATATGTAATTCGTCTTGGGACCGATTTTCACTTGTTTAGGCTTAGATACTTCAACTTTAGCTAAACATCCCCACACTTTCAAGTGTTGGAGAGAAGAAGGATAACCTTTTCATAGTTCATATGGAGTTTCTTCCAATTTTCTTTAGAGATATCTTGTTAAGAATACTATTTGTCGGTAGAATAGCTTCCCCCGCAAGTTCTAGGTTAAACCTGAGTTCAATTTTTGCTTTCAGCATTACTATTCGATTGAAGTAAGTAAGGTGCCATTATTTGATGGATGATTCTATTTTCAGAACAATATTCTTCAAACAGTGTCTTGTATACACCACCTTTATCACTTCAAATATTCTTTATTCGTTTAACAAATTAATTCTCAACTTCCGTATTATAATGTTTGAATACATCTAAAGCTTCATCTTTACTTCGTAGTAGAAAGAAATAATAATACTTTGTACAATCATCAATGAAAGTTATAAATTATTTCTTAACACATTTAGTTTGAACGAATTTCAAATCGCATATATCGCTATGTATTAATTCTAAATGTGTCGTGTTCATTTGAACCGAGTGAAAATGTGTTTTAGCCAACTTTGTTTCAACATATATTTCACACTTATGATTAAGAACAATCTTAAGTGTCAGAATTAAACTTTGATTCATAAGTTTGCGCAAAAATTTGTAGTTAATATGTCATAATCAACTATGCCATAATAAGGATAATTCAAGTATATAAACGAAATTATAATCTGTATTCATAATACCTTTTGGTACAATTGTTAGTTCGTTCATTTTGAACTTTCCTTCGCAAAGATGATCCTTGCCAATATACACATCATTTTTGGTAAGTACAAATTTGCCTGATACAAATACAAGTTTAAAGTTGTTCTTGCTAAGTAAGGACCCTGAAACTAGGTTCTTGCGAATGTCTAGTACATGGAGCAAATTATTGAGGACTAGTTCTTTTTCGAAAGTCATTTTCAATGTGATCTTTCCAATCCCTTCAACATTCAAACTTGCAGAATTTTCCATGAACAATTGTTCTTCTTTCAATTTATGATAGTCTGAGAACATAGTCTTATCTGCACAAATATGATGGGTAGCATCAGTGTCAACCCAACAATCCCTTGAATTACCAATCAAGTTGCATTCGGGAACAACAACAAATAGACTCATCTCTTGAACTCCTTCAGAAAGGATGTCTCTTTCACCCATGTTTGCCTATTTGGCGTTTGATGTTCATTTGAATGATGTTCAGCTTTTTCACAATTGTAACAATTGTCTTTAAACTTATTGACATTCTTAGAGTTGTCTCTTCTTGGTTGCGACACCAGAGATCTTACGTTTTCTATTGACAACCTTCGAAACAATTTCAACAAAGTTTGTTCCAAGTTCAACAATAGACTTTCTTTCAATGTTTCTATTGTCTTCCTCAATCCTCAAACAGACTATCAATTCTTCCCAATTTATCTCTTTGCGTTTGTGCTTGAGATAATTCTTAAAATCTCTCCATATAAGAAGAAGTTTCTCAATGATAGTTGCAACTTGGAAGGATTCACTCAATTCCATATTTTCTGCATTTATTTGATAGAAGTTGAACTTGAAGTTCTTGCACTTGACTTATCACAATTTTGGAGTCTACCATTTTGTAGTCAAAAAATTTGCCGAAAATAAACTTCTTTGTTTCAACATCCTTGGTCTTGTATTTTTTTCTCCAATGAATCTCATAGTTCCTTGGTTGAGTCATTCGAACTGTACACTCCATAAAGTATATTGTCAAATCCATTTAGGATGTAGTTTTTGCAAGGGAAATCCAAGTGTTTCCATGCATCCAATGCAATATTCGCCTCACGATTATTTCCTCCTTCTTGTATAGCAGGAGCGGTCTCTTTTAAGAAATTTTCCAAATTCAAAATAGTAAGATAGAACAACATCTTTTGTTGCCATATTTTGCAATCCACACCTCCAGACTTTTTTCAATTTTTTCTCATGTCGGATATGAGAGTTTGATATTGGTATAGCCAGAGGCGAAACCACATGGTTCGTACCATTCGTTGCTTGACTTACTGTCTTAATGATAATCATTTATGTTACACAAACAGAAGTTTAACGTACTAAATGAAAGAATGGAATAGCACGTGAAGGCTTATTCTAAAAGATAAAGAAAAGGGTTGTTTAGATCAAGCATGTATGTCATACGCATTTAATAAGCATAATGCAGATACCTTGAAATACGCACAACCATGTTGGAGCGCCACTCTTTCTTTCTTTACATCGTGATTTGACTCTTTTGCCCATTTCATTTATCTTTTCTGCTCGATCCATACCAATAACTTTGGTTTATCATTTCTTTCCTTGATTTGCACCATTACCAAACAAAATTTTGTCATAAGAATGATGGTGGTACTTCTAGGGAAATGGTTGTTTGTCAACATATAGAAAAATAGTTAAGTTTAATTCGCAGGAGCATAATTAAACTTCATGAAGATTAGGAAAGAAAGGAAAGAAAATGTAGTAAGAGAATAGGTCCGAGGCAAGTGATTGACACTTTTTCCTTAAAACAAAATTGTTTCGCAATAGTGCTAACGAATTATGACACTTCTCTCCCAAGATACAACATATTCAATTTGTGGTAAAAGCACTTCAAATCACACGCAACAGCGAACTCGAACGAAATACTTCTCTCTACAAGAAAAATGATTTTGAAATGATTTTTGGAGAGGTTTTGCAAGAGTTTTGATATAATGCTCAATGCAAATTATATGGAATGCATAATGAACGTCCAAAAAGGGTCTTATTTATAGAAGAGGAGATGTTGTGAGTGAAGTAACACGCCTAAAAAACTTATAGCTATAAATTCCCATATTCCTACAATAACCAAAGTACTTGACACTGGTCACTAACAGCAGCTAGCCCATCCCACAATTTTTGTTTCCACTTCCACTAATCCTAGTAGAGCTATAAATTCTCAAATTCCTATCACTCTCCAACTTCACGAACCGAATAGAATCATCAGTAACTTCACCATCATAACTGCTTCTAGCCATAATCAATGGACTCGAAAGCATTGGGTCAAAAAGTGAAAAGATCCTAATTGTTGAAGGACTAAGTTTAGTGACCATCGAGATATATTTTTAAATTTAGTTATTAAATAGTAACAATTTCTTTTTCTCTCAAACCGGCCCAGTAAAAGTAGAAACTAAAGAAATGAAGGGAAAAAATAGGAAAATGAAAACCAGAGGTCAATAAATTCAAGAAAAATGAAACTTTTCAGAATTGGCCATTACAAATTTATGCAAAAAATCAAATTTTCCATTATCTGATATTTTTACTATAAATTGCATTTTCGATAGCGGGTAGTCGAGATTTGGGCAAAAGATTGAATTTTGCCTTGTGGGTACTCTTTTTTTTTTTCTCACAAAAATGGATTTAAAAAAAAAAAGATTAATGTTTTGGAAATGGTGGTTGAGATTTCTACAAAAGACCAGATTTTTTAAATTTTATGATTGGAGGTTTTTACAAAAGATAGTGCTAAGAATCCTATTCTCCTAATTATTTGAATAATGACTGAACTATTTATTATTATTTAATAACTAAATTTAAAATTGTATCTTAATGGTCACTAAACTACGCAAGGTATTATTTATCCATCACTCAAGTTGACGTCGTTTGTTGAATTGAATGGATTTTTTCCATTGAATTGGACATTTAAAGATTTATTTTAATATTTCAAATCTCATTCGTCAAGTTTCTATCAATTGAAATGTGATAATATTTTTGTGGGCTATATTGAAATGGCATATAAGTAATGCAAGTACGACGTTGTTGTCAAATTAATGATTTCAACAACTAAAAGAGCGAAAAAGTAAAATGAAGATGAAAGGAGATATGTCATAGCAAATATTCTTAAAACGGACTTCGTCCATTGCAATGGTGCTAACAAAATTATTGGACGTCTATCTTTCAAAATACTGCACTTCTTTCAAATTTGGTACTGCACTATACCAATTTTATAGGTCAAATTGAAATGTTGACTATTCTTCTTGAACAAAATAGACATGAACTAAAATGCTCGGACTGAATTATTTTTGAAAATATTTCAAATGGAAATTTATTTTACCAAAATAAAAATAATAGAATATTTGAAGAAACAGGAGGATTGGAAATCAATTATAACTTGAATTGATTTGGTGCTGAAAATATGGAACTAGCGATCCCTATAGGGTTAATCTACATGTACACTTCATGGTGTACATAATAGACTACAACCCCTCACATGAAAGGGACCCACGAATATTTAATTATGTGTGGATCCCCCTTCATGTGAGGGAGGTGTAATCTATTATGTACATTATTATGTACATATAGACTAATTCGTTCCTATATATTGATTTTCAAGCAACTTTTCGGAATGGTTACATTTTTTTACATAAATTAAAATGGATCATTAGATCACACATTTTCATATTTAGTGGTATAGATCACACCCCATCAAAAAGTCATAACTTTCATCATGTACCCTTTTTCGAATAATCACATTCAATTCAAAAAATAATGTTATTTAGTCTCACTGTAATTATAATCCTAGTATATGTGGCGCTAACATGTCATTAAATGATATGTTAAATGAAATAAGTCATTTAATTTTATATTTCATTTAACCAATTATTTAATGCTATATTTACATCACATAAATTGATGTTATAATTTTAGTTGGGCTAACATCATGATGCACCCTTTCAATTTGAAAAGTCGCCACTAATCCAATTCGTCAATGCAAATGCCACTACCACCTCCAACGTAGATATTACAACCTGCATTATTCAATTTATTAAATGAAGTTTTGGACATTTCCATAGGAACTAGTCAATAAATTTAATGATACTGTAGATAAGCAAAAGTTATTATAAATGGATAGAAATATTGCAACGTTTAGTTCCTAACTTTCAGTACTCTTAAGAACTTGATTTTTAGCCTTTTAAGTTTTTTACTAGGAGTAATTTATATACTCGGGATAATGATCGTCGCTAGTGTTGGGTCAAATACGAGGGTGGAGACTTTTAAGTTTTTTTACTAGGAGTAATTTATATACCGGGATGATGGTGGTCGCTAGTGCAAAACTGCAGGGCAGCATATGGGACGAATAAGATGAATTGATATATATATATATATATATATATATATATATATATATATATATATATATTTATTTATTTTGTTTAGTTAATATTTTTTTTCTTTTTATTAAACGTCATCGAAAATAAGGCTTTAAAATTGGTTTTTGGTAAATTTTTTGACTTCTAATGTCAAAATTGAAGGTTTTTGTCAACCTGCAAACGTAAAAAAGGTTAGGGGACTTAATTATTGCAAATGCTAATGTAAGAGAGTATACTATCTCAGTGCATTGAACATAAACCAATAGGATCCTCTCTCTCTCCTCTCTGATAAATAAATAAAACTTAAATGATCTATATGTATCTGTCAACGTTGAAATCTTGAAAAATACTAAAAAATTACAAAATTGAATTAATTACTGAGTAC
The DNA here is from genome assembly GCA_019395295.1 of Osmanthus fragrans. Lineage (NCBI taxonomy): Eukaryota > Viridiplantae > Streptophyta > Magnoliopsida > Lamiales > Oleaceae > Osmanthus > Osmanthus fragrans. The sequence goes on along the minus strand of CM033341.1, from coordinate 37,047,605 downwards.
TCTTGTATGGAATGAAATGATTAGACAATTTATGTAACGAAGGATGATTATCCGTCATCACGTTCTTGAAATTTGAAGCAGCCATCATGTTTCTTGGGAAGAGGTGTCAATTCTGAACTTTTCACAGCAACGTGAAGATCAATTTCAGTTGGAACCGATGTCCTTTTTACGTATTTTTTTCAGGACTCAGCCTGATCTATATTTTGCAGCAATCATGCAGTCCACCAAACCAAGTGATTCAGTGACTTAAGTGAAAATAATATTGGCTGTTTGTCTTTCTCATCCAAAATGTCTACCACTTCACATGATAGGATTGAGTTGATTATCATTAAACACTTATCATCTAATCTATATAAACTTCTTTCTAAGAAGAAAAATAATTAGAGCATTGGTATTCAACTCCATTACTGCTTGACACCAGTTTAAATACTAACTATATGACATTAAATAATATATTTGTTTTAATGTAAAGTCACATGATACATTTAATTGAACATATTAAGTATGACACTTAAAATAATGTTTTAGTATCACTGATATTAGATAATATTATTCAAAAATTTAATATGAGACATTTTGACAATAATGTGGTAAAACAACCAAATACTTTAATTGCGAATTTTAAAGATTTCTAAGGATTTTAAAATTTTAGAGATGTTCAATGTAAACTTTTAAAAATATTGATGTATTCAATTGAGAACTTTTTGGAAGTCTTTAAAAGTGTTGTTGTATTTAATTAAAACTTTTTAAAAGTCTCTATAAACTATGAGGTATTTCAAATGTCATTGACTTTTAAAAACTTTTATAAAAATCTATATAGTACTAAATTTTAAGCAAGTAGTACAAAAATAAAATCTCAAAATTTGTCTCGCATTCATCCCAAAATTCTGAGAAACTTTAACAAAAAAATGTTCACATGTTTTTTTGTCCTTTCAATGTATTTCTTTTCTCTTCCATACTTCGAACAACCATATTTAAGTATTTCTATTCTACGGATTATATTTGTTCTATTTTCCTTTTCACTCGCTCTTTTTTTTTATTGTTCGTTCCCAATTAAAAGTTTTTCATTTTTTAATCCAATATTTTATATAAAAATACAATTTGTAATTAAAATTTAATAGATTTTATATATAAAAAAACAATTAATTTTGTTATCAAAATATATTGATTAATTGTTTACTTTTAAAGGTCGACATATTGATCATAGTGAACATTATATTTTATTTTTCTTTTATCAAAAAATAATAAAGCTCCACCTCCTACGTGTGAATTTCCAATGTTGCGCTAGGTTCATGTGAATTCTATTTTAAATAAAAGTTTTCAAAAGTCAAATAAATTCTATACAATTTTTAATATGAAAATTGATAGAAATCTAAGAAAGACTTCTATTAATTCCATTCAAATTTCAAATCCATCATAGTCCACGAATTCGACAAAAAATATGAATTAAAAAAAGTTTATAAAAGCTTCCAAAGTGAATAAAACCTTTAAATGTGATGTATTAAGCTCCAGCTTAATTGTTTTATTCACTCAAGTTCTCATCATTCTCCATAGGGGGCAAAAGACAGTAGGGAAAGTGATGATGACAACGGAATTAGGGGTGGGGTTGTTGGCGATATAGGTTTTACAAATGGACCATGTTACATATATATCAAGTTTTATATAATGTCATATGTTACTTTATCATTTGTCAATTTAAACACGTACAGTCAATTTTTTCATCCAATCTTTTATCTTTCACGTCATTTTATGTAATTCCTTATATATCTTTTATCATGCAGTTACCCCCAATGTACAAGTAGCATTTTCCAAAAATAATACGTAAGGAATTACATAAAATGATTATGTCACTTGTACATAAAATAATGAAAAATGCTACTTGTACATTGGAGGTGACCGCATGTGAGTGTGCGGGGCCCATGTGAATATAAAATAATTTTTTCCCCCACACTCACATGCGGTCATTCTTATATATATATATATATATATTTTTTTTTTTTTTTTCCTTTTAATCATTTTAATTTATTTTTGTTTGATATTTTTTCCTTTTTTAGTTTATTTTAAGTTAAATGATATAATTGTCCTTTTATAGAACCTTAACAACATACATTGGTAGAAATCATCAAGGTACGATATGAGAGAATAAATGAAAGGTTGGGGATGAGATTGTCACAAATCGGAAAGGTTGGGGATCTAGATTTACCCTATTTTAATTTGCGTTTTTTTTTTTGTCCTCTTTATAATTTATTTTACATTAAATGGTAAAATGTCATTTTACAAGCAGAGTTTGACAAATTCTGTCACTAGGATGATATGAGAGAAAAAAAAAAAAAAACTGAAAGGTTGGAGACAATAGAGAGGGTGAAAAAAGGATAGAGAGAAATTTCCCACAAATCGAAACAATTGGGAACCTAAGCGAAATCTACACAAAAACATAACTTTAAAGAAAGGCCAATATGTAATAATTAAAGAAAATAATTTCTAAAATCCCGTTTGATACCCATTTTTCCTTTATAAAAATGAAAAAATATGATCGCTATCAATCACATTCAACCACCATTTTTGACTTTTTATCTCTTGTGTGTGGCCATAACGACTATATTTTTTCATTCTCATTCTACAAAGAATGAAAATCAAACGAAATCTAAATATAAAACACTTTTTATTTATAGGAATTCTTTTGAATATGCTCTAAATAAAAATGCATATATAAAAAGTAACAGAGTTTCCTTAGAGTGTGTTTGATGAAATTATTGGGAAAAAGTGTATTTTAAATAGTGATATGATAAGATATATGTGGTTGAAAAAAAAAAGGAAAAATTATTGTTGTGATGAAAAATATTATTTTATTGAAGAATGTGTGGTTGAAAATGAGTAGAAGAATGAGAATAAAAAATGAAAATGTGGCTCAAACGAGTTTTTAGTCCTTATTTGGTCTCCCATTATTTTCAAAGTAAATTTTTCTCGCTCTTATTTTTAATCACAATTTTTTTCAATAAAATAATATTAGAAGCAAAATTTATTTATTTTTAACTATACACTTTCCATTAAAATACTATTGCAAAATATATTTTGTTGAGAAAATTGGGCTCAAACATGATGTTAAAGAAAAAAATTACAGTTTTAATTAGAAAAAATGTTTTATAAACTTAGAGAATTGTCATTTGTTTGGCCAAACTTAAGGGGGTGTATTCAATTGAAACTATTTTTAAATGATGACTTTCGTGAATTTTTTTTATAGATTTGCATAAAATTAGTGGAAGTCTTTCGTAAACTTCTGTAAATTTTCATTTTTGTAGACTTTTGTAAAATTCAAAAGGTTTTTTAAAAACTTTCATTTGAAATAGAATTCACGTGGATCCAATGCAATAATGTGAAATTATCACATATGAGATTGTAGTTCCCACAATTTTACTTCTACTTCCCATCCTCATATATTAAAAAAATATTTTAAAAAGAATAAATAAATAAATAATAATCAAAAGTATACATATATATGATAAAAAAAATTAATATTCAATATTATTAATATAATATAATTTTAAAAATCAATATATTTACATTTAATTATAAATTTGTCTTATAAAATTTTATAATTTAATAAAAAAAATAGATATTTTCCCCAAAAAAAGAATGAAAATAAGTTACAAGAATTCAATTTAATTTTTTTCATAGAAAAAAAGAGATAAACGATAAGAGAGAGAGAAATAAGAAAAAGGAAAAAAAAAATTAATCATACATCTAAAGTTCGTAGACGGAAAAAGGAAAGAAATATTGATATTTTTTTTGAAAGTTTTCCAAAATCCCGTGATTAAAATGAGAGATAGATTTTGAGATTTTATACGAGTACTTTTTACTTTAAAGTTAGTACTCCAAAGACTTTTATAAAAGTCTCCAGAAGTCATTAAAATTTAAATACCCTAAAACTTATAGAGATTGCTAAAAATTTTAATTGAATACACCGTGATTTTTATAGACTTTTTCTCAATTGAATACATCATAATTTTTAAAGAGTCTCTAAAAATCTATATTGAATACACATAAACTTTTTAAATTCCAAACAATCATTAATGGGGCGTTCTCTTTGCTGTTTTCGGGTCATTTTCTGTTTTCGATTTTTCAAAACATTGAAAACGCGTTCTCTTTTCTATTTTCGAAAACGAGTTTTTGAAAACGGCTAAAAATTTAGTGAAGAAAGCAAAAAATAACTTTTTTACGTTTTGACTATTTTCTTCACAAATCTGTCAACACTCAAAAAACACGGGTTGAGAAATATTTTTTCAAAACGATAAAAAGAACGAGTTTTCAATAATCTCAAAATGGACACTCAAAATACAAAATACAAAACGAATTCAAAACTCAAAACACAAAACTAAAATACGAAAAAAATGCCCCCTAAAAGTCTCAATTGAATACATCCTAAAAAGTTTCATTTATGAGTAAATTATTTTGTTTTTATAATAAATAATCTCAAAAGCTTATTACTTAACGTTTAAGCATAGCCAACTTTATCTGTACATAAAGGGTAGTGCGTGCGAATAGCGACCATTGCAGCGTCTCCTAGAGCACTCTAGACTCGGGAGAAAACCAAAAAAGTAGACAATTGAGCCATTCAAGATTTATAACGAGATCAAGTAATGGAAGAGTTGCAATCTGCTCTGAATGCTCACATGGATCAAATGGCAGATCTAGTTGAAAAATTGACGGCTGAACTCCGCTCTGGACTCAACCCTGCTTATGAAAATTTAATGGGCTTCTTCCATGCCATTGATTGGAAGGTATTATGCATAAAAACTCTCACTTATTGATTCATATATGCATCTATAATCTCGTGAATATATATGGGAACGTGTGTGATTGTGAATAGAATTTATTTCCTGGTATTTTTGTTTTTCGCGGGTCTTGATTAATGTGTTGCTTGTGAGAAGAATTGAATATATTGAGAACCCATTCGTTAACTGGACTGGAATATGTTCAAACTTGAGCAGATTCCTTACCAGAATATACAGTGCATCATTGTGTACATAGTATGTTAGTTTTGCCTCTTATTGCTCCGTGGATTTTCAGTAAATTGTGTTATTTCAAATATTTGAAGTTACGATCAACCAATCATTGGAAAATGTTACAGTTAGAGGACATGAATCTGGTTGTTGTTGTTGTTTTCTTTTCTTTTTGGTAGGTTCCGAGTTATTATCGTATTTAAAAAAAAAAAAAATTAAGGCTGACTACCTGTTTTTAAGTTTTTTCTTTGAAATAAAAGCATCTTACTAAAGTAAGAGTTGAAAAAATAAAAGGGGTCCCAAATGTTTTGTAAATATCATGTAATAGTATACAAGAATATGTGTCATTCAGATTAATGTTGAAAATGATGCTGACTTAATATAGTTAGTATGTAGCACGGTACCATAACTAATAATTGACCTATCTGAAAATAAACTCATGGTAGTTTGAAGTTGATTACTCGAGCCTTACAGTCTAGGTTTCCTCTATGTTGGAGCAAACTGTTTATTTAGAGTGTAAATGAAGGTAAGAAAATGGTTTGTAATAATGGTAAATAACTGTGACCTAAGAACATCCAGGACTACGTACTAGGCTTTCCATGAGATAAGCCCGAATGCACAAGGCTTTTCATTGAATTCTGGGACTAAAAACAAACAGAACTACATGCAAGTTGTTACATACTGGCAAAAGCTAAGGAGATAAATCTTATGGTTGAATATGGAAGCGTGTTAGCTATCCTTTCCATCCAAGAAATTGCTTCAATTAGTACTGCCATGATCTAATTTGCTGATGTTAATCCTCTCATTGTTTGATCGGTAGTGGAGGTATTCTGGTGGGCAGGACAGAAAGTGGTTGAGGATATTTTTTTCCCAGTCAACTGCAGTGAAGTTGGCATTTTATTTAGAATACAACTCATGTCAAGATAAAGAGATCAACAAAATAGATGCTATAAGAATTTTTTTTCCCAGCTATCATAGTATCTTGATGAAACTTTTACAAGCCCTTTGAAAGGATAGTACATTATTTTCACAGGGATGGAATAGACTTTAGGATCCTATAGACATTAGCATCCATAACATCCCGATTCTTGACCTGGCAAAAATTGGAACCCGCTTGTGCAGCATAAAAAGAACATGTAGGTTGATGGATCTTACCTTGATGATATAACAGTTCTCCATCTCTTGTGATGAAACAAAGAGAAGCAAGAAAGATAAAGAATAAAAGGAAAAAACAGGAGAATTGAACAATCTTTTGTGCATTCCAAAGGACTCGATAAACTTTAAAATTGATCCTGATCTTCCACCCAGATGAATAAATGGATAAATGATCAAATTTCCACCCTTCCTTTCAAAGGAGTTAAAAATTACTATGACGACTTTGTTGCTTTCCATTTTAAAATTGATTCTTTTTTTTTTTTTTTTATTTATTCAGCAACAACAAAGTTCCTTATAGGGAAAAAATCTTGGTTTTTTTTTTTTTTTTTTGGCACTCATTTTTAATAAAATAAATAAAAATTGTTAAAAACATAAATATTGTTAAGTGCTGCTCGGCGGGAAAATTAAAAAGATTGTGATGCTGAGTTGGACTCTTGATAGATAAGAGAAATTGAAAATACCTTTTGTCTCGTGCTACCCTTGATTCATAATATGATCTTTCGAAAAAAAAATAATACAAAAATTTCACATATCACTATCCTATTATTACTTAATATTTATATGGCAAGTCCATATAAGGTGGAGGGAATGAAAGGACCTGCACGAAGCCGAAAAGCCATAGTGTGAAGGCATAGTTTTCTTTTTTCTCTCAAATAAAAAAAATTGTCGTAAAGCGGGAGAGAATGCTAGACATTTGCTAATTTCTTCTCCAACCAGGATAAAATATTCCCTTGACGCGGCTAATCCCATGCATTTTTATGGACGTTTGGTCGCATAAATCGTATAGTATCTTAAATAGTTACTTCATATATCACCCAAAGAATTTATAAACAAGTACATATATTTGGTGGCGTCCTCGATACTGAGATATAGCATAAGACCAATAATTTAATTTGAGATCTCACTATCAATTTCTTGGACTAATAAAAGTTGTCTTTCATGATAAGGTCCATTTGATTAGGGTAAAATTGTATCCCTAAGGAGCAGTATATGTACCTTTTAACGCATGCAATTCAAAAAATAATAATAATAATAATAATAATAATAATAATAAATCAATGTGTAGATTCAAGTCCTCTTTCTTTGTTCCTATTCTTTTTTCATAGCAGGCTTTTTCTAACTTCTAGATAAATGACTTTTTCTTCGATTTTCAATAAAAATGGATATTAACTTCTTTCTTCCTTGTAATAGAAAAAAGTTACTAAACTTATCGAATTAACTTCTTAGTTTTTATTGATTTATTGTATCATCGAGATTCAATCCACATCATTAAGGTATTTTCTTGTTCCTAAATTGGTCTTTTCATCTTTATGGGTTTATACTTAACTCCAGGTAAATATCCGCACGGCTTTGATGTTCACATATAGGACATAAATATTCCCATTATCATTTCTTTTTGTTATGACCTTCGTTTTTTCAATTCATTTCATACGTTGCACCAAGTATTTAGTTTGAAATTCCCTCTTGACAAATAGGATCTCTCTACAAATACTAAACATGAATAATTTATGCTACAAATTATTATCACAATTGACTTTTTTTTTTTCTTTTTTTCCCCCCTCAACTGAGCCTGGATACTTCATTTTTTAGTCCAACCAAGCAAACTAGTAATTTTTCAATTGAAAATATTAATGGGAACCCCCCAAATCTAAATTTTTATTATTCAATTTATATTTCTTGGGCGAAATAGAGGATATCTAGATTGGTGGAGAGAACAATGAAATTCCATATAACCCAATATCTGACAAGTCACACTATTCGTTAACCTAAAAGGCATCTTCCTCTCCAAGGACTTTGAAAGGTATTTTTGGAACACCAATAAGCATTAATCCTAAAAAAGAACTAAGTACTATATTTCCTTTTGATGTGGAAATGTAATAACATTATTTTACTATCTTTATAATATTGATTTTTTATTTTATCCATAGATTAGAAAAATTCGAAAGAAAGACCAGAATAAAATGCAAATTTTGACGAGTATGGCCTTTTAATGAGGAATAATGAAGGAAACTTTAACAGATGGGAAATAGTATCAAACCCCTATGAATATTTGTATTATCGGGTATAATAGAATAAATTTGCTTCTCATTGTTCCTAAGAACAAAATTGTTTCATTATTACCTGTAGAATTAAACAAATAGTCCCTGGTTTAGTGGATTCTTTTAGAACAATAGAGGTCCGCAGGATAGTCATAGTATAGCTTTTCCAATACAGTAAAGTTACATAGTGTTCATTTATCTTTGATAAAGAGGTATTTTTCATGAGTTTACCTTAGTATCATGTTGATACCATTGTATTAGAATGATCCCAGTTGGTTGCTTTCCATTCATACATACAACTGTTGATGCTAATTGGGTGGGTCCAGTGGCTCTATATAATTAGCAGTTCTTTATTCTTCTAACCCTTTTCTTGATCTAAAGTGGAGACATGGTATGCTTGTTACACCTTTTATGACTTGTTTAGGAATAACCAATTCATGGGGAGGTTTGGGTAATGAATTTGGTGACTTGGACTTACGAAGGTGTAGCTAGGGCATATATTGTGTTTTCGGGCTTATTTATTTTTGGCAACTATTTGGCATTGGGTCTATTGGATCTAGAAATATTTTGTGATGAACGTACAAGAAGACCTTCTTTGATTTTGCTCAAGATCTTTAATATTCATTATTTCTCTCTAAGGGTGGCTTGCTTTGGTTTTGGTGCATTTCACGTAATAGGCTTGTATGGTCCTGGAATATGGGTGTATGGAAACCTTTTCTGTTGTTTTCATTTTTGGCAGTTAAGAAATGCTATTGGCTATAGGAATGTAAGAGAAACAGTGCTCAAACTTAAAGACGGGGGAGTCCTTTAGTTTAGCTATAAAATTCTGGAATCATGATTACTGAATAAGTGAGAAATAAGGGTTTAACGATCATGATTGGTCCGTGCCTTTTAAATCCATTTTCTAGTTTTCTGAGAACTCAGAAAGAATAGTCCCAAAACTGATTATGATTAAGAGGTTTGAGATTGGAGCTCATAAGGGCATTTACTACTAATAAATTACTCATTACAGTGCTTGTAAGTTATAAGTGCTTAAAGAGTGTTAGGCATAGGTTATTAGCCCAAACAAAGCACTTAAGTACTCATATGCATTTACAGAAAGTAGAAGTATTACTTTAACTTCTTTTCCAGAGTTTTTATATGTACATTTAGTTTCTAAACTAAGCTCCAGGTGCTTTTGCATATAAAGAGGACATTTAAGCACAGATCGCTTGAAAGCTTTCTTTTAAGCATTTCCAAATGTAAATATTTTATTTCTAATGCTGTAGAAAATGATTTTATATCTTTCTGAGCACTCCCCAATCATCAAATCATGTCGAAAAAATATCCGAAGATAGCCTAAATGTAGTGGGATTTTTGTTGAGTTTTGTTGTCAATTGTTTATTAGAAAGGAATGACTTGGGTCTTTTCTGTTGGAAAAGAATTGTTCTCTGCTGTTATAGTAGAGCTCATGATTGCTGGAATTCTCTTTCTAGATCTGTTCACAGGAATCTCTTCCATTCTTTTTACCACTTCAGCTTTTCTTCTGTTCTCTGTATTTTTCACTTTTTTGCTTTATCTTCTTCTCTACCTCTCTCTTTCTTTTCTTGTTCACTTTCTTGCTATGAGATAGGATGACACAAGTGGAAATCAGTTTACATGCTGCTTTAGTAGGGGAGGCTGCTGAAATGAAATAAAGTGGCAACTGATATTGATTTTGTAAGGACTTTTAGCCTCTGTGTCCAAACCGTTATATCATATGTACTGTCCGTTTTGGGAGAGCATGAGCCCATCTTACCCCTTACGGATTTCTATCACTATCTCCAGGATTCAAACCCATGACTTTTTCCTTAAGTAAGATTTAAGTTGAATCCTAGTACCAATTTGACTTGTGGCGACGTTTGGAAGACACTAGAGGAAAATCCAAAGAATTTGTTTCTTCTTTTATGGTAATTGGAACTTCCAGATAGATTTTGTCAATTCTATATATCGACCATAAGTTATTTACTCATCTCACCTATCATTCTTCATTGAGTGTTTTTATTCTGTCTTTTTTCTGGTGTTTTATCTGTTTAGGATGTTACTTTATCCTTATTTATGTACACTTATGCTTGTCTTTCCTGATCTTTAAACTTCTTGTCTGCAGGAACCTTGGTTGATATGTCTTCTTTCCTTCCATGTGGCTTTGCTGCTACTAACTCTATTGTCAAGGAAGAACATCAACTTTCAGATGTGCTTGTTCCTTCTTGCATGTATGTTTATCTTGCTGTAACTCCTTTTCTGCATGCTTCTTTTAATCTTAAAAAAAGGGTTGTGCATGCTTAACTGTTGATAAAGTTGTGCTAAAAAATATGCATTCACCAAATATTTGTTACCATTGTTTGTCTATGCTCAGCCAAACATGGACTTAGTTCATTAAGATTCGATGTCTTTTTAAGGGAGTCACCTTGATCTGTATTATCTAGCACTCTATAAGAAAACCTTAGACCCCGATGCGAGGGAGCCCAGTAATTAGAATGAAGAGACAAGGCAGTAGTTTCATTAAAAACAGGCTCAAATGTTTAATGTACCCATGGATTTTAAAGATACGATGTTGGAGAAAATGAGAGCTTCTGTTGCCAACTGCCAAGGCATAATATTCAATTTTAATATGAAATAATCATTGTTGCTGTTGGGAGAATATCCAATTTTAATATAGAATCTGTTATCTGTTTCTGGTCCCTCCCATGGCTTGTAAGTATGGGCTTATTTGCCAGACATGCTATTACTCACATCTCACTCGAGCAAACAACATTTATGTAATTATGTGCTACTAGAGCCTGAGTAAGAAGGCAAACAACATTTTTGTAATTATGTTGTTTCTTATTAGCCTCAAATGCAGTTTATATGAATACATTTCCAATGCAGTTTACTTAATTCAGTAGCATCATTATGCAGTGGGAGGAGTTTATCTTGCTGAGAGGCTTAATAGTTTCTTGGCTGGAAACTGGAAAAGCTTTGCAGGGCAAAATTATTTTGACCCACGTGGACTTTTTCTCTCCGTACTCTGGTCTGGGCCATTGTTGGTGATTGCAATCATAATCCTGGTCAGTGTTCAGTAACCTAGTGGCAAGTTTGAGTTAGAAGATTGTATGAATTTGAAACGTATAAAGGAAGAAAAAGAAGTTAAAATTGTTTCTATAGCATGAATTAGTGTATACGAAATGCGTACATATTCTTCTTGTGATGGTTTATCGCCTGAGCAATTCACGCTTTACTTTCTATTTGCAGGTGAACACCTTATTTTCACTTTGCTATCTGATTGTCAGATGGAAAAGGGCTGAACTCAGACATCGAACAAGACTAGCTCGTGGCAAAGAGGATTGAACAGTTTTGCTCCTATAGCTAGATGCCTCTGGTTTATTGTTGAAAATTCACTGGAAGTTTGGACTTCTTGTTTCTCCTACTCTCGCAGGAATTTCTCCTTATTGTTTTGGTTCGAGATGAGATGAAGGATCGGTATTTTATTATTTTTGGTGTTAGTGATAATGGTGATGGCATTTTATACCAATATATACGATTACTATATAATCCGTTGGTAAATTTTTGGCGAGTCCATCATTTAAAATGGTTAGAAATTGTTTGATTATTTCTATTTTATATTATTTTTCAAGATCTAGATCAATTGATCATCTATTGATTTTCATTGAATAGAATCTAAATGTCAATTTTAATGATTTATAGGAGTATAGGTACCAAGTGAGAAAATTCAATTAATTCCATTCAAATCGATATTGGTGCACGAATTAACGGTTTGTGATACTCTGTTATTTAATTTTCAACTCTTCCATCTACTTCTATGGGAGATTATGCTCAGACAAAATAGAGCATAAATCTAACAAATTTATTTAAATAAGGTGACAAGTCAAAACTAAGTATAACATACAAATGTAAATATAGTTAGTTTACTATCGATACTAAGAATTCATGGATGATACTGTAGTATGAATGATCATCTTTGGTGTGACACTTGTATTAGAGTTGTCCAATTTACAATGATACTCGGATAGATTTAATTTTACTCATTGTGTATTTGAAAATAAATATTTATTTATATTTGAATATTTACAAATCAATTTCTGGACTCGCTGACTCGTGTTGACCCTCATATTTTTGTTCACAAGTCATGTTGGATTCATAAGTTATTTGATTTGATTTAGTTTAAATTTTTAAATAAACTTGAATTTGTAATAAAAAAAAAAATCAATAAAAATTTCTCAAGAAATAATAGTTCCCTTTCTGATGATATCAAATTTCTTGGGGTTTTAAAAGAAAGAGAAGTAAAAAAAAATGCCAGCAAAATAAAAAGAAAAAACCAAAGAAATACTATTCATGAGCTTCTTGGTTTAAATTAAGAGTAGCCGTTTCACATTACAGAAGTACTCCTCCTATTTCTAACGGTCACCATTTACAAGATTCATTCAAATTCCCCAAAATCCCTCCCATTTTACTTCAAGAAACAAGAAAAACTCACACACAGTCTGTCTCTCTGCTATGGCAGACAAGCAAGAACAATCAGAAATGAAATCAGAAATTCCAGTTTTCGCAGTGCTAAAGAACAATTCTATTATCAAGAATATCTATCTCCTGGACAACCCACCTTCAATCGCTGCTTCTTCTTCAGTGAAATTCAACCGATCCAAGTATGGAAAAGAATCAACGAAGGAAGAAACGTTGATGGTTGGACGCCATCCCGATTGCAATATCACATTGGAACATCCCAGTATCAGCAGATTCCACCTCCGTGTCCATTCCAACCCTTCCTCGCACTCCCTCTCTGTCATTGACTTGAATTCTGGTATAATCTCTCTCTCTCTCTCTCTCTCTCTCTCTCTCTCTCTCGTTATGTGTTTATACAAGTTTTGAAATGTTGATTAGGGTTTTTCTTTGGCCTTGGAAGTTGGATTGTGTGCTTTTGATTCCTCCTCCCTTGTGCGCGTAACAGAACAAGTAGACGATATTATTTTGATTTGGGTTCCTCCTCCCTTGAATCTTCATTATTCTTTGTTTTTATTTTTTGTAGTTCTCAATGAAATTAATAGAATTTAGCCTGCTGTCATGCAGTTTTCTTAATGGGTAGGAATTACAAGTGTACATGGATATATTTCTTAGTTTAAATAGTTATTTACGGATTTTTATCATCTGATAATGGATCTCTCTCTTTGGATGCTTACTCAAAATACCAAATTTTGAGTCTCGGTGTTTTGAGTTGGATGCATGGCAATGAATATGTTGATGGGATTTATGAGTTTGTTATTGTATGACTGGAGATTGAAATTTGATGAGGTTTTCTTGATTACTGACTTGTGGGGTTTCTGTTCCAGTACACGGGACTTGGATTTCTGGAAAGAAAATTGAACCCGGGGTTATGGTAGAGTTGAAAGAAGGTGATACAATGCAGCTTGGGGGATCACGTAGGTTGTACCGGCTACATTGGCTTCCATTCACACGTGCTTATGATTTAGACAACACATTTGTGCCTCCATTTGATACATCAGATGCAGTAGAAGAAACAGAAGCAGAATATTATCTGGTAAATTTTAAGAAATCAATATGCAAGAATATTATTGTACTAATAGTGATATATTGGATCATATGTTTAATTTTCTTTTTCACTTTCTATAATTTCATGTTCTAGGATGAGAATGATTTGAATGGAGAAAAAGATCGAATTCAGAGACCGGTTGATGATTTGGAAGGTTTAGAACTGCTATTTGCAAACGAGAACATGATTTCATCTGTCCAGAAAATGAGTCCATCAGCGCCTCCGATGCCTGAAGATATGAAATATTCATTCTCTGACAAAGAGGAAGTTGAGAATATGAACTCGTTTGAAATAGACCATGAAGAAAACAGCACACTAGATGCTGTGCCTCTGGCCTTGGAAGTGTTTCAAACAGTATCTCAATTAGAAAATTCAGTTATTTCTGAAGTGAAATTGGAGAAAACATCTGGTTTGAGCATTTGGTCAAGAAGGGGTAAACCAGCCAGTGTTCAGATTCAAATCAGCAGGAGTCGAGGAAAGTGTGCAAGGATTACAATTAATTCCTCTGTTCAATCACTAATTCATGAAAATTCCCAAACTGGATCAGTTTCCCATGAACCTTTTGCTAGTCCCGACATTATTAAAAAGCAAATCTTTACTCCAGTCAAGGAGAATCACTCTCCTAATTCTCCTCTACTTCAGTCCTTGGAGAACATAGGTCAGGAGAATTCGAGAAGTGAATTCATTTCAAGGACTTTTTTTCCTTGTGCAGATCGGGATGAAGAGGAAATTTTCACTCCAGCCAATACTGATGTTAAATCACCAATTTGTGAATATTTCCAAACTGAATCAGTTTCTGAAGGTCCCTTTGCTAGTGACGACGTTGATAAAGAACAAATCTTTACTACGAAGGAGAATTGTTCTCCTCTACTTCAGTCCCTTGAGAAAATAGGTCGGGAGAACTCATGGTGTGAATTCATTTCGAGCACTTCATCTTCTTGTGTAGCTCAGAATGAAGAAGCAATTTTCACTCAAGACAATGCCAAAGTTAGATCACCCATTTGTGAATATTCTGAAACTGAAACAGTTCCCCTCGGTGCTTTTTCTAGTGGTGATGGAGATGAAAAACAAATCTTTACTCCAGAAAAGGAGAATTGCTCTTCCAACGTTTTTGTAATTCAATCCTTGGAGAACATGACTCAGGAGAACTCGAGGACTCTATTTTGTGGTGTAAATCAGGATAATGAAGAAATTTTCACTCCAGACAATTCCCAAGTTAAATCGACAATTCGTGGATATTCTCAAACTGAATCAGTTTCCAAAGATCATTTTATAAGAGGTGATTTTGATAAAAAACAAATCTTTACTCCAGACAAGGAGAATTGCTCTTCCAATTCTCTTATACTTGGGTCATTGGATAACAAAGGTCAAGAGAATTCAAGGAGTGACTTGACTTCTCAGACTCTGTTTTCTTGTGTTGACGAAGATGATGAAGAAAATTTCACTCCAGACAAAGAGAATATGACTCCAAATACTATTCGACTCAGTTACATGAACAAGATGGGGAAGTTGAAAAAAGTTGAGTCCCAAGAGAATTCAAGGAATGACTCAACTTCACAGACTATACTTTCTCGTGCTGATGAGGATGAAGAAGAAATTTTCAATCCAGACAAAGAGAATATGACTCCAAATACTCTTCGACTGAGGTATACGAAGAAGATGGGGAAGTTGAAAGCAGTTTAGAATCCGAAGTCATATGGATCATTGCCGTTGAAGACCGTTGTTGACTGTAACATGTATCCAGAGGACGAAATGCCTGCATCTTTGGATAAAGAAAATCAGACTCTGAAAGTTCTTCAAAAACAGAAATTAGTAAATCCTGCATCAAAGAGTCATACTGGGTTGGAAAAGAAGTTATTGAAGGCTACATCAGATAGAAAGCCTTTGCAATCTCTGCTTGTGAACTCCACCGGTAACAGTAAGACTAAGTCAAAAGCTTCGGACCTTGATGCCGCTATAAGAAGCAGCAAAGCTATCAACTCTGTTCGACATGAACCTATTCACCCTTTTGAGGTGAGTTTGATAGAATTTTTATTTTCTCTTTTTTTACGTCAAGGAATCATATTTTATCTAATAACAGGAGTTATGTTACATAGTTTCTAGGTATAAACTGACGTTCATCGTGCGGAAAAATGTCCATATATTTAAGTGCAGAAAATGTGGCTAGGAAGAAAAATATTTGTTTTCATCTTCTTCTTTCGGTAATTATATTCAAGATTTCATAGTTTCTTTTAGATGATATTTATGGATGTGATACTTATTTTACATGAATTTGCAGAGCAAGACCATTAAGGAGGAAGACAAAAGGTGGACCATGGTGGTGGACGTTGCATGTTTGCTAAACAAAAAGTCAAGGAAGGAATTGCAGCTTTTGAAAGGTCTCAAGGGGACTAGTTTGATAGTTCCTAGAATTGGTAATTTCCTTCATTAGAGTATGCTGTCACATATATATCGCTTTACGTTGTTATGAAGTTCGAATATTCATTTTTAATTATTAGTCATAAGAGAACTGGATTGCATGTTGAGACGAGGCAATTTCTTTAGACGGACAACAGAGGTTTCTGCAGCACTGCAATGGATCGAAGAGTGTATGAACAATGCAGAAGGGTGGATTCATGTGCAGAGCTTGGCTGAAGAACGAAGACCAGTTGCACCGACCCCACCTTCTTCTCCTTTATCTTGGTTTTGTGAGGAGAAGGGCATATTCTCTATTGGCTCATCTCCATTTTCTCCATGTAGTATACAGGATATTGTTACACCTACCACAGAAGATCATATCCTTGAATGCGCTCTTTTCTTCAAAAGAAATAGGAATGATGGACAACTTGTCCTTCTTAGTGATGATGTTACTCTCAAGATCAAGGCCATGTCAGAAGTAAGATAAGGCAACCCACATAGTTCTTTCTCCTGATTCCCATTGCTTTTATTTATTTGAAATAAAATTATTGGTTTTGCTTTATTGCTTGTTACAGGGTGTTATTTGTGAAACAGCAGAAGAATTCCGCAATAGTTTAGTGAATCCATTCTCCGACAGGTTTTTGTACACGGACAGCTCTCCGAGAGGACCTACTTGGACTTTTGCAGATGACGTTCTCCTCAAGGATAAATATTATCCTGGCCCTCTGAAGAAGCTATCGAAATCTGGAGAAGGTGTGAAGGGCTTGAAACTCGTACTATTGCACAATTCCAATTTCAGGAAGATTAGTCCAGACAGCTAAACAACTTAGCTATAAATTCTGCTTTTGATCTCCGATTTTTAGAGGTTAATTATGGCGTATCGGGAGGATTGCTGTCATATCAGAATCTCAATTTCTCATTTCATTCAAAAATGCTTCTCTGTCAGTTAAAATTCCCCCAACTTCTGTGTTTGTATTGATTCAATAGGGTTAAAAACACCGGAAGAATATTCAGTGATGCCAGCAGCCTCGTGACGGGTTAACCCCAAGGCTTACTTCTAATAGGACTTGCTACTATGGAAATTACTTTTGCTTTCTTTTTCTCTGGCTATTACCACGTTTATCTGAACTTTTTTTTTTTTCACAATGACAGAAATTTGTACAAACAGAAACCTCTAACCACTCCAAAAACTTGATTAAACACTGCATTTCCATAAGTAGAAGAGATTGTAAACGATACACTAAGTTGTAACATACGACGATATCAAGAAATTAAAAAAACAATTTTTATTTTGTTAAAACGACTGCAGGTACATGGATTTCGATATGTTTTACATTCCCAAAGTCGGCTGAAAACATGAAGTCTAGAATAAATATTCAATCTAAAGATTGATGCTATTCTAGATCATTTGAGTTTGAATATCTTCCCTTCTTTGGAGGGTAACCATATGCATCAGAAAGTAGAAAGGAAAATGAACTTCCCACGTCTTCAAATGGTGGTCGAGGGAATTCATTGTATCCATTGACATTAGTGTCAAAATTTAATGGTGAAATCCTCGTAGCATCATCATCTCCAGAAAATTTTATATCCATAGCATTTTGAAATGCACTTCCACTTGGTGCACTAGACTTGAAGTCGAAATCAATTTCCCCAACTTTCGGTGTTTCACTACTTTGTCCAGGATCAGATGGTCCATCTACAGGAATAGCAGGAGTATGACCTTGGAAGAGACTGATGTGACCAAAAAGTTTATCTTTCCTAGAGAACGTTGTCCCGCATGAGCAAAGCCATTTATCTCGACCACAATGTTTCTCATGTGTTTTGAGATCTGCAAGAACTGAGAATTTCTTTGAATTGCATCGACTGCAAGTGTACGTTTTGTCACAGTGAGTTCTCTTGTAATGGTTTTTTACGCATAAGATCGTCTTCAGAGGCTGAAATTTTTTGTGATCCTTGTTGCGCTTGCAGCCAACATAAGGGCACGAATACCTTTTGATGAGCATTGACTCAGAGGTTGATTCTTTGCTGGGTTTTGCAAGAGCGGCTGGAGTTTTGTACTTGTCTCCATGACCTCTCATATGCATCCTTAAATTGGCATCTCTCTTGAATCCCTTTCCACATATCGTGCAGAAATGGGTGTGCGGTGCAAGGATTTCCTCCTTCTCGAGTTGCAAAATTTCATAAGAACCTGGAGGTAGGTTCTCACCTTCATCAGCATCATCATCACTTTTTAACTCGTGATCTTCAACAGAACAGTTCTGCTCAGCCCCACAATAATCGGTTAGATCAGTTTGGTTTGACAGATCCACTTTGT
This sequence comes from Osmanthus fragrans, assembly GCA_019395295.1. Classification (NCBI taxonomy): domain Eukaryota; kingdom Viridiplantae; phylum Streptophyta; class Magnoliopsida; order Lamiales; family Oleaceae; genus Osmanthus; species Osmanthus fragrans. The sequence goes on along the minus strand of CM033341.1, from coordinate 37,029,137 downwards.
TTACATTGTTGTTATTTGGGATTCCAAAATTTGGGAAAATTCCTGAAGAGTTCGTTACCCCAGCAAAATGCCCAAGCGAACTGATAGCACTCGAAGAGGAAACAGTATGCTTGACAGTTGGAAGAAGACTCCCAGCCGTAGAAATCAGTTGAACTATAATTGACGTGAGATTAGCGGTGATAAGCTGCTGTTGATGAACCAAAAGTTGATCGCGTTGACCCATAACTTGTTCTCTTTGTCCAACAATCAAATGCACCATATCCCGAAGCTGATATATCTTTTTCTCCAAGAAAGATAGATTGTTTAGCGTTTCTCTTGGATCCCAATCTTCAACTTTGTTCGGTGGTTGAGCCTCACTCATCTGATTGTCATGTTTGCCCGATATTGGATTTTTGTCATTGATCTTGTGGGCAACAGAAGGCTGATTGAAACTGGGGAATTGTTCATCAAATGTCGTTCCATAATCAAGAAATGAAGAACCATCCATCTTCTGCTGCAATGAGTCGAAACTGGTTAAAGGTTGATTGTTTGGCAGCTCACAAGATTCATGACTCGAGGAAGACTTTATCCATGTATCCTCCTCGCATATCTTATCTTCTGGATCCATATAAAATTGTTTCTGGAGTATCAACCAATGCTATTACAACTGCAACAGGAGGGGAAGCATTAAAAATCTTTAGCCAATTCTCAGGCAGAGTAAAGAGTTGAACTATGAAAATAAGCATATTGTGGAAGATGACACACCAAGTGCATATTTGACACACAGTACATTAGAAAGTATAACAGCTAGATTTTAGGTTATGTTTCTTAATCTCCCACCAAACATGACCTAGAAGATTAGAAAGAAATACTCAGTTTTCCAAATAATTAAGTAAAGATTCATTCGTGTTACTCAAATTTTCAATTTACGCATAAGCCTTCAACATATCTTATTCTCCCTTGCTTTCCTTATTCTTTGATAAAGCCCTACTTAATGTCAGGGAATAAGCCTTAATCTCAACTATGAGAGTAAAATTGACCAAAAAAGGAAAAATCAGAGCACACAAGCAAACAGCAGATTTATAGTCCTATGACCACTCGCTGGATGCAAGTTTTCACCATGAACAAGAAAAAAGATTACAACTGCATCTCATATATGTAAAAACCCTTAAAAAAATTCTTCATATATGTAAGAATATTAAATTGATCTGCAGTCGAGGCGAATACTATTCAGTATAATTAGACTCGACATCGTGTAACACTCGATAAACCATCTATCACCAGCCTCTGCTTTGCAAATCAAATCATAAACACCCAAAAAAAGAAACATAAAAACGTCTCTCTTCAATTTGAACTGAGAACAAATATAAAAATCAGTCCACAGCTCTTAGAATCCCAATAAAAATTCAGTCTTTTTTCTTCTTTCTTTTGTTCTACACAAATGTTTAAATCAAAGTCTGAAATTCATTTCAAGATTACTAGACTTAGTTTCTCCTTAGAACAAAATAACCACAGGATTTAAGCAAATCAAGAACTGGAATAAATCAGAACTCAAAATTGAAAAGTTAACAAATAAATTAAGGATCTTCAAGAAAAAAAAACATAGAAGAAAAATATAAATTCTGATCCAAGGAAAATAGATAATAGATATATACTAACCGGATTAAAGACAGCCCAGAAGCTGGTTTTGTGTTGTGAGTAGGCTGATGGCATCTAAACAGCTGGGGAATGGAGAATAGGCAAGTTGTGTACTGTTGAATTCAATCCATATGCAGCAGCATCTCTGCCACTTCTCTTTGTCAAATATATTTATTTAATTTTTATATTCTTTAATTTATTTTTTTATTTTTTGGGTTTATGGATCAATCCGAGGCAACAACGTATTCATTTTCTTTTCACTATGTTTCCAGGAAGTCTCTATCTGTGGATATGGGGCCCATTTGTTTCCTTGACTCATTAGTTATTTCATTGATAATTGTGATACCATGGAATTCAAACCGCTACTCCTTTTTCATTTTTTTCCTGATACAGTGACTTTTGGGGTCGTTCTGATAGTTTTTGTGCATCAATAAAGAATAAACTTTTAATTATGCTATTATGATCTTCTTAAAGGGAAAATCGAGCTCTCATTAAACTATTTATTCTACTTACGATATGCATAGCAAGTTAGTTTTTTAGCTTTTAAAATAAAAAATCTTATCTCAATCTTTAAATCATTTAACCATTACAAATAAATTTTATTTTTTTTTCAAAGTATTATTATATTTTTAACTTCATCAAAAATAAATTGAAAAGAAAAGAAAAATAATAAATTAAATAATTTTTTTTTTTTTGGGGATTTCATTTTTCTTCTCAATCTATCGACCCCTTCTTACCCTAATTCTTCAAAATTTTCAATTCCTTTGAAATAATCTATATATAAATGGAAAAAATAAGAGAAAATTGAACAGCCTTCCTCACTCATTCCTTCTAAGGATTTCCTCCAAAATTAGAAATATGCATATAAAATTTCTACAGAATACACATGACAGTTTTCTATTTGACAATGACCTAAAAAAAAAAAAAAAGACCAATCAAATGCTGCCACAAATGATGTTTTCTATTTGACAATAACCTAAAAAAAAAAAAGACCAACCAAATACTGCCACAACATCATTTGATGAAAATTTGGCAACTCTGCTTCTGTACAAGCAAAGAAATTTCCAAAATTATAGATCTACTCGTTAAGAGTTAAAAACCGATGACCTATTTATTACATTCTACATGAGTTGAATACTATTTTTTTTTTCCATCCACTTTTATTGTGTCGATCAATTATTTTGAGATCTGAACCTTCGAACCTATTTTTAAATTAGAATCCCAAATCTTTTATTTTGCCAACCACGGATCCTTTATGAAACTTTGGCATCCGTCATCCTAAACCGTTAATTTCACTCTTAAAATCGGGTTAATTAGTCTAAGCTCAATGAATATTTGAGTAATTATACAAATGGTCACTGAAGTTATTTTCACTTAAATTAAAAGGTTGTGCACGATCATTTTTTCATTAACAATCGATATAAGAGTGCTCAAATCATTATTTGCATTTCAGCGCTATTTCTGCCGATTTCACAACTCAAAAAACTAACGGGAAAAAAAAAAAAAAAAAAAAAAAAAAAAAAAAAAAAAAAAAACTGTTTACTTCTTATAAATTGATTAATCCAAGCCTTTTTCTCACTGTTTTTATTACCAATTTCAACTAATTTCTCAGCAAAATGGACACATTCCTCATCTTTGTACAACCATTACAACTATAAAAATTATAAACACAACTTCAACTTTTAGCTAGATAATGATCAAAGAAAATGCTTATGTCCTCCATATGGATAGTGAAATGCTTCAAAGTCCAAGAGTTTCTTTGGATTCACTGTCGTGGAACGACCAACATCAGTAACTAAACTTGATTCTTCATTCAAAATCAGAAGTGTAACCTTAGAAACTTCAGTTGCTGCATTACCCCACATCCCCACATGCACAAAGGCAATAACCATGAGCCAGGCTGTCTGTGCACACGCACACATAACAAAAGAGAGGACGTTTAGTTGTTTACCTACCCTGGATACGCATGTCTCCTATTTCATCACTGCACAATGACTCCAATATCCTGCATTCTTGATCAAGCACGACTCTGGTACATGGTATCGGTGTGCATACATAAAATCATAATGGTCTACAGCGTATTGGGGCTTCAAGTCAGTCAAGGAATGAGAAGTATTATGGATAATAGAAGTTTTGCTCTCAAAGTCGAACTCACCCGAATTGTTAAATAGTAGACCTGGAACCAACCAGTTTCGACTCTTAGGAACATTGTATTTGTCTTGTTTTCCACCCAAATCAAACAATTCATGCTTGTGTCAAGAGCATTACTAATTTAGAGATAAAGACTACTTTAGACTTTAGAGTAGTGGTGTCAACGTGGGCTAGGCATGAAAAGTAAACATGGGACTGCTCTCATTCAGTGATGGGCTAGGCACTATGGTCCATAGGCCCATGCCAGCGAGCCCGCACTTTCGAAAATGTAAAATCAAAACAATAGTACATTCAGCCAGTCAGGCCCTTCTCAACCGGACCTCCTAGGGATGGGCCTACAGACATAGACGGGTCATAGAGAAATGTGACTGCCCAAAGAAACAAAAAACCCATGTCAGCCCAGACTAGCAGGCCGTTCTCTGCCTCTTTGCAATTGGCCCAGCCCAATTGACACCAGTCACACCACTACTTTAGAGCCATATTACCAGGAAGAAGTGTACTGCGAGACCTTAAATCTTAAACCAGTAAGATGTTTTTCCATCATAGGAAAAAGAAACAAAGCAGAGTAGGAAAAAAAATATACCGACTTTACCTTGTGTATCTTCAAAAAACTTATTTGGAGCTTAACGCGTAGCATGAGATCTATTCTGCCAACTGAGGTTCTGCTTTTCCCTCAGCCAATTCACAAAGTTGCCTAAAATAACTGAATCATTGCATGTAACCCTCCGAGACAACCATTGCTCTTCAACATGCACATCAATGTCCCTGTAACATGAAATTCAGTGGCATCAAGAACTTAAGAAATATTACTCAAAAAATCAGAAAATAAGGACTGAAAAGATAATGGTAATTAAAAAGGAGTATCACCAATGGAGAACATTTAGACCAAACATACTTCTTTAAAGAAAGGACTTCATAGTTCCTTCGCAGAAAGTTAGCATAATTTATAAGAGCTTCTTGCGCATATTGTCTGCCCACAGTTCTTACTGCAGCTGCACTAAGTAAATTGTCCAGGGAACCATGCCTTTTCAAGAGCTTTAGAGCTGTCTTCCGACCAAAACCAGGAACAACATGCTGAATGCCAGGAACACCGTCCACTTCGTCACCCAAAATGCATCCTATAAATAAGACCACTACTCAGGAGAAATGAACAAAAGGAGATGATTATCGGGTTAAAACAATAGCAGGTCACCGTACTTCTACAGAATCTTCTTGTTCGTCACTAAACTTAATTTTCTTCTAAGTTGGCCATTGCAACTTTGTTTCAAGATGGTCATGAACTTGAACATTTGTTAAAATTTAGTAAAAAACATTAGTTTCTAACAGAAAAGCTGACATGACAGTTTACTTGACAAATAACTAGACTAACATACATGCTGGTGTGGTCAAATCCTAACACAATTTAGGTTCAGCAATCAACTTGAAATAAAATGAGATTTCACTAAAAGTAGCAACCACTGGCGGTATTAAATCATACATATCTAGTTACTCCTGGGAATAGAATGATAATTTTGTTGGTCATAGTTCACGGCTATATTGAAATATTAAACCTATCGACTATTTATCCATAGGCCCCTTGGAAAGTCCCATTTACGTAGTTCCCAGTAATATAAAACCTTCCAGAGGAAAAATCAGATACATACGTAAACTTAAATCAGACTGTGGATCACAACTGTATTGAGCTATGTAGTGCTTCAGGGTGTAAAAAGACCATCTATCCAATTCAGGCACAGGCATAACAATCTGAACATCTTCTGATATTAGCTGCTTAAAATCTTTGTCCGGAGAGGCAATGACAACTCGATATCCTCTTTGTAGAACTTGTTCAACGAGTGTTGCTACTACATCATCTGCTTCATGACCTTCAATTTTAACAACCTGCATGTTGAGTTAATTGAATTGAAATTCTCAAAAATGGCCTAAATCACTGATCATCTTCCTTTCAACATCAAAGCATGTTCAAAAGGATTAATATTTGTGACCGTAAAAAACACCGTTAGTGACTCAACCTATAGAAGTTTATACACCGAACTTTATTTTATTCCGAAGTAGTTCTTGAAGTTTGCTTTTAGTTTAATTTGGTGACAGTTTATATCCGTTACTTCTTTTAACAGAATTTCCGGCCTGAAGACCTTCATGTTGATGGCACAAATTGGCATCTTCCACATCCAATTAGGTAGCAACAACCACATATGATGGCAAAAGAAAGCTTTATATCAACTTAAAATGTCAATAATGAATTATTCTTCTATTAAAAAGGTAACATAGTCGATGAATAGAAAGCTTCACTTACGGGCACATTGCACTTCTGTAGAACATCGAGAGTAAGCTTATGTGATCTTCCAAAACTACTCCTTGGAAACCTTTGTGATGCAAGAAATTGCTGGGATAATTTCCTCCTATTTGCTTTATACGAAGGTAACAACTTCTGCGGTATTCATTGCCCCTTTCCCCATCAAAAACCTATCAATTGAATATATATATATATTTTTTAACTTTCTTTCCATGAAGAGAATGTGACATAAAAAAGAAAATTAAGATCCAATTTTTCATTTAGACTTATTAATCCCCTGGAAGAACCCTCACCCAAACCCATGCGTCAGGAAAGGGAAACCCTTAGACCATCCATCATTTAGTCAGTGATTATGGTATTTTGTGACATAAAAGTAACTGTTTCCCTGCACAATGTGCTTCTTTATAAAAGAAAATTAATACTAGAAGCATGCCGAGTTATTACCTGCTGTTGCCCCATAATAAAATTTCAATTTTTCAAGAAACCGCGAAACTGAAAATGACAATTTTAACATTTTGCTAATTTTCCCTAGTCACTTCAAAAGGCATATGCATTTGAAAATTACTAATGATTGCATGCAAAGACAATTCAGCTAACATTGTCTCCTTAATCAGTAAAATCAATTAGAAATGTCAAATACAGAATAGCAATTGGGGAACAACCAACAAGTAGAGTATGCAGGACATTCCCTTATCCAGTTGTAATAAAAATGGGTCAATCAACCATAGTATGTTATCAAATATAACAGAAAGATTGAAAAAGCAATTATTACCAAACTGTAAAACCACCAAGATTGTGCTACCTAAAATGCAGCTGGGTGAAACCACATAATATAATTCAAATAAAAAAAAAATAAAAAAATAAAAACTGGAATTAAAGAAATCACTAAACCTTATCTAAGGCACTTCAGGGACTAAAACATGAAGAGGTTACCTCTGGGGTCACTATAATAAACATCATCGAAAATGTTGGTATAACCTATATCAGGTAGTACAACACCCAAATTAAAGAAAATGAATTAAGAGAAGCTCACCATCAAGAGTAAGAAAACTGAAAAACATGACTACTGGATGGAAAGAACCTATATTCTGGATTTTGCAGCTGAACTTGAGCTTAACAGTGTGAAAATTACCTGCCCACTCTAAGTTGTTGTCTAACCTTTCTTTTTCACTCATTTCCTTGCATTTTGAACATTCAACTGTCTTGTACCGCTTCACTGTCATCTATCTCGTGCAAATTAGAATACAGGACGTCAAGACATGTTAGAAAGGGCATCTTACATTACATACTAACTTCATTTTCTCTGCTTTTCTCTTTATCCATTTTCCTCACAATCTATTTGGCTAATATGATTGAACTACTATCAAAAAGATTCCCAATTAATAGGTACATCAAAATCTTTTTCTAACGTACAAAAGCATATTTTGGAGCATAATTTAGTTCCAGAACCTCAGCCACTGCCATCATTGTGATACAAGAACTTTTCCTCAAGGAAGAGAATTGTAGAGATGGATCCAAACCACGAGGTAAGTGAAGTTAAATTATGACTTGAAGAAATAAACAGAAAAGATTGTTGGAGCAAGTGTTCACGTACCACTAACTTCGGCTTTCTAACAATCCTTATGCTCTTCATCAGATAATACTTGTTTATCTCTCAAGTCTACTCAAACAAGTTTAAATGAGACAGATCCCAAGCAACATGAGATTCTTTAATGCCCTACCCTTGATAATCCAATCTCCACCTTTTTCTGTTAATCTAAGTGTCAACAATTGATCATATATTCAGGAAGCCACCTTGAATTTTTATTTTATTTTATTATATATATATTTTGTATTTTTTTATGATTACTATTAAAGAGCCTCTTGGTTTTCTAATTCTATAGACCCCTTAGGGACATTTTATAATCCCAGATACAAAAAATCCACAAAGTAAAACCATTTGAAAATTGTTCCCAGTTTTTTCCTTCTGGTAGGACTTCATGAATAATATTTTATATCATCACGTTGTGACTTGGGGGTTACATCCCAGTTAAGTGCAGTAGCTCAATCCTCTTATAGATCTAAGATTATCCTCATGTCCAAGAAAATGTGGGACTTTTGTTCGCATATCTCCAGTAATTCCCCATTGAACAATGTACCGCACCCTCATGACTTTCTCGTGATGATCATGACCCCCCTAAAGCGATGTCATCTTTTTTTATTTTACACACTCCATGGAGATTTATTTTGCTTCCACCGCTCAAGGTCCACATTACCTTGGATGCTCCAATACCTCAAGAATTTTACTATCACAAAGTCTCCGGCTATCTCAATAACTAGTTCCACACTTTCGGTCAGATGTTCCTCACACGTCAGACAATTCATATTGTGCATCCGCATACCTAAGTCTGAGCATAGATCTAATACCACTTGTTGGGATAAATGTTTTATCCCTTTGTTAATTGATTAGGTGGAGTAACTCAATCTCACTTGTTGGGACTAGCTGTGAGGCTTTTGTTCGCACACCTCCAACACACCTTCAATATTGTTTGTTCCTTGGTGTTTTTGAATGCTTTGGCTATGGTTTTTATCTCATATTTTTCAAAAAAGAGAGGGATAAAATATTTTGATTCTCTATGCCAATAACTTCTTATCTCAAAGATGTCAAATAACCTGATTACCCACACTACCCAGACTAAAAATGGAAAAAAGTAGAACAGGGCTTTATACATTAATTATAGCACTCAACTATTTCTTCATCGTTAACAGCCCATAAATGCTTAGAAAAATGATTAAAAATCCTCAGAAAAGCTAAACAAACGTTTCAAAGTACCACGTAATGCCATCAAGCCTACGCCACAAGATCTAATAAACCCAAAATTTCGAGATATTAGAAGAAAATTCCTTCTATTCCTACTACTGAGGCTACATACTTGCTGTTGGAAGAAAAATCGAGAAGACCAAAACTAATTAGTGCTAACCACTTCATTTGTAGAAAATTTTCACCTCCATTCATCTCAAATTTCTATGTTATCCCCATTTATCTTTCAACAGACTAACACATTAAGAATTACGAAAACCTCATTCAGGCAATAAATGAATAAAGTAAAAAATTTCCTTTAATACCAATAGATACTCCCAGGGAGATCATAGCTTCTTGATGCGATCCATTTTTATACAAGCATGTGTGATGTACCCCTAATATTTAGCAATTTACAATCTTTGCTAAATTGGACGCTCAATTTATTTGCACACACACAAACACAGACATAGAGGAAGAACTTACAGCAATGACAGGGTCAGTGAGGCTGACTTGGGAAAAGAAAAGGGAAATCCAATGAGCAAAAGAGTCCAAACTTGGGATATTTCCCTTATAACACAGAGGATTAACATCCAAGAAAAACACCCTCTTCTTTCTTGAAATCTTATTATCTTCACTTTTTTTCTCTGTGCTTTCTCCATCGCAGATTTCATTCTTTGGTGGATACAATGTGCTATTAAACTTACAAGTAGCAGTTGCCTGATTATGATATAGAGAGGGTAATGAAAGGAGGGATTTCGAAGTCTTCACATTTTGGGTTCTTGAATTTCGAGGCGAGAGAGAAAAAGGTGCGTATTGAATTTGGATGTGGGAGGCCATGGCTACGGCAGATTTGGCAAGTAGAAATTGTATTTACCTATAATCCACAACGAGAAACTGAAAGTCGCCTTTTACACAATTTCGATATATCGCATTTACAAGAAGATTGTATGTAAAGGCGATATTTGCTAATGGGATCCTCCGACATTGTCTTGATAATATGAGTAGACCAAAGAATAGTTAGAAAATCCAACAAACTCCAACTAAAACATGACCAGTTTTAAGGTACGTTATTAATATAGTTTTCTTTCTTTGCCCTAATACACCGTAGTGCATCCAGAAATGTAAAATATAACATATAGATCTTAATATGTTGTTTGCGTTTATATATAATAGATTGTTGAATGAATTGAAGAATAATTGGATCGAAATGGGGAAAAGTAATAATGCAGAGAGAGGATCTGAACTTATGTTTGGACCCATAATACCATTTTGGAAAGAGAACAACGAAACGAGTAGAACTCACGGCTTCGGCATGACATACGATGGATTTTGACTAATATATATTTGAATGTGGAACGTGCTAAAGATGTGAGCCACTTTAAGTAAAAGAGGTTCGGATCTGGGAGTAATGTAGAGAGTAAAGAGAGCAAAGTCATAAGTTAAGAGTATAAACTTGCATTTACCTTTGGAGTGACACCAAATGTGAAATTTTACAATAGAAGAGACTAAGTAAGAACCGTTGGATAAAGAGATACGTTACCTCATCTTAACGACTAGGGCCTCTTGTCATAGGCATCAATCGGTCAGATCTAAGTTCAAGTGCATTTAATGTTATGATCATTTATAGCCCTAGGCCTGACATGTAAAGTTAGACTTGACTTGTTTGAGTAGAGTCGCCTATGCAGTGTGTTGTCACATCACAAACTTGTTACAAAAAATTAAGTTGAGATTTGTTGTCTACACTGATTGTCTTCTTAACTCAGAGTGTGTTGTGTGGTGTCTTCTCTACTTGTTAACATGAGCTCACTTGGTGTGTTATCAATATGTTCGAATAGGGACATCATTTTTTCTATCAGCGTTAGCCACCATCGCCCTCTTATTTTCTCCATCTCCATTAACCTCAATTTCCTCATCCCTATCAACTTCATTTCCTCCTAACAAAAACCTTTAAGGAATTGACAAGTAATAAACAAAGAAATAATTTCTCTTAAAAACCAACAGCATCAACTATGACGAAAGCTCCCATCTACCGTTGGGTGGAGTTGGACGTGTTAGGGGTTAAGCGTTGGGGGTTGGGTGGTTATGTGGATCAGAGAAGATGAATATTCTTATCAACTTACAGATTTTCGGATGAAAATCATTAGGAAAATGATACTCTACCAGCATGGGTGACCACATGGGTGACCGCATGTGAGTGTGCGGGGCCCATGTGAATAAAATAATATTTCCTCGCATGTAAGTGTGCAGTCATTCCTGCGGTCACCCATGATGTTCCTGTAACATGACTCAAATCATTAAAGGTCCTCTAACGCACACTTATAAAAAGCTTAGGACCTCCATTGCATATTTTTGAAAGATTTGGAAATTTGAAAGACTAGAGCTTTCCAACATTTAGAGTCGGATATACTATTATCAGATGCACTTGATGCTTTATACAAGAAGGTAATGGTACTTCATAAATTTAACCATTTTCTTTCTTTCTTGATTGTTTCAATAAAGTATTGGTTTTTCCAAGTTTTAATGAACATTGCTGCAGATTTGAAGTTGGAATTAAAAAATTGGGATGAGATATGAGCAGATTTATGAACTTTTGTTTTTGACAGAATTAATGGAATGATTTAGAACAGTTAGACTAAAACTGGAGTCGAAATTAAATGAAAATCACCGAAACGAGTAGAATTGACTAATATTTTGCTGAACTGCAGATATATTGTATATGCATTGCTTTATTAGCTGCTAGACTCCGAATGGATTGTGGTTTCGTGATTTTGAATTTTTATATCCTTTTAAGAGTAAAATTTGTATTGAGAAGTGGAAGAAATCCAGTAGAGTTTTGGATATTTGAGAATAACACTGGAATTGAAAATTAGTGGGATGTGCTGATGATGAAGGGGAATTTGTTGCAGTATATGTATAATCGATTGAACACTCTTGAATAAGTTGTAGATCAGGAAAGTTGCTTTTAACCTTTTGACTGGAATTTCTAGAATGTGTAGATTGAGATTCATATTACAAAATTGGTTACAATTTTGTGTCTGAACATTACTGAACTGATGGTACTGTTTGCACGAATTAGCTTCTTGTTCCTTCAGGATATGTTTAATATCTAGTATTGAACATGATTGAATATCATGAAAGAAGAAAATAAGCTATATTCTCCATTATATTGTCCAATCCAGTGTACTAAACATTTCTTTACTGTTTTTCTTTTTTTGTTTGTTTGGTGAGTTAATCTTTTCAAAATATTTTATAGATAAATCGAAGGGAGTGACCCGTGACTGCATTTCTAGCGAAGGCAACAGGCATCCTCTTGTTAATTCTAGTTGTAGGGACGGTAAGAGCTTCACGCATACCAGTCAAATTAACATTGCCGTTGCAGTGGCAATTGACGGTGGGTTGATTACGCCTGTGCTCCAGGAAGCTGACAGGGTGATAATTTTCTCATATTATTAGTATTTGGCGATGAGTTTTATTCTTCTTCAATGGCGTGTTATATCAAACTGTCTTTCTTTATTCTCTTTTTCATAGATTGACCGATATCCATTATCGCGAAATTGGAAGGATTTAGTCGACAAGGCACGAGCAAAGCAACTTCAACCTCATGAATACAATTCAGGTACATTTATATTTGATTGCACCTTATTGTAAAGCTTAAGCCCAGGGATATATTTATTTATTTAAATTTAGTCCTCAAAATGTCCCTTCACTCATATCACGCAACATTTATTATTTTTGTTTAGGTTGACGCAAGCACAATTTTCATAAATGGGTGATAGCAAAATTTGCACTCGTATGCTTTGATACTAAACGGCTTTGAAATATTTTAAGCTGTTAGTAGAGGAAAATATTTATTTATTTAGATTTAGTCTTCAACAAGACTAGACAAGTTGTTTCCATGAAAATTTCACCTTGACTTGCTTAAAACTGCATTCTATTTCAAATATTATGATCTTCGAAATTGGGTACGAATTTGTATATTTTCTCCCATCATTTTCACGCGCAGATTATGAAATTTTGTGACTGAGATTCTGACTGATAGTTTGTGTGTGCATGTCATGGGGGGAATGAGAGAGACTTGAACAAAACTCGTGAATTTATGAATGTCAATAGTTGAAGAAAGTTATCTTCAAATCATTGAACATAGGACAATGCTATAAACAAGAATGATTTTTAACTCATTCAGAAATATTCATAATATGTGCCAGCTTAATATAGGTGAACAGTTGTTAGGCAATTTGTTGTCAAACGACCTCCCCCGGGCGATGATGTAAACTCAGTTATGTATTCAGTCGGCCTTAGCCAAATGACTGATTGGTATATCGACACTAAGAGAAGAACGACCCAACTCCAATCTTGGTCGGGCCATTTGAAGTAGCCTAATTTATTAGAGCTGCTCATGGCCCGACCCGCGTATTTGGACGGCTATAATGGATTACCCACTAGGGCAACCCATGTGTGTGAGGTATTGGGCCATTATTACTCTATTGGGCCACTCTTTCTATACCTAATTTACCTTGGTGGACTTGGACTCTCCTACTTAATGCTTGAACCGTCCCTCTCTCACATACGACATTGAAACCGCCGCCTTCTTCCTCCTTTCTCTCTCGCGACCGTGCTCCTCCCTCTCTTGTAGCCTCTGTGGTTTAATTGCTTTGTGTTTCTTGGTTGATTGAGTTGACTCTAGGTGGGTAATTCGAAGTAACCATACGTAGGGAAAGCCGGTTGATTGGAGTTGTGGTTTTGTGAACCTCTTGGTGTCGATTGGAGAAACTGAGCCCGGGTTTTGCCTTGGTAACTGTGGGATATTGCACTACATCTGGTATCAGAGCGTGGGCTCTCGTGATTGGGTGGAAATCGACCAAAACAGGCTCATCCTTGCGCGAGTTCTTCGACCGGCCGGAACTTCCAAGGCGATTTTCGGCCAACCAAGACACAACCCGGCGAAACCAACGTCGGAATTGGACTGTGCAGGTCCGGGCGCACCCTGCAGTGAGGCGCGTCTCTCCGGCGGCGGCGGCGACGGCGGCCCGTGACCCCTCCGGCGGCGACGCGTGTGGCAGTTTTCCGGCGAGCTCTCTTCAGGCAGAGTACTCATTTTAATCTCCTGAACGTACTGATAATCTCTGTTTAGTGTTTCAGGTTACGCAGGAAAAGTTGGACGGTTTTGCCCCTGGACGTCGCCTGCATTGCAGTCTGCATTAGTTGCTGATTGCGTTGATACATTTGCTGAACCTCTAGGGCGAATAGTGGTGGCCCTAAGGCAGCAAATTCGCATCTCTCGTAAATTACGGACTCAGAAACGTCCGCTCTGGTAAATTGGCTGAATCCTTTACATTATCGCACTAGCAGATCATCGTGTGGGGTGATCATTAGGATTGGGGGTTGCCATTGCTTGGTAACCATTGCTTGTGCTAGATTTTAGGATTACTTGCCCTTACTTGACGATTGTGTATCGTAATTTTTGATAGAATTGGCTTATTGTGCTGTGTGATATAATTGTCGCTGTTTGGAATCTTCTGTGGTTGGATATACCCGTTTTGTTGCATTGTCTATTCCGTTGCGTTGTTATTTCCGTAAGAATACCTAGACCTTACCTGTTCGAACATTCCCTTGATCTAAGACCTCGCGAGTCTTACGAAACCCTGGGAATCTAGAACGGCGTATATTGTCTGTGACCTTAGGACTACTTTGTGTGGTGTGTCTTTGTGATTGTGATTCTGTGGTTTTTTGATTATTTCATAAAATGACAAGTCACAACTTTGATTTGGGGATTTTTAACGGAAAAGGTGATTTTTCAATCTGGCAACAAAAGATGAGGGGTATTTTGGTCCAACAAAAAGTTTCAAAGCCAAGCCATTGATGGCAATTACTCAGCTGATTTTTCAAAAGATCAAAAAGAAGAAGCCGATGAGCTTGCTTATACCTCAATAATTTTACATTTGTCTGATGCCGTTTTAAGAAAGGTGGGCAAACTGAAAACCACCAAAGAACTTTGGGAAAAATTGGAAGAACTGTATTTGCTCAAGTCTACCCCGAATAAGCTTTATTTGCTTGAACGTTTTTTCAGTTTTAAAATGGATCCTTCAAAGGATCTGGACGACAATTTAGATGTTTTTAATAAACTTGTTCAAGACATTGCTAATTGTGACGAGAAAGTGTCTGAGACTTATAAGGCTATAATTTTGCTTAACTCTATGCCTGATTCATATAGGGAAGTCAAAAATGCTATTAAGTATGGTAGGGACACTTTAACACCTGAAATTGTCATGGACTCACTTAGAAGTAAGGAGATGGAACTTAAAGCTGAAAAACATGATAAGAGGAGTGGTGAGATTCACATGATGCGGGGTAGGACTCAGTTTAGACAAAACAGTCATGAGGGACACCAAAGTAGAGGCGAGTCAAAGGATAATGGAGGTAGGAGAAAGGGTAAGAGTTGGTCTAGATCTAAGTCTAGGTCCAGGATTAGGAAATGCTATGGGTGTGGTAACACAGGGCATTTCATAAAGGATTGTCGTAAGATTAAGGATAATCAAAATGTTAAGGAGAGAGATGAGGTAAATGTGTTGTCTTCTGCTCCCAAAGATGATGAGGGTGAAGTCTATATGATTTCGAGTCCTGTTACTATTTCTGCTGAATTAAATCTAACTGCTAATTCTCGCATGCATGAGTGGATACTTGATTCTGGTGCTTCTTTTCATGTGACGTCTGAAAAGGATTGGTTTGAAAACTTGCATGAATCTAATACGGGGCATGTTGTGCTATGTGACAATTTTGCTTATACTATTGCTGGGATTGGAGATATTAGTATAAAGTTTGACACTGATTTTGTGTACACTTTGAAAGACGTTAGATATATTCCTGAATTGTCTAGGAATTTAATTTCAGTAGGAAGGCTTGAAAAGGATGATTTCACTGGTAAAATTGGAAATGGCATGTTAAAGATAATTAAGGGTGCATTAGTCTTCATTAAAGGAACTAAGAAAAATGATATATATGTCACTACTGGAGAAGTGATTAGAGGATTAAAACACTCTATCTCTTCTGCCAAGATTGATCACACTCATCTATGGCATAATAGACTTGCACACGTAGGCATTAAAGGACTTAAATTTCTAAATGGAAAAGGTGCATTTGGTAATGACTGTGTGTCTGATTTGTCTTTCTGTGATCATTGTGTGCTTGGTAAGCATCATAGAACATCGTTCTCCACAAGTGTTCATAAATCTAAAGGCATGCTTGAATATGTGCATTCAGATCTGTGGGGTCCTGCTAGTAATCCCACCTCGGGTGGGAATAGGTATTTCTTGTCGATTATTGATGACTATACAAGAAAGGTATGGGTTTATCTTCTAAAAGATAAATCCGATACTTTTCAAAACTTTAATAACTGGAAAAGGCAAGTTGAGAACCAGACTGGCAAAAGGATTAAGTACCTAAGAACAGATAATGGCCTAGAATTTTGTAACACTGAATTTGATAATATGTGCAAAGAAAATGGAATAACAAGACATAGGATTGTTCCTTACACTCCCCAGCAAAACGGGGTAGCGGAAAGGATGAATAGAACCATACTTGATAAAGTTCGTTGTATGATGTTAAGTTCTGGCATCCCAAAGTCATTTTGGGGTGAAGCTGTTATGACTGCTTGTTATTTGATTAATTTGACTCCATCTGCTGCATTAAATGGTGATACTCCTCATGAAAAGTGGTCTGGTAAACTAAGTGATTATTCTGCCCTTAGAACTTTTGGTTGTGCTGCGTTTTCCCATCAGAGTGAGGGAAATCTTGAACCTAGAGCTAGGAAATGTGTCTTCCTAGGGTATCCTACTGGTGTGAAGGGATATAGGTTATGGGATAGAAGCCAGAAGGGGGTTAAGATCATTGTGAGTAGAGATGTCACGTTTAACGAGAGTGAAATGCCTTGCCTTAAGAGTGAATCTGAACCTGAGCCTGTGAGCGTGTCAGAACAAGGTGAAGAGGGAAGTCAGTTTAAGGTGGAGTTAGGAAAACTTAGCACACCTGTTCCTGATACTCCGAATGAGGTGGAGATTCAGGATCAGGAACCCGATGTGGAGAATAGAAGTGAGATAGTGATAGAGGAGCATCCTGAGGAAGAAAATCCCTTGACCAACTATAACTTAGCTAGGGATAGAGAGAGAAGACAAACGAGGGAGCCTAGGAGATTCGGATATGAATCTGAGATAGCTTTCGCTCATGCTAGTTATGAGGAACTAGTTGATAGAGAACCAAAGACCTTTGAGGAGGCAACGAAGAGTGAACAAGCTGAAGAATGGTTTAAGGCAATGAGAGAGGAGATGAGCTCCTTAGAGAAGAATCAAACTTGGGAATTAGTACCTAAACCTAAGAATAAATCCATCGTTGATTGTAAGTGGGTTTTTAAGGTTAAGGAGGGTACGAGTGCTTCTGAACCTTTAAGGTTCAAAGCTAGGCTAGTTGCTAAGGGATTCACACAGAAAGAGAGGATTGATTATAATGAGATTTTCTCACCAGTTGTTAAGTACACTACTATTAGGGTCATGCTTGCATTAGTTGCACATTTTGACTGGGAACTTGAACAACTTGATGTAAAAACTGCTTTTTTGCACGGTGATCTTGACGAGCAAATCTTTATGAATCAACCTAAAGGTTTTAAAGATAAGATAAGTTGAAACCTGAACATGTGTGTTATCTTAAAAAGTCGTTGTATGGCTTAAAACAGTCACCTAGACAATGGTATAAAAGATTTGACTCTTTTGTACTCACTATAGGCTTTCAAAGAAGCAAGTTTGATCATTGCCTGTATTTTCAGTATAGTAGTACTGATAATAATTATCTGTTTTTATTGCTTTATGTGGATGATATGCTTTTGATTGGTTCATCACCTAAGTGGATAAGCAATATAAAAACAAAGTTGAGTGGCGAATTTGACATGAAAGACCTAGGTAAAGCTAAAAGAATCTTAGGCATGGAAATTGAAAGAGATAGGTCAAACTTCGCATTGTTCTTGCATCAGTCTCCTTACATTTCAAAGATATTGAAAAAATTTGGTATGAGTGATTGCAAACCTGTTTCATTACCGTTAGATAATCATTTTGTGCTGTCTAAGGATCAGGCTCCTTGTAATGAATATGAAGTAGAATACATGAGTAGAATTCCTTATTCTAATGTGATAGGTTCTATCATGTACTTGATGGTTTGCACTAGACCGGATTTAGCTTTTGCTGTTAGTGCCCTTAGTAGATATATGTCTAATCCGGGTCCCGAGCATTGGGAAGCCTTAAAGTGGCTACTAAGATATTTGAAGGGTACTAGTAATGTAGGTCTAAGGTTTGGTGTTAATAAAGAAGGCGTGAAACTGAAGGGCTTTGTAGACGCTGACTATGCGGGGGATAGGGATGGTAGAAAGTCGACTTCTGCTTATGTGTTTACCTTATCTAATTCTTGTGTTAGTTGGAAATCACAGTTACAACACATTGTTGCACTATCCACTACAGAGTCTGAGTATATTGCTACCACTGAAGCTATTAAAGAAGCTCTATGGCTTAGAGGCCTACTTCATGAACTATGTGTCTTGAATGATTACGTGGTAGTTTATTCTGATAGTCAGTCTTCAATACATTTGTGTAAAAACCCTGTTTTTCACGAACGCACTAAACATATTGATGTTAGACTACATTTTATTAGAGACATCGTGTCTCAAGAAGTGGTGAGACTTGAAAAGATACATACACAGTATAATCCTTCAGACATGGGCACAAAGGTGCTGCCATTGGTAAAGTTTAGAAGTTGTAAAACTCTTCTAAACATTGGTGAGGGTAAGTAATTTCCAATTTTATCGCTCTTTATATTGGAACTATTATTGATAAGTGTTTATGTTTCTTTTGCAGGTCCTTTGACACCAAGGTGGAGGTTGTTAGGCAATTTGTTGTCAAACGACCTCCCCCGGGCGATGATGTAAACTCAGTTATGTATTCCGTCGACCTTAGCCAAATGACTGATTGGTATATCGACACTAAGAGAAGAACGACCCAACTCCAATCTTGGTCGGGCCATTTGAAGTAGCCTAATTTATTAGAGCTGCTCATGGCCCGACCCGCGTATTTGGACGGCTATAATGGATTACCCACTAGGGCAACCCATGTGTGTGAGGTATTGGGCCATTATTACTCTATTGGGCCACTCTTTCTATACCTAATTTACCTTGGTGGACTTGGACTCTCCTACTTAATGCTTGAACCGTCCCTCTCTCACATACGACATTGAAACCGCCGCCTTCTTCCTCCTTTCTCTCTCGCGACCGTGCTCCTCCCTCTCTTGTAGCCTCTGTGGTTTAATTGCTTTGTGTTTCTTGGTTGATTGAGTTGACTCTAGGTGGGTAATTCGAAGTAACCATACGTAGGGAAGCCGGTTGATTGGAGTTGTGGTTTTGTGAACCTCTTGGTGTCGATTGGAGAAACTGAGCCCGGGTTTTGCCTTGGTAACTGTGGGATATTGCACTACAACAGTCATAGTATAAGTATGCAGCTGTGTAGTAACTGTAGATGGAAAATTCTACAATCAAAATGAATGGAAGTAGGGCACTAGCAATCTTGCAGAAATCACAAGAAAAATCGACAAAGACCATTAGGTGGACATGGTGTGGTGGTAGGCTGTAGGCTTTTTGATGGTCAAGTCAGTGATATCTTTAGATAGAAATTTTGTATAGAATGCAAAGAGACATACCTTGAAATATGAAAGGTGATGATATATTTAGGAGGATTGTAATTGTCCGGATGACAGTAGAGGTAATCTTCCAGGATCAGGGGTGGTTGGAGATATAATCTCATCGGATAGTTCCGTTGAAGAACTATCCGGAGATAAGATCGCATCCTATTGTTTATTAAGCAGATTGATATTGTTATATGTATCTTAGACCAATCATAATACAATCTAGTCATGTTTTTGTGGTTCTAAGTTTATGTTTTGGGCCGGGGTTGGGCCTTTTGATGTTTATGAATCACGCCAAAACTGGCATCGTGCTAATTGGACCGACTTGTGGGCCTCGTGATACATTACGGGCCTTTGGGGTAGTAGTATACTTTTTCCCCACTACTGTCACTAGTATGCTTCCGCTATATATGATTGAATATTAGAAGGGACCGTCGGGTTGCAGAGTTGCAGAATGCAAAGACGCCGAAGGGGAAGAAAGAGTTACATTTTTTTTTTGGGAAAAATTCATGGGCCAGGGATTATCTTTCATGAAATCAAAAATCAGGCCCCAAGGTTTAAATTTACAAAACTCAGGTTTTTCCATGAAATAATTAATTATATTTTACAATTAATCTATTAAATTAAATATTTAATTGTAATATAATATAATTCACCTACCCCACCCCACCTCTACTACTCCGACGATTGTTCTCCAGCCGCGCTTAATTCCGGCAACTAATTTTCGACGACCGTTGGCCACCGCTTAATTTCGGTAACTGCTCCGATTCCAAGGTCACAGATATCTTATTAAATAGTTAAAAATTTAATTTTCGGTCACAACTTATTAAATTAATTAGTCACAGATTATTTTAAGGTCACAAATGAAAACAATTATAGGTCACAGATTTTTAATTGGTCACAAGTTAAGAAAATTTATTGGTCACATGTTTCCAAATTTGTTGGTCACATATTATATTTTGAGTCACAGATTAACAAATTTTAAGGTCACGGTTAAATAGTTAGCCACAGATAACTATTTAGTTAGTCACATACACCAAAACCCCGTCCCCCAATCTCACTATACCACCAATACTTGGTCACAAATCGATATAGTTAGTCACATACACCCAAACACCCGTCCCCCAATCTCGAAATATCACCAATAGTTGGTCACAAATCGACCAAATAGTTGGTCACAGAAACTCTACGTCTCATCCGCCCGACACCGTCGCCACCAATAGTTGGTCATAGATCGACCAAATAGTTGGTCACAGAAACTCTTTGTCCCATCCGCCCGCCGCCGCCGCCACCTCCATCGCCCCGATCACCGACCAACAATAACACCATCAACAACCAACAATAGCCACACACAGATATCTGCCTGCCACAGCCACACACACAAATCCGCCACACCACAACCGAGAAACCATCGCAAAATCACAACCAAAAAATCGGTGCACCACTACCGGGCGAAGACCTCCACCGCACCCACAAACCGCGGCATCGAAGACCCACAACACCTCCACCACACACTTACTACTATGCCACTGCAAAATCACAACCAAAAAAAAAAGCAATTTGCTATTCGTTCTCTGCAGGGTGAAGACCTCCACTGCACATACCACCGCATCGAAGACCCACAGCACCTCCACCGCCCGCCACAACCACATAGTGTCGCGATGCTGCACACCCACAGCAGCGTCGCGCTGTTGGAGTTCAGTAGTGTGACGCAATGCGAGACACTACTGCGAATCGTTCTCCACAATCAGCCGCCCGATCCACCACCGCCATTAAAACCACCCAAACATCACCATACCATGAAAACAACCACCAACAACAAACAAAAATCACCCAAATCTGGCGTGGCCGCCATCTTCACGCCCAAAATCATCTCAATACCCTGGCGCCCCAACGTCACTGCAAGCGCGGTGGTTCTGATCTACCATCGCCACAGTACCGCACACGACCATCTCCAACCAGAACCACCGTTTTTCACAAATATCACCACCGCCCATACAGAAAATGGCACACCACCACACCCAACCACTGCAACGAAGTCCGATTCACTTCCACAGATTCACCTTGACAAACACCAACTTCACCTCCCGATTTACCTCGGCGAACACAAAAATTGCACCAACATTGGTGGCGATTGCGATGGTAGAGGGAGAGATAGCGAGAGAGAAAGAGAGAGAGAGACGCGATGGGGAAATGATTTCAATTAGGCTTTGGAATAAATATATGATTTATATATTAATTAATTTAATACCTAATTTTTTATTAACTTTCACACCTGAATTTTGAATTTTGAAGTTGAAACACCTTCTTTTTGTAATTTTCTCTTCTTTTTCTTCTTCTTCTTTTTTTTTTTTTGATAATTTTCATAAGTAAGAGTATAACTTTTGCCCATTCAATAATAAGAAAATAAGTTTTAACTTTCAAAAATCAGATTTTTATTATTTATAATTTCATTAATTAAATATATATTAATTAATTAAATATATTAAGGTAACAGATCTATATAATTTGGTCACAGATTCACAATTTAACTAGTCACATATTATTTTCGATCACAAATCAGAATTTTCAATTGTCAAAAATTATTTTACGTTACAATTCAAAATTTTTATAGGTCACAATTTGTCCATCAGTCACAGATTCACAATTTAATTAGTCACATATTATTTTTCGATCACAAATCAAAATTTTTAAATGTCACAGATTTTTTTACCGTCACAATTCAAAAATTTTAAAGATCACAATTTTTTCCTTGGTCACAGATGAAAAATTTATAAATCACAAATCATTTTCGAGGTCACGAATTGAACTTTCAATAGGTCACAAATCATTTCTGAAGTCATAATTCAAAAATTTTACGAGTCACAATTTATTCTATTGGTCACATATCAAAATTTTACTCGTCACAATTTATTTATAGGTCACAACAAATCACGGATTAATTTTTAGTCACAACTTATCAAATTTTTGGTCACAATTAAAAGTCACGGTCACAATATTCAGGTCACATATCCAATTTCGAATCACAAGTGTAAGTCACAATCACATTTTTCCTCACAGCCAATGTCACACCTGTTAGCACCATCTCCTCTACCACCACCGCAGCCACCAAAACCCACTCCGCCACCAGATCTAGTAGAAATCTCGCCACATCAACCACCCACAGCCTCACCACATCACCACCGCATCACCACCACCAACCCACACCACCACAGGCACCATTTCTCTTCTCCAACACCAAATCACCACCGCACCACCACCAATCCGCACCAATATCATAGCCACCACAACGAGGACGTCCCCAAACCGCACCACTACCACCACAATCTCGCGGCGGAGCACAGGGGAGGGGAGGGGAGGGGAGGGGTGGAGAGATAGAGAGGATGGGGCTTGATCGCAACACTCCATCCATTCTCACACACAAACCACCGAGAGCAGAACGGCGCCACCGCCAGATCTACCAAAAAATCAGACACAAACCACCAACACCTCACACCGCCATCACCTCACTGCCGTCGTCACCACTTCCACCATCACCACCATCCCCACCACCACCAAAACCACGATTTTTCAACTAACATCCCACCACCACCACCGAATTGCGAAGACGGCAGACCACCACAGCAACGCTGTCTCACCTCGCTACTCCGTCCGCAGTGAGACGGTGCTGTGCCTCGTTGCTCGCAGGCTCCGCCGTCTTGCTGCGCCCGTGCTCCGCCGTCTGTGGAGAAACGTAGAGAGAGAGATGCTGGAGGGAGAGGCGACGCTTGGGAGCGGGGGAGAGAGAGAGAGAGGCGACGCTGGGGAAAATAGGGTTTCTGTTTAGTTTATAAAAATATTAAATTAAAATAAAAAATCTGATTTTTGAACATTGAAACATCCCATCTGATTTTAGAACTCTCAATATTTAAAGTATGATTTTCTGTAATTTCCACTTTTTTTTTTTCCTTTGGAGCTTGGGCTAACGATCGGACCATGGGCCTTTTTTGTTTAAGAAGAATTAGGCCCAATAGAGTAAATCATTGGTCCATCATCCATTGTATTAATTTCCCCCAACCGAAACTCCAAATCCCCATTCCCCAACATTTGAAACCGGCATATTTCCATTCGAAGCAGAAGCAGCAGCCACGACACCTGCGAAGTGCGAAGTGCGAAGTGCGAGCGCCGAGTGCGACAGTGCGAGCAGCGGTGGACGGTGGACAGTGTGCGAGCTGGTGTCGTGGTGCGAAGCAGCGAATGCGATTGTGCGAAGTCAGGGGCGAACTGGGTGAGTTGAACTGTTGAATACTTGAATTATTTTTGTTGAATGTTAAACAAACCATTTGTTGAATGTTGAATTGTTGTCTGTTGATAAGTTGATTTGTTGTTTGTTGAGAGTTGAGTTGAGTGTGTTGACTGTTGAGCGGTATGATAAATAGGAGCTTGGATTTTGGCGTTGACAGGGCTGGTCTTTTTCACTTTCCTCTTTGCTTCATTTGAATGGGGTCCAATTCCTAATATATAACAACATACTTGAGAGTCTGTTGATAATTGATTTAGTGTTGTTTGAACTTTGATGCAAATATGCAATGATGTATTTTGTGTTATTAGTTATTTGCCTTTTCAATTTTTTGTATATTCTGATTAAATTACAGATTAATGGATCGAAACCTCCATTTGAGTGAATCCTGCTAATTTATCAAAGTGACCCAGTTGATCAAAAAAGGATGGGAAACAAAATTGTAAGAAAAGTGAATGGTTAATATTAAGCCCTTGTTTGACAACCATTATAGTGAAAAAATTGTGTAAAATGTAATTTGAAATAGTAGTTTTTGGGAGAATGTATGGTTAAAAAAAGAAGAAAAATGTTTTTGATTTACGTGTAATATTATTTTACTGAATAATGTGTGATTGAAAAGAAGAAAGAGAGAAATTAATTAAACTTTTAATGAACCAAGCAACGGCTAAATTAGTATAACATATACATATTTACAAGAGTAAACTAGTTTGATGAATTGGGATGGTAAGTGGGTCCCCTAACAAGATATTTTAATTGGAATTTAAGGAATTGTCCCATCTTGCTGACTTCAAATTCTGTTCGTGTTCATCTTGTTCAAATTCAAGACAGCAACAATGCTCCTTGGAGGCTCATCAATGGATGGTCTGATTGGATGAAATACTTCCGTGTAATAAAGGCAATTGTCGGCGGCCTTAAACTTTCCCATCTACCATTCTGAACCTGGAAATTAGTAGAAGATAATAGTTCTGTAAATCTCACAATGCGATACGGTGTATGAACAAGAAACACAGAATGAAGTATCTCTTTTTAATTTGTTCAATGCCAGTCCTTATTACCTTCTTTTTTCTTCTCGTCTCTTCTGTACAAGTACTTTCATGTAACAAGCTTGATCATGATTCTCTTTTATCATTCTATGAACACATTTCTTCCCCTCCACCAGCCAGTCCTCTCAACTGCTGCAAATGGGAAGGTATCACTTGCAATGGCGAGTCTCGTGTCACCCATTTATCGTTACCTGGTAAGGGTCTTTCAGGAACTATTACTCCCTTTCTTGGGAATATTTCATTTCTGTCTCACATTAATCTGTCCCATAACCACTTCTCTGGCTCTCTACCTGTCACGTGTTTTCGAACACTGAATCATTTGGAATCACTGGATTTGAGTTTTAATCTTCTGTCTGGGTGGTCTTCAGACACCACCTTGCCTATTTCTATCCAAACCATAGATCTATCGAGCAATCGGTTCAATGGGTCAATTGATTCTTCGAATTTTTTCCATAGCGCATCGAGTTTGATTAGTTTCAATGTCAGCAACAACAGCTTTACGGGTCCACTTCCGTCTTCTTTATGCATCACTTCCAGCCTTGTGAAGATGTTGGATTTCTCCATGAACAAATTTAGTGGCAATATATCACAAGGTAGTATTGGAAGATGTTCTAAGTTGGAAGTTTTCAGGGCAGGTTCCAACTCTCTCTCGGGACCATTTCCATCTGATCTTTACAGTGTAAAAACATTGAGAGAAATCTCTTTACCTGACAACCAACTTTCAGGACCTGTAAACAGTAGCATTGTTCTTCTATCAAATATAAGTATCATAGATCTCAATCAAAATGAACTGACTGGTGAGATTCCTGCTGATATTGGGTTGCTGTCAAATTTGAAAGAACTCATGCTTCACAACAACGCCCTAAATGGTGCTGTTCCTCCGTCATTGATGAATTGCACTAACCTGAAGAAGCTGATTTTGCGCAATAATCTTTTAGGAGGAAAAATTTCGAGTCTTGATTTCTTCAAGCTACATAAACTGGAAGTCATTGATTTTGGGAACAATAGCTTTGTGGGAAACATTCCAGATAGCCTATGCTTGTGCAGATCCCTGACTGCTGTTCGACTCGTTCATAACCAGTTGGAGGGTCAAATTCCAGCTTGCACTGCTGCACTAAAATCTTTATCCTACCTCTCACTTGCCGACAATAATCTGTTTAACGTCCTCGGAGCTTTTAGGATTCTGATGGAGTGTGACAATCTTACAGTTCTCTTCCTAGCAAGGTGCTTCCATGATGAACCTGTGCCAGATCATTACAGTTTGCAGCATTTTAAAGTGTTCCAAAACCTACAAATTCTCAGTCTGGGAGGATGCCAACTGAAAGGAGAAATTCCTTCTTGGATTGGAAAATTAAAGAAACTTAAAGTACTAAATCTGTCATATAATCAAATTACAGGCACTATTCCTATATGGTTGTGGAGTATGCCAAGTCTCTTTGACCTCAACCTCACTCAAAACCATCTGTGGGGAGAGCTCCCTCGAGAAATTGGCGGCCTAAAAGCTTTGATTGCAGACGATACAGATCCAGACTTGAGTTATTTAGCATTGCCTTACTTATCTCACAATCAACAGGTTCTTAGGCTATTGAACGTGCGACGGGCAATTAAAGTTGGGAATAATAATCTGAGTGGGAATATTCCGGTGGAATTATGCCAACTGAGGCTTCTTCAGGAGCTGGATCTCAACCATAACAACTTCAGTGGAAGCATTCCAAGTGAACTGTCACACCTTGTGAGTTTAGAGAAACTCGACATGTCAGAGAACAATCTCTCTGGCAAGATCCCGGAATCACTAACAAGCATCAACTTCTTGTCTTCTTTCAGTGTTGAAAACAATAATTTACAAGGAGAGATTCCAAGGGGTGGCCAGTTAGATACATTTCCGGCCACTTCGTTTGAGGGCAATCCCAAACTTTGTGGGTTTCTAATACGAAGAAGTTGCCCTTCCGGTGGTCAAATCGAAATATTACCGCCAGTGCCGACGGCAGAAGAGTCAGAAACTTCATGGTACGCTGTTCCCTTCGGGTTGGGATATTTAGTAGGGCTTTTTGTGATCAGCATCAGTTTATTGTTCAAGAGTTCATGGAAATGTGTTGTTTAAATCAGCTGGTCTTTGTAATTTACATGTTCGGTTTTGCTACATGTACATCCGGGATGACATCTCGGATTACATCCCCCCTCATAATAGGGGGGCCATGATTATTTTATTGGAGCGTGGGTCCCTCTTATTGTGAGGGGGAATGTCATCCGAGATGTCATCCCGGATGTACAAATAGCAAAATCCTTATACGTTATCCCTCCAACAAATTCATTTTCTTATCTAGAAGAAAATTTCCACAGCCAGTACCCTCATTAAATTTACACATTCTATATATAAATGCAATGTATATTCAAATCAACTAAATTCCACACACACATGTTAGAGAGAGACATTGTAATAGATGAAACACATATAATAAAAGAGCAATGCTATAGAAACAGGCTGAAAAATAGGTTGTACACATGTCGATGCATGATTGGAGAGTTTGAAATTTAAAAAAAAAAACACCCAACAACTCGTTGTCACATTAGTCTGTTTTATGTTTCTTGTTTTTTAGTCTGTCTGTTTATCATTTTCCATAATAAAAACTCCATCCGATTTCTCCCGTAACTCAATTGGACGCTCTAATTCCTAGTTGAGTTTAAACTAAAATATACCAAGATGGCCACTTTCTCACAGTACATATATAACACTATGAACTACAAAAATGCATGGAGATATATATATTTCCATTTTCTCAATTACTGTACCTTAAGGTAATTTTTAATGGAAAGAGAGCTGAGAAGATAAGTGTCATGGTACAGTGTACTGTGATTGGGATTTTTTTTTTTTTTTTTTTTTTTTTTTTTTGTTAAGGTGGAAATTGTTGGGATTGATCCAAATAATTGAAATTGAAGAGTTATATTATGGACAAGAAAAATAGAATTTCTTGTTTGGAAAGAAAAAGAAAAGTGGCCATATTATAGTAGGAGTATTTTCCTTGTATGTCAATATCTTCATAAGTTGGAAAAGAAAAAAAATTCAATATATATTCAACTAGGAAAAGGAGATGAGTCTTTTCTATAAATACTCTCTAAGGCTTCAAGATACGTTCTTGGCACTAAGGTAAAATTGCAAAAGTTTAGAGAGAGAAATGAGATAAAAATGTTGTGTGCAACGCACATTGAGTATTCTAGTTTTGGGTGGGGGAAAAGTGTTGAGAATGAGAAAAACATTGTACTGTGAGGTTTTGTCAATTAATAAAGTCTTATTCTCTTGAAATCACTAGCGAGCAGAATTATATTTAGCTCTTCTATGTTTTCTTTGATTTGAATTTTAATACATTATTTAAGCTACACCAAATAGAGACTCAATTTGTGTTTTTTCTCCTTTTGACTTGTTTTCATGTTTTAATTTCTGTTGCATTCGGTGGAATTTTTTTCCCAACAAAGTGTTATTGGGTTATTTAAATCCTTGAATTAGATTTTAGAACAAGTGTATAGTCAATTATATCACATCGCTCAAGTCTTTCACTAAAAAGCTCGAAAGGATTGATAGCGAAGCTAATAGAGATGTCGAGCTATCTTTGATTATGTCTTGTCCCATTAATTATCTATGCCAATTATGTTCAAATGAGCTACCATCTTGTGGGGGCATGTTAAGAGATATAATCTCATATCGAATAAAGATAAAAACATAAACCAATTTATAAAGTTTTGTGTTACTCCTCTTAACAAGGTTGACCTTTTAAGATAGAACTCCAAATCTTAACAGCAATGAGATTGAAAAACTTTCGAGACAATAATAATTTTAAGAGGATAATTTACTCGTGTTCAAATAATCCATCCTATTATCGATTTTAGCTAATTTCCTAGCTAGAATACTTAATTTTGCGTGAGTGAGGGTTCTTTTGCCAAAATTTCACTTGATTGAAGTAAAATGTGTTAGGTTGTGTTTGATACATTAATAAATTGAAATGCTGATATTTATTCAAATGAATTACAGACACGTAAATATTTATTTATTATTTTGTTTAGTACTACACTTCGTGTCAATAGCACCAAAGATATAGCTTTAGGTTTCTTCGATAAGATATAATGGCTAGTAATAGTAAACAAAGAAATTTTTAAATCTTGTTTATTGTATTGTATAGCATATAGTATTATCTAAAGAATGTGCATTGAATTCAATGAAACAAAAAAGATTACTTATAAGTAAATATGTAAGCTTAAAAATAAATATTTATTGGTTAAAGTTAGAAATAATTAATTAACTTGTTTTTGCCGAATAGGTAATGCTTGCTTTCAAGATGATTAACGTTGTTATATAAAAGAAACAAAAAAACAATAAATTTAAACATGAAACAAAAGATTAATTTAAATAGCTTTTACATTTTTTTTTTTTTATTTTTTTTAATAATCATAGCCAAACATACATATACAAGAACATTTAGTAATGTAACAAATTAATAGTAGCTGTTGAACTAAATTTTCCAACAATCAACCACCAAAACCTTCCACACCACCAACCACCCTATACTTCCCAACTCTTATATACAAAGGCCACACCCACAAAGCCATGGCTTCGGGAGTAGAAGATTTCAGCTTTCCGGCCATCGATTCACCACCACAATTCGTAGACTCACCGCCTTTGTGGCCGTACACAAGTTCAGAAGCTTCATGCAGTGAAAACCCCAAAAAAATTGTTGAAAACATTGGAAATATTCATGAAGGAAAATTCAGCTACTCTGCGTCGAAAAATACGAGCCACAATCCAAGAGCCAACTTTTCATCTGACGACAGCACTAATGATGAAGAGGAAAAAATGGACATGTTGTGGGAGGAATTGAATGAAAAATTTCCATCAAGAACTTCTGATATGTCACCTACAAGAGAGGTAAAAATAAGCCTTGTTCGAACCTTAAAGTTGTTGAGACCCAAGAAAAAGCCAAGCATTGTTGTGTTCTTGAAGGTCTTGAAGAGGATTTTTGCGGTGAATAATTCTCGTCATCATTCCACCAAGAAACGCACGTGGTAATTAACATATCTTCTTAAATTCATGTTCAACCTGGTCGAGTTCTATTAAGATGGGATATCCCAGGGCTAGTTTTGGACATACGTTAGAATAGAATAGCGACTCTCAAAGTGATTATGAGTCAAAAGATATATGAGACGATAGCATGGGAATGTCAAGCGAAATTTAAAGTGAATTTTTTCTTTTTCTTCAACTTCCATACTGATTTTCAAATTATCTTCAAGGTCACATTACATGCCGCTTATTAAAAGTTTTGTATTTTTTTGCTTAAGGTGTTTTTACTATTACTAAAAACCTACCCATGTTGTGCTTCCATTAAAAACCTTTGATTTGAATTTATATTCCTCCAGTTTTTTTTTTTTTTTTTTTTAATTTTGTTGTATAAAAATGTATGTTTCCCACTTTTATGAGAGTGTGAAAATATGATTGTTCTAAAGGTCTGTTTGATAGAAAGATGGAAAATGAATGACAAATAAAATGTTTGACAGGGAAGTGATTTGATTGGAATTTGTTTGAGAGGTAAAGGTATTCGATTTGTATAATTTTTTACCTGGCAAAATTTTCATTTGACCTTTTTTTTTACTCAAATTGTCAATTAAATGGATAAATTTTTTTACCATTGACTTTCAAATGTGTTCCAATTGTTTAAAAAAAATCGATCAAAAAACTGGAAAATATTTTTCTACCCTGAAAAAATATTTTCCAACTTTTGTGCATCAACAACTTGTACTTTGGAAAAATTTTGAAAAAATTTGCCCTAGAAAATTTGTGTAATCAAACAAGTAAATAGTAAAAAAAAATAGAATTATTTTTACTAATTTCATGACAAATTTGTGCAATCAAACAGGGCCTAAGTGAAAGCATGCCATGCAACTGTATAAAGAGACAAGAATATGTAATTTCATTGCATAAACGATGGTGTTGGTTGAATTGTTTGTTTCATCAACCCGATTGTTATTCATTGCTGACAAATATTCTGACGCTAAATTCATCTTAAGCCCCTGTTTGATATTTATTAAAATTTAGATTTTAATTTAAGTTAAAGTCAACAATTAATTTTAATTACATATTTCATAGATCCTACAACTTTTCAACCATACATTTCATCAATTTTTATTAAAATTTATCAAAAATCCGATTTTAATCACCACCCAACCAGGGCTAAATTTGCTATCCATTCAAAAAGTTTTAGAGTATCTCGAATTTCATAAACATTTGCTACCGATATAGTATACCTACTCTCAACTCTAAAAGGATCCTCGATGCAGCTAATAGCTTGTTGAAACTTCGGAGATATGGCGTTACAAGTAAGTTCGGAGTGACGGCCAAGGAGGGTTCTAAGCCTTGCTATTAATTAATTAATGAATTATCTCAAGATGTTGTACACTTGTCGGGAGTTACACGTAATTAATGGCGACATTAGAAATTAAATATTTCCTTTTCGCAAAACTGGGCAAAGAAATTAATAAACAAAAGAATACTTATACTACTGGACAAACTCAAAATCTACATCTGACTAATTTCCAACTGTAATTAAAATTAATTGTTAACTTTTATCGAAATTACAATTTAGATTTTAATCCCTACCAAACAGTGGCTAAATTATAAGAACCGAGATGTGTTTCAGCCCTCTTTTTTTCCAGACGTAGAGATGGAAATTTATTATTATTTTCATTTTACGTCTTTACTTTAATAATTTTTTGAATACTACTGCTTAGAAACAAGAAAGGGTAAAATTAGTATATACCTAACGTCCTTTTTTTTTTTTTGGAGAAAAGTAATGTCTTCTCAATAAAACATTGATGCTTTTGAATTAATTCTTTGTTATCAATAAGCCTGAGTAACCAAAATATACGTGAATTGAAAGGCAACTAACTGATCTCTGCTTTGATTTCAGTTTTCACTCTCCAATATGATACCCTAAAATTTTGCTCCAATTTATTAAGTAATTGTGACCCATAATCTACGTTTGTGACCATAATTGACAATAAAACGTCACAAATTGATTTCAGAAGAGCATATATTATGAGTTGAGAAATTGTGATTTATAATTTTTTTCGTATGTGATCTTAGTTGAGCTTTAATACCTCGTAGGTGATCACCTTTGTTGTGATCTTTAATTCTCCGCTTCTTTACGAGGGAATTTGTTGCGTAAATTTTGAATTGTTGAGTAATTGTGACTTTAATCCATGCACGTGACCTCTTTTGTGACCCTAATTGCTAAATACATATTAAGTTGTAAGTCTTGTGACTCTTAGGGTGGATTAACATTGTGAGTGATGCATGTCAATGTTTTGGATAGTGGAATTAATATAGAAATGTGTCGATTTGGATTTTTTTTTTCCCCCTCTATGCTGAATTTAGGGTTTTGATTCTCAATGAATTCGTGCAATTGGGGTGGAAGAATTGACGGATTTCACAAGTTTTGACGATTTAGACGTTTTTCTTTCAATTGATCAGATTTTAGGCCATGTGTGAATGAAAGGGAAGATAATTGCAATTACTTCTAACAGCATTTATTTTCACATATAAAAACTAATTAACAGTAAGTATTTAAAAAATAGTTTACAATTGCACTATTTTTCAAAATATGAAACTTAGCTCCGTTTGGATTATCAACTTTCAATTTTAATCATAAATTTTAATGAATTCACAAGTACTATTTACTTATTCATCATTTATTTTTATTTATTTATAGATTAAATTATTTATAATTTTTTCCCAAACGGAGCTTAGCCTAATTTTTCTTAACAAGAAATATCAGGCCCAACATGGACCTCGCCACGAGCTGTGCTGGCCCAGTAACTTTGATAGAAAAGAATGGGGAAAATTAGCCTTGGTACCCCAATATTTGGAGAGGAAATTACATGAATCCAGACATTTCAATTTCATAGTACAAAAATCAAGTACGGAGTATCTTTAATCAATAATCAGGTGTCATTTTAATATTAATATATATAATAACATCCCCAACCCAATTAAACCCTCAAACCCTAATTCATTTCTATACATATTCTCTCTCTCTCTCTCTCTCTCTCTCTCTCTCCTCACTTTATTCCCTCTCTCTCTACCCACTGGTCGCGCCCAAGCTTCTCCCAAGATCTGCGCCGGCTGAGCGTCGACGAAGTTCCACTATTCTCTCAGTATTTTCTCACTTTATCCCTCTCTCTCTACTCATCGACTGGAACTGCAGTGCCCAATCTTTTCTCCCACATTGACGCCGCTGCTTGGTTGAATCTGGCGGTGGTTTTGCAAAATGGTGGTTGCGGTGGACCTGATAGTTTTGCTGTTGGACCTGATAGTTTTGCTGTTGCAAAATGGTGGTGGTGCCGGCGGCTGTGGTGTTGCAAAATGGTGGTTGCGGTGGTGTCGATGGTTACTGTGGTGGTGGCGATGGCAGTGGGCTTGATGTGGTGGTTGTGGCGATGTTAGTTGGCAGTAGATTCGGCTTAGTGGTGCCGATTTTGTTGGTGCTGGTGTTGTGGTTGTGGTGGTGGTGGCGGCGGCGGCGTTGTTGAGGTAAGGGTGGTCACAAGTGGCAGTAACGGTAAGTGTTGGTGGCGGGTATGTGGCAGCGGCGATGTATGTGTTGGTGGTGGTTGTGGTAGCATATGTGTTGGTGGTGTGGACGGTCGCAGGGTGAGGGTGAGGGTGGTCAGGCGTGATGGTGGCAGTAGTGTTGGTAGCGTGATATGTCACACTATCTGTGACGAATTATTTGGTTACCTATGACCAAGTATTAATCTGTGACGTCAAAATTTGATAACCTGTGACTTAAATATAATTTGTGATCAACAGATTTGAAAATCTGTAACCAATAAATAAACTGCGACTTCTAAAAATTTTTGGATTTGTGACCTCAAAATAATCTGTGACCTACAAAATTTATGATTTGTGACCTCAAAATAATTTGTGACCAATTAAATTGATAATACGTGACTGTGACCAATAATTATGTATATGTGACATTTAATTAATAAATATTTTTAATTAATAATCTAATACTCGAGTTTGCATTTTGAAACTTGATAGCTGAAAATTGAATTGTATCAAACTTAACACCTGACATATGAATTTTTCCTATATTTGAACATATTAGATTTACACCTTAAACCAAATTAAAAACCAACTAAAACAAAAACCTTATATTTTTGGGGTAGTTTTGAATATATATGATAAACTTGGATTAAATGGTAAATGGTTAAAATTCAATGTAAAATATACACTCAAACCTAAAGCAAGACACGATTTGTCAAAAATCACCCTCCAATCTCGAAAAATCAAAGGAAAATTGAAAGGAAGAAGATGAAATCTTTCACAAATCAAGCATAAAGAAGATCGATGTTGCTTCAACATTCATTCTTCGAAGTTCTCTTCCCCTAAAGCAACAATTTTTCTTTTTTTTTTTAATGTTTTGGACTCTTTGTTTAATCAGTTCCCCAATTCTACCATTTTAAGATTGTTTAATGCTCTCTTTGCATATATTATGAAAGCAACTACTGTAATTATCAATTTCGAGCTGAATAAGCTCTCACTTACAAATTCTAATCATCATAGTACATTGTCTATCTCGCTTTTCTTTGAATTTCAAGATTATGTTTAGTTTGAACCTTATAAAGTAAATATTTAATATTTATGAAGTTTCTTTTTGATGATTTTACTATTTTGATTGAAAACATGTTTGAAAATAATATTTTTGAACTTGAGGAGAATGATGAATGCAAGGTTTTGACAAAAGGAGAATGTGAAAAATTGACATCTATCAATTTTCTCAAAAAAAATCCATGATATCTCATTGAAACAATTAACTAGATGTATACGCATACCTTTTTGAAAATTTCAAAATACGAATTCAAGTCTTGTTTTATATTAATACATATGAAAAAGAAAATTTTGAATCAATTAAATTGATGCATGCAAGGTGTTTGAGAAAATGAGTATGCGAAAAAGTATTATTCTAAAAAAAAAAAAGTCGCAGTACCTCATTGGAGCAATTAACTAAATGCATATGTGTGCTTTTTTGAAAATTTAAACATACGAATTCAACTTGTTCATGAGATGTGCGTTTATGTTAATACATATGACAAAGAAAATTTTGAAGCTTATTACGGAGATGTCCAACTTGCTCACGAGAAATCCATTTTCAACAATAATTTTATCAAGTTTTTTGCAGGATGTATCCGTTTAAAATGATATGGACAACCTAACATTCATGCCTAGGTTGTGTCACTTTTTTTGGTTAAAAAGTGACAATATTCGCCTTGAAATAGTCAAATATCACAATTCTCATCCATGTTTACATTTTAAAATTTTAAAATGTCATATAGTATCATTAATTACACACACCATGGTTATAGAAGTTAAAATAAAAATCATTACAATAGTAAAAACCAGTATATCAGCCAACTGAATGCATAAGTATAACAATATAATATTGACTACCAATCACCTAACAACTCAAAGTGCAAAATGTCATAATTTAAACTCCATCAATATTTTATTCTCAATCAATCCTATACATTCGTCTCTATCTCATCAACATATCACAAATCTATTTCCTTTGACAACCATACATTGTATGTGTCATCTTGCTTCTTCTTGACATAAGTATACAACTGAGTACATTAATTTTTTCGAATATGTGGAATGTTAAATATTGTTGGCATTTCATCTAACTTTTCATTGATGAAGTACTGTGCATACCTAATGATATATATATTCCACAATCTCTATTACATGCAAAAAGAAAAAGAATTTAGACAAATAAAGAATTAAACATCAAATGAAAAGAAAAACTATATTTAGAAAGAAATCTAATCCATTCTTTTGTTGCGGCAATTTTGGAACCATGTTTACAACCAATGGTTTCACAGCATCTTCTTCTACAATTTCTTTTCCCTCAAAGAACTCGGTGTGAAAAAAAAAAGACGAGAAATTATAACTAAAATAGTTGAACAACCTCAAGTATAAGAGTCTTCCTCACAACATTGCAGCATGAATTATAAACGTTGAGGCACATGTTGAATGTCAAAATGACATAGAGTTCAATGAGTAGAATTGGACATCCTAATTGGCATAAGAACATGGTGGACAAGGTTCCAATTTGTATTGTACGACATGTAAAACCCGACAACATGTGACAAAAGAGGAGTCTGTCATGCTAGGGCAAATTTATCTTACATAAATCCTTCTTACAAACCCCTCATTTGGTTGTCAAATGTAAAGTCTGTGGTTGTAGCCTTGATATTTATACCATCTCTGTGTCTTTGCATCTTCTTTAAGTAATAGATGTATACATCCATATGCTACCCAAAAAAAAAAAAAGGAAGATAAAATCAACAAGATACTAAATAATATACAAAAGAATCTTAAACATCGACTAACAAAATAACTTACTGTGTCATCAGAACATTCATTAGGAGTAAATAATACATACGATGAAGGTACAAGACTAACAAGAAAATGGTGATGGTGTTTAAATTCTGACATTTTGTACTTTTAGTTATTAGGTGATTGGTAGTCGATATTATATGGTTGTACATAACTTGTTTGTATTCAATTAGCTGATATACTGGTTTTTACTGCTGTATTGGTTTTTTTTTTTAACAGGGACGATAATTGTGAATATTTGCCTATTCACGACCAATGATGTCAGTTTTTTAACAAAAAAGTGACACAACTTGGGCAGGAATGTTAGGCTATCCATGCCATTTTAAATGGACATATCCTGCAAAAGAGTTGGTAAAATTATTGTAGAAAATTGATTTCTCATGAGCAAGTTGGACATAACTGTAATAAGTTTTAAAATTTTCTTTTTCATGTGTAATAACATAAAGGAAAAAGCACAAGGATTTTCTCACTGGGCATTTATAGGTGCTACGTTGGTAGCACCTGATGTGCAAATTCTTTTTTTTTTTGCTAGTCGTAAATATAATCGTGCCAATGCCAAATGAAAATCTGTACAAAAAATTGTGAAAATTTTCCTGTACTTGTAGCACTGTTCAAACATAAAATAATGTTTGAATTCGCATGTTCAAATTTTCAAAACGCACACGTATGCATCTAGTTAATTATTTCAATGAGATACTATGACTTTTTTT
Organism: Osmanthus fragrans; assembly: GCA_019395295.1. Taxonomy (NCBI): domain Eukaryota; kingdom Viridiplantae; phylum Streptophyta; class Magnoliopsida; order Lamiales; family Oleaceae; genus Osmanthus; species Osmanthus fragrans. The sequence goes on along the minus strand of CM033341.1, from coordinate 36,992,109 downwards.
TAAAGAAATTCTGTCACTTTTTTACATACTATTTTTTAAAAATACATTATATGCATCAATTTAATTGATTTAAAATTTTCCCTTTCATATATATTAACATAAAACAATGTTTGAATTCGTATGTTATACATTTAATTAATTGCTCCGAGATATTGTGACCTTTTTTTTTTTAAAGAAAAGTGATAGAATATTCCTTTTTTACATTCGTCTTTTGTCAAACACTTTGCACCATTTTAATTAATTAAAAGCTAATTTTCATATGTATTAACACAATCTATTTCCTTTCAACTTCAATAATATTATTTTCCAACATGTTTTCAATCACAATTGTAAAATCATGAAAAAAAGAAACTTCATAAATGCCAATTATTTACCTTATAAGGTTCAAATTAAACGTAATCGCGAAATTCAAAGAAAAGTGAAATAGAAAATGTACTATGATGATTAGAATTTGTAAGTGGGAGTTTAATCAGTTCAAAATTGATAACTATGGTTGTTGCTTTTATTATCTATGCAAAAACGATCTTAAAATAATAGAATTGGAGTACTAATTAAACAAAGTGTCCAAAACATTAAAAAATTTGTAATTTTGTTTGTGTATTTTCAGATTTGGAGAAGAGAACTTGGAAGAATGGATGTTAAAGCAATCTCAATCTTGTTTATGCTTGATTTGTGGAAGAGTTCCTCTTTCTCCTTTGATTTTTGAGATTGGAGTCTGATTCTTGACAAACCCGGGTCGTGCTTCCGGGCAGTGGCGGACCCAGGATTTTAGAACTGGTGGGTCCTAAAATGAAAGATATTGAGATGAAGGCCCCCGAATTTTTTTTTTTGGAGGCGGGTAGCACAAACATTCATAATGATGTACAATTAAAATGATAGAAGTTTGAAATACATATTATTTTCCATTCTTAAATTGCTGTAAAAATGAAAAAATTATTAACTCGGAAACGCTCATCCGACCAATTACAGCAGTAAGCTGACAAACTGAAATCAGAACTACTTTTTAATTGTGTTAGACTGTTCGAAATCAAATTCAAATATGTAGACAAGAATTTCTATCCAATTTCGAGGTCTCAACCCATGCTACCAAACAGTTTCTTCAACAATTAAACGGATCTAATACAAGAGGTAAAAGCACTTCGTTGCTATTGACAATTAACAACCTTAGAAAGAACCAAACATACAACTAAACTAGCAAAACGGACAAAAGAACAACACCTTAATATCAAAATAAATCACAACATTCAACAACTCTCTAAATTCAAATCTTAATTAACTAAAATTCATTTTCAAAGCCAGATTTCTGATTTTTCATCTAAATCTGTATTTATATCTAACATGTTATAATGAAAAATTACAGTATACTTTATAGATGTTATATCCCAAAATCTGTACTTATATCTAACATCTAACATGTTATATCCCAAAATTGTACAGTATTTTAAATAAAAAAAAATGAATTTTTTTTTTTTTTTTTTTTTTTTTTTTTTTTTTTGGTGGGTCATAGGACCCACCAGGTCCTAGGGTGGGTCCGCCCCTGCTTCCGGGTTGAACGTATATTTTACGGCCAATTTTAATTATTTACCGTTTAATCCAAATTTATCATGTTTTTTCAAAACTACCCCCAAAATATTGGATATTTGGGGAAGTATCCCGTTATTCTATGCCGTTGGTTGAAGACTTGAAGTGAGGGGTTGTAATGCACCAAGATTGCCTCTGTTGTCTCTCTCTTCTGAACGCCATTTCAGTCTACCATCCAAGGTTATTTGTACATGTTTATGCAAAAATAGCATAACCCTTCTCATTTGAATGAATGTTGGTTGCTATTTAATTTTTGTTCAAACCCAGTTGAGATTGTGTCTTCTTTATTAATTTTCTTGAAATTTATTTCTTATTGAGATTATGGGTGTCCGTGTTTCCTTTTTCTACTTTCAACTGCAACTTAGGCTGGTTTTATTAGCATTTTCTGGACAATAATTGTATTATCTCAGCATATTTAATGACACTTGAGATTCAATTTTAAAGGGTCAACCTTGATGGAATTCAATTTGGATTTTATCCTTGATATGCCTTAAATGGTTGCTCATTTGAGCACACTGATCCGAGATAAATCAGGTTGCTTGTTTGAGCTTTTTAGACTCTTCTATTGGAGTAGTTCTCCGGTTCCAATCTTGGAAGGATAAGAAGTAACGTTGTTTTCATATGTAACTGGTGGTAGATTTGACTCTTAGAAATATTATTCTGATGTGTTTGGTGGATTTTATTGTGAAGAGGATCCTGAGGTACTTGAAAGGTACCACGGATACGGGTTTGTGCTTTGGTGGAGATACTTGTCATATTAGTGGGTTTGTGGACTCAAATTATGCAGGTGATCTAGATAGACGACGATCTACTACTGGTTTTGTGTTCAGTATACACAGTGCTCCAATTAGTTGGTGATCGATGTTACAAGCTACAACGACACTTTCTACTACAGATGCCGAGTATATGGTTATGGCAGAGGGAGTGAAGGACGCATTGTGGCTGTGGGGTCTTTTAGATGATTTGGGGATTGAACAGAATTGTGTGGATTTATGGTGTGATAGCCAAAATGCGATTCACTTGGCTAAGAATCAGGTTCATCATGCTCGTACCAAGCATATTGATATCAGGTATCATTTTGTGCGGGATGTCATAGAGGAAGGTGATATTTCTTTTATGAAGGTACACACAAATGAGAACCCAACAGACATGTTAAACAAAGTGGTAACAGGTAGGAAGTTCCAACATTACTTGGACTTGCTTCATATCAGTCCGTATTGACATGCCCAAGAGGGCATGGCCCTTCGGGGTGGGGTTGGAATAAGGTGGATTTTATATGGAGGTGAGATGAACTACGGTGGCTTGATCCCTATTTTGGGTATGTAGGCAGTCATGGTCAGAATGGTGCAGCCGATTTGGTATTGGTGCTTGCAACTTCTTCTGGTGTTCGTCCAAAATTTGAGGTCTATCAAATTATGTACAAGGTGGAGAATTGTGAAGTATTGGAAGTAGGGTTCTCGGCGCCAAGGCGTGGGAGTTGGTGCAAACCAACAGGGATCTGGCGCCCACTCATCCAAGGCGCCAATCACCCGGTATATATATACCGGTTTTTCCCCCTATTTCGAAGGTCTGAAATTTAGAGAAAAGATTGAGTGAGTTTAGGAGAGATTTTTACAAGATTGAGGTTGTTCTAGTTTGGGTCATAAATCTAAAGCTCCATTTATTTTCTTGGTGATTAACTTGAGGCTTGTTCAAGTTATCATAAGTTCTTCATATATATTGGAAATCCATTTCTTCCCCAATCTCTTATCTTTTCTTCCATTTTCGAGTTATTTGGGATTATCACATTGTAAGTATTTCTTGGGCAATACCGGTTAAGGTATTCATCTAGTAGTGTTTTCCTAACATTTATGTTCCTGTTTCAGCATTTTTTTCCTCAGGGATGCTGGGAAAATCATTGGCTTCTCCTTTGCTGACATTTTATTCCACAGTAGGCATCTGCTCTTTTGTGAGTGTTACTTTCCACTTTTCTTCTCTTGGAATTTATAAATCCTCTAATATAATGTGGATTTCGATTTTGGCTTCAGTTTTTTTAGAAGCAGTTGAGTTTTTAACTAGTTTATGAAACCTTCACCGGATAAAAAGAAAAATATTACATGAGTTATATATCGAATACCATATTTATTGTTCGTGAGTTCATGTTATAACATGTGAAAAATTTCGTTGGAGCTATATTTACCATTTCTCGGAAGTAATATTTAGAATGTTTTAATGCATTACAATTTAAACATATAAAAGTGAGTTGGGTAGGAACATGTCAGAGGAGCCAATGATGTAACATGTAAAGAAAGCTAACACTTTTAATTTCTTTGCTACTTATTCGAATACACACAACTGGACCACGATGATTTTTCATACTCGAATTTTTTTCCTGGCAAAGTCCATAATTCATCAGGGAATTACAAAGCACGACTCTCCACCAGTGTTTGTCATGACAAGGGCAATGGAGCCGTAATTGCTATCTTATAGTGATAAAAATATTAGTAATGGCTAATTGGACTGAGATTAGCTAGTTCATGCCTTGAATCCTCAGAGGTTTTTATAAGGGATATGGAGATTTTTATTTGGGTATTGCCTATAAAACTGTCTTAAACTTGCTCCATGCAAAGTTAAGTTGGGGTTTATGTGCCATGCACTTCTTGGTGAAAAGACATTGTTATCCCAATATTACATTAGTAAATACCATGTAGTACAAGTAGCACACTTTTGTTTGCCCATGAAAATTTTTGTTCAAAACATTCCCCCCTCTTAATTCCTTATTGATTTATTAGTTCTCTTCCAAATATTGGCCAGTGAATCTAAACGTTTTGCAGTTTAAAATTACTCACTCTGCACTACTTAATTACTTCGAGATATTGTAACATAAATGATAAACACCCATGTTTTTTGAAAGTCTTGGTTGGTATTGATGAAGCATGTATATGCACAAAAGAGCACAAACTCTGCTCTACTCTTATGTTGATATACGCTCAAACTCTGCTCTATTCGATCCCTTTGAAATATGTTTACAGAAATGATATACACCATGTTAGTTGAAATTCTTACTTATGCTGGTATTAAGGAGGCATGCATCTGCACAAAAACAGCACAATAAATTAACATATCTGTAGCACCTTAACAATGAGGATGAAAGAAAGTTACGCCAGATCTGACCTATTAATGTTGAGTGGTAGATATTTTAATTGAAAAGGGATACTCTGTTGTGAAGTTTATAAATGGCTTAGCCTCGCAAATATGTTTACTTGAAAGCGTGTCATGGAATACGTCTAGCTTAATCATACTATACAATCTTCCCGTCGATCGTGGATTGACCTAAAGACATCTTCATACATGTATTAGGTTCCCCTAATGTTTCTACTACATAGAGGGTTTTAGGAGGCCCGTTTCTTGGTTCGTGAGAGGTGCAGGATCAGTTTATACTCGCCATTGTCATTATAGTGAAAACCATGCAGCAGTAAATCGGACTTCACTCTCACGTTGAGGTTGAATGATAGAATATCAGATATTTTGTAATTTGAGAACAGAATCTGATAATGTAACAGCAGTGAATGTAATGGAAATTTGTATCCGTAATATGTATATTTTTTTCTCAATTTAAGTGTACTGAATTGAAGAACAAGAACAGAAATTATAATGAATATCCAAGCATTCGAGAGGCTTGGTACTCTCCCACACAACTTTAAACTCTTCTTATTGAATGATCACACTTCTCAGTCTCTTTTACTTGTATAACTTAACAGAACTCTCTACTCTCTAGAATCAAATAGCAAACTAATAAGCAAACTTGAACCACTTGATAATCTTACAAAAGGCTCGTAATAGTAGTACTCCAATTGAAGATAGTATGTTTGGCATTTCTTTCAAGTGCTTATAAGTTTCGGGTCCTATAGAATGTGTGGATAATAAGTGCGTAATACATTGTGCGTCCTACAAATTGTATGACAAGAAAAGTACGTTTGACCAGCTTAAATTATAATTTGAGCTTTGCCAAATATGCACTGAATCAGGAGCTTATCATTGAACCACTATAAATTTCTGTGTATGTGCTTTACTTGTTTTCTGATTTTTCCTTTTTTGACAGACTCTGTATTTGGTGGAATAATAAATAACATGACGAACATCCTCTACTTTTCAGTTTCACTTTCTGACAGGATTTCCTGATTCCCTTGCAGCCTGATTCTGTCTCAGCTTCTACAAATAATCTACCCATAAGTGTAAATCTTCCAAACTATGTTCCTATAGATGTTTCCTGGGGACCTCGAAGAACCACATTTGCATCAAGGAGATGGGAGTTGCATTCATCTGCTGAAATTCAGGATGCAGTGTTGAGTGACGAAGATAATAAAACGTGGGAATCATGTACACAAGTTCTGGCTGCATTCGGATTTACCAATGAGGCAGCAGAGAAAACACTAGGCAAAGCATTTGGCCAGATTCATTCTCCTTACTGGGGCGAAGAACGAAAAAAGGAAGTGCCGAAAATTGAGTTAGTAAATGAAATATTGAATTATCTGAAAGGTTTAGGCCTGACAGACGATGATCTTGGAAAACTTCTGAAGAAATTTCCCGAGGTACTCGGATGTAGCCTGGAAGAGGAATTGAAAACAAATGTGCAGCTTTTAGAGAAGCAATGGGGGATCAAAGGGAAATCTCTTAGAAACCTCCTCCTCAGGAATCCGAAGGCTTTGGGCTACAACATTGATTGCAAGGGAGATTGTGTGGCACAATGCACGCGCTGCTGGGCTCGGTTTTAATTTCGTGTATATGATTTTATCGATACTAGCGATGGAAAGATTGGTTCTCCGTTCGAGGGACGTAAAAATCTTGTTACAATCTTGTAAGTTACCTTTATACTACACGAATGTAAACTGAAGAGGATGTTGTAATCTGAAGGTGATTATACAGATAAAAGATTTTTAAATTCCAGTTTTTCTCAAGTTTTGTAAATTAGATTTTTAAGAATTTAGTGCCACAAATATGTAAAAATCTTGATTAATCCCTCTAATTGTTACTTGCAGCGAGACCCAACTATTTAGTGCTACTTTTCTCGAAAACTTGGTCAAATGTCATGTTGGATCACTTTTTGGAATCTATGTCAAAAAATTATAATCCAATTATAATCCATTTGGTTTAAATTATAATGTATAATTTCATTATAATTTAAATGTCAAAATGAATCACACATTTTATATGACCAACAATTATCACTCATTTAATCATAACTTGTTTTTATCAATTTATAATTTCAGCAACTTATCATTTCTTCCAAACACGCACTAAATGTGTTTAAAAGAGGAAAGTTGTAATTTAAATATCACCCTACCATATAAAGATACTAAACAATGATACATCAGTTATTGATTACATTGTCGATTAACAAATTCTAAGAACAAATTCCACAATATCTAAAGTTCTAACAAGAGTTATTGCATCAATCTCCCTCGTTCCCTCCCTCTAAGACTGGATTAATATATTTATGTCCATGATATCTCATTCCTATTATTTGGAATGAATGATCGAAAAACAAATAAAGAAAAAAAAAAACTTAGCTCAATAATAGCTCGTCAAGGCCATGAATGATAAAGTGATTATTGACCTTAATAGCTTGTCGAGGCCATGCATGAATCGAGTGCCTGGATGGTCCACACCAATTCAAAAGGTTTTTGAACCAGCACGCTTTACATTTCTAGCAAATTACAAGATTTAAATATCTTTGATCTTATTTGAATTAGAGTACCTTCAATAAACTCTTTAAAAAGTGAAATTTTCTTTATTTTAAAGAATCATACCTTAAACTTCGACTCTAGGAAATTGTTTTTAGTTTAACTTTTCAAAATAGAGAGTTAATTTGACTTTCTATCACGACTGCATTTAATATTGCAACTTTGAATACTTCATTATTTAAATTATTAATATTATATTGAATATTTTAGTAATTCACACACACATATAATAATTGAAAATGAGTAAAAAACAATAAGAATTTTGCTACACGTATATCGGGATTGACATTTTAGTGTACAATCTTCTCATAATGGGAGTACAAGCAGCTAAACCCAAATAATAGGGTGTGTTTGATTGTATTTATTTTTCATGAAAAATATTAGTTTTTCTCCTAAATTCCCACTTTGGAGTGTTTGATTGCTATTTTTTTTTCCATTGAACATATTTTCCAATTTTTGAAAACATGCTTAATTTTACTTGTTTTTAAGGAAAATATTTTCTTTGGGGAAGTAGGTTTTTGTTTTCCTCAAAACAATTTTTTTTTCTAGATAATATTTTCTATGTTAATCAAACATGCTCTAAATGAATATTGAGAAAAAGTAAAAATATAAAAAAAAGAGTTAAATTGTTGAAGTTGGACTCGAGTGACCAGGCCCGGTTTTGTAGTGAGGCGAATGAGGCCGCCGCCTCAGGCCCAAAAGGTGAGGGGGCCTTTTTTGGCCCGAATGAATTTTTTATTTTTTTTAACACAACGATGAAGTGAACAGCACGACCTTGTTTCCTGTCCTCTCGACCCCTGCGAATCGACGATTCCATCCGCCTCCTCGCCGTCTCCTGGCCGGCAGCCTTTCTTATCTTCTTCCTCCCCACTCCCTTCCCTTCACTTTTCACAAGATTTGGGGGGCTATATGGATTCCAGCCGATTGCATAGTGACATAGCCATTGGATGGAAATAATAAATATAAGAATAAAATCCATAGCTGATTTCTTTTGTAGCAAACCAAGACCCGTTTGCGAAATTCTTTCATACATCTTCCAGGCCCAGCAGCACTGCAACATTTGGAGAACCGAGGTAATTCTTTTTTCGATTTTTTGAGCTGCAAATTCCAATAAGTAATTATAACGTGTATTTAATGTTTAGGTTTTCTGGATTTATTTTATTTAGCTGCTATTAATCTTTTGTGAAATTTGAATGTTCTTTACAAATTACAATACCCTATTTTAATTTCACTGTTTTTTTAAATTTTTTTGATTTGATTTTGCAGTGTTGCTGAAATGACGGAAATTTTATTATGAATAATGGGCCTTTTTGTATAGGTTAAAATTAGTTTAGGGTTTATGGTTTAACTTTAAAATTTGAATGTTTACATTATCCCAAAATTTATACTAAAATATTTATTTCTTGTTGTAGTTGAGTCTGAATAAATAGAGTTATTGTTAGATAATTTTTAGGGTCGTTTTTCCTAATATTATATTATGACTTTGAACTGAGTAAAAAAAGGGGCTCAAACAATAAATAAATTCTACACATTGAAAGGAGTTATTTATTGTAATGTGGTCTGTAGTCCAAAGATTTGGGGGGCTATATGGATTCCAAACCACAAAAACCCGTCTTGGGATTCATAATTTTTGACAGATTCTTGATTTCTGGTACGATTTCGATACCAATTGTTTCAGCAGTTCCTTAATATTGCAGCATAAAGAGTACACAGTGTTGGGCTTTTGTTCTTTTTCATGGTTAAATCACATATGAACAGAATGGCAGGAGGAACTGGGATGTTGGACCCAATCATTGGTTTTGCATTATGTGTTGCTTTCATAAACATGTCTTTTGGAGACCTGTGGATTGATTTACATGGAGAAACAAAATTAAGCTTTGTGGAGAGGAATGGGACTCAATTCATGGTGGAGTCTGTGGTTAATCAATCATGGTTATTGTACAAAATATGGTTATAATTTAACCAGGGTAGAGATTTAGTTTAATGAACTTGGGACACAGTTGGAGATCTTGTACTGAACTAAAGTTTGCTGGCATTATGCCTTGTGTTCTTCTTTTTCTTCAATGACGGAAACAACCTTGCCTTTTGTTTACCGTTGGGTTTACAATGGTGATTTGAAATTTGAATGTTAATCTTGTTTATATATGGCTAGAGCAAGGACTACTATGTGGATGAAATTGCCAAATGAAAATGTACTTTATCTGCAAGTTGATAACCTATTAAATGAATATGGATCTATCAGATAATTGCAATTTGATGTTAAATTTTTATTTCAGGCTAAGTTGTGATGATGAAATTCTCAACGGTGTGATTCCATAATTTTTGTCGAAATTCTTCTTTTCAGGTAAGCAATGTTTTGTCCTAACTTGTTATTAAATATATTGAAAATGTTTGAAACTTTGTCGGCTTATATTATTGCACCCTGGTCGGCTTTTATGATTGGTTATTGAGAATCAATTTCACAGACGCACAAAGTAACTATATTGAAAACTTTAATTATGAAATGACTGCGATATTTTATAATTGTCTTTTAGGTTAATCATTGGACATTAGATATAGATAGTAGATTCATACACCATGCCTCTCAAATGTATCATATATTTGTAGTTTAAAGTTAGCAATATGTTGCATAATATACTGAAGAATTTTGCATTTATGTTGATTTTGGGGGGCCTAATTTACAGAATTCGCCTCAGGCCCCGAAAATAGGACTGGCTCTGTACTTGACCTCTCTTTCCCCTCGACCTCTCCTCACATTCTCACTAAGCAATCACTAGATTCACTACTTACCTTCCCCCCCCCCCCCCCCCCCCCCCCCCCCGAAATGTAATCTGCCTTTTTCCGATTGTAATTAGGTACGTTTAATAATGACATATTAATCTATATATTTTTCCCAAATTAAAATTTGCGCCAGGCTGGATCAAACCCCAGCTCTGTTATCTGATCTCTGCTCTTTGGTTAAATCAAAATTGAGATTCCACAAACCCTCGACTCCTGGCTCTCACTTGGAATTTCAGATCCAGGTAATTCTAATTTGAGTTCTTTTTTCAGTTTTAAGATTTTGAATTATTGGAATTGGCTTAGTTTTGTCTGCTTGTTGCAACTGGGAAACTTTATACGTTAGGGCTTTAGGGCTTTTATTAGAACTTTTTACGTATCTCTGTTTCATCGCTTTTCAGTACAAAAGGCTTATTCCGTTTTCCTGCAGTCTCTTGGTGATTATTTGTATTTTTTTTATTTACTACCATAATTAAAATATTTCCGTTGTTTGATTTCTGTAATTTTTTGTCTAATTGATTAGGTTGACAGAATATGGAGATATAGCAATTTATTTTATTTATAATGAATCTGGTTCTGGTTAATATGACTTTCTGTTCTGTATAAATTTAAGACAAAAAAATGTGTGTTGGGAACTGAACTCAAGTCCTCTAATCAAATTATCAAGAAATGTGGAAAGAAACATTGGCAAATGAAGATATTAAGTACTTGGGATTTGATATGAATCATAATGGTGATTTCATATTTGGCGGTAAAATTTGGTAATCAAACTAGGAGAATGTGCGTATAAATTTTGTTTGTGAGGTTCTACAGTGCTTACAAACTGTACAAAATTCTCTTTTTCCTTTTCCGAACTCTGTATGCTCAAATTTTTGCATATGGTTGATTAAGAATTTCAAAGTTGAGATGCTACATGTATTTCATTGCATCATATGCCCTTGATATTTCACCCACTTTGGACAGTAAAGAGATTTTAATATCTACATCTCATTTGCCAAACTGCAGAAAAGTTCAGATGCATGCTACCTGAATATTTTCCTACTTATTAGCTTTCTTCTGGATGTTAATCACAAATTGGTTTAATGCCTGTTGTAGAAACTAATATATATATTATTTCTAGCCCTCATGTTGTAAATTCCTGGCAATTCATATTATGTTGGCAGTTATGATATTTTGAGCTTGTGTTAATCAAAATCTGCAATTGATGTTCCATTTAGGTTTTTATTTCCAAGAATGGGGCTGTAAAATTCTGCTTTAGTAATTGTTTTTCGTGATGATATCTTAATTCGTATGTAAGTAAAGAAAGATAATTGGGATAAAGAAAATTGGGGCAACAATATGACTTTGTTGAGTGAAATTCTTGGTACCTTTGTTGGCATTGATAAACCAGACTTAGAGTATGTTTGGCAAGTAATTATAAACACTTATTTACATATTTCATGCAACCCACAAGTACTACTTACTTATTCATCATTCATTTCTATGTGTACATAAACAGAACTAGTTATAAATACTGGCCAAACACATACTTATTTTTTATATTGTTAAGAACTTTCAATGAGGCGTTGGTATTTTTTATTTTAAAGAATTTTGTAGTTTCAGTAGTGGAGGTGTATTAAAGTATGGCATGATAAATTTGTATGTTTGAAGGGCGACCTTTATTTTGAGCCCTTTTTTATGTGGATAGTACTCAAAAGAAGCTTAAAGAAATGAACGCGATTAGTTTTCTCCAGTTGATATATATTTCCGTAGTTCACTCCACTGTGAAATGATATTTTTTTCATCATGAATGTAGACTTCGAGGAGTCAAAAAAATAAGTGGCTTGAGACTGATTACTTAGCATTTTCATTACAAAAGTATCCTTTTTTTAAATCAATAAATAAAAAAGTTTGTAAAATCGGTAAAGAATAATAATGAGAAAAGGAATGCCCAAAACTTATTTCCATTAGTTATGAAGAAATGGTGAAAAATGACCACTAAATAAGCAGAAAAAAGCAAGGAAAGAAATTCTTCATCTGAGGTCCCCGCTCGAGTTACTTCCGTAACCTGTTTATGTGATTTTGACGGGTTCTCTGAGATCTTATTTTCCTGAATTGTGTATCTTTGATTCTTCGAATATTATGCTTGGCCTTGACAGAGTTACTGAGTTATGGTGTGAGCAATAGCGCGAGTTTGCTTAATCTGGTGTTAACCCGTATCTCCTCACCGGATAATCCAGTTAAGTCTGGATAATCTTAATTATCGAAGCCAAATGAAGAAGTATTGGATAACAATTATTCTCTGTCCAGCTTAATACAGTTTGCCAAACAAGCCCTATCCTAGAGGTTTTACCTGAAATATCTTATGATATCGAGGTTAAAATTCTTGTTTGTCCTAAACTTGGAGAAATTCTTAAGTGAATGCATATTTATGTTAACACACTCCTCAGATTTGCATTAAACACAAATTTCGTTTCTCGTATAACTTTTTTACTTTTACACGAAGGTTCTTATGAAGTTGAGGATATATTTTTTGTTTGTTAGAAAGTAGTCAGAAATTGTTTGGTGAATTCATAATTATGGTTAACACCCCTCAGAATTGCATTAAAAAACAAACTTACTCTTATAAATTGTACATAAAGGTTCTTATGAAGTTGAGGATACTATTGTTATTTGTTGGAAACTTGGCTGATAATTGTTCAGTGGATTCATATTTATGATAAGCAATCTTCTCAGAATTGCATATTTGCATGTAATAATTATATATTTTTTCTTGTATGTTTTACTTGATTGTTCCTATGAAGTATTTTCTTTTCTACTTTGGTTCTTCCCAGAAAGTTTTCTCAAATGGCTTAACAGGCTTCTTCTTGTATTTTAAGCAAATTATTCCCTTTTGCAGCTTTGCCACTCAAGAATTTCAAATAAAACTAAAAAATTCAGAAAGAAAAAACTCTCATCAGAATCCTCAACCTCCGCTGACTATTCCTCTGCCATGTCGTCATCATCATCCTCCTCTGATGAATATGAGTCCTCAAAACGGCACAAGCGCACCCATAAACGACGGCATGGTAAAGAACGGGAAGAGGGTCGTAAAAGCAAGAAATCTCGAAGAGATTATAAAGAGGAGAAGAAGAAGCATACTAAAGAAACAAGAAAGGAGAAAAGAAGAGAGAAAAATAAAAGAAGGTATAAATCAGACGACCAAAGTGGGTCTGGATTGGAGGAGTCAGAACCTGAGAGACGATGGGAGACTCCAGAGGTGGTGGCTAAATATATATTAAAGGAGTTTCCGGGTGTTTCTGGGGACTTGGAACAGGTATTTACTAGTAACCTTTCTGTGCTTAGCATAAAAATGAATACTTTTAATTTTTAGTGTTTGATTATAGTGATTTAGTATATTTTTCTATATTTGAAAATTTTAACAGTTTACTTCTTCATTGAATCAATTGGCTTTATTGTTTGTTAAGTACTGGGTGTCTGAAATATAAGTTTATTTGTTTAAAACAAAAACTGACATTTTGTTGTGCAAAAAATATATGAAAATAAAATTATGTGGAAGTCTCAATGAATAAAAAGATGGATATTTTTCTTTTCTTTTACAATTTGACTCTTGATAAGTAGGTTATAGCCTATAGGTAAAAATAAATAGTGGAGGCTGCTGGCTGCATAGCAATGTTAGGTGAAATAAAAAGAAAACCATATATATTATGAAAACATAAAAATGGAAAGAAACTAAGTTGATAGATTAGGTGATGGCAAGTGACAATTATGAAGTTGAGAAAACTATTATTCATTTGTTTTGCTTATATAATGTGCTTCACAAATATAGTTACTCTACACTATGATTATCGGTTTCAGTCATATTTTGTATTGGTTGTCTACAGACAAGGTAATTAGAGGATTTCGTCCCAATTTATTGAGTTACTAATAGATAGGCTTGCTAATTTAATATTTTGCACTATTTGCATAAAACAAGCATGTTTGGCTAAGGTCAAAATAAGTAAGTTTACCGTGAAGTAAATAAGTAATTATTTTAATTGATCAAAAATTGGAAATTAGTTACTTATTTTGACAATATAGTAAGAGTTACTTTCAAAATAACTTTTAATTTTTTATAGCTCAGCTAAATATGCTTGGTAGCTCAAATATTTGGACTTGCCATCTCAAGTAGGATGCACTGAGCAGATGATTATAAGATTGTTTAGAATCCTTTTTCCCTTATCAATCCTATCTATGGTGGTTTGTTAGCAGTTTGCTAAACTTAATCGAGCAATGGTGGCATTTTGTATGGGTGTCTCCTGGTAGTGAAATACATTTGGGATGGATTCTACTCATGTCTAAGTGATTGCAATAAACTTTAGAATGCTTTTGTACCTTCTTGTTTATGATTTTGACCTGAGATGATGGTGATTCTAATGTCAATACTTCACAACAATCCACATGCTATGATGTTTGGACTCGGGTACGGGTACATATCTAAGTGTTGGATATTTTATTTTCTAAAATATAGGATACAAGGACATGGCTTAAAAGAGTCCAATTTCGGACACGGGTACATGGGTACGTCTTTCAAATTTCAATTCTTTTTACTAACCTAAGATGTTATTTTAAATAAACCAAAATCAATTGTTCACAAAAAAGAAAATGAGTATTGAATAAGGGGTAGTTTTCAGTGATGGGAAAATTACTAAACGTTAGATAAAATAGAAAATGAGGAACTTGATTGCAATTTGAATTTAGTGAAACACTAAGTAGCACTATATGAATCTATTTTCATTTTATACAAAGAAAACCTTAAACCATCGATACAAAGAGGGAAAGATGGGAAAGAAAAAAGAAGAAAAGGGAAAGAAGAAAAAGAAGGAAATACCTAGTGCTGCCGCCGAAAGGGGCGCTAGGTTTATAGAGAGCAGAAATGGGAAAAAAAAATAAGAAAGAAGAAAAAGAAAGAAGTAGAAACGACAAAGTTTCTTTTCAACACGGGTACTTCGTCCATTTCGAAGAATCCGAGCATCAGAGTCCACATGCATATGTTCATTGGCCTAATAAAGTTTGGTTTGATGATGAAACACAACATATTCATTCTTATAAATGATTTTTATTCAGCTTTTGCAAATGATTGACGATGGACAAGCTGTTGATATAAGCGGATTATCCGAAAAGTCATTGGTAAAGCATCTCAGAAAGCTGTTCATGTCCTTGAATCTTAAAGAAAGTGGCAATCAAGTTTTTCTGCTTCCATCAAAAGTGGGTCCTACATTGGAGGTGGTTGGACCAATTATCCGCTCTCATGCCCAACCTCAAAATCAGCCACTTAATTATCCAGTATCACAGACAGAGGACTCCGTGATGGCAGATTCAGAATGCAAAAATGTGACTGAAAATGATTTGAATGATAAAAAGGAAGATTCTGTTGGTCCAAAAAGGAGGTAGTAGACCTGTCCCCCTTTCACACACAAACAAACATGCAGAGCTACAATTGTTTAAGCTTGTTTCATTTTTATAAAAAAAAAATGCTGTTCACATATGTACTACAGTTGAATCAAGAAGATATATGTACTTTTTTATGTTTTACTCGAATTCGGGAAATGGTGAAATCAGTAAATTAATGTTTCTTTGCTTACATGAAAGAAATGTATAACATTTTTAAGAATGGAAGATGAACTAGTATTTCAATATGGGGCTTTTTATTGTTTGTTCCATTTTTTTCTTAAATCACGTGCAATTATAATTCTACTGCTTTGGCATCATAGTACTCGTGTTGGTTCTTGCAGGATTATTGGACCTGAAATGCCATCAGCTGAGTTGCTTTCTGTAGCAGCTAAATTAACCGAAGCTGAAGCTGAACTGAGGTATTGACAGATATTTATAATTTGTTGAGCGTTTACTTGTTTCCAATCGAAAAAGGATTTTTTTCCCATTAGGTTCTTTTGCATTTCAAGAGTCTTTACATTAAGTTTACGATCTGGAAATTACGAGAGTACAAGCTGATCATTAGAAATTTTAGGCCCTCGATTGTGGTTTCTATCTTAATTTTTGTTGATAAATGTATCCAGAGAGGCAGAGTTGGATGAAGACACTGAATTATTTATTGGACCTCCACCTCCTGCTGTGGTCACTGAAGCTGAGTCTGCAAATGAGGCAGAGCGTTTTGAAGAGGTTCATCTCTCTCCCCCTTTCCTGACCATCAGGAAACCTATGTTTTCATACATAATATTTAACTGTGCTCATTTACATCCTCAACTCACAAGGCCTTGTACATTTTTCTTCATATACAGATAAAAATGATAAAGAAAATTCCTTAATCACCTTCTACATAGCATGCATTTGCGTTAATTGCTAATTACAGATCTATATTGTGTCTGCATGGAACTGAACTTATTTCTTTTGTTCAGATTACAAGAATCATGGGTGCTGAGGATAATAGTCCGTACGATATTCTGAGTGTCAACAAAAATATGTCAGCTGAAAACATAAAGAAAAGGTATACATGAAGATGGTTGTTTGTACTCTCAGTTTGCACATTGTCTTTATATATTATTCCACTTGGTACGAGTCCTTTCAAAGTGTCAAAGCAAGCATAAGTTTCCAATTGCCAATAAAAATGTACAAAATTAAAGAGGGAGTCTCTCTCTCTCTCTTCATGTTTTTTTTCTGTTTTCCATATGATCTTTATATATTGATTCCACTTGGTATGCAGTCTTTTAGTCTTTATGAGTACTGATGCCAGCGCCAATTGCCAATGAAAATGGAAAAAATTGAAGAGAGATTCTTTTTTCCCTTTTTTTTTTTGACATGTGTATTCTTTTAGAAAGGTATAAACTTGTGAACATAGAAACTTCTTGTTAGTAGCTGTTGTTTCATAAAAGATGTAGACTTCAATATCAATGATATTTATTATTGATTTTCACATTGAACTAAGTTATACACATTCACAGGGCGATGAGTTTTAATACTATTGTTGTAGTCAACATTAACTATAAAATTTAGATTTCTAGGAAAATGTAGTGGCAAGGATTGCTTCACTTCTTTTGCAAAAGCATAAGGTTTATACAATGTGCATTTCTCCATATGCTACTCTGGTGGCAGCTGAATAATAGTGTTAGCCTGTGATTTTAGATTATGGTTGGAGTTCATGATTTGTTTTTGATAGTTTTGTATGCGCCGCACACAATGTAATTAATGGATTGCCTTTCCTATGTAGTTAAATTGGTTTAGTGTAGCGTGCCCTGATACCTAATGTTGTCATATTAATTGATAGAGATTGATATATTATTTTTGTCCTTGTTTTTTATTTTTCTATATTATGATGTGCAGTTAGTTTTATTGATGATAATAGTTTCTTCTTAGGTACTGGAAGTTGTCTCTTATGGTGCACCCTGACAAATGTTCTCACCCACAAGCCCATCAAGCATTCGTTAAATTGAACAAAGCTTTTAAAGATTTGCAAGATCCAGATAAGGTGAGTGTTTAAAATTATTGAAGCCTCTAGTTAATTTAAGAAGCTTTCCATTGCCCTTTTGTTTCATTCTATAAGTTTTCACACAGTTTTTAAGAATATTAACTCAATAAAAAAATAAGTATTTATTCCATAATAAGTTAACATCAAAGAGTCTCTGTATTGTAATTAATATTAAAGCTCAGTTCATGCAGCTAAAGTCTAAAGAAATGCCTTAGATCACCAAATTTTGCTATTTGAGCCCCTGTTTGATGGCCATTATAAAGAGAAATTGGGGAAAAATGATGTTTTGAATAGTGATTTTTTGGAGTTTTGGGTTTACGTGCAAAATATTTTATTGTGCGAATGTGTGCTTGAAAATGAATATGAGAAATAAAGAATTTTAATTTAAAGAGAGTCAAACAGGGGCTTAATCTGCCATGGACTCTTGGCATTAGAGTACATGGCAAGGTATATTCAACTTGGGCTTCTTTAATGACAGGGTTAGCAGTTTGGAAGAAAAATGATAGTGAATTAATTGTGTGTAATCTTTCATAATTTGTTCAGATTAGATTTGGAAATAGTTACTCTAATTGAGTCAATAGACCTCTGCCACTTAATTTTTCTCTTTCTGTGCAATCATAATTGAATAATGTGTTTATGGTATAGATGAGGAGTGGCTACTGGTTATGTGGGTTTAGATAATTATGATCCATTATTACTCTTATGCATTGAAGACACTAGGATTGCTGCCGTAGGCTTGAGATTATATGAAATTATTTCCTTGAATCTAATATGATTATTGTCCTAAATGTAACTTTATGCATAGTTTAAATGGTTTGTATTATGTTTAATGTTAGAGAAAAGCGTTGGACGAGAAAATAACGCTCAAGGAGGAACAAGAGGAATTTAAGGTGCACTTTTGGCATAGCTATGGTCTAGTTAGAGCTTAAACGAGTTTCTTTATAATTTCCCTCACAAAAATATTTCAATCCTGTAGGCAGAATTGAAAGTCATGCGTGAGGCTGCACAATGGAGACGTTTGCAAGGTTTGCATATGCTCCCAACTTCTAATGTGATTGGTCTTGTTTGACTCCCTGGCCCCGCCCTCCTCTACCTTCTCTCTCCCCCTTTTTCTCTTTCCCCCTCTCTATCTCTCTCGAGCACAGATGCATGATAGAAAGAGCACGATCAGAATCTAATTCAGAACATTTTGCTTAAAAACAAGAATTCAAGCAATTTTTTTTTTTAATATCTAATTTGAACCAAATTCGATCCTGGCAAAATTCAGTTTTGTGGGTTGATTTGCTCTATTCAATCTTCTAAGCCTATAGGAGAACAACCAATCTCCACAGACACTAGTGAGGAATTGAAAGCTACCAAAAACCGAGGGATTATAGTGTGTTGGGTCATGTTTGCTTGATTTCTTGAGAACAGGAGGCATTTTTTGTTAAGACTCAAAATTACATTTTTGGCTAAGCCTAAAAAGTTCAACTTTTAAGTAAAAAAGCTGGTTTAATAAATAATTTATTGGGTAAAGTTGGAAATAGGTAATTTACTAACTTTGTTACTAAGGTACGTAACTTCCAAAATAAGTAACTTTTTCACTTGAAAGAGAGAATAAATACAACACATTTTAATCTTTTTAAGCTTATTAGCCAACCTTGTTCCTTTATCACATTAACCTGTGCACTCTATTTCTTAACTTTTTATTCCTTGTGGTGCATAATGGTAATGATAATTTACTTGTTATTGAGATGGGTATGCTCTTGGCATTTTTTTCATTTTCATATCTTTTTTGAAGTAGGTACTTAGATTTCAGCCTTCCAATTTTTTTCTTCATTCTATTTGTAATACAAATAAATAAAAAAGGGGATTATCCTTTGATGTCCAACTTGTGTATCCCTTTTTTACTAGTTTAACTTACCGACCAGACATAGTAGGGAGTTCTGATTCTCTACTTTGTGTGTAACAGCAACGGAAATGTTTCTTTATTGTAATGGAATTATGATCTCAATGTGAAAACCAGATTACTGTTGGTTGCAGGTATATCCATGGAGGGTGATGACATACTCTTGGCTGAGATGGATGTTAAAGTCGCGCCAAAAAGAGAAGAATGGATGACAACATTACCTCCTGAAAGAAAAGTAAGGGTCAATTCTATTTTTTTTCTCCTGCCCCTTATCTATTTATGCCTTCTGAAAAAAAAAACTATGCATTGAAAAAGTTACCTGTTCACGAGCCGTTATCATTGTCCTTTGTGGTTCCCCATCTGGGATTAAGAGCAGCATGTTTGTCTAAGCTTAAAAAGCTTACAAGTTCAATATAACTTGTTTCTATTTCTAAAAGTTGGAGAGGAATAAGTTAATTATTGTTATAATAGTGTAAGAGCTACTTTCATTGAAGCGTTTAAATAATTGAGTTTTAAAATAATTTTTTATTGGTCAAAGTTAAGGTAATGGTTACTTTTAAAATAAATAACCTTCAAGTAATGCAAAATGCCTGGATACATACCTAGCAAACTCTTCTCTAGGTCTACCAATGCTGGACATGTGCTAATTTATTAATGCAATAGAACGTGGAGAGCGTGTATTGTTAATTTTCTAGTACACCCGGGAGTAAATTGTGAAGTTTTACTCCCGGCTGAACAAAATTTCTTGTCCTTGCTGCTGTAGAATAGGCTCAGATGAAGCAGACTGCAGGATATGAATAGGCATTAGTAAGAGATGTAGTTTCATGTCTGAAATGTTATAGAACTCACTGTTTTTGTTTCTCACGTGATTCAGGGGCACTGATTGAATTTTTGAAGTTGTTTAATAAACATCAAAATGCTGCTATTATTTTTCTTTTGTTCCTTTTCAGGTTATAATATTTATGATGAGAAAATGAAATTAGAAGTGTTCATAATTTGCAAATCTAATTAAAAAAGCTGAAAAGCATTCAAAATTATTATTTTCGGTATCAAAAGTTCAGTACTTACTACTTAGTTGTTCATGACTTGTTAAGTCAATCTGATAAATTTCTCTTCCCCAGCCTGGTATGACCATGCAGTCGACAAGGTTTAGCAAGAGCTCAAAAGAAGGACGAGGTGATACCAGTGCCTGGACGGATGCTCCTTCAGAAAAGGCTCAGAGAGCAAAAATGAAGTATGTGAACTTTTATTTTGCTAATGTGCATGATGGTTTTAGACTTTGATTTCTGAAACCGAGATATTTGTGGCAGTTACTTAGAAGCCTACAACGAGGCTACTGCAATTGCTTCGAAGGAGCATGAAAAGAAAACAGTAAATATGGATGCTGAATTGGTGGACCAGTATAATAAAGCAAAACGATCAAAGTCATTGGTCGAAAAGCATAAAGAATCAGCCAAGAGTAGTTCAAAGAAAAAGTCGAAGCAGGAACCAGTGAAAGACGACTGGGAGGGAAAACATCCGTGGAAACCGTGGGATCGGGAAAATGATTTGACTGCAGGAAGGCAAAA
Organism: Osmanthus fragrans; assembly: GCA_019395295.1. Taxonomy (NCBI): domain Eukaryota; kingdom Viridiplantae; phylum Streptophyta; class Magnoliopsida; order Lamiales; family Oleaceae; genus Osmanthus; species Osmanthus fragrans. The sequence continues at coordinate 36,971,130 of CM033341.1, read as the reverse complement.
AGTTAAATTGGATGCTGAAAACATGGCTGCAGGTCTGACTTCCAGATTTGCCTCGGGATCCTTTCAAAGAAACTTCCTCTAGATTGTTGATTATATTGAATCGATGGATTCAGAAGGACGAGTTAGTTTGCTCTTCGAGCTTCGTTGTTGTCTACAGCTCTTGTGCTGAATCTGGTTTTAAGATCATCATAGTTTTTCTCTCAAACTTGCATGCTAGTAATTGTAGCTCCATATATAGTACATGTTTGGTACACATTGAACACGAATAGTGTAATGAACAAGATTTTAGCATTGTTGTTTTCATCATGATGAATCTGCAGATTGATGTATCCCCACTAAATCCGTTTCTTGGACATGTTTGGTACACGTTGAATTGGAATAGTATAACGGATAAAAATTTGGCATCGTTTTCATTGTGCTGAATCTGGTAGGTCGGTTTTTATTTAATTTTTACTCAGTACTTCGTAACTGTAGTTTCATATGTTCTATTAGCTCCATACGTCAGACCTGTTCAGTGCACACTACTAGATGATGGTATCCAATAATATTGTCCAGTACCTTAACTTCATCTTGCCGACTATGCCATAATTTTTTATACACTGGTTGGATTTAGATTAAACCATGGATGCATTCTGGTTTCAGATTCATTTTAAAAGTTTTAGAGTCTGCCAAATATTTACGAACATTTTAGTATTTTTTTTGGGTCTCTTTTTATATAAAATAGTTTTGTAAAAGTGCACTTGTATTCAAACACCATGACTTGTGATAAAAATATCTCAAGTTTTAACCTTTATTTTCCTTGAATATAATACAAATAAATATATCATGCTTTACTTCATTACATTATTAAGGTCACTTTTGGTCCTCATTTTCTAAAATTCATTTTCACTATACGAAATAATTTTACACATACATTCTTCAATTTTTTTATTTTTTTTTTCGCACATCTATTCTCAAAAATCTCTACCAATGTGGGTCTAACTTCCTCGAAAAATCAAAGCAATTGATTGGATAGCCACCAAATTTCAAGAAATAATGCAAAAACACCGGTCTTTTAAGTAAGAAATACATGTGCCAACACTTTTTTAAGTCTGATGATTGATTGCATAGTCCCACTTACAATGCAAGCAAAGACCAATAGCATAAATTCACTTTCATCTTATACAAACTAAACTAATAAATCGAATGTGAACTTTATTTCCTAGCAATAGAGATATTGTACATGCATTTCTTAATTTCCTTTTTTTTTTAGTATATGGAAGCGTACTTTGACACGAAAATTTAATGCATGTGTCAATTCACTCATCTTATAACTTAATTATAAATATTTAAACGTAAAATAAAATTATCATAGAATTTTTTAGACAGAAAATGATAATCAAATAGTGAGTTAATTATCATAGGATTTGTGGCCCCGATGTTAAACAAAGATAATCGATCAAATAATTGAACAATCGAAATTAAATATTGGAATTAAATCATCAGACCATCTCTGTCTGATATCTGATGAAAATGGAAGGGAGGCAAAATTGGATGTCTGGAGACATGTCATTATCAACCTTATTTGAAGCTTCCTTTTCCTTTCTAGAAACTTGTTAAGACATTTTTTAAAGTTTAGTTAATCCCATTTTCATACTCGTTGAACTACTTTATTAAAAATTTAAAATAAAATATTTATTCACAAATTTTGTTTCAAACTCATATTTTTAGTGTATAATCACTGTGTTCTGTGTTTTTTTTTTTTTTTTGAGAATTTGATGGATGACTTTTTTCTTGAGAAAAATTTCTTTCGATCCTAAAGACTTCACGTATCGACGAGAGAGTATATTGTTAACTGTTGTGCTCCATATATGTTAAATCCGAGGATTAGAAATCATGAGTATTTCAGATTCATATTCCATTTTTATAAATAAGCCATTACGTGAATTATTCAAGATACTTTTAAAATTTTAAATTGTTAGAAATGAGAAATTTATTTTTCAATTAGTGTATACTGTAAAGAGAGTCCCACAAACCGCCCCCAAAAAACCCTGTTGCTTGGTTCACACTGTCATTTGTTAGCTAAAGCAACCCCCACCACCCCTCTAAACTTGAAGACCATTTTTTGTTTAAAAAATGTTAAGGACTTGAACAATTGTAAGCTCGTTAGTCAAATAAACATGTCAGAAAAGAGATGGGTAGGCCAAAATTGATGTTGTAAAAATTTTAGGAAAAATTGCATTATTGGAAATTTATTGTGTCATTAACAAGTTGATTCTTAACAATTATAAAGTAATAAATCAGTCAACAACTTATCATTGTCATTGCACAATTAACTATTATTGAGAGTCGTTCAAATTCATGTTCAATCATCAAGTGACCCCAGGGACGGAGTCGGGAGAATAGAGTTGTGGGAGCAAATTTTATAAAATTTTAATTGTACGGACAAAATTGAAAATTATAAGAATTATTTTTTTTAAAATTCTTGAAAAATTTATTGCAAAATCTTAGATTCCATATTTGGTGTTGTGGGGGCAGTGTGACCACCGTAGATCCGCCCATGCGTGATCCTCGCTTATCCAACTTAATGAAACTAGATTATACTTCTCAACTTGAATTAGTATTTAGAACTTCGCATTGAGCATATTTCTATAAGGGCCACATGTCAATTTGACGAAAAAAATTAGACGGTCTTGTCACGAGGGATTAATTATGTGACTATAATGATATGTTAGGAAATCAGAGGAATGCCATCAAGTAACCAATGAAGTCTTTCCATCAGCCATCAAGGAATCAAGCATAAAGTTCAGTCTTTTCAGGTGAATAGGCGAGTTCGAAACCACATGCCAATTGGATAAAAAAAAATTGGAAAATTTCCATCACGGGATTTAATTATGCAACTATTATTAAAAATTAATATTTATATGCTTATTTTTAAATTTCAAGCGAGACATGTATTCATGAGCACCATGTTGACTATTTTGATGAAATTTTGACGATTTTCATCGTGAGAGACTGATTATGCAAATATAAAGAAAAATTGAAAATATAAAATAAATTGAGGACTAATGGTACAAGTCCTCCTTCAAAATTTTATCTTCAAAATTTGAAGTAGCCACTAATAGAACGAAATGACAAAAAAATAATTCATATGGCCAATCTAAAAGGCTCAGTTCATTATTGCAGTAGTTCTCCCAAATCTTTTTCGTACTTCTAGATATATCATTCTCGAATTGCTGTGGATCATTCATTGTCACTTAGAACAATTTCTACGTTGTAATTGCGGATATTTTAATTAAGTTATATTATTTTTCAATACACGTAGGGATGTATGAAATGAACCGATAAAATTTTAATTTTAAATATTATTTTTCAATAAATGTAGGGATGTACGAAAACGAAATGATAAATTTTTTATTTTAAATATAAAGTTTAATTTATTGTTTCTTATAATCTCGTTTTCGTTTTGTTGCTTTTAAGCATACCATCTTTGAATTCCTATATATGGAGCATGGTCCTACTAGCTAGGTTATTAATGATTTGCAATGCTTTTCATTTTCGGCACTTCACACACACACATTCAACAACACAATGACTATACTATATCTTTGTTGTGATTCAATTTTATCATTTCAGTTTTTATATAATAAATAAATATTCTTTCTTATTTTGACCAAAATAATTATCCATTTCGATCATCAAACGGGACAAGAGATTTATTCTTTTGCCTTTTGATAATCCTTATGAAGAAAAGGGACGTTGACGAGTGTGTTTACGCACGAGTTTTCATCCTATTTTTGACTTAATCACAAGTTAGATTTTATAAAAAGTGAACGTTTTTGATGTGTTTATTCATGTTGTGTTGTAGAGCTTTGGAAATAGCTTTGAGGCAACAAATTGACATTTAATTAAACGAAACATTGGTTCTAGGAATTCAATTATGACCGCAGCAATTAATATAGGTATCTCTACACATTATGCCAATTTACCGGAATTTACTACTTGGTCTAAATAACAATCCGCATCTCTACGCAATTATTATCCACGAAATCATTGAATAATTGGCCAAAAGATTCAAAGCATTGATAACATGAATAAATTCAACACATAACCATTTAAAAAAACTAGAATCTTGAATTAAAAACATAAAGGTTCCCAAAATAGATTACATGTTCGCCCTAACAATGAATTTAGCTATTCATAATACACAAGGAAATAACTATAATAATTATAGAATACATCACCGGATTTGAAGTAAAGATAGAGAAGAAAAAGTAGATCTTGCACCAAAATCCCTTCTTGTTCTTGTCAATCCTTCAAAGATGAGTCCTTTTTGTTTTCCTCCTTGAGTTTCTTGGTTGAATCTTCTAAAAAAAAATCTCCTCTTTGATTGTTGCTTCTTCTTTGTAGATCTTGTTTGGTGTTCTTGTGCCTCTCCAATATTGTCCAACCCTAGCAATGGTCTCCAAGAAGTCTATTTATACTCCTCCTCCCGTTTTTGCCCCTAGGGTTACTCTTTTTTATTTTTTAAATCGCAAAATTCCGAAAACCGTAACGCGGCGCCGCGGCGCCAGCATCACGGCGCCGCAACGCCGCTTCCTCTGTCAGTGGCGCCGCAGCGCCATGTTTGTGGCGCCGCAGCGCCGTGGGAGTGGCGCCGCGGCGCCACACCTATGGCATTTTTACCATTTTGCCCTTTTTCCCGTTTTTTTCTCCTTGTTTGATTTCTAACTCCATTTCGTTGTCTCTTTGTTGCCTCAAAGCTATTTCCAAAGCTCTACAACACAACATGAATAAACACATCAAAAACGTTCACTTTTTATAAAATCTAACTTGTGATTAAGTCAAAAATAGGATGAAAACTCGTGCGTAAACACACTCGTCAAATACCCCCAAACTTATCAGTTTGCTAGTCCTCGAGCGAACAAAAAAAAAAAAAAAAAAATACTTAACCACACAAACAAATACTTAGTTAGATGGTTTGCCGTTAGGCTCAGCGTTGAGAACATTGCATCATATTCATTAGTGACTTCAAAATTGTTATGCAAGAGCAACATTCCACCTAATCAATGCAAAACGGGTGTGTGTGTGAGTAATTAGATGTAACGTGGTACAATCACAAGTTGATTCAATTCCCGACCTTGAAAGTCAATTATATCCTTACTTCGCTCGTGAGATTCACACACCCCCAAACTTGTTTTCTTTTCACTTTCCAAGGTGCATTCTAGAGTTGATTTTCAATAATAAATCCTTACACCGCTCAAGTTTGGTTCAATTTCACTGATTGTCATTCAACATATCAACAAACGAGGATTCTTCTTATTTTTGACCGCTTCAACCCATAAGAGTCAATCAGATTACTAACCCTTTATCAAAGGTTCAATTTCCTAAAACAAGTGTTCGGGACTAAATCAAGACATTTGGTGCGTCTTCTGTTTCATGCACCTGCTTTTTCTTATCAATATATTTTCTTTTCATTTCTTGCAGGCGTTTCTCCCTTAAGCTTTCTAGATGACCCCTTTAGCGAGTTTTAGGCCGATGACTCCCAAATCAGACGACTTTAGGGCATCAGGTTTTTAAACCCTTTCAGGCTTATTCACTCGAGTCATAAAGGCTACGAAGAAACGTTGTCCTCATTGGGATCTTTTTAGGGTAGCTTCACAACGAGGCAGCTTTTTCCCTTGACTTTGATTTAGTGCAATGTCCCTCATTAAACACTCATTCTCGAAAACATTACCCCTAACTTAAGGTTCTCACCTGAATTCATCTTAAAGGTCTCAGACAATCTACACAAAATTTTGTCATGCATAGAATCCACATTTATTTCCATGTTTCCCTACAACAGTTCAATCCTCCAAACATATTAATTATGGTTTAAGGGCATGATGTTTAACGGTTGTTGGAGTTTAGCATTTAGGGTCAATATTTCAATCATGAATCAACTCACTCAAGTACGTTATCACAATCTAATCACGTGCATGATGTTTTTTCGTTTCACATGAATAGGCATGAATCTCACTCAAGCACACAATTAATCCACACTTCACCACAATACGTCCTCAATCATATTCATCATTGCCGGCAAGGCCATCTAACTCACACAAACATGCAAAATCTTTTTTTTTTTTTTTTTTTTTTTTTTTTTAACACAACACAAGCACACAAGCAAACACACATAACCTAGCAACACAAGTCATAACAATAAAGTAATAAACATCCATGATGTGTATCCCCCCAAACTTATAGTTAACATTGTCCCCAATGTTCAAATAAAAACAAAGATGAGGAAGGACTTCCCTGAGTACATCATTGTTCGTCGTCATCATCTCCTTGATGAGATGGATCCTGGGCGGGCGGTTGATATGGAAATGATGGAGGTGGAGGAAAGACCATGTTGGGATATGCAGATGCCAATACCGAGAAGAACTCATTCTGATATTGAAATTGGGTTTGCATGGAGTTCTGTAGCTGATGGTACTGGTCAGTCATTGAAGCTTGCATGTGGTCGATTTGATGTTGAAAGCCTTGGTACCTCTCTTGGTTTCGCGCTTCCAATTGGTCATACCTCTCAGTCAGCTGTAACTGTAAAGCCTCAATCCTCCTTGTTATGTCATCAGTTGGGGAGGTGGTATGGTGAGGCTCACTTGGCTGTGAAGATCCCCCCTCTGTAACCCGTGGTTGTGAAGATTGCCCCTCTGTTGCCCGTGGGGGAACTTTGCTTGTGAATTGCCAAATGACCTTTTTTTGTAATTGGGGGTTTAGGATGCACTATTTCCTCATTTGGAGATGAGTCAATTCCCCCCAGTCGACATAATTCATAAATCAAAGAAGGGTACCCAAGACCTGCTGTAGTAGAGCCCTTAAGTGCCCTCAAGAAATTGGTCTGAATGACCATCCCCACATCAATGCTCAATCCCCTATGAATAATAAAATTTAGCAATGCTCTCTCCTTTGTGACTTCACTAATATTACTGCTGGGTAGAATTTTTCCACAAATGAAATAATGCCACGCTTTGCAATTTGGGTACATGCCTGCAGCAGGAAAGTTGGTGAGCTCAGCCCCTGCTCGTTTCCACGTGACATCTGGTATAGCTAACTCTCTGATTATATCATCTGGGTCGACTGACCCGCTATCGCGCAGGCTTGAGTAATCATCATCGTCGATGTCAGGAAGTCCGTAGTACCGATTTATTGAGCTTCTGTCAAATCTGATCCACTTCCCACGGACAAAAATTCTCAAATTCCGGTGCTCCTTCGCATTTGCATAGAATTCACGTACCACCGGTATAAGTGCAGGCGGTGGTTGGCGTGTCAAGGCTTCCCAATTTCGTCTTTCTATCAATCGCTGCATTGGGCCTTCAAGATCATTGAATCCCCTTTCGGGGATACAATTTTTATGCACCACTAGGTTATGATAGCGTTCCTCGGCCTCTACACTCACAAATTTCGCTTCATCGTAAGAGCTTGATGAAGAGGCGGAGGCTTTTGACTTCTTCTTTGGAGGCATTATGAACTGCACAAGATGAAAGAATTTCAATTAGTACAAGTTTAGCCAAAACCAAAGTATTACATGGAAGCAATTCGAACTCCTAGTTGTAGCAAGCAATTCAAGTAAAGGAGGTATTGTAAACAATGCAAAATACCTTGCAAAATTCATGTAGACATTTTATCCAACACCTTTTGAGCATAATAGAGAAATCTCTACAACCTTTATTTTTTTCATATGGGAGGCATGAATTCATATATTTTTTTAATCACCAATTCCACTAAATGCAAGAAAATCTCATGAACCTAAATGTGATCATAGCTTGGATTAGACAAATCTAGCTAACAATTAAGGCACAATGTGATGAGATTTAGACCTACAACATACTACATTCACTCTACTACAATGTGGAAAAAACAAGTAAATCACAAAATGAAGTAGTTTTCATGTAGGCATTCTAACAAACACTTGGTGAGCAATTGGAATTAAACCTCCAAAATCTAATCCTTTTATCCCAAACAAGATCCCATGCTATTAAACCACCAAAAATCTCCATATTCATGATATTGTCATCCAACAAGATAGTATTACGTGAAACTATCATGAAAATTACCATAAATCTCAAGAAAATGAGTGGAAAGAATTTACCTCGTTCTTGATATTGATTCACAAATGGAAGAGAGATGGAGTGTAATACACTATGCCAATATGTAGAAACTTGCACCTACTTGTGTTTTTGAGTTTTTGTGTAGGAGATTATAGAGAGATTTGAAGGAGAAGAGAGGGATTGGGAAGAGGAAGAGAGGAATGTTGAAGAGAAAGAAGTGGGTTAGGTTTAGAATTGGGGAAAATTATGAAAATAAAATAGGAAGAGGGAGAGAAAGGATATATAAATAACTAAAAGAAGGAAAAAATAAAAAATAAAAAAATAAAAAAAAAAAAGGAAAAAATTTTCGGGGGGGGAGGGGGGGTTTCTACATGTGGCGCCGCGGCGCCCCTTGTGTGGCGCCGCAGCGCCGTGGGTTCTGTCCACGGCGCCGCAGCGCCACTGTTACGGTAAATTTTTTTTTTTTTTTAATAATACCTCCTCCTTTGTGTAGATGTTTGTTCCCGCAATTCACATTGATTGGCACGTCCTCCTTCCGACTTAATATTGATCTGATTTGGGATTGTCCTACAAAAACAAAATAAATAAGAAAATGTGAATAATCTAACTAACTAAACTAAAAAGAAAAATAATAGAAATAAGCAACGAAGTAAGCAAAAAGATTGGGTTGCCTCCCAATAAGCGCTTCTTTTATGTCATTAGCTTGACATGATGCCGTGATCATTCAGCAACTACTAGATCGAGACTCTCTTTAGCAGTTGGAAATTCTTCTACGTAATGTTTGATACGGTGCCCATTGACTTTAAAGTTTCCCTTTTCTGCATGATGCAATTCAACTGCGCCGCATGGAAAGACTTGGGATACCGTGAAAGGTCCGGACCATCTTGATTTCAATTTTCCTGGGAACAGTTTAAGTCTGGAATTGTACAAGAGCACCTGATCTCCTACTCTGAAAATGCGTTGTCTAATGTTCTTGTCATGCCACTGCTTCGTCCGTTCTTTGTAGATGGATGCATTCTCATATGCTTCTTGTCTGAATTCTTCCAATTCATGAAGTTGTAAGAGTCTTGTTTCTCCAGCCTTCTCGAGGTCCATGTTTAATTGCTTCAGTGCCCAATATGCTCTGTGCTCGAACTCTACTGGTAGATGACATGCCTTCCCAAAGACAATTCTATAAGGTGACATCCCAATTGGCGTTTTGTAAGCTGTACGGTATGCCCATAAAGCATCGTCCAATTTCTTGGACCAATCTTTTCGAGTAGAGTTCACTGTCAGTTCCAGTATCCTCTTTAGCTGTCTGTTAGAAGTCTCAACCTGCCCACTTGTCTGAGGATGATATGGTGTAGCTATTCGATGTTGTACCCCGTATTTATGCAGAACTGCCTGAAATGATCGATTTCGAAAGTGGGTTCCACCATCACTGATAATGGCTCTGGGGGGATCCATATCGATTGAATATGTGTTTCTTTATGAAGTCAATCACTACTCTTGCATCATTTGTAGGCAAAGCTTTTGCCTCCACCCATTTAGATACATAGTCCACTGCAACTAAGATGTATCGATTGTTGTAAGATGAAGGGAAAGGCCCCATGAAATCGATTCCCCACACATCAAATAGTTCCACCTCCAAGATATTATTAAGTGGCATCTCATGACGGGCTGATATATTACCTGTTCTCTGACATCTGTCACACGATCTGCAGAAGCTATGACAATCTTTGAACAGTGTAGGCCAGTAGAAACCACATTGAAGTACTTTTGCTGCAGTTTTTGTTGGACCAAAGTGTCCTCCATAAGCTGAAGCATGAACCCGAGAAAGGATAGGTTTCATTTCATCCTCTGGCACACATCTCCTGATTATCTGATCTGGCCCTCTTTTGTATAGATATGGATCTTCCCAATAATAGAACTTCGTGTCATGGAGAAGCTTCTTCTTCTGTTGATAGGTAAAATCCGGATTGATATGCCCACTTGCCAAGTAGTTAACAATGTCTGCAAACCACGGAGCCTTTTCTATCTGAAATAATTGCTCATCTGGGAAAATTTCATTGATCTCCAGGTCATCTGACTCCTGCAACTGTTCTATCCTTGACAAATGATCAGCTACTTGATTTTCTGTACCCTTTTTATCCCGAATTTCAATGTCAAACTCTTGTAGTAGCAGAACCCATCGAATCAGCCTAGGTTTAGCATCCTTCTTTTCGAACAAATACTTCAAAGCTGCATGGTCAGTATAAACTATCACCTTTGAACCGATCAGATACGATCGAAATTTATCAAAGGCAAAAACAACAGCTAGCATCTCCTTTTCAGTTGTTGCATAATTGATCTGTGCATCTATCAAAGTTTTGCTGGCATAATAAATGACATGCAATACTCTTCCTTTGCGTTGTCCCAGCACTGCTCCCACTGCGAAATCACTGGCATCACACATGAGTTCGAAAGGCAAGTCCCAATCCGGTGCCACAATCACAGGTGCAGAAGTTAACTTTTCTTTCAGAGTGTTAAAGGCATTTAAACACTCATCAGAAAAATTAAAGGGCACATCCTTCTCTAGTAACTTGCATAAGGGTTTTGTAATTTTTGAGAAGTCATGAATAAACCTTCTGTAGAACCCTGCATGTCCCAAAAAACTCCTGATTCCCTTAACTGAATTGGGTGGCTGTAGTTTTTCAATAATTTGTATTTTGGCTCTGTCAACCTCAATCCCTTGTCCAGAAATCCTGTGACCCAGAACTATACCTTCTTTCACCATAAAATGACATTTCTCCCAGTTCAGCACAAGATTCTTCTCTTCACATCTTTGTAATACAAGTGATAAATGTTCCAAACAATTATCAAACGAATCTCCGAATACAGAAAAGTCGTCCATAAATACCTCAATGTATCTCTCCACCGTATCAGAGAATATGGACATCATGCATCGTTGAAATGTCGCAGGTGCGTTGCATAGACCAAAAGGCATCCTCCTGAAGGCAAAAGTTCCATAAGGGCATGTAAAAGTCGTCTTTTCTTGGTCTTCTGGAGCAATGACTATCTGATTATATCCTGAATACCCGTCTAGGAAACAATAGTGGGAATGTCCCGCTAACCTTTCCAACATCTGATCAATGAAGGGTAATGGGAAGTGGTCTTTTCTGGTAGCATTGTTCAACTTCCTGTAGTCAATACAGACTCTCCATCCCGTCACCAAACGTGTTGGTATCAGCTCGTTGTTTTCATTTTTTCTCCACTGTGATTCCTCCTTTTTTAGGCACAACATGAACTGGACTCACCCAAGAACTATCTGAAATGGGATAGATAATTCCTGCATCCAGTAATTTCAGTACTTCTTTTCGCACCACTTCTTTCAAGGTTGGATTCAATCTGCGTTGTCCTTCCACCGATGGTTTCGATTCACTCTCCATCAAAATTTTGTGCATACATAGAGTGGGACTGATTCCCCTGATGTCAGCTATTGTCCATCCTATTGCAGTTTTATGTTTTCGAAGAACCTCCAGTAATTTGTGTTCTTCTTCTTCTGCCAAATCATTTGCAATGATAACGGGAAGTGTAGTGGAGTCTCCCAAATAAGCATAACGGAGATGTGATGGCAAAGGCTTCAATTCCAGTGTTGGTGCTTTCTCAACTGAAGGTATAGGTGGTGAAGGATTGGCACCAAGTGATTCAAAGTGCCAATGCCTTCGCCAAACTGGTTGATCATTCAATTGCATAGCCACTTCTGTTCTTCTTGCGCTATCTGCTTCTGTTAGTGCCATGTTTGTTTCACTGAGACTTATGGGATTCTCTGTGTTGAATGTGTCGGTCACAAGTTCTTCCAGAATATCTATGCTGCAACATGTGTCTGATTTCAGTGGGTGTTTCATTGCTTTTAGTACATTGAAGATGACTTGCTCATTATCCACCCTAAGAATCATTTTGCCCATCTTGGACATCAATAAGAGCCCTTCCAGTAGCCAAGAATGGTCTTCCCAAGATCAGAGGTATATTTGAATCCTCTTCCATGTCCAATATGATAAAATCCGCCGGGAAGATGAACTTATCAACCTTGACTAAGACATCCTCTACGATCCCTTTGGGTCTCTTGATAGATCGGTCAGCCAGTTGCAATGATATGGTAGTAGGTTTCGCTTCTCCTAATCCCAAAGACCTGTACACAGATAAAGGCATTAAGTTAACACTAGCACCTAAATCACATAAAGATTGTTCAAAATAAATAGACCCAATTGTGCAAGGTATAGTGAAACTCCCTGGATCCTGTAATTTAGGAGGTAGCTTTTTCAGGAGAATTGCACTGCACTCCTCGTTTAGACATACTGTCTCATGTTCTTCCAGCTTTCTTTTGTTAGACAGAATTTCTTTCAAGAATTTTGCGTAGCTGGGCATTTGTGCTATGGCATCTGCAAAAGGGATATTTATGTGCAGCTTCTTGAAGACTTCAACAAATTTGGCAAATTGTTTGTCTAGCTTCCTTTTTTGCAGTCTTTGAGGGAAAGGAATTGGTGGCACATAAGCTCGAACTGGACTTGGTGCTCTAACTGGCGGTGTTTCTTCTTCCCCGTTTGAAATTGGTGCAAAATCTTCTTCAACCAGTACTTCTTTGCCATTTTTGTCTGGTCTCTTCACCTGTATTTCTGGAAGTTGTATTCCACTTCTAGTTGTTATAGCTTGCACTTGTTCTTTTGGATTTGTCAGAGTATTTCCTGGCAGAGTTCCTTGTGGTCGTTCTGTGATTTGCTGAGCAATTTGACCAATCTGTGTTTCCAATTTCTTGATAGATGCTTGTTGGTTCTGAAAGTTTGTATCAATTTGTTGGAAAACTTTATCTGTCTTCTGCATGTATTGGTTGAACATCTCCCCCAAACTTGGCTTTTTCTCTTGCTGGATATTATTCTGACCATTACCCTGTTGATTGTCTGACCATCTGAAATTCGGATTATGTCTCCATCCTGGGTTATATGTCTGTGAATAAGGATCAAACTTGCGAGGGCCATTCTGGATATAGTTAACTTGTTCCTCTGGAAAGCCTACTGACATGCAATTTTCAGTCATATGATTTGCTCCACAATTCTCGCATGATGTGTTGGTTTTCATTCCCTGTGCCCCTTGAGTTTGCAACTTCACAAGCAACTCCACTTGTTTTGTTAATGCTGTTATTTGTGCATTGGTGGATGTTGTGCTGTCTACTTCGTACACCCCTGCTGCTTTCTGTGGTACCACTCTTTAAGATGAGAACATTGAGTGTGTATTGGCTATTAGCTCAAACAGGTCCATTGCATTTTGTACTGACTTTCCTGTTATTGAACCACCTGTAGATGCATCCACTTGAGCTTTTGACATTGGGTTGAGCCCTGTGTAGAAGTATTGTACTTGATTTCCTGCAGGAATTCCATGATTTGGACATTTTCTCATGAGTTCCTTGAATCTGTTTCATGCCTCGTGATAATATTCCCCTTCTCTCTGTTGAAAGGTTTGGATCTCCAATCTGATCTTTGCTACCCTGGCTGGTGGAAAGAATTTAGTGCAAAATTTTCTAGTCAGCTCCTCCCATGTTGTAATGCTTCCATGGGGTTCTGCATCCAACCATTCTAGTGCAGCATCTCTCAAAGTGTAGTGAAAGAGACGCAATTTAATAGCATCTTGATTAACCCCTGGTGCATGAAAGTTCTGGCAAGTTCTAAGAAATCTGGATACATGTGTATTCGGATTTTCATGAGGTAGCCCGTAAAATTGCAGAGTGTTGCTCATCAAATTGATCCATTCTGCCCTCATTTGAAAATTATTTGCCCCAAAGTCTGAGTAAACTATGCTGGATCGTATAGGAGCTGCCATCGGTGTCAGAAACATGGAAACTGGTAAGTCTCCTTCATTTATTTCTTCCTGTTGCTGATTTGCCTGTGGCACTGCTCTTGCTCCTATGTTGCCCACTGGCCGAATTGGATTTGCAATCTGTTGTTCTTCAGCCATTTGATGGTGCTGTTTTTGTTTGTGTCCTTTGCGTCTCTGCCTGAAAGTACGTTCAATCTCCGAGTCAAACGGTTCAAGATCGTCGCTTTGAGTGCGGAGCATGCAACGAACACTTTTTTCTGTTGATAAAATTAAATAAACAAATCAAATAAATGTTGAAACTAAAACAAATTAAGAATCAAAGTAAATAGTCCCCGGCAACGGCGCCAAAAACTTGTTGTGAAATTTTCTATTGCAAGTGTACAATGTCAAACAAGTAATATAGTGGACCAAAGAGTCCGGATAATCGTTCCCACGAGGACTATACTTAAATGCCTAACCTAATTAATTTCAAATTTTATTTGATGAAGGTAAACCCAAAATTTGTGTGGTGATTGTTTTTAATCTAAAGAAAAATTCAAACTAAAATGTGATGTGCACAAAAACGATATAGAAGTTATATAATGGGGAGAATGTTAGGGCAGAACATTTCACCTATTTGATCACCTTTATATTTTACATCAAGATTCATAACTAACGTAGTGTTCGATCGAATTCTCCTATTGTATTCAATTTACCCCTCTCGAGTTCTCATTGAGCCTATTTAATTAATTCAATCCCATATCTCTATGCAATTATTATCCACGAAATCATTGAATAATTGGCCAAAAGATTCAAAGCATTGATAACATGAATAAATTCAACACATAACCATTTAAAAAAACTAGAATCTTGAATTAAAAACATAAAGGTTCCCAAAATAGATTACATGTTCGCCCTAACAATGAATTTAGCTATTCATAATACACAAGGAAATAACTATAATAATTATAGAATACATCACCGGATTTGAAGTAAAGATAGAGAAGAAAAAGTAGATCTTGCACCAAAATCCCTTCTTGTTCTTGTCAATCCTTCAAAGATGAGTCCTTTTTGTTTTCCTCCTTGAGTTTCTTGGTTGAATCTTCTAAAAAAAAATCTCCTCTTTGATTGTTGCTTCTTCTTTGTAGATCTTGTTTGGTGTTCTTGTGCCTCTCCAAATATTGTCCAACCCTAGCAATGGTCTCCAAGAAGTCTATTTATACTCCTCCTCCCGTTTTTGCCCCTAGGGTTACTCTTTTTTATTTTTTAAATCGCAAAATTCCGAAAACCGTAACGCGGCGCCGCGGCGCCAGCATCACGGCGCCGCGGCGCCACTCCCACGGCGCTGCGGCGCCGTATGTTCTGCTGGTGGCGCTGCGGCGCCACTGACAGAGGAAGCGGCGTTGCGGCGCCGCGTTACGGTTTTCGGAATTTTGCGATTTAAAAAATAAAAAAGAGTAACCCTAGGGGCAAAAACGGGAGGAGGAGTATAAATAGACTTCTTGGAGACCATTGCTAGGGTTGGACAATATTGGAGAGGCACAAGAACACCAAACAAGATCTACAAAGAAGAAACAACAATCAAAGCGGAGATTTTTTTTTAGAAGATTCAACCAAGAAACTCAAGGAGGAAAACAAAAAGGACTCATCTTTGAAGGATTGACAAGAACAAGAAGGGATTTTGGTGCAAGATCTACTTTTTCTTCTCTATCTTTACTTCAAATCCGGTGATGTATTCTATAATTATTATAGTTATTTTCTTGTGTATTATGAATAGCTAAATTCATTGTTAGGGCGAACATGTAATCTATTTTGGGAACCTTTATGTTTTTAATTCAAGATTCTAGTTTTTTTAAATGGTTATGTGTTGAATTTATTCATGTTATCAATGCTTTGAATCTTTTGGCCAATTATTCAATGATTTCGTGGATAATAATTGCATAGAGATATGGGATTGAATTAATTAAATAGGCTCAATGAGAACTCGAGAGGGGTAAATTGAATACAATAGGAGAATTCGATCGAACACTACGTTAGTTATGAATCTTGATGTAAAATATAAAGGTGATCAAATAGGTGAAATGTTCTGCCCTAACATTCTCCCCATTATATAACTTCTATATCGTTTTTGTGCACATCACATTTTAGTTTGAATTTTTCTTTAGATTAAAAACAATCACCACACAAATTTCGGGTTTACCTTCATCAAATAAAATTTGAAATTAATTAGGTTAGGCATTTAAGTATAGTCCTCGTGGGAACGATTATCCGGACTCTTTGGTCCACTATATTACTTGTTTGACATTGTACACTTGCAATAGAAAATTTCACAACAGACGTCCGGTCTTAAAAATTTGTCTAGTTCTTATTGATGTTACGCCGAGTTTTGTTTACATTGGATTTCTAGTTATTATTTAAATTTTGGCAGGGGTTCAACTATTGATGTTACGCCAAGTTTTGTTAACATTTTTAACTTGATAAAAATTTTAAATGAATCATGAAGATTTTATTTGATATTTTAAATTTAAGGTTTATTCAAATATAAAACCAAAACGACTTGTGAAATTTTGAAATTGATAAATAAAAGAGGAAAGCTCATGTAAAAAAATTACAACGATACTTCCACACATTATAATCATATGAGAGATATTTCTATTTTCTCATGGATAATCTTTTGAACTATCGATCACTGCTTATCTTTCAATTCTTATGTAATCATTGAAGTACCTATATCTATATTTGTGTATATACTAGTAAGACGCACGTGCAATGTACATGACATGGTTTCCTTGACTATGTAATAGCGTAGATATAAAGAAAATACTATTTGTATTAGTATTAAAAACATTTAATATGCTACGACAAAGTTTAAAATAATACCGCAATGTAAACATAGGGTGATATGCCCTGCTAAAGAGAGAATGGAGTTCAATCACCATTTTCTACTTGTTGAGGTATCATTGTAATTCATTAGTTATTAACCTAGGTGTAGGAATAACGTCAAATCGCCCATTTATGTTTGAATAGGCATATAAATCACAACTAAGATTTCAAAAATCACAAGCAAGTTGTTGAAAACAAACAAATAAAGATGTCATAAATTATAGAAATAGATATTGAGGTTGTTCAAGAATTTATCAAATTTAGGCAAATTGTGAAATTAATTTAAGATTTTGCAAGTATCATTTGACAAAAAAAAATGCAAAAATAGAACTTAAAATTCTTAAATGCAAATAAGAGAATGGATAACTTAGTGAGAGAAAGGCAATAGAATCAGAGAATTAAACCAATATCAATCTACAGATGAGTAAAATGAAGCAACCATCAATATACAATGCACTTGAAACTTCCCTATATAGTTTTCATAAACAGCAACGTATATATTACAAGAGAAATTGAAAAATTCAGCTTTGTATTAAAACAAACACATGCAAAATATATTATGTTGAGAAACAAAATATTTCGCATTGGCATTTATACAAACACCTTAAATTCGTCGAGAGACGTAACATAAAGGAAGTGAAGAAAATTAAGGTGTTGGCTACAAATTACAACTGAGAACACTTGAGACATGGAGAAAAGTATACGGGGCTCTCAAAGACCACAATAAAGTTGGTCTTGCCAATGTCAATTCTAATTTCAAGGTACCACTTATAGTCTTTTGTTTAGGTTGTTAAAAAAGTTATTTCTCATTAATCACATCGGAAAACATTCACGAAAATAAAGAAAAATATATATTCAAGGTTTGGTAATAAATCATTCTATAGTTAGATCTTTAATCTAAACAAAAGCATATTCACTATCAATAATGAAAAAGATAACAATTTTAAATAAGTGGTGAATCCTGTAATCTATGAAACAATTCTCTGACAATTAGAATATGGCATTATTGCTCCTATATCATGTGAACCCTTTTGTTGGTTTCCCTAAAACATGAACCACTTCAAAGAATAAAAAAGAACCATGGATATGCCAAAATTGGGATAACATTTTAATCCAATTTAATAATACATTTTTGCACTGTATCCATACAGCACATAAAACGATGGGCCAAAGAAATAACTCAAGTCTAATTCCTTTTGCAAAATAAAATAGCAAGTTAGCATCTACACCATGATATTATGCTGTAATCATAAAGTATAGAGCACCAGTTTTAAAATTTTCAAATACACCCTGCAGAGAATTGGGTAGTGAGCTCTCCTCTTCCCAGCCCGCTCAGTCCCAATGCTAACATGTAGAGGCTAAATTAAATGGTACACAGTAAAAAAACTTTAGTCGAGTGACTGTTCACAAATGAAATATACTTACCAATCCAATTACAACAGAAATCACAATGACAGTCAGAGCACACTGCGAAAATGATACATAGTGGAGGCAGAAAAATTCATTACCACGAAATGAGGATCAGAAAATATCTTATCACAATAAACAATAAAAATCAATTAACATCAATGAAAGAAAGAAACAGAGCTTTAGCTACAACTACAAGCTGTCATCACAAATTAGCAAGCTATAAGTTCTGTCAATGTTGCCAGCATCATTGAAATGAAAATGGAGGAACGGAAATCATTACAGAATATTATGTGCTAGGAATGAGTTTGGAAAAATAGTGCTCATGGAATCCAGGAAAAAAAAATCAGGAGACACCAAAACACTGTCTAATTTGCTAAAGGTTTAGGGTTATGACACCAGTTCAGCAATTGTAGCCTCCACAAAAGATAACATTAGCACTATGAAGAGCATGCGTGCATATTAACCTGGGGGCAGTGACGGATCCAGCACCCGGCGAGATCGCGCGGCCGCGCGTGCTGGATCCGCCGAGAAATTTTTTTTGGTTGGGAATAGATAAAATTTTTATATTATATAACTGATAATTCATTTTATGTACAAGCAATCTTGGTTGCTCAGTTGGTTGCGCCTCAGTTTTGCAAACCGGATGTTCCTGGTTCGAAACCCAGCAATGGCATTTTTTGGGTTTCAACATTATTTACCCAAATAGACAATATGTTATGAATTTTTAGAATATTTACCCAAAACACTGCAAGGTGGTTTCGAACCCAAGACCTTCCTTAAATAATGTTGATAGCCATACCATGATGACAAGCATTAATTTCTGAAATACAATGAAAAAAATTAATATATGTTCATGTTTCGGTTTTAATGCAAATAGAGAAATTTTGACTAGTGATTTGTCCCTCTTTTTGATTATTATTTTTCTCCTCTAATGAATTGATTTGAAAGTTTGGCTAATTAATGAGGAATGAATTTATAAAAAAAAAATTGGCTTTAGTGTCATAAGTCTTTCAACAAAACTTATTTAATTAAAAGAATATTTCACTTTTCGTTCACAAAAAAATCAATTGCAAAAAAGTGAGATCACACAAGCATATAAATAATTTCAACTTTGTTAATATGATAATGCTTTTTTAATTGACTTTAATTGTAAACTGAAAATTGACATTTTGTTAATATATATTACATGTTTGATTGAAAAATAAATTAGAACATTTTTCAAATTATAGAATAATTTTTTCATCCGAAATGAAAGTTGGTACCTAGTTCTAGTGGTGTATCTAGTTCTTCTATTTCTAGTTCGTACGATTTTTGAATATTATTTAATTAAATATTAATAAACAATATCGCTATCACGAGCTTTGATCGTCGACAGTAAACGTTTAATGTTCGCAGTCCGCCCTAGCTGAACTCGAATCCTGGATTCGCCACTCCTTGGGGGAATGTATTCAAATAATGGAGTCAGGAACTATAGTGCACGACCCATTATAAATCCGATTATAATCCCAGATAAACCAGTTTTAGCTCCACTTGCATGATTCACGGCAGACCTAGAGAATGATCCTGCATGAGTCATAATTGAAAAAGAAGACATGTTAGAAGTCGGCGCTGGAAGTAACAGTGTCATGTGCTAACGTCATTACCAATGAGGGTTGCGTGCGAAAATGGGGTAAAAAGGCAATGGAAGAGAGAGAAAAAGTTTGTGAGAGAGAAGACAATGAAAGAAGTGATGGTGGCGTGAATATGAACTGTACTTTCGTCACAAGAAATGATTAAACAAGCATTGCAAATGGCTCGCTAACACGGCTCACTCAACTCGGCTCGGCTCGACTTATATGGTCAATCGGCTTATGAATAGTATTGAAAAAGTGAGTCTTTTATTTATGTAGGATATCGAAAGCACCTTTACTATTTTTAAATTGCTACACTTTGGTTTAATTTGGACCTTTGTTTTCGACATAATTGTGGTCCATAAGGTACATTAATGTATTATAATTTGGTTTTCATCTGACAAATTAACACCTTTTTTTTTGTTGTATTCTCCTGTATCATACTCAAGGCTGGTGAGGTACTCTCCTAAAATATAATATAGTTTAAAATGTGGAAGTATGTAGAAGCCAAAAAGTGCATCTTTTCTATTCTGTACAAACTATGTAGTGTAAATTTTTTATTTTTTATTTTCTTTTTGTTGCTAGATGATGTAGTCTTTTTGGATGTAGGACACAATGTCCTGTCCCCATTAGTATTTTAAGTATATATACAGCTCTTGTAGGGTTAAATACATCTTAAGTACTTTTTTCCATATGAAAATGAGTTACTGCACTTTTATTTTATATTTCAGATAAGGTAGTCCGAATATCGATCTAATTAATAAAAATGCTAACTTGGTGTGAAAAATCTATTAATTCATTATTTCTATCAGTAACTTATGTTATACTGTTTACATATCCATAAATTGCGACAAGAAGAGCTAATCATATACATAGGGCTATTAAAAGGACCAAAAACTAAGATTGTTGACAAGTACTAGTTCAAGACCTAGTTTGAGTGATAAGAACACTGTTTTACCAGGTCCGTGACATGAATTCGAATCTCATTGAGTAGTTCGATCATTGATAAGCCACTCATTATTCGTTGCTCAAACCCACAACTTTCTCATATTTCGTCGTATTGAACTACAATTATTATTTTTAATTATAGCATGCATTAAACAAAAGGCAGCATAGCATATATATTTCTTAGTCCCGTTGGACAACCATTAAAATGATTTTTTTCGGATAAATAAGTTTTGGAATAGTGATTTTTTGGAGAATGTGTGGTTAAAAAGTATGATTTTTTTTTTAAATTTACGTGTAAAATATTTATTGTGAGAATGTGTAGTTAAAAATGAGATGAAGAAAAAAGAATTTTGCTATTTATACAATGGGGTTGAAAGCCTGGTATATAGCCCTTCGGCATGGCCCTCTATTGTGAGGAGGTATACATCTAGCAAAATCCTTTGTTGTATAATAGTAAAAACCCTAGAATTCTGACATGTCACCCTTTGTTGTGTTGCCACTTGTCACTGGACGGCGCACCAAACAGATTATGGGAATAGAAAATACTTAATGGAAATGGCAATGACAAAATCACAAGCTAATATTGTCAAGGATATAAAGGGCAAATTTCAAAATTTCTCTCCAACTTATTGCTCCTCCATCAAGTTTGTCCCGACCTTTAAAGAGTATAAATCATTCCACAACTTTTTATTAAAATTGCAAAATTAATCATAATGAGTGATAATAAAAATCGTCTAATTCTTCATTAAATAACATATTCGATTTTTAATTGTTATAGGCAAGCAAAATCTTGTTTCGGAATTAACATGATGATTTAATAAATTTTGAACTCTTTCTCTCATTGATTTACTGGTAGGTTGATGATCAACCTGTTACTCTGACTATAAATTGAAGAATAATTAAAATGCAATTTTACTTGAATTCTCTATTTATCAATTTATTCTTTAGATGGCGTGGTAGTAAAGGATCCTAAGTTATAGTTTTACCGTCACCCAATCAATAATCAAAATTCTGTCCGTGTGCACGCTAAATCCAAAATTAAAATAAATAAATTTGTTCAAGTTAAATTTTTAAATAAAGTGATTACAAGCAAGTAGTGGGAAAACCTTAGGGCACACTATAACGGTGGAGGGTTGGCGTGAAAATTTGGTGCTTCGCCGTCCAAATGAAACCGTTGATCACAATCTGCTGCCACCTCCCACGCGCAATCAACAACATGAATGTATCACCCTTTCATCACTCTTATTTTCTGCATTATATAAAATTAAAAATGGAAGCTGAATTATCATTCAAACTTCTGTACACAACTTGCTTCTGCTTATCATATAAATATACCCATCTTACCAACACCATATTAACCAACTTCTCAAAATCCCAACAAATCTCTCTCTCTCTCTCTCTCTCTCTCTCTCTCTCTCTCTCTCTCTCTCTCTCCAGCAAGAGCCATCAAGAACACAAGAAGGTTGAACTTTCTGGTTAGTATTTTCTTATGTTCCTTTTGTTTGTCTGTGTATCTATTTTTTATAGTATTAATATTATATATATACACGCCCCTACCCCCAGGCCCCAACACTATTTAGTAAAAGGAAATGGAAACTATTGTGCTTTCTGCTAGCTGCCGCAGCAAAGTTATAGGTGTACCCATGATTGTTTCATCTATGTATATTCTTTCGGAGTAGACAAATATCTCGTGTTCAAGATTCATCTACATTATTGCGAGAAAATAAAAAACTTCGGAAAACGCAATTTCAATGAATGAATTTGTCGCATATGTAACAACTTAAATTTTTAGATGATCAGCCTAAAAGAACACGTTTTCTACGCAAACACTGTGCTCGCTTGTGACTCTCGAGAGTCTCTAAGCATTTATTTAGTACACAAGTATATTGTATGAAAATGTTGTAATAATAAAGTTGGATGTGAAAAGATCTTCTACACAATGAGGCGTGGAGTGGAATGCACTCAAAAGATAAATAAAACATGCCTAATGTCTACAAAGGTCAAATTTATACAGCCACTTTTGTGTTCAATATACTTTGTCTATTTACAACATGCAAACAAGGGGAATGGCCAATTAAAACTGTCAAAACCCCAGAGCGACTAAAAGAGGAGTGGGACAAGGCGGGGCCTCGTCCCAGGCCACTGCCTCCACCTCCTGGCCGACCTATTTATCAACATGAGAAAGAAGGTTGGTATGGATGGATTACTGAGAAGGATTCAGAGCCGGTTCCTTTGCCAATTGATTTAAGGGAGCAAGCGCATCGTTTACCTGGGATGCTCTTGACTATATTCTCTCTGTTGAAGCTGATGCTTTCTTCCCTGGTTTTGATAATGATGGTAGTGGATGGCCAGATTTTTCAAGCTTGGTCATGGGGCATCGGCTATATGAGATGGCATCTACTAGAACATATCGACCAAACAGGTAAAAGGTTAAATTTGAAAAAGTTCTCCTATTTCCTATCTTTGTGCGTATTGTATTCATTCTTAATTTCCTTGGTTGTCATGCAAGTATTTCTTGTTCTTTTTCTCTTTATAAAATAACCTGATTGTTTGGTTTACTACAGAAAGTTTGATGTTCTGACAAGGAATAAAGTTGTTTCTTTGAATTTGAAATAATTTATGTTTTATGGTTTATGTTTTGATTGTCAGCCAAGATGCCGGGTTCATAACCATATCCTTTAATGATGTACTTAGGAATGAAGTTGTCTCATAGAATGAAATGTTTTTTTTTTTTCAATGTGTTATATTTTGACTGTCAGCCAGGATGCTGAGTTCTTATCTTTTTGCGTACAAGGGTACAAGACATATCAAGACGAGGTCTTTGGTATATTCATTTGCTCTGATGTAGTTTTAGTTTATGAAGCTAAGAGACGGATAAGTCAATTTGGGCTTTTGGAATCGAGGAAAAAAAGTTTAAAGACTTCAGAACCTAAAGGTTTCATGTTTAGCAGAACTTATACTGAATGTATAGAATGATTTTTAAGCATAGCAAGGATGTGGATGATTAGTAGAGTCCCAATACAGGAGTATTTTATTCAAAGAATAATTTCCTAAAGTAATTAGTTTGGTTGTCAATAAGAAAAAAGGTTGAAAGGGAATGAAATTAGGGTGCTCGAATGAAACAGAGAATTATTAATGAAATTTACATGATTGGAAAATACCCGCAAAATTAGAAGGTACTCTAAATAATGGTGTTATTGGACCAATTATACTTTTGTGGTACCGAAAGTGGGCTATTAAAGCACAAATGCCCATAAGATGAATGCATGAGATGCAAACATGTTAAGATAGGTATTTGGTAACATGAAGGCAATTGAGGAAAAACTTAAAAAACTACAACTTGCATGAATCGGCGATTATTATATAGCTTAAGGTACAAAACAAATAATAATAGTTTGACGTGGTTGAAAGATTTGAATGCACAGCAGCTTTTAGTAGATGTAGAGCTAGATCAAATGGAGGTATGCAAAGAATCGTATGGTCAAACCTTAAATTTGTTGGGAATGAGGCATAACTTCACGTGATTGTTTTTTCCATAATTGACTTCAAACCTTTCATCTTCCCGTCTTCTAATGTTTTTGGTCTGTGTTCATCTAAGCAGGAAATATCTTGCTGATCTCTTAAATAGTACCACCGATCATCTGTACCATCCCCCGCGCAATTGGACTCTCTCTGTACGGGAGCACCTCAACCGAAGCACTACAGAAGATGGCATTATACAGGAATTTCAACTATCAAGATCGAAGTCTTTCCTTTCCCACCCAATCCCGGAATGCTCGTGTATAACTGTCAAGACTGCTGAGAATCTACATCCCGGCAAGAGCAGTAATCTCCATGTTCTGTTTGGAGGACAGGGTGAGTGCCCCAAATGGATGGTAGAAGCTACAAAAACAGTTGGAACACAAGAGAGCACTGATGATGAGACTGAAACACAAGAAGATGAAATCGATCTGGGACAGGAGGAATCAGATGGTAGTGGAGAAGGTGACACAATCCCATCCGTGGAGCAGGACGAGGAAATGGATCCCGATGATTAAAGTAGTGGTACAGATATCATCCTATGTTTTGAAGGTCACAGTCTTGTTGCTGCCATCAAGTCGAAGCATAAGCATGACAGGAGAGTATATTTCGTTTAAGGTTAATTTGTTGAGGCAACTGTAGGAATCTTCCATACTGATGCATTGCGAATTCTATATATAGGATCTGAGTTATTGGGAATGGGTTCTTCGTAGATAGTTTAAAGTAAATATGTGCACGTGCAACCCACCTTCCCTCGGCATTTAGTGGTAGGGACTACAGTTTTTTCCTCTTATAAATCCCTCATCCTCCCCCGCTACTTTATCTCAACATATAGAAGAACGGAAAGGTGTCTTGTTTTGCCCCCCATTTTTCCCGTACACAAAACTCATACATCAGCTGTGTAATTTCCCAGATTTTGAAAGCTATTTTAAAACGACTACACTTCAAATGTTCATTTGCTTGTTATAATTATTCTTTGATTTTATTTGGCCTCTCTCTCCCCACCTAGGCATGTTTAGCCTTTATTTGGTTTGGATGAAAAATAGATTTTTAGTCGGTTTTGATAAAAGTTGATAAAATTTGTGGATCCTATAAAATTTGTGTGTTTAAAAATAAGTTTTGAGAAAAAATTAGTTCTAATAAATGATAATCAAATGGGATTTTGAATTGAAATGCCAGAGTTAAATTTGTGTTCATTGTATCGTACAATGTTATCTCATACGGTGTATCATGGAGGCTTTTACCTATTTAATTTTCGTTGCATACCAAATTGATTGATAAATACTGACAATATTGCTTTTCACTCGTCTTGTATTAAAAGATAGGAGTCACTTGAGTTTCCCGTCTCTTCTCTTTTTTGCTTGAGTCGTCATCGACATTTTAAATTTGTAGCACCTCGATTTACGAATCAATTATCAAATTTGGTGTAGAAGTTTCATTGGGTTCAAATTTAAAATCTATGATAAATATTTCATAAATTCTATCCTTGAATTCTCTCTTTTATCTAATCACAAACAATAAGAGTTAATAAAAACTAAGGGGCTGTCTCTTTGCTGTTTTTAAGCTCTTTTTTTGTTTTCGATTTTTTAAAATAGTGAAAATTCTTTCTCTTTCCCATTTTTAAAAATGAATTTTTGAAAAAAAAAAAAAAAAAAAGGCTTGAAAACTCGAAACGTCAAATTTGACGTTTTGAGTGTTTCAAGCCAAAACACACTATTTTTTCAATTGCAATTTAGGCATGATATTCGCTTTCAAGATTTTCAGGTAATTATTTAAAGGGCCGGAGAAAGCATAATGTATTTTAATTTTTATGTAAAAAATATAATAAAATCATCACCGAAGGAGTAAATTATTATATATTTTATAATTTTTTTTTACTCAAATGCTTTAAATAAAAACTATTCCATAACTATTATTTTCTATATAGAACATTTAATTACATTATATTTTTATCTCTTTTACACGATTTCTTTGATCCTTACCAACCAATTTAAACTAGAACAAGCTTGTCTCCGCGTCTCTAATATTTCATCAATAATTTAAAACATTGTTGATTGTTCTCACGCCATAGTATTTTCTCCAATTGGCCGTCATTAAAAACATACATTTTTAAAACAATTTATCAGTACATAATGAACCTCTTTAATATGTTCTATCAAAAAAATTGACAAGAAGTTAAAAGAGAACATATTTGTTATTTTTGTAGCTATTAGTCGAACATGTTCAATCTTTTTATAATCATCTTTAAATTGTTACAGTCTCATAACACTTTTAAATGTTCACCATTAAATTTTGCATACACACTGTCACCAAAAGTAGATGGATAGTATGCACAACAAATAATTTAATTTAATTTTTTTTATGTTAATCATGCTACATATTTTATTCAGAAAAACTAATTTATTCTTTTATACCTTAATGTTTCCATCATATTTAATTTCAAAATTTGAAAAAAAAAAATCTCTTCAAAATATGGTTGATTTTTTATTTTTATTTTTTTAAATTATTTTACTTGAGTTGACTCCAATATAAATAAGTGTTTTTTTCATCACTTAATTGTCAGAATATATTTTTATATTTTGTTTATTTTATTTCCGTATTATGTGTATGAGTAACTACTTTCACATTTTTAGGAAAATTTGCAATAGAGGCTCCAAACATTTCAAAAATGTATCATCAGGTATCAAACCTTCTAATCTTAGCACCTACATCCCAAATCTTACAGTGAATGTGCACATGAAGGACCTCTAGACAATTCTTGTCATAATGATCACTAGTTGACCAAAAGTCAATCGTTCGATCAATTTTTAGAAAAAATAAAAAAATGTGCACTCTATATTTTTGGATTATTTTTCAATTCAATTTTTTAATTTGGGTTTCTAAAATTATTATAATTGCTTTTAAGAGTGAAAATTTGAAATGTCACTTCTGCCCCTCCTTTAAAATCAAATTTCCAAAAAGGTTCAGAATCTATGTGCCCTTTTTGAAAAGATTTTTTGGGAATTTTGGAAACAATTGTGAAGGAACCTGAAAATGCCAAAAACCTGGGAATTTTGGACCGAAACCCGGGAAATTTTAAAAACACGCGAAACGCCTCATTTTGGTAAACCTAATGCGTGAGAGACTCACCCCTTCCTTCCCACCTCCCGCCGCCTACACTACCTTAATCGACAGCCAATCGAAGCCCCCTAACCTCCCTCTTCAACTCTTGTGATCTTCCTGGCCATGGTGTTGCAAAAACCACCCCCAATCACCACCCAAAACCGCCCGTGACTATTGACGATTTTTGCCATATTTGAAGCACCGTCGGCCACGTTTCTTGCCGGACCACCACCATTCGACTACTCTCAACCAGGCGCATCCAGTATCACCGTAGGCATCCTGCAATTTCTGTCCAGAATCCAGTGATTTTTGTGGAACTAGTCGACTGCGGCTTGTGAAATCTTCGACCGGGTTTTTCATTCTCGAAGCTAATCTCCAAATTGCAGCTCTACAATACTCGGCAGGTAATGGTCTTCCTTACCCCGTCTCTCTTAATTCAATTTTTAGTTTGCATATGTCTCATATTTCGATTTCGATCTTGTGTTAAGTTGATTGATTGTTTGATGAATTTTAGTTGATTATGAAGAAAAATCTGTTTCTCAACAGCGGAGAGAGTGCGATTTCGTTAGATCTGAGGTAATTTCCTAATTGTCGTTTGAGTTTGCGTTTCAATGTCTGTGTGAGTATGGTAATGGCCGAATGGATGCGTTTCAATCCTGTTTTTAAATTTTTGCTAAGACATAGTACTAGTCTATGTAGAAACATGGTTTTCTTGAAGAAAGAATTCATGATAATCCTTGCATTTCATATCAGTTTGATTTCCGTTTTTAAATTTGCTATGACCTAGAATTTGTTTATGTAGAAACATGGTTTTCTTGAATGAAAGAATTCATACTTACAGAGCAAACAGACTTGTGGCTTTCACATGCATGAGATATAAGGATATAACTGAATGCTTGATTCTTAATTCCATGTTTACATGTGCTTGGTCTGTCCGTTAGAAGTGCAAGGCCTTCTTTTCCTATTTGAGTTTCCAACTTCTTAATGGATGCTTGTTGGCTGTGATAGTTTCTCTCATACTTAAATATATACTTGTTATTCTTATGTATGAATTGGCTAAGAACTTCTCCAATGATGGTTTTCTCTCTTGTTGAGCACATGTGAGATTGTTGCTATTCCGATTGTTGTTGAACGAGAAGTTAGCATAATTCTTCCAGCCCGAATTATTACTGGTTGAGAATGGGGTTTTCTACTAGCTTGAAGGATTTTTCCTATAAGCTGGGAAATAAATAAATGCCAAGTCAACTGAAGAAATATAATTTATCTAGTCTGCCCTAAATGTAGTTCTGCAATAGGAATGCTTAACTAATTATTTTCTTAAGGTTAAAGCTGTAAGATTATAAAAATTGAGATGAATTACGGCATTTTAGTATCAAAATGTCAATGACAATTAGCATTTAAGTGTCAAAATGAGAGATACCTAACTTACCTTGTCTTCATGTGCATTAAATGTTGTTTACTTTTGATTTGAGCATAATTTCAACAATTCAACTCTTGAATAGTGATCCAGCGGCAGTAGATCCATGTCCGAGTACAATCTTAGAAGACTTAGGCTGCGTTCTCTTTGTCGTTTTGGGACTGTTTTCGATTTTCCAAAACAACGAAAACGCGATCTATTTCCCGTTTTGGAAAACGAATTTTTCAAAACAAAGAATTTTTTAACACACAAAACGCAAAATCACATTTCCCTGTTTTGGACGTTTTCACCTTTAATTTACAAAACGCGGAAAACAATTGGCCCAAAAATCCCTTCCTCACATCTCACTCTCCCTCACATCTCTCGCTCTCTCTTGGCTTTCTCTCCCTCTTCTACTGCCGTCTTCCATCGGCCGCGTTGGTGTGAATCTGTGTGTCGTTTCCATTGTGCTGATAATGTCGAAGGATCCCTCTGTCTGTCACTCCGTGTGCTGAAATCCGACCGGTTCCGCCGTTGCTGAAGTGATTGAAATTGAACGGCTACGGTATATTTTATTCATCTAGCTTGTTGTGTCTTTCATATGGTTAGATTTGTAATCGATGCTTATGTGCTCGATTGATGAAGAATTACAAACACAAATGAAAGGCGAGATTAATAGAAATAAATTTAGGGCTTTTTTCTCTACTTCTTGAATTTTTGGGCATTTTCTGTTGGCTGTTAATTTATGCCTAAATGTTTGCTATTGAGGAGAAATATTGATTAGAATTGTTGCCGTTTATGGAGACTAGTTTAAGGCTGGAATTGAAGTATGGAGACTAGTTTTCAATTGGGGAAGAGAAATGTGTTTGGTGCTGTGTGTTTGCTAATGATAACCACTCTTGAAAAACATGGAATGTTTGTAAAATGTGGGAGGGATCCTATGCTATTTATGTGGTAGACGACAGGATTAGGATGCTGGCTTTTTGCTCATTGTGAATTGACTTCTTTTCATTCAGCATTGCATCCATTATGAGTTTTGAGTTAAATTCAATTCAGCCATGATTTTGCGTTCTTGATAAATGTTTAGTGTAGCTTTATTCTTTTTGGAGTGGTCAAAGCTTTCTGTAGAAATATTTTTAAAATTATAGATCATAAACATTGTAAAAATATCAAAAATAGGTAAACAAACATTAGTTAGAATGAGTAACACCAAAACTGACATTAACACTCAGCCATTGCAACAAGTTTAAATGCAATTTGCTCCATCATTCTCTTCCACCGTCATCTTCGGAATCCGCCGCTTCTTTAACATCAACTGTGAAGTTGTACTCCTGGTAACACCCCAAATAAGAATCACACATAATATATAGTGTGTATGTCTTCTTTCCAGCTTCTGTAGGAGCAGTAAAATCAAGTTTGACTCTGGACTTCTTTTGGAGTGTAACCCTTTTGATGGCAATCAACCGATTACTTTTAGTATCACCGACCACAAGCCACCACCCTTCTTCTTTGGCTCTGTCCTCCCTTCAAGATCTCGTTCAAGGGTTACATGCACACTAACTTCTTCACCATCCCTCACATTAGCACTATCCAGCACATTCCCTGATTAACCATTTGGCTTACTTCCATGGCTACAAGGGCGAGGGTAAGCCATCCACTACTAGAAATAACATCAACCATGGCTTGAAGCAGCCTGCTAGCAGAAATGAGTACCTCTGGCTGGCCGGAAGCCAGATTTCCACCAATTATAGTTGCCCGGAGAAATGAGCATTTTCATACTGAGTACTAGTTGCCTAGTGGGGTTCTGAAGGAATATGGCTATTATGCACTTCAGTAGTTCTATTTTCTTAATCTTTTTGGTCTTAACAATTGGATAATGTCATGAGTTTTGAGAGGTATTTTGATGGTGAGCAGCATTTTGACAGATTTGAAGAAATATGCACAGTATCATACTATCATTAAAATTGAATTTCCTGATATATTGAATTTTGTTCTGGTTCTATCCAAAATTAAAATCTTTCTTGCTCTTTGGCTTTTGCTTTGGTTTGTTGAGCTCTCTATTCTTCCATTTCCTTGATAAAATGACATTTCATCGATGTTCTTTCTCATGATTTTGCTTACAGGTAATCGTTAGCATCTCTCTTAACTACTTTCATCTTTTGATTTATATCCGTATGTACACACTCTGCATTTACCAAGTTGGCCTTTATCCAATTGAAAAAGAAATCAGGTCTTCCTGTTTTGAAGCACCTGGTGCCTCAGATTTCTGAGTTGTGTGTTCGACTTGTACAAGTTGAATATCCCAATTTTGATTTCATTTTCAACTTTGAATCCATAACATCACGGGGACATATGAATCTCATATACTTCACTTAAACATTTGTATATATTCTGTATTCATCGTCATGCCCTAGAGGCTTCATCAATATCCTAATCCTACATTTAAGAATCCTGACCATAGCAGTTCAAATTCTTAGTAGTAACAGTCGTTCAGTTCAACAATATTTGTCAACAAGAATACATGTATTACTGGCATTCTAGTTGTGCAGGCCTGTTAAAGAGCTCTATGTAGTAAGCTCATTATAATACTTGAATACATTGTGGTTGTTCAGGGGAATCTTATAAATTTTAATCCAAGAAGAACACAAAATCTTTAATTTAAGAAGATAGTGAAATGCATTTGGGATGGATTCTACTCATGTCTAAGTGATTGCAATAAACTTTAAAATGCTTTTGTACCTTCTTGTTTATGATTTTGACCTGAGATGATAGTGATTCTAATGTCAATACTTCATAACAATCCACATGCTATGATGCTTGGACTCGAGTACGGGTACATATCTAAGTGTCGGATATTTTATTTTCGAAAATATAGGATACAAGGACATGGCTTAGAAGAGTCCAATTTCGGACACGGGTACATGGGTACGTCTTTCAAACTTCAATTTTTTTCAATATGGGACTTTTATTATTTGTTCCATTTTTTTCTTAAATCATGTGCAATTATAATTCTACTGCTTTGGCATCATAGCACTCGTGTTGGTTCTTGCAGGATTATTGGACCTGAAATGCCATCAGCTGAGTTGCTTTCTGTAGCAGCTAAATTAACCGAAGCTGAAGCCGAACTGAGGTATTGACAGATATTTATAATTTGTGGAGTGTTTACTTGTTTCCAATTGAAAAAGGATTTTTTCCCCATTAGGTTCTTTTGCATTTCAAGAGTCTTTACATTAAGTTTACCATGTGGAAATTACGAGAGTACAAGCTGATCATTAGAAGTTTTAGGCCCTCGATTGTGGTTTCTATCTTAATTTTTGTTGATAAATATATCCAGAGAGGCAGAGTTGGATGAAGACACTGAATTATTTATTGGACCTCCACCTCCAACTGTGGTCATTGAAGCTGAGTCTGCAAATGAGGCAGAGTGTTTTGAAGAGGTTCACATCTCTCTCCCCCTTTCCTGACCATCAGGAAACCTATGTTTTCATACATAATATTTAACTGTGCTCATTTACATCCTCAACTCATAAGGCCTTGTACATTTTTTTTCATATACAGATAAAAATGATAAAGAAAATTCCTTAATCACCTTCTACATAGCATGCATTTGCGTTAATTGCTAATTACAGATCTATATTGTGTCTGCATGGAACTGAACTTATTTCTTTTGTTCAGATTACAAGAATCATGGGTGCTGAGGATAATAGTCCGTACGATATTCTGAGCGTCAACAAAAATATGTCGGCTGAAAACATAAAGAAAAGGTATACATGTAGATGGTTGTTTGTACTCTCAGTTTGCACATTGTCTTTATATATTATTCCACTTGGTACGAGTCCTTTCAAAGTGTCAAAGCAAGCACAAGTTTCCAATTGCCAATAAAAATGTACAAAATTAAAGGAGTCTCTCTCTCGCTCTCTCTCATGTTTTTTCTGTTTTCCATATGATCTTTATATATTGATTCCACTTGGTATGCAGTCTTTTAGTCTTTATGAGTACTGATGCAAGCGCCAATTGCCAATGAAAATGGAAAAAATTGAAGAGAGATTCTTTTTTTTTTTTTTTTACGTGTATTCTTTTAGAAAGGTATAAACTTGTGAACATAGAAACTACTTGTTAGTAGCTTTTGTTTCATAAAAGATGTAGACTTAAATATCTTGTCTTTTAATGATATTTATTATTGATTTTCACATTGAACTAAGTTATACACATTCACAAGGCGATGAGTTTTAATACTATTGTTGTAGTCAACTTTAACTATAAAATTTAGATTTCTAGGAAAATGTAGTGGCAAGGATTGCTTCACTGCTTTTGCAAAAGCATAAGGTTTATACAATGTGCATTTCTCCATATGCTACTCTGGTGGCAGCTGAATAATAGTGTTAGCCTGTGATTTGAGATTATGGTTGGAGTTCATGATTTGTTTTTGATAGTTTTGTATGCGCTGCAGACAATGTAATTAATGGATTGCCTTTCCTATGTAGTTAAATTGGTTTAGTGTAGCGTGCCCTGATACCTAATGTTGCCTTATTAATTGATAGAGATTGATATATTATTTTTGTCCTTGTTTTTTATTTTTCTATATTATGATGTGCAGTTAGTTTTATTGATGATAATAGTTTCTTCTTAGGTACTGGAAGTTGTCTCTTATGGTGCACCCTGACAAATGTTCTCACCCACAAGCCCATCAAGCATTCGTTAAATTGAACAAAGCTTTTAAAGATTTGCAAGATCCAGATAAGGTGAGTGTTTAAAATTATTGAAGCCTCTAATTAATTTAAGAAGCTTTCCATTGCCCTTTTGTTTCATTCTATAAGTTTTCACACAATTTTTAAGAATATTAAGTCAATAAAAAAATAAGTATTTATTCCATAATAAGTTAACATCAAAGAGTCTCTGTATTGTAATTAATATTGAAGCTCAGTTCATGTAGCTAAAGTCTAAAGAAATGCCTTAGATCACCAAATTTTGCCATTTGAGCCCCTGTTTGATGGCCATTATAAATTGAAATTGGGGAAAAATGATGTTTTGAATAGTGATTTTTTGGAAAATTTTTGGGTTTACGTGCAAAATATTTTATTGTGCGAATGTGTGCTTGAAAATGAATATGAGAAATAAAGAATTTTAATTTAAAGAGAGTCAAACAGGGGCTTAATCTGCCATGGACTCTTGGCATTAGAGTACATGGCAAGGTATATTCAACTTGGGCTTCTTTAATGACAGGGTTAGCAGTTTGGAAGAAATATGATAGTGAATTAATTGTGTGTAATCTTTCATAATTTGTTCAGATTAGATTTGGAAATGGTTACTCTAACTGAGTCAACAGACCTCCGTCACTTAATTTTTCTCTTTTTGTGCAACCATAATTGAATAATGCGTTTATGGTATAGATGAGGGGTGGCTACTGGTTATGTGGGTTTAGATAATTATGATCCATTATTACTCTTATGCATTGATGACACTAGGATTGCTCCGGCTTGAGATTATATGAAATTATTTCCTTGAATCTAATATGATTATTGTCCTAAATGTAACTTTATACATAGTTTAAATGGTTTGTATTATGTTAAATGTTAGAGAAAAGCGTTGGACGAGAAAATAACGCTCAAGGAGGAACAAGAGGAATTTAAGGTGCACTTTTGGCATAGCTATGGTCTAGTTAGAGCTTAAACGAGTTTCTTTATAATTTCCCTCACAAAAATATTTCAATCCTGTAGGCAGAATTGAAAGTCATGCGTGAGGCTGCACAATGGAGACGTTTGCAAGGTTTGCATATGCTCCCAACTTCTAATGTGATTGGTCTTGTTTGACTCCCTGGCCCCGCCCTCCTCTACCTCTCTCTCCGCCTTTCTCTCTTTCCCCCTCTCTATCTCTCTTGAGCACAGATGCATGTTAGAAAGAGCACGATCAGAATCTAGTTCTGAACATTTTGCTTAAAAACAAGAATTCAAGCAAATTTTTTTTTTTTTTTTTAATATCTAATTTGAACCAAATTCGATCCTGGCAAAATTCAGTTTTGTGGGTTGATTTGCTCTATTCAATCTTCTAAGCCTATAGGAGAACAATCAATCTCCACAGGCACTCTTGAGGAATTGAAAGCTACCAAAAACCAAGGGATTATAGTGTGTTGGGTCATGTTTGCTTGATTTCTTGAGAACAGGAGGCATTTTTTGTTAAGACTCAAAATTACATTTTTGGCTAAGCCTAAAAAGTTCAACTTTTAAGTAAAAAAGCTGGTTTAATAAATAATTTATTGGGTAAAGTTGGAAATAGGTAATTTACTAACTTTGTTACTAAGGTACGCAACTTCCAAAATAAGTAACTTTTTCACTTGAAAGAGAGAATAAATACAACACATTTGAATCCTTTTAAGCTTTTTAGCCAAACTTGTTCCTTTATCACATTAACCTGTGCACTCTATTTCTCAACTTTTTATTCCTTGTGGTGCATAATGGTAATGATAATTTACTTGTTATTGAGATGGGTATGCTCTTTGCATTTTTTTCATTTTCATATCTTTTTTGAAGTAGGTACTTAGATTTCAGCCTTCCAATTTTTTTCTTCATTCTATTTGTAATACAAATAAATAAAAAAGGGGATTATCTTTTGATGTCCAACTTGTGTATCCCTTCTTTACTAGTTTAACTTACCGACCAGTCATAGTAGGGAGTTCGGATTCTCTACTTTGTGTGTAACAGCAACGGAAATGTTTCTTTATTGTAAGGGAATTATGATCTCAATGTGAAAACCAGATTACTGTTGGTTACAGGTATATCCATGGAGGGTGATGACGTACTCTTGGCTGAGATGGATGTTAAAGTCGCGCCAAAAAGAGAAGAATGGATGACAACATTACCTCCTGAAAGAAAAGTAAGGGCCAATTCTATTTTTTTTCTCCTGCCCCTTATCTATTTATGCCCTCTGAAAAAAAAAAAAAAAAAAAAAACTATGCATTGAAAAAGTTACCTGTTCACGAGCCGTTATCATTGTCCTTTGTGGTTTCCCGTCTGGGATTAAGAGCAGCATGTTTGTCTAAGCTTAAAAAGCTTACAAGTTCAATATAACTTGTTTTCTATTTCTAAAAGTTGGAGAGGAATAAGTTACTTATTGTTATAATAATGTAAGAGCTATTTTCATTAAAGCGTTTAAATAATTGAGTTTTTAAAACAAATAATTTTTTTATTGGTCAAAGTTAAGGTAATGGTTACTTTTAAAATAAATAACCTTCAAGTAATGCAAAATGCCTGGAAACATACCTAGCAAATTCTTCTCTAGGTCTACCAATGCTGGACATGTGCTAATTTATTAATGCAATAGAACGTGGAGAGCGTGTATTGTTAATTTTCTAGTACACCCGGGAGTAAATTGTGAAGTTTTACTCCCGGCTGAACAAATTTTCTTGTCCTTGCTGCTGTAGAATAGGCTCTGATGAAGCAGACTGCAGGATATGAATTGGCATTATTAAGAGATGTAGTTTCATGTCTGAAATGTTATTGAACTCACTGTTCTTGTTTCTCACGTGATTCAGGGGCACTGATTGAATTTTTGAAGTTGTTTAATAAACATCAAAATGCTGCTATTATTTTTCTTTTGTTCCTTTTCAGGTTATAATATTTATGATGAGAAAATGAAATTAAAAGTGTTCATAATTTGCAAATCTAATTAAAAAAGCTGAAAAGCATTCAAAATTATTATTTTCGGTACTTACTACTTAGTTGTTCATGACTTGTTAAGTCAATCTGATAAATTTCTCTTCCTCAGCCTGGTATGACCATGCAGTCGACAAGGTTTAGCAAGAGCTCAAAAGGACGAGGTGATACCAGTGCCTGGACGGATGCTCCTTCAGAAAAGGCTCAGAGAGCAAAAATGAAGTATGTGAACTTTTATTTTGCTAATGTGCATGATGGTTTTAGACTTTGATTTCTGAAATCGAGATATTTGTGGCAGTTACTTAGAAGCCTACAACGCGGCTACTGCAATTGCTTCGAAGGAGCATGAAAAGAAAACAGTAAATATGGATGCTGAATTGGTGGACCAGTATAATAAAGCAAAACGATCAAAGTCATTGGTCGAAAAGCATAAAGAATCTGCCAAGAGTAGTTCAAAGAAAAAGTCGAAGCAGGAACGAGTGAAAGACGACTGGGAGGGAAAACTTCCATGGAAACCTTGGGATCGGGAAAATGATTTGACTGCAGGAAGGCAAAAAGTTAAATTGGATGCTGAAAACATGGCTGCAGGTCTGACTTCCAGATTTGCCTCGGGATCCTTTCAAAGAAACTTCCTCTAGATTGTTGATTATATTGAGTCGATGGATTCAGCAGGACGAGTTAGTTTGCTCTTCGAGCTTCGTTGTTGTCTACAGCTCGTGCTGAATCTGGTTTTAAGATCATCATAGTTTTTATCTCTTAATACTCGCATGTTAGTAATTGTAGCTCCATATATAGAGTGTGTTTGATAGAGATTATTTGGGAAAAATGAATTTTGAAAT
The DNA here is from genome assembly GCA_019395295.1 of Osmanthus fragrans. Classification (NCBI taxonomy): domain Eukaryota; kingdom Viridiplantae; phylum Streptophyta; class Magnoliopsida; order Lamiales; family Oleaceae; genus Osmanthus; species Osmanthus fragrans. The sequence goes on along the minus strand of CM033341.1, from coordinate 36,933,894 downwards.
AGTGATATGATAGGAAATGTGTGGTTGAAAAAGAAGGAAAAGTTATTAATGTGATGAAAAATATTATTTTATTAAAGAATGTGGTTAAAAATGAGTAGAAGAATGAGAATGAAAATGAAAATGTGGGTCAAACGGGGTGATAGTACATGTTTGGTACACATTGAACACGAATAGTGTAATGAACAAGATTTTAGCATTGATGTTTTCATCATGTTGAATTTGCAGATTGATGTAATCCCCACTAACTCCATTTCTTGAACATGTTTGGTACACGTTGAATTGGAATAGTATAACAGATAAAAATTTGGCATCGTTTTCATTGTGTTGAATCTGGTAGGTTGGTTTTTATTTAATTTTTACTTAGTACTTCGTAATTGTAGTTTCATATGTTCTATTAGCTCCATACGTCAGATCTTGTTTAGTGCACACTACTAGATGATGGTATCCAATAATATTGTTCTGTACCTTAACTTCATCTCGTTGAGAATGCCATAATTTTTTATACACTATGTTTGGATTTAGATTAAACCATGGATGCATTCTGGTTTCAGATTCATTTTAAACGTTTTAGAGTCTGCCAAATATTTACGAACATTTTAGTATTTTTTGGGTCTCTTTTTATATAAAATAGTTTTGTAAAAGTGCACTTGTATTCAAACACCGTGACTTGTGATAAAAATATCTCAAGTTTTAACCTTTATTTTCCTTGAATGTAATACAAATAAATATATCATGCTTTACTCCATTACATTATTTAGGTCATGTTTGGTCCTCATTTTCTTAAATTTATTTTCACTATACATTCTCCCTGTGAAATAATTTTACACTAGGGTTCATAATTTTTTTTCCTACTTTTTGCATATACATTCTTCATATTTTTTTTTTTTTCACATCTATTCTAAAAAATCTCTACCAGTGTGGGTCTAAATTCCACGAAAAATCAAAGCAATTGAATGGATAGCCACCAAATTTCAAGAAATAATGCAAAAACACCTGTCTTTAAGTAACGAAATATATGTGCCAACACTTTTTTAAGTCTGATGATTGATTGCATAGTCCCACTTACAATGCAAGCAAAGACCAATAGCATAATCCAAAAAAAAGACCAATAGAATTTGATATTTATTTCCTAGCACAGGATATTGTACCTGCATTTCTTAATTTCCTATTTTTTTGTACTTTGACTGAAAAATTTGATGCATGTGTCGATTCACTCATCTTATAACTTAATTATAAATATTTAAACATAAAATAAAATTATCATAGAATTTTTTAGACAGAAAATGATAATCAAATAGTCAGTTAATTATCATAGGATTTGTGGCCCCAATGTTAAACAAAGATAATCGATCAAATAATTGAACAATCGAAATTAAATATTGGAATTAAATCATCAGACCATCTCTGTCTGATATCTGATGAAAATGGAAGGGAGGCAAAATTGGATGTCTGGAGACATGTCATTATCAACCTTATTTGAAGCTTCCTTTTCCTTTCTAGAAACTTGTTAAGACATTTTTTAAAGTTTAGTTAATCCCATTTTCATACTCGTTGAACTACTTTATTAAAAATTTAAAATAAAATATTTATTCACAAATTTTGTTTCAAACTCATATTTTTAGTGTATAATCACTGTGTTCTGTGTTTTTTTTTTTTTTTTGAGAATTTGATGGATGACTTTTTTCTTGAGAAAAATTTCTTTCGATCCTAAAGACTTCACGTATCGACGAGAGAGTATACTGTTAACTGTTGTGCTCCATATATGTTAAATCCGAGGATTAGAAATCATGAGTATTTCAGATTCATATTCCATTTTTATAAATAAGCCATTACGTGAATTATTCAAGATACTTTTAAAATTTTAAATTGTTAGAAATGAGAAATTTATTTTTCAATTAGTGTATACTGTAAAGAGAGTCCCACAAACCGCCCCCAAAAAACCCTGTTGCTTGGTTCACACTGTCATTTGTTAGCTAAAGCAACCCCCACCACCCCTCTAAACTTGAAGACCATTTTTTGTTTAAAAAATGTTAAGGACTTGAACAATTGTAAGCTCGTTAGTCAAATAAACATGTCAGAAAAGAGATGGGTAGGCCAAAATTGATGTTGTAAAAATTTTAGGAAAAATTGCATTATTGGAAATTTATTGTGTCATTAACAAGTTGATTCTTAACAATTATAAAGTAATAAATCAGTCAACAACTTATCATTGTCATTGCACAATTAACTATTATTGAGAGTCGTTCAAATTCATGTTCAATCATCAAGTGACCCCAGGGACGGAGTCGGGAGAATAGAGTTGTGGGAGCAAATTTTATAAAATTTTAATTGTACGGACAAAATTGAAAATTATAAGAATTATTTTTTTTAAAATTCTTGAAAAATTTATTGCAAAATCTTAGATTCCATATTTGGTGTTGTGGGGGCAGTGTGACCACCGTAGATCCGCCCATGCGTGATCCTCGCTTATCCAACTTAATGAAACTAGATTATACTTCTCAACTTGAATTAGTATTTAGAACTTCGCATTGAGCATATTTCTATAAGGGCCACATGTCAATTTGACGAAAAAAATTAGACGGTCTTGTCACGAGGGATTAATTATGTGACTATAATGATATGTTAGGAAGTCAGAGGAATGCCATCAAGTAACCAATGAAGTCTTTCCATCAGCCATCAAGGAATCAAGCATAAAGTTCAGTCTTTTCAGGTGAATAGGCGAGTTCGAAACCACATGCCAATTGGATAAAAAAAAATTGGAAAATTTCCATCACGGGATTTAATTATGCAACTATTATTAAAGACTAATATTTATATGCTTATTTTTAAATTTCAAGCGAGACATGTATTCATGAGCACCATGTTGACTATTTTGACGAAATTTTGACGATTTTCATCGTGAGAGACTGATTATGCAAATATAAAGAAAAATTGAAAAATATAAAATAAATTGGGGACTAATGGCGCAAGTTCCTTCAAAATTTTATCTTCAAAATTTGAAGTAGCCACTAATAGAACGAAATGACAAAAAAATAATTCATATGGCCAATCTAAAAGGCTCAGTTCATTATTGCAATAGTTCTCCCAAATCTTTTTCGTACTTCTAGATATATCATTCTCGAATTGCTGTGGATCATTCATTGTCACTTAGAACAATTTCTACGTTGTAATTGCGGATATTTTAATTAAGTTATATTATTTTTCAATACACGTAGGGATGTATGAAATGAACCGATAAAATTTTAATTTTAAATATTATTTTTCAATAAATGTAGGGATGTACGAAAACGAAATGATAAATTTTTTATTTTAAATATAAAGTTTAATTTATTGTTTCTTATAATCTCGTTTTCGTTTTGTTGCTTTTAAGCATACCATCTTTGAATTCCCATATATGGAGCATGGTCCTACTAGCTAGGTTATTAATGATTTGCAATGCTTTTCATTTTCGGCACTTCACACACACATATTCAACAACACAATGACTATACTATATCTTTGTTGTGATTCAATTTTATCATTTCAGTTTTTATATAATAAATAAATATTCTTTCTTATTTTGACCAAAATAATTATCCATTTCAATTATCAAACGGGACAAGAGATTTATTCTTTTGCCTTTTGATAATCCTTATGAAGAAAAGGGACGTCCGGTCTTAAAAATTTGTCTAGTTCTTATTGATGTTACGCCGAGTTTTGTTTACATTGGATTTCTAGTTATTATTTAAATTTTGGCAGGGGTTCAACTATTGATGTTACGCCAAGTTTTGTTAACATTTTTAACTTGATAAAATTTTTAAATGAATCATGAAGATTTTATTTGATATTTTAAATTTACAACTGGGAACACTTGAGACATGGAGAAAAGTATACGGGGTTCTCAAAGACCACAATAAAGTTGGTCTTGCCAATGTCAATTCTAATTTCAAGGTACCACTTATAGTCTTTTGTTTAGGTTGTTAAAAAAGTTATTTCTCATTAATCACATCGGAAAACATTCACGAAAATAAAGAAAAATATATATTCAAAGAATATGGCATTATTGCTCCTATATCATGTGAACCCTTTTGTTGGTTTCCCTAAAATATGAACCACTTCAAAGAATAAAAAAGAACCATGGATCTGCCAAAATTGGGATAACATTTTAATCCGATTTTATAATACATTTTTGCACTGTATCCATACAGCACATAAAACGATGGGACAAAGAAATAACTCAAGTCTAATTCCTTTTGCAAAATAAAATAGCAAGATAGCATCTACACCATGATATTATGCTGTAATCATAAAGTATACAGCAACAGTTTTAAAATTTTCAAATACACCCTGCAGAGAATTGGGTAGTGAGCTCTCCTCTTCCCAACCCGCTCAGTCCCAAAGCTAACATGTAGAGGCTAAATTAAATGGTACACAGTAAAAAAACTTTAGTCGAGCGACTATTCACAAATGAAATATACTTACCAATCCAATTACAACAGAAGTCACAATGGCAGTCAGAGCACACTGCGAAAATGATACATAGTGGAGGCAGAAAAATTCATTACCATGAAATGAGGATCAGAAAATATCTTATCACAATAAACAATAAAAATCAGTTAACATCAATGAAAGAAAGAAACGGAGCTTTAGCTACAACTACAAGCTGTCATCACAAATTAGCAAGCTATAAGTTCTGTCAATGTTGCCAGCATCATTGAAATGAAAATGGAGGAACAGAAATCATTACAGAATATTATGTGCTAGGAATGAGTTTGGAAAAATAGTGCTCATGGAAGGTAGGAAAAAAAATCAGGGGACAACAAAACACTGTCTAATTTGCTAAAGGTATAAGGTTATGGCACCAGTTTAGCAATTGTAGCCTCCACAGAAGATAACATTAGCATTATGAAGAGCATGCGTGCGTATTAACCTGGGGAATGTATTCAACTAATGGAGTCAGGAACTATAGTGCACAACCCATTATAAATCCGATTATAATCCCAGATAAACCAGTTTTAGCTCCACTTGCATGATTCACGGCAGACCTAGAGAATGATCCTGCATAAGTCATAATTGAAAAAGAAGACATGTTAGAAGTCGGCGCTGGAAGTAACAGTGTCATGTGCTAACGTCATTACCAATGAGGGTTGCGTGCGAAAATGGGGTAAAAAGGCAATGGAAGAGAGAGAAAAAGTTTGTGAGAGAAGACAATGAAAGAAGTGATGGTGGCGTGAATATGAACTGTACTTTCGTCACAAGAAATGATTAAACAAGCATTGCAAATGGCTCGCTAACACGGCTCACTCAACTCGGCTCGGCTCGGCTCGACTTATATGGTCAATCGACTTATGAATAGTATTGAAAAAGTGAGTCTTTTATTTATGTAGGATATCGAAAGCACCTTTACTATTTTTAAATTGCTACACTTTGGTTTAATTTGGACCTTTTTTTTCGACATAATTGTGGTCCATAAGGTACATTAATGTATTATAATTTGGTTTTCATCTGACAAATTAACACCCTTTTTTTTTTGTTGTATTCTCTTGTATCATACTCAAGGCTGGTGAGGTACTCTCCTAAAATATAATATAGTTTAGAATGTGGAAGTATGTAGAAGCCAAAAAATGCATCTTTTCTATTCTGTACGAACTATAAAGTGTAAATTTTTTATTTTTTATTTTCTTTTTGTTGCTAGATGATGTAGTCTTTTTGGATGTAGGACACAATGTCCTGTCCCCATTTGTATTTTAAGTATATATACAGCTCTTGTAGGGTTAAATACATCTTAAGTACTTTTTTCCATATGAAAATGAGTTACTGAACTTTTATTTTATATTTCAGATAAGGTAGTCCGAATATCGATCTAATTAATAAAAATGCTAACTTGGTGTGAAAAATCTATTAATTCATTATTTCTATCAGTAACTTGTGTTATATTGTTTACATATCCATAAATTGCGACTAGAAGAGCTAATCATATACATAGGGCTATTAAAAGGACCAAAAACTAAGATTGTTGACAAGTACTAGTTCAAGACCTAGTTTGAGTGATAAGAACAGTGTTTTACCAGGTCCGTGACATGAATTCGAATCTCATTGAGTAGTTCCATCATCGATAAGCCACTCATTATTCGTTGCTCAAACCCACAACTTTCTCATATTTCGTCGTACTGAACTACAATTATTATTTTTAATTATAGCATGCATTAAACAAAAGGCAGCATAGCATATATATTTCTTAGTCCCGTTGGACAACCATTAAAATGATTTTTTTTGGATAAATAAGTTTTGGAATAGTGATTTTTTGGAGAATGTGTGGTTAAAAAGTATGAAAAAATTTAAAATTTACGTGTAAAATATTTATTGTGAGAATGTGTAGTTAAAAATGAGATGAAGAAAAAAAGAATTTTGCTTTAGAATTTTGCTATTTATACAATGGGGTTGACAACCTGGTATATAGCCCTTCGGCATGGTCCTCTATTGTGAGGAGGTATACATCTAGCAAAATCCTTTGTTGTATAATAGTAAAAACCCTAGAATTCTGACATGTCACCCTCTGTTGTGTTGCCACTTGTCACTGGACGGTGCACCAAACAGATTATGGGAATAGAAAATACTTAATGGAAATGGCAATGACAATCACAAGCTAATATTGTCAAGGATATAAAGGGCAAATTTCAAAATTTCTCTCCAACTTATTGCTCCTCCATCAAGTTTGTCCCGACCTTTAAAGAGTATAAATCATTCCACAACTTTTTATTAAAACTGTAAAATTAATCATAATGAGTGATAATAAAAATCGTCTAATTCTTCATTAAATAACATATTCGATTTTTAATTGTTATAGGCAAGCAAAATCTAGTTTCGGAATTAACAGGATGATTTAATAAATTTTGAACTCTTTCTTTCATTGATTTACTGGTAGGTTGATGATCAACCTGTTACTCTAACTATAAATTGAAGAATAATTAAAATGCAATTTTACTTGAATTCTCTATTTATCAATTTATTCTTTAGATGGCGTGGTAGTAAAGGATATCCTAAGTTATAGTTTTACCGTCACCCGATCAATAATCAAAATTCTGTATGTGTGCACGCTAAATCCAAAATTAAAATAAATAAATTTGTTCAAGTTAAATTTTTAAATAAAGTGATTACAAGCAAGTAGTGGGAAAACCTTAGGGCACACTATAACGGTGGAGGGTTGGCGTGAAAATTTGGTGCTTCGCCGTCCGAATGAAACCGTTGATCACAATCTGCTGCCACCTCCCACGCGCAATCAACAACATGAATGTATCACCCTTTCATCACTCTTATTTTCTGCATTATATAAAATTGAAAATGGAAGCTGAATTATCATTCAAACTTCTGTACACAACTTGCTTCTGCTTATCATATAAATATACCCATCTTACCAACACCATATTAACCAACTTCTGCTTATCATATAAATTTAAGTGTTTTTTTCATCACTTAATTGCCGGAATATAGTTTTATATTTTGTTTATTTTATTTCCGTATTATGTGTATGAGTAACTATTTTCACATTTTTAGGAAAATTTGCAATAGAGGCTCCAAACGTTTCACAAATGTATTATCAGGTATCAAACCTTCTAATCTTAGCACCTACATCCCAAATCTTATAGTGAATGTGCACATGAAGGACCTCTAGACAATTCTTGTCATAACGATCACTAGTTGACCAAAAGTCAAACGTTCGATCAATTTTTAGAAAAAATAAAAAATGTGCACTCTATATTTATTTCCCTTAAAATAATCCAAATATATATATATATATATATTCCTCCTTTTCATCCACCCAACCCCAAAACCTCACCTAAAATTTTTAAAGTTGTGTTTGATTGCGAACATGAAATTTGCATTGAAAAAAAAAAATTACAGGCAATTTAATTGGCCAAAACTAATTTGTAACAAAATTATTAATTAAAATATATTTGATTGATTTAGTTTTCAACCAATACTTTTCCATTTTTTTATTGTGGAATAGATGAGAAAGATGGGATAGATGAGAGACAGATAGAGAGTGGATTACTCGAAAATAAAAATCACATATTCCTAAAGAAAATATTCCCTTGCTATTGAGGAAAATATTGTTGCATAATTAAAAGTTGAAAAATATTTTTCATGAACAATTGTCTATCAAACATCTAAAAATTAAGGATCTGATTTGAAAAATGACATTTTTAACGAAAAATAAAACCAATCAAACGCACTCTAATAGGGCAGTGGATGAGTTCCTTTTTTAATGATTTTCATTTTTTCAATTCAATTTTTTAATTTGGGTTTCTAAAATTATTATAATTGCTTTTAAGAGTGAAAATGTGAAATGTCACTTCTGCCCCTCCTTTAAAATCAAATTTCCAAAAAGGTTCAGAATCTATGTGCCCTTTTTGAAAAGATTTTTTGGGAATTTTGGAAAAAATTGTGAAGGAAACTGAAAATGCCAAAAACCTGGGAATTTTGGACCGAAACCGGGAAATTTTAAAAACACGCGAAACGCCTCATTTTGGTAAACCTAATGCGTGAGAGACTCACCCCTTCCTTCCCACCTCCGGCCGCCTACACTACCTGAATCGAGCACCACCCGCCGCCTACACTACCTTAATCGACAGCCAATCGAAGCCCCCTAACCTCCCTCTTCAACTCTTGTGATCTTCCTGGCCATGGAGTTGCAAGAACTACCCCCAATCACCACCCAAAACCGCGTGACTATTGACGGTTTTTGCCATATTTGAAGCACCGTCGGCCACCGTTTCTTGCCGGACCACCACCATTCGACTACTCTCAACCAGGCGCATCCAGTATCACCGTAGGCATCCTGCAATTTCTGTCCAGAATCCAGTGATTTTTGTGGAACTAGTCGACTGCGGCTTGTGAAATCTTCGACCGGTTTTTCATTCTCGAAGCTAAACTCCAAATTGCAGCTCTACAATACTCGGCAGGTAATGGTCTTCCTTACCCCGTCTCTCTTAATTCAATTTTTAGTTTGCATATGTCTCATATTTCGATTTCGATCTTGTGTTAAGTTGATTGATTGTTTGATGAATTTTAGTTGATTATGAAGAAAAATCTGTTTCTCAACAGCGGAGAGTGCGATATCGCTAGATCTGAGGTAATTTCCTAATTGTCGTTTGAGTTTGCGTTTCAATGTCTGTGTGAGTATGGTAATGGCCGAATGGATGCGTTTCAATCCTGTTTTTAAATTTTGCCAAGACATAGAACTAGTTTATGTAGAAACATGGTTTTCTTGAAGAAAGAATTCATGATAATCCTTGCATTTCATATCAGTTTGATTTCCGTTTTTAAATTTGCTATGACCTAGAATTTGTTTATGTAGAAACATGGTTTTCTTGAATGAAAGAATTCAGACTTACAGAGTAAACAGACTTGTGGCTTTCACATGCATGAGATATAAGGATATAACTGAATGCTTGATTCTTAATTCCATGTTTACATGTGCTTGGTCTGTCCGTTAGAAGTGCAAGGCCTTCTTTCCTATTTGAGTTTCCAACTTCTTAATGGATGCTTGTTGGCTGTGATCATGGTTTAAAAAAAGGGAAATGGGTACTGAGGCATTTTTTCTTCGCGAGGCGAGGCGTAAGCCTCACCGTGAAACATTTTTTTTAATAAAAATATAAAAAAATAAACATGAAATAACATAAATAAAATATAAGTCTAAAAACCATAAATTAACTTAAAATACCAATGCAAACAAGCATAAAATAAAGTCAAATAACCACTCAAATCCAACAGATAATAAAATGGATAAGTTTCCATGTGAATCCTATTCACTATCACTAAGATTTTTCATAAAATCTCTAGCTTCTATATCATCTTCCTCGTCACTTTCAACATTCTCCCACTCATCCTCCTCGTCTTGCAATTGTGTTACTTTTCCTTTGCTCTTCGCTGTAAATGAAACAAAATACTATGAATAAATATAGTGAATAAATGTAAAAACCTAAAATTTAATTTCACAATTTTATAGTACCATTTTCTAAATCCGAAAGTTTCCTTTTACGTTGGCTTCGTGAAGTTGTAGCACCTTCATTTCCTTGTGCTCCAAAAATATCAATATCGAGATCATTGTCCTCCATATTTAGTGTGTTTGATTGATCTTCACCACTCGGTCCGTTCCCATCAATGATCCATTCATCATCAGATGGCAAATCAATCATGGTTAAAGGATCTTCATCTTCTTTGAGTTGTAATCTCAAGCGTCTGTCTTTGAGCTTCTTATTGTACATGACATAAACCAACGAATTCATCCTTTGTATGGTCAAACGGTTTCTTCTCTTTGTATGTACTTGATTGAATGAGCTCCAATTACGTTGACAAGCGGAAGAGAACATGTTAAGCTTATAACTCTAATTGTAAATTTCTTCAATGCCGGGGTGCCGTCACCAAATTGAGTCCACCAATGAGCTAAGAAAAATAAGAAACATAAAAAATGTCATAGACTCATATTTTATACTAATTTTCTTGCAAATAGTTAATATTTAAATAATTAAATGTCAGGTAAGAAAAACTTTGAAAATAAATATATACCTGGAGAACGTTTCTTGCAAGATGTTATCACTTGTTCTAGACCAAAGAAACCTTTTTTGTTTCGAAATTCGTCTATTTGAAGATCCGCATCGTTCCTTTCATTTCGATCAGGAATGAGTCTCTCCATGCAACTATATAAATCCAAAGTAACTTCAGAATGGCAAGAAAAGTTTTTATCATATTGAAAATGGGGATTCAAAAAATATGCAGCCGCATGCAGATGTTGATATAGCTGGCTCGTACGCCTCATTCACTAGAGGCGGACGCCTCTCGAACACACAGGAAAAAATGCGCCTCAGTACTAAATTTTTGAGCCTTAGCTTGAGGCGCGCCTTTAGTGCCTTTTTTTAAACCATGGCTGTGATAGTTTCTCTCATACTTAAACATATACTTGTTAGTCTTATGTATGAATTGGCTCCAATGATGGTTTTCTCTCTTGTTGAGCACATGTGAGATTGTTGCTATTCTGATTGTTGTTGAACGAGAAGTTAGCATAATTCTTCCAGCCCGAATTATTACTGGTTGAGAATGGGTTTTTCTACTAGCTTGAAGGATTTTTCCTATAAGCTGGGAAATAAATAAATGCCAAGTCAACTGAAGAAATATAATTTATCTAGACTGCCCTAAATATAGTTCTGTAATAGGAATGCTTAACTAATTATTTTCTTAAGGTTAGAGCTGTGAGATTATAAAAATTGAGATGAATTACGGCATTTTAGTATCAAAATGTCAATGACAATTAGCATTTAAGTGTCAAAATGAGAGATACCTAACTTACCTTGTCTTTATGTGCATTAAATGTTGTTTACTTTTGGTTTGAGCATAATTTCAACAATTCAACTCTTGAATAGTGATCCAGCAGCAGCAGTAGATCCATGTCCGAGTACAATCTTAGAAGACTTAGGCTGCGTTCTCTTTGTCGTTTTGGGGTTGTTTTCTGTTTTCGATTTTTCAAAACGACGAAAACGCGTTCTCTTTCTCGCTTTGGAAAACGAATTTTTCAAAACAAAGAATTTTTTAACACGCAAAACGCCAAATGACATTTCCCTGTTTTGGACGTTTTCACCTTTAATTTACAAAACGCGAAAAACGAATGGCCCAAAAATCCCTCCCTCACATCTCACTCTCCCTCACATCTCACTCTCTCTCTTGGCTCTCTTTCCCCCTTCTACTGCCGTCTTCCACCTGCCGCGTTGGTGTGAATCTGTGTGTCGTTTCCATTGTGCTGATAACGTCGAAGGATCCCCCTGTCTGTCTCTCCGTGTGCTAAAATCCGACCGGTTCCGCCGTTGCTGAAGTGATTGAAATTGAACGGCTACGGTATATTTTATTCATCTAGCTTGTTGTGTCTTTCATATGCTTAGATTTGTAATCGATGCTTATGTGCTCGATTGATGAAGAATTACAAACACAAATGAAAGGCGAGATTAATAGAAATAAATTTAGGGCTTTTTTCTCTACTTCTTGAATTTTTGGGCATTTTCTGTTGGCTGTTAATTTATGCCTAAATGTTTGCTATTGAGGAGAAATATTGATTAGAATTGTTGCCGTTTATGGAGACTAGTTTAAGGCTGGAATTGAAGTATGGAGACTAGTTTTCAATTGGGGAAGAGAAATGTGTTTGGTGCTGTGTGTTTGCTAATGATAACCACTCTTGAAAAACATGGAATGTTTGTAAAATGTGGGAGGGATCCTATGCTATTTATGTGGTAGACGACAGGATTAGGATGCTGGCTTTTTGCTCATTGTGAATTGACTTCTTTTCATTCAGCATTGCATCCATTATGAGTTTTGAGTTAAATTCAATTCAGCCATGATTTTGCGTTCTTGATAAATGTTTAGTGTAGCTTTATTCTTTTTGGAGTGGTCAAAGCTTTCTGTAGAAAATATTTTTAAAATTATAGATCATAAACATTGTAAAAATATCAAAAATAGGTAAACAAACATTAGTTAGAATGAGTAACACCAAAACTGACATTAACACTCAGCCATTGCAACAAGTTTAAATGCAATTTGCTCCATCATTCTCTTCCACCGTCATCTTCGGAATCCGCCGCTTCTTTAACATCAACTGTGAAGTTGTACTCCTGGTAACACCCCAAATAAGAATCACACATAATATATAGTGTGTATGTCTTCTTTCCAGCTTCTGTAGGAGCAGTAAAATCAAGTTTGACTCTGGACTTCTTTTGGAGTGTAACCCTTTTGATGGCAATCAACCGATTACTTTTAGTATCACCGACCACAAGCCACCACCCTTCTTCTTTGGCTCTGTCCTCCCTTCAAGATCTCGTTCAAGGGTTACATGCACACTAACTTCTTCACCATCCCTCACATTAGCACTATCCAGCACATTCCCTGATTAACCATTTGGCTTACTTCCATGGCTACAAGGGCGAGGGTAAGCCATCCACTACTAGAAATAACATCAACCATGGCTTGAAGCAGCCTGCTAGCAGAAATGAGTACCTCTGGCTGGCCGGAAGCCAGATTTCCACCAATTATAGTTGCCCGGAGAAATGAGCATTTTCATACTGAGTACTAGTTGCCTAGTGGGGTTCTGAAGGAATATGGCTATTATGCACTTCAGTAGTTCTATTTTCTTAATCTTTTTGGTCTTAACAATTGGATAATGTCATGTGTTTTGAGAGGTATTTTGATGGTGAGCAGCATTTTGACTGATTTGAAGAAATATGCACAGTATCATACTATCATCAAAATTGAATTTCCTGATATACTGAATTGTGTTCTGGTTCTATCCAAATTAAAATCTTTCTTGTTCATTGGCTTTTGCTTTGGTTTGTTGAGCTCTCTATTCTTCCATTTCCTTGATAAAATGACATTTCATCGATGTTCTTTCTCATGATTTTGCTTACAGGTAACCGTTAGCATCTCTCTTAACTATTTTCATCTTCTGATTCATATCCGTATGTACACACTCTGCATTTACCTAGTTGGCCTTTATCCAATTGAAAAAGAAATCAGGTCTTCCTTTTTTGAAGCACCTGGTGCCTCATATTTCTAAGTTGTGTGTTCGACTTGTACAAGTTGAATATCCCAATATTGATTTCATTTTCAACTTTGAATCCATAACATCGCGGGGACATATGAATCTCATATACTTCACTTAAACATTTGTATATATTCTCATCGCGGGGACATATGAATCTCATATACTTCACTTAAACATTTGTTTATATTCTGTATTCATTGTCATGCCCTAGAGGCTTCATCAATATCCTAATCCTACATTTAAGAATCCTGACCATAGCTGTTCAAATTCTTAGTAGTAACAGTCGTTCAGTTCAACAATATTTGTCAACAAGAATACATGTATTATTGGCATTCTAGTTGTGCAGGCCTGTTAAAGAGCTCTATGTAGTAAGCTCATTATAATACTTGATTGAATACATAGTGGGTTGTTCAGGGAAATCTTATAAATTTTAATCCAAGAGCACAAAATCTTTAATTTAAGAAGATGGTGAAATGCATTTGGGATGGATTCTACTCATGTCTATGTGATTGCAATAAACTTTAAAATGCTTTTGTACCTTCTTGTTTATGATTTTGTCCTGAGATGATAGTGATTCTAATGTCAATACTTCATAACAATCCACATGCTATGATGCTTGGACTCGGGTACGGGTACATATCTAAGTGTCGGATATTTTATTTTTTAAAATATAGGATACAAGGACATGGCTTAGAAGAGTCCAATTTCGGACACGGGTACATGGGTACGTCTTTCAAACTTCAATTTTTTTCAATATGGGGCTTTTATTATTTGTTCCATTTTTTTCTTAAATCATGTGCAATTATAATTCTACTGCTTTGGCATCATAGCACTCGTGTTGGTTCTTGCAGGATTATTGGACCTGAAATGCCATCAGCTGAGTTGCTTTCTGTAGCAGCTAAATTAACCGAAGCTGAAGCTGAACTGAGGTATTGACACATATTTATAATTTGTGGAGCGTTTACTTGTTTCCAATTGAAAAAGGATTTTTTCCCCATTAGGTTCTTTTGCATTTCAAGAGTCTTTACATAAAGTTTACCATGTGGAAATTACGAGAGTACAAGCTGATCATTAGAAATTTTAGGCCCTCGATTGTGGTTTCTATCTTAATTTTTGTTGATAAATATATCCAGAGAGGCAGAGTTGGATGAAGACACTGAATTATTTATTGGACCTCCACCTCCTGCTGTGGTCAGTGAAGCTGAGTCTGCAAATGAGGCAGAGCGTTTTGAAGAGGTTCATCTCTCTCTCCCCCTTTCCTGACCATCAGGAAACCTATGTTTTCATACATAATATTTAACTGTGCTCATTTACATCCTCAACTCATAAGGCCTTGTACATTTGTTTTTCATATACAGAAAAAAATGATAAAGAAAATTCCTTAATCACCTTCTACATAGCATGCATTTGTGTTAATTGCTAATTACAGATCTATATTGTGTCTGCATGGAGCTGAACTTATTTCTTTTGTTCAGATTACAAGAATCATGGGTGCTGAGGATAATAGTCCGTACGATATTCTGAGAGTCAACAAAAATATGTCAGCTGAAAACATAAAGAAAAGGTATACATGTAGATGGTTGTTTGTACTCTCAGTTTGCACATTGTCTTTATATATTATTCCACTTGGTACGAGTCCTTTCAAAGTGTCAAAGCAAGCACAAGTTTCCAATTGCCAATAAAAATGTACAAAATTAAAGGAGTCTCTCTCTCTCGCTCATGTTTTTTCTGTTTTCCATATGATCTTTATATATTGATTCCACTTGGTGTGCAGTCTTTTAGTCTTTATGAGTACTGATGCAAGCGCAAATTGCCAATGAAAATGGAAAAAATTGAAGAGAGATTCATTTTTTCCTTTTTTTATTTTTTTTGACGCGTATTCTTTTAGAAAGGTATAAACTTGTGAACATAGAAACTACTTGTTAGTAGCTGTTGGTTCATAAAAGATGTAGACTTCAATATCTTGTCTTTTAATGATATTTATTATTGATTTTCACATTGAACTAAGTTATACACATTCAAAGGGCGATGAGTTTCAATACTATTGTTGTAGTCAACTTTAACTATAAAATTTAGATTTCTAGGAAAATGTAGTGGCAAGGATTGCTTCACTTCTTTTGCAAAAGCATAAGGTTTATACAATGTGCATTTCTCCATATGCTACTCTGGTGGCAGCTGAATAATAGTGTTAGCCTGTGATTTGAGATTATGGTTGGAGTTCATGATTTGTTTTTGATAGTTTTGTATGCGCCGCACACAATGTAATTAATGGATTGCCTTTCCTATGTAGTTAAATTGGTTTAGTGTAGCGTGCCCTCATACCTTATGTTGCCATATTAATTGATAGAGATTGATATATTATTTTTGTCCTTGTTTTTTATTTTTCTATATTATGATGTGCAGTTAGTTTTATTGATGATAATAGTTTCTTCTTAGGTACTGGAAGTTGTCTCTTATGGTGCACCCTGACAAATGTTCTCACCCACAAGCCCATCAAGCATTCGTTAAATTGAACAAAGCTTTTAAAGATTTGCAAGATCCAGATAAGGTGAGTGTTTAAAATTATTGAAGCCTCTAATTAATTTAAGAAGCTTTCCATTGCCCTTTTGTTTCATTCTATAAGTTTTCACACAATTTTTAAGAATATTAAGTCAATAAAAAAATAAGTATTTATTCCATAATAAGTTAACATCAAAGAGTCTCTGTATTGTAATTAATATTGAAGCTCAGTTCATGTAGCTAAAGTCTAAAGAAATGCCTTAGATCACCAAATTTTGCCATTTGAGCCCCTGTTTGATGGCTATTATAAATTGAAATTGGGGAAAAATGATGTTTTGAATAGTGATTTTTTGGAAAATTTTTGGGTTTACGTGCAAAATATTTTATTGTGCGAATGTGTGCTTGAAAATGAATATGAGAAATAAAGAATTTTAATTTAAAGAGAGTCAAACAGGGGCTTAATCTGCCATGGACTCTTGGCATTAGAGTACATGGCAAGGTATATTCAACTTGGGCTTCTTTAATGACAGGGTTAGCAGTTTGGAAGAAATATGATAGTGAATTAATTGTGTGTAATCTTTCATAATTTGTTCAGATTAGATTTGGAAATGGTTACTCTAAATGAGTCAATAGACCTCCGTCACTTAATTTTTCTCTTTTTGTGCAACCATAATTGAATAATGCGTTTATGGTATAGATGAGGGGTGGCTACTGGTTATGTGGGTTTAGATAATTATGATCCATTATTACTCTTATGCATTGATGACACTAGGATTGCTACGGCTTGAGATTATATGAAATTATTTCCTTGAATCTAATAAGATTATTGTCCTAAATGTAACTTTATACATAGTTTAAATGGTTTGTATTATGTTTAATGTTAGAGAAAAGCGTTGGACGAGAAAATAACGCTCAAGGAGGAACAAGAGGAATTTAAGGTGCACTTTTGGCATAGCTATGGTCTAGTTAGAGCTTAAACGAGTTTCTTTATAATTTCCCTCACAAAAATATTTCAATCCTGTAGGCAGAATTGAAAGTCATGCGTGAGGCTGCACAATGGAGACGTTTGCAAGGTTTGCATATTCTCCCAACTTCTAATGTGATTGGTCTTGTTTGACTCCCTGGACCCGCCCTCCTCTACCTTCTCTCTCCCCCTTTCTCTCTTTCCCCCTCTCTGTCTCTCTCGAGCACAGATGCATGTTAGAAAGAGCACGATCAGAATCTAATTCAGAACATCTTGCTTAAAAACAAGAATTTAAGCAAATTTTTTTTTTTTTTTTTTTTTTAATATTTAATTTGATCCAAATTCGATGCTGGCAAAATTCAGTTTTGTGGGTTGATTTGCTCTATTCAATCTTCTAAGCCTATAGGAGAACAACCAATCTCCACAGACACTCGTGAGGAATTGAAAGCTACCAAAAACCAAGGGATTATAGTGTGTTGGGTCATGTTTGCTTGATTTCTTGAGAACAGGAGGCATTGTTTGTTAAGACTCAAAATTACATTTTTGGCTAAGCCTAAAATTTCAACTTTTTAGTAAAAAAGCTGGTTTAATAAATAATTTATTGGGTAAAGTTGGAAATAGGTAATTTACTAACTTTGTGACTAAGGTACGCAACTTCCAAAATAAGTAACTTTTTCACTTGAAAGAGAGAATAAATACAACACATTTGAATCCTTTTGAGCTTTTTAGCCAAACTTGTTCCTTTATCACATTAACCTGTGCACTCTATTTCTTAACTTTTTATTCCTTGTGGTGCATAATGGTAATGATAATTTACTTGTTAT
This sequence comes from Osmanthus fragrans, assembly GCA_019395295.1. Taxonomy (NCBI): domain Eukaryota; kingdom Viridiplantae; phylum Streptophyta; class Magnoliopsida; order Lamiales; family Oleaceae; genus Osmanthus; species Osmanthus fragrans. Next base: position 36,916,046 of record CM033341.1, on the reverse strand, counting down.
TGAGATGGGTATGCTCTTTGCATTTTTTTCATTTTCATATCTTTTTTGAAGTAGGTACTTAGATTTCAGCCTTCCAATATTTTTCTTCATTCTATTTGTAATACAAATAAATAAAAAAGGGGATTATCTTTTGATGTCCAACTTGTGTATCCCTTCTTTACTAGTTTAACTTACCGACCAGTCATAGTAGGGAGTTCGGATTCTCTACTTTGTGTGTAACAGCAACGGAAATGTTTCTTTATTGTAAGGGAATTATGATCTCAATGTGAAAACCAGATTACTGTTGGTTACAGGTATATCCATGGAGGGTGATGACGTACTCTTGGCTGAGATGGATGTTAAAGTCGCGCCAAAAAGAGAAGAATGGATGACAACATTACCTCCTGAAAGAAAAGTAAGGGCCAATTCTATTTTTTTCTCCTGCCCCTTATGTATTTATGCCCTCTGGAAAAAAAAAAAAAAAAACTATGCATTGAAAAAGTTACCTGTTCACGAGCCGTTATCATTGTCCTTTGTGGTTTCCCGTCTGGGATTAAGAGCAGCATGTTTGTCTAAGCTTAAAAAGCTTACAAGTTCAATATAACTTGTTTCTATTTCTAAAAGTTGGAGAGGAATAAGTTACTTATTGTTATAATAATGTAAGAGCTATTTTCATTAAAGCGTTTAAATAATTGAGTTTTAAAACAAATAATTTTTTTATTGGTCAAAGTTAAGGTAATGGTTACTTTTAAAATAAATAACCTTCAAGTAATGCAAAATGCCTGGAAACATACCTAGCAAATTCTTCTCTAGGCCTACCAATGCTGGACATGTGCTAATTTATTAATGCAATAGAACGTGGAGAGCGTGTATTGTTAATTTTCTAGTACACCCGGGAGTAAATTGTGAAGTTTTACTCCCGGCTGAACAAATTTTCTTGTCCTTGCTGCTGTAGAATAGGCTCAGATGAAGCAGACTGCAGGATATGAATTGGCATTATTAAGAGATGTAGTTTCATGTCTGAAATGTTATTGAACTCACTGTTCTTGTTTCTCACGTGATTCAGGGGCACTGATTGAATTTTTGAAGTTGTTTAATAAACATCAAAATGCTGCAATTATTTTTCTTTTGTTCCTTTTCAGGTTATAATATTTATGATGAGAAAATGAAATTAAAAGTGTTCATAATTTGCAAATCTAATTAAAAAAGCTGAAAAGCATTCAAAATTATTATTTTCGGTACTTACTACTTAGTTGTTCATGACTTGTTAAGTCAATCTGATAAATTTCTCTTCCTCAGCCTGGTATGACCATGCAGTCGACAAGGTTTAGCAAGAGCTCAAAAGGACGAGGTGATACCAGTGCCTGGACGGATGCTCCTTCAGAAAAGGCTCAGAGAGCAAAAATGAAGTATGTGAACTTTTATTTTGCTAATGTGCATGATGGTTTTAGACTTTGATTTCTGAAATCGAGATATTTGTGGCAGTTACTTAGAAGCCTACAACGAGGCTACTGCAATTGCTTCGAAGGAGCATGAAAAGAAAACAGTAAATATGGATGCTGAATTGGTGGACCAGTATAATAAAGCAAAACGATCAAAGTCGTTGGTCGAAAAGCATAAAGAATCAGCCAAGAGTAGTCCAAAGAAAAAGTCGAAGCAGGAACCAGTGAAAGACGACTGGGAGGGAAAACATCCATGGAAACCTTGGGATCGGGAAAATGATTTGACTGCAGGAAGGCAAAAAGTTAAATTGGATGCTGAAAACATGGCTGCAGGTCTGACTTCCAGATTTGCCTCGGGATCCTTTCAAAGAAACTTCCTCTAGATTGTTGATTATATTGAGTCGATGGATTCAGCAGGACGAGTTAGTTTGCTCTTCGAGCTTCGTTGTTGTCTACAGCTCTTGTGCTGAATCTGGTTTTAAGATCGTCATAGTTTTTATCTCTTAATACTCGCATGTTAGTAATTGTAGCTCCACATATAGTACATGTTTGGTACACATTGAACACGAATAGTGTAATGAACAAGATTTTAGCATTGTTGTTTTCATCATGTTGAATCTGCAGATTGATGTAATCCCCACTAACTCCGTTTCTTGAACATGTTTGGTACATGTTGAATTGGAATAGTATAACAGATAAGAATTTGGCATCGTTTTCATTGTGTTGAATCTGGTAGGTCGGTTTTTATTTAATTTCTAGTTTCATATGTTCTATTAGCTCCATACGTCAGACCTTGTTTAGTGCACACTACTAGATGATGGTATCCAATAATATTGTCCAGTACCTTAACTTCATCTCGCCGAGAATGCCATAATTTTTTATACACTATGGTTGGATTTAGATTAAACCATGGATGCATTCTGGTTTCAGATTCATTTTAAACTTTTTAGAGTCTGCCAAATATTTACGAACATTTTAGTATTTTTTGGGTCTCTTTTTATATAAAATAGTTTTGTAAAAGTGCACTTGTATTCAAACACCATCACTTGTGATAAAAATATCTCAAGTTTTAACCTTTATTTTCCTTGAATATAATACAAATAAATATATCATGCTTTACTCCATTACATTATTAAGGTCATGTTTGGTCCTCATTTTCCAAAATTTATTTTCACTATACATTCTCCCTGTGAAATAATTTTACACTAGGGTTCATAATTTTTTTTTTCCTACTTTTTGCATATACATTCTTCAAATTATTTTTTGTTCACATCTATTCTCAAAAATCTCTACCAATGTTGGTCTAAATTCCACGAAAAATCAAAGCAATTGATTGGATAGCCACCAAATTTCAAGAAATAATGCAAAAACACCTGTCTTTAAGTAAAGAAATATATGTGCCAACACTTTTTTAAGTCTGTGATGATTGATTGCATAGTTCCACTTACAATGCAAGCAAAGACCAATAGCATAATCCAAAAAAAAAAAAAAAAGACCAATGGCATAAGTTCACTTTCATCTTATACAAATTAAACTAATAAATCGAATGTGAACTTTATTTCCTAGCACAGGATATTGTACCTGCATTTCTTAATTTCCTATTTTTTAGTACTTTGACACGAAAATTTGATGCATGTGTCGATTCACTCATCTTATAACTTAATTATAAATATTTAAACGTAAAATAAAATTATCATAGAATTTTTTAGACAGAAAATGATAATCAAATAGTGAGTTAATTATCATAGGATTTGTGGCCCCAATGTTAAACAAAGATAATCGATCAAATAATTGAACAATAGAAAATAAATATTGGAATTAAATCATCAGACCATCTCTGTCTGATATCTGATGAAAATGGAAGGGAGGCAAAATTGGATGTCTGGAGACATGTCATTATCAACCTTATTTGAAGCTTCCTTTTCCTTTCTAGAAACTTGTTAAGACCACATTTTTTTAAAGTTTAGTTAATCCCATTTTCATACTCGTTGAACTACTTTATTAAAAATTTAAAATAAAATATTTATTCACGAATTTTGTTTCAAACTCGTATTTTTAGTGTATAATCACTGTGTTCTGTGTTTTTTTTGTTTTTCGAGAATTTGATGCATGACTTTTTTCTTGAGAAAAATTTCTTTCGATCATAAAGACTTCATGTATCGACGAGAGAGTATACTGTTAACTGTTGTGCTCCATATATGTTAAATCCGAGGATTAGAAATCATGAGTATTTCAGATTCATATTCCATTTTTATAAATAAGCCATTACGTGAGTTATTCAAGATACTTTTAAAAATTTAAATTGTTAGAAATGAGAAATTTATTTTTCAATTAGTGTATACTGTAAAGAGAGTCCCACAAACCGCCCCCAAAAAACCCTGTTGCTTGGTTCACACTGTCATTTGTTAGCTAAAGCAACCCCCACCACCCCTCTAAACTTGAAGACCATTTTTTGTTTAAAAAATGTTAAGGACTTGAACAATTGTAAGCTCGTTAGTCAAATAAACATGTCAGAAAAGAGATGGGTAGGCCAAAATTGATGTTGTAAAAATTTTAGGAAAAATTGCATTATTGGAAATTTATTGTGTCATTAACAAGTTGATTCTTAACAATTATAAAGTAATAAATCAGTTAACAACTTATCATTGTCATTGCACAATTAACTATTATTGAGAGTCGTTCAAATTCATGTTCAATCATCAAGTGACCCCAGGGACGGAGTCGGGAGAATAGAGTTGTGGGAGCAAATTTTATAAAATTTTAATTGTACGGACAAAATTGAAAATTATAAGAATTATTTTTTTTTAAAATTCTTGAAAAATTTATTGCAAAATCTTAGATTCCATATTTGGTGTTGTGGGGGCAGTGTGACCACCGTAGATCCGCCCATGCGTGATCCTCGCTTATCCAACTTAATGAAACTAGATTATACTTCTCAACTTGAATTAGTATTTAGAACTTCGCATTGAGCATACTTCTATAAGGGCCACATGTCAATTTGACGAAAAAAATTAGACGGTCTTGTCACGAGGGATTAATTATGTGACTATAATGATATGTTAGGAAGTCAGAGGAATGCCATCAAGTAACCAATGAAGTCTTTCCATCAGCCATCAAGGAATCAAGCATAAAGTTCAGTCTTTTCAGGTGAATAGGCGAGTTCGAAACCACATGCCAATTGGATAAAAAAAAATTGGAAAATTTCCATCACGGGATTTAATTATGCAACTATTATTAAAAATTAATATTTATATGCTTATTTTTAAATTTCAAGCGAGACATGTATTCATGAGCACCATGTTGACTATTTTGATGAAATTTTGACGATTTTCATCGTGAGAGACTGATTATGCAAATATAAAGAAAAATTGAAAATATAAAATAAATTGAGGACTAATGGTACAAGTTCCTTCAAAATTTTATCTTCAAAATTTGAAGTAGCCACTAATAGAACGAAATGACAAAAAAATAATTCATATGGCCAATCTAAAAGGCTCAGTTCATTATTGCAGTAGTTCTCCCAAATCTTTTTCGTACTTCTAGATATATCATTCTCGAATTGCTGTGGATCATTCATTGTCACTTAGAACAATTTCTACGTTGTAATTGCGGATATTTTAATTAAGTTATATTATTTTTCAATACACGTAGGGATGTATGAAATGAACCGATAAAATTTTAATTTTAAATATTATTTTTCAATAAATGTAGGGATGTACGAAAACGAAATGATAAATTTTTTATTTTAAATATAAAGTTTAATTTATTGTTTCTTATAATCTCGTTTTCGTTTTGTTGCTTTTAAGCATACCATCTTTGAATTCCTATATATGGAGCATGGTCCTACTAGCTAGGTTATTAATGATTTGCAATGCTTTTCATTTTCGGCACTTCACACACACACATTCAACAACACAATGACTATACTATATCTTTGTTGTGATTCAATTTTATCATTTCAGTTTTTATATAATAAATAAATATTCTTTCTTATTTTGACCAAAATAATTATCCATTTCGATCATCAAACGGGACAAGAGATTTATTCTTTTGCCTTTTGATAATCCTTATGAAGAAAAGGGACGTCCGGTCTTAAAAATTTGTCTAGTTCTTATTGATGTTACGCCGAGTTTTGTTTACATTGGATTTCTAGTTATTATTTAAATTTTGGCAGGGGTTCAACTATTGATGTTACGCCAAGTTTTGTTAACATTTTTAACTTGATAAAAATTTTAAATGAATCATGAAGATTTTATTTGATATTTTAAATTTAAGGTTTATTCAAATATAAAACCAAAACGACTTGTGAAATTTTGAAATTGATAAATAAAAGAGGAAAGCTCATGTAAAAAAATTACAACGATACTTCCACACATTATAATCATATGAGAGATATTTCTATTTTCTCATGGATAATCTTTTGAACTATCGATCACTGCTTATCTTTCAATTCTTATGTAATCATTGAAGTACCTATATCTATATTTGTGTATATACTAGTAAGACGCACGTGCAATGCACATGACATGGTTTCCTTGACTATGTAATAGCGTAGATATAAAGAAAATACTATTTGTATTAGTATTAAAAACATTTAATATGCTACGACAAAGTTTAAAATAATACCGCAATGTAAACATAGGGTGATATGCCCTGCTAAAGAGAGAATGGAGTTCAATCACCGTTTTCTACTTCTTGAGGTATCATTGTAATTCATTAGTTATTAACCTAGGTGTAGGAATAACGTCAAATCGCCCATTTATGTTTGAATAGGCATATAAATCACAACTAAGATTTCAAAAATCACAAGCAAGTTGTTGAAAATAAACAAATAAAGATGTCATAAATTACAGAAATAGATATTGAGGTTGTTCAAGAATTTATCAAATTTAGGCAAATTGTGAAATTAATTTAAGATTTTGCAAGTATCATTTGACAAAAAAAAAATGCAAAAATAGAACTTAAAATTCTTAAGTGCAAATAAGAGAATGGATAACTTAGTGAGAGAAAGGCAATAGAATCAGAGAATTAAACCAATATCAATCTACAGATGAGTAAAATGAAGCAACCATCAATATACAATGCACTTGAAACTTCCCTATATAGTTTTCATAAACAGCAACGTATATATTACAAGAGAAATTGAAAAATTCAGCTTTGTATTAAAACAAACACATGCAAAATATATTATGTTGAGAAACAAAATATTTCGCATTGGCATTTATACAAACACCTTAAATTCGTCGAGAGATGTAACATAAAGGAAGTGAAGAAAATTAAGGTGTTGGCTACAAATTACAACTGGGAACACTTGAGACATGGAGAAAAGTATACGGGGCTCTCAAAGACCACAATAAAGTTGGTCTTGCCAATGTCAATTCTAATTTCAAGGTACCACTTATAGTCTTTTGTTTAGGTTGTTAAAAAAGTTATTTCTCATTAATCACATCGGAAAACATTCACGAAAATAAAGAAAAATATATATTCAAGGTTTGGTAATAAATCATTCTATAGTTAGATCTTTAATCTAAACAAAAGCATATTCACTATCAATAATGAAAAAGATAACAATTTTAAATAAGTGGTAAATCCTGTAATCTATGAAACAATTCTCTGACAATTAGAATATGGCATTATTGCTCCTATATCATGTGAACCCTTTTGTTGGTTTCCCTAAAACATAAACCACTTCAAAGAATAAAAAAGAACCATGGATATGCCAAAATTGGGATAACATTTTAATCCAATTTAATAATACATTTTTGCACTGTATCCATACAGCACATAAAACGATGGGCCAAAGAAATAACTCAAGTCTAATTCCTTTTGCAAAATAAAATAGCAAGTTAGCATCTACACCATGATATTATGCTGTAATCATAAAGTATAGAGCACCAGTTTTAAAATTTTCAAATACACCCTGCAGAGAATTGGGTAGTGAGCTCTCCTCTTCCCAGCCCGCTCAGTCCCAATGCTAACATGTAGAGGCTAAATTAAATGGTACACAGTAAAAAAAACTTTAGTCGAGTGACTGTTCACAAATGAAATATACTTACCAATCCAATTACAACAGAAATCACAATGACAGTCAGAGCACACTGCGAAAATGATACATAGTGGAGGCAGAAAAATTCATTACCACGAAATGAGGATCAGAAAATATCTTATCACAATAAACAATAAAAATCAATTAACATCAATGAAAGAAAGAAACAGAGCTTTAGCTACAACTACAAGCTGTCATCACAAATTAGCAAGCTATAAGTTCTGTCAATGTTGCCAGCATCATTGAAATGAAAATGGAGGAACAGAAATCATTACAGAATATTATGTGCTAGGAATGAGTTTGGAAAAATAGTGCTCAAGGAAGCCAGGAAAAAAAAATCAGGAGACACCAAAACACTGTCTAATTTGCTAAAGGTTTAGGGTTATGACACCAGTTTAGCAATTGTAGCCTCCACAAAAGATAACATTAGCACTATGAAGAGCATGCGTGCATATTAACCTGGGGGCAGTGACGGATCCAGCACCCGGCGAGATCGCGCGGCCGCGCGTGCTGAATCCGCCGAGAAATTTTTTTTGATTGGGAATAGATAAAATTTTTATATTATATAACTGATAATTCATTTTATGTACAAGCAATCTTGGTAGCTCAGTTGGTTGCGCCTCAGTTTTGCAAACCGGATGTTCCTAGTTCGAAACCCAGCAATGGCATTTTTTGAGTTTCAACATTATTTACCCAAATAGACAATATGTTATGAATTTTTAGAATATTTACCCAAAACATTGCAAGGTGGTTTCGAACCCAAGACCTTCCTTAAATAATGTTGATAGCCATACCATGATGACTAGCATTAATTTCTGAAATACAATAAAAAAAATTAATATATGTTCATGTTTCGGTTTTAATGCAAATAGAGAAATTTTGACCAGTGATTTGTCCATCTTTTTGATTATTTTTTTTTCCTCTAATGAATTGATTTGAAAGTTTGGCTAATTAATGAGGAATGAATTTATAAAAAAAAAAATGACTTTAGTGTCATAAGTCTTTCAACAAAACTTATTTAATTAAAAGAATATTTCACTTTTCGTTCACAAAAAAATCAATTGCAAAAAAGTGAGATCACACAAGCATATAAATAATTTCAACTTTGTTAATATGATAATGCTTTTTTAATTGACTTTAATTGTAAACTGAAAATTGACATTTTGTTAATATATATTACATGTTTGATTGAAAAATAAATTAGAACATTTTTCAAATTATAGAATAATTTTTTCATCCGAAATGAAAGTTGGTACCTAGTTCTAGTGGTGTATCTAGTTCTTCTATTTCTAGTTCGTACGATTTTTGAATATTATTTAATTAAATATTAATAAACAATATCGCTATCACGAGCTTTGATCGTCGACAGTAAACGTTTAATGTTCGCAGTCCGCCCTAGCTGAACTCGAATCCTGGATTCGCCACTCCTTGGGGGAATGTATTCAAATAATGGAGTCAGGAACTATAGTGCACGACCCATTATAAATCCAATTATAATCCCAGATAAACCAGTTTTAGCTCCACTTGCATGATTCACGGCAGACCTAGAGAATGATCCTGCATGAGTCATAATTGAAAAAGAAGACATGTTAGAAGTCGGCGCTGGAAGTAACAGTGTCATGTGCTAACGTCATTACCAATGAGGGTTGCGTGCGAAAATGGGGTAAAAAGGCAATGGAAGAGAGAGAAAAAGTTTGTGAGAGAGAAGACAATGAAAGAAGTGATGGTGGCGTGAATATGAACTGTACTTTCGTCACAAGAAATGATTAAACAAGCATTGCAAATGGCTCGCTAACACGGCTCACTCAACTCGGCTCGACTTATATGGTCAATCGGCTTATGAATAGTATTGAAAAAGTGAGTCTTTTATTTATATAGGATATCGAAAGCACCTTTACTATTTTTAAATTGCTACACTTTGGTTTAATTTGGACCTTTGTTTTCGACATAATTGTGGTCCATAAGGTACATTAATGTATTATAATTTGGTTTTCATCTGACAAATTAACACCTTTTTTTTTGTTGTATTCTCCTGTATCATACTCAAGGCTGGTGAGGTACTCTCCTAAAATATAATATAGTTTAAAATGTGGAAGTATGTAGAAGCCAAAAAGTGCATCTTTTCTATTCTGTACAAACTATGAAGTGTAAATTTTTTATTTTTTATTTTCTTTTTGTTGCTAGATGATGTAGTCTTTTTGGATGTAGGACACAATGTCCTGTCCCCATTAGTATTTTAAGTATATATACAGCTCTTGTAGGGTTAAATACATCTTAAGTACTTTTTTCCATATGAAAATGAGTTACTGCACTTTTATTTTATATTTCAGATAAGGTAGTCCGAATATCGATCTAATTAATAAAAATGCTAACTTGGTGTGAAAAATCCTATTAATTCATTATTTCTATCAGTAACTTATGTTATACTGTTTACATATCCATAAATTGCGACAAGAAGAGCTAATCATATACATAGGGCTATTAAAAGGACCAAAAACTAAGATTGTTGACAAGTACTAGTTCAAGACCTAGTTTGAGTGATAAGAACACTGTTTTACCAGGTCCGTGACATGAATTCGAATCTCATTGAGTAGTTCGATCATTGATAAGCCACTCATTATTCGTTGCTCAAACCCACAACTTTCTCATATTTCGTCGTATTGAACTACAATTATTATTTTTAATTATAGCATGCATTAAACAAAAGGCAGCATAGCATATATATTTCTTAGTCCCGTTGGACAACCATTAAAATGATTTTTTTCGGATAAATAAGTTTTGGAATAGTGATTTTTTGGAGAATGTGTGGTTAAAAAGTATGATTTTTTTTTTAAATTTACGTGTAAAATATTTATTGTGAGAATGTGTAGTTAAAAATGAGATGAAGAAAAAAGAATTTTGCTTTAGAATTTTGCTATTTATACAATGGGGTTGAAAGCCTGGTATATAGCCCTTCGGCATGGCCCTCTATTGTGAGGAGGTATACATCTAGCAAAATCCTTTGTTGTATAATAGTAAAAACCCTAGAATTCTGACATGTCACCCTTTGTTGTGTTGCCACTTGTCACTGGACGGCGCACCAAACAGATTATGGGAATAGAAAATACTTAATGGAAATGGCAATGACAAAATCACAAGCTAATATTGTCAAGGATATAAAGGGCAAATTTCAAAATTTCTCTCCAACTTATTGCTCCTCCATCAAGTTTGTCCCGACCTTTAAAGAGTAAAAATCATTCCACAACTTTTTATTAAAATTGCAAAATTAATCATAATGAGTGATAATAAAAATCGTCTAATTCTTCATTAAATAACATATTCGATTTTTAATTGTTATAGGCAAGCAAAATCTTGTTTCGGAATTAACATGATGATTTAATAAATTTTGAACTCTTTCTCTCATTGATTTACTGGTAGGTTGATGATCAACCTGTTACTCTGACTATAAATAGAAGAATAATTAAAATGCAATTTTACTTGAATTCTCTATTTATCAATTTATTCTTTAGATGACGTGGTAGTAAAGGATCCTAAGTTATAGTTTTACCGTCACCCAATCAATAATCAAAATTCTGTCCGTGTGCACGCTAAATCCAAAATTAAAATAAATAAATTTGTTCAAGTTAAATTTTTAAATAAAGTGATTACAAGCAAGTAGTGGGAAAACCTTAGGGCACACTATAACGGTGGAGGGTTGGCGTGAAAATTTGGTGCTTCGCCGTCCAAATGAAACCGTTGATCACAATCTGCTGCCACCTCCCACGCGCAATCAACAACATGAATGTATCACCCTTTCATCACTCTTATTTTCTGCATTATATAAAATTAAAAATGGAAGCTGAATTATCATTCAAACTTCTGTACACAACTTGCTTCTGCTTATCATATAAATATACCCATCTTACCAACACCATATTAACCAACTTCTCAAAATCCCAACAAATCTCTCTCTCTCTCTCTCTCTCTCTCTCTCTCTCCAGCAAGAGCCATCAAGAACACAAGAAGGTTGAACTTTCTGGTTAGTATTTTCTTATGTTCCTTTTGTTTGTTTGTGTATCTATTTTTTATAGTATTAATATTATATATATACACGCCCCTACCCCCAGGCCCCAACACTATTTAGTAAAAGGAAATGGAAACTATTGTGCTTTCTGCTAGCTGCGGCAGCAAAGTTATAGGTGTACCCATGATTGTTTCATCTATGTATATTCTTTCGGAGTAGACAAATATCTCGTGTTCAAGATTCATCTACATTATTGCGAGAAAATAAAAAACTTCGGAAAACGCAATTTCAATGAATGAATTTGTCGCATATGTAACAACTTAAATTTTTAGATGATCAGCCTAAAAGAACACGTTTTCTACGCAAACACTGTGCTCGCTTGTGACTCTCGAGAGTCTCTAAGCATTTATTTAGTACACAAGTATATTGTATGAAAATGTTGTAATAATAAAGTTGGATGTGAAAAGATCTTCTACACAATGAGGCGTGGAGTGGAATGCACTCAAAAGATAAATAAAACATGCCTAATGTCTACAAAGGTCAAATTTATACAGCCACTTTTGTGTTCAGTATACTTTGTCTATTTACAACATGCAAACAAGGGGAATGGCCAATTAAAACTGTCAAAACCCCAGAGCGACTAAAAGAGGAGTGGGACAAGGCGGGGCCTCGTCCCAGGCCACTGCCTCCACCTCCTGGCCGACCTATTTATCAACATGAGAAAGAAGGTTGGTATGGATGGATTACTGAGAAGGATTCAGAGCCGGTTCCTTTGCCAATTGATTTAAGGGAGCAAGCGCATCGTTTACCTGGGATGCTCTTGACTATATTCTCTCTGTTGAAGCTGATGCTTTCTTCCCTGGTTTTGATAATGATGGTAGTGGATGGCCAGATTTTTCAAGCTTGGTCATGGGGCATCGGCTATATGAGATGGCATCTACTAGAACATATCGACCAAACAGGTAAAAGGTTAAATTTGAAAAAGTTCTCCTATTTCCTATCTTTGTGCGTATTGTATTCATTCTTAATTTCCTTGGTTGTCATGCAAGTATTTCTTGTTCTTTTTTCTCTTTATAAAATAACCTGATTGTTTGGTTTACTACAGAAAGTTTGATGTTCTGACAAGGAATAAAGTTGTTTCTTTGAATTTGAAATAATTTATGTTTTATGGTTTATGTTTTGATTGTCAGCCAAGATGCCGGGTTCATAACCATATCCTTTAATGATGTACTTAGGAATGAAGTTGTCTCATAGAATGAAATGTTTTTTTTTTTTCAATGTGTTATATTTTGACTGTCAGCCAGGATGCTGAGTTCTTATCTTTTTGCGTACAAGGGTACAAGACATATCAAGACGAGGTCTTTGGTATATTCATTTGCTCTGATGTAGTTTTAGTTTATGAAGCTAAGAGACGGATAAGTCAATTTGGGCTTTTGGAATCGAGGAAAAAAAGTTTAAAGACTTCAGAACCTAAAGGTTTCATGTTTAGCAGAACTTATACTGAATGTATAGAATGATTTTTAAGCATAGCAAGGATGTGGATGATTAGTAGAGTCCCAATACAGGAGTATTTTATTCAAAGAATAATTTCCTAAAGTAATTAGTTTGGTTGTCAATAAGAAAAAAGGTTGAAAGGGAATGAAATTAGGGTGCTCGAATGAAACAGAGAATTATTAATGAAATTTACATGATTGGAAAATACCCGCAAAATTAGAAGGTACTCTAAATAATGGTGTTATTGGACCAATTATACTTTTGTGGTACCGAAAGTGGGCTATTAAAGCACAAATGCCCATAAGATGAATGCATGAGATGCAAACATGTTAAGATAGGTATTTGGTAACATGAAGGCAATTGAGGAAAAACTTAAAAAACTACAACTTGCATGAATCGGCGATTATTATATAGCTTAAGGTACAAAACAAATAATAATAGTTTGACGTGGTTGAAAGATTTGAATGCACAGCAGCTTTTAGTAGATGTAGAGCTAGATCAAATGGAGGTATGCAAAGAATCGTATGGTCAAACCTTAAATTTGTTGGGAATGAGGCATAACTTCACGTGATTGTTTTTCCATAATTGACTTCAAACCTTTCATCTTCCCGTCTTCTAATGTTTTGGTCTGTGTTCATCTAAGCAGGAAATATCTTGCTGATCTCTTAAATAGTACCACCGATCATCTGTACCATCCCCCGCGCAATTGGACTCTCTCTGTACGGGAGCACCTCAACCGAAGCACTACAGAAGATGGCATTATACAGGAATTTCAACTATCAAGATCGAAGTCTTTCCTTTCCCACCCAATCCCGGAATGCTCGTGTATAACTGTCAAGACTGCTGAGAATCTACATCCCGGCAAGAGCAGTAATCTCCATGTTCTGTTTGGAGGACAGGGTGAGTGCCCCAAATGGATGGTAGAAGCTACAAAAACAGTTGGAACACAAGAGAGCACTGATGATGAGACTGAAACACAAGAAGATGAAATCGATCTGGGACAGGAGGAATCAGATGGTAGTGGAGAAGGTGACACAATCCCATCCGTGGAGCAGGACGAGGAAATGGATCCCGATGATTAAAGTAGTGGTACAGATATCATCCTATGTTTTGAAGGTCACAGTCTTGTTGCTGCCATCAAGTCGAAGCATAAGCATGACAGGAGAGTATATTTCGTTTAAGGTTAATTTGTTGAGGCAACTGTAGGAATCTTCCATACTGATGCATTGCGAATTCTATATATAGGATCTGAGTTATTGGGAATGGGTTCTTCGTAGATAGTTTAAAGTAAATATGTGCACGTGCAACCCACCTTCCCTCGGCATTTAGTGGTAGGGACTACAGTTTTTTCCTCTTATAAATCCCTCATCCTCCCCCGCTACTTTATCTCAACATATAGAAGAACGGAAAGGTGTCTTGTTTTGCCCCCCATTTTTCCCGTACACAAAACTCATACATCAGCTGTGTAATTTCCCAGATTTTGAAAGCTATTTTAAAACGACTACACTTCAAATGTTCATTTGCTTGTTATAATTATTCTTTGATTTTATTTGGCCTCTCTCTCCCCACCTAGGCATGTTTAGCCTTTATTTGGTTTGGATGAAAAATAGATTTTTAGTCGGTTTTGATAAAAGTTGATAAAATTTGTGGATCCTATAAAATTTGTGGTTAAAAATAAGTTTGAGAAAAAATTAGTTCTAATAAATGATAATCAAATGGGATTTTGAATTGAAATGCCAGAGTTAAATTTGTGTTCATTGTATCGTACAATGTTATCTCATACGGTGTATCATGGAGGCTTTTACCTATTTAATTTTCGTTGCATACCAAATTGATTGATAAATTCTGACAATATTGCTTTTCACTCGTCTTGTATTAAAAGATAGGAGTCACTTGAGTTTCCCGCCTCTTCTCTTTTTTGCTTGAGTCGTCATCGACATTTTAAATTTGTAGCACCTCGATTTACGAATCAATTATCAAATTTGGTGTAGAAGTTTCATTGGGTTCAAATTTAAAATCTATGATAAATATTTCATAAATTCTATCCTTGAATTCTCTCTTTTATCTAATCACAAACAATAAGAGTTAATAAAAACTAAGGGGCTGTCTCTTTGCTGTTTTTAAGCTCTTTTTTTGTTTTCGATTTTTTAAAATAGTGAAAATTCTTTCTCTTTCCCATTTTTAAAAATGAATTTTTGAAAAAAAAAAAAAAAGGCTTGAAAACTCGAAACGTCAAATTTGACGTTTTGAGTGTTTCAAGCCAAAACACACTATTTTTTCAATTGCAATTTAGACATGATATTCGCTTTCAAGATTTTCAGGTAATTATTTAAAGGGCCGGAGAAGGCATAATGTATTTTAATTTTTATGTAAAAAATATAATAAAATCATCACCGAAGGAGTAAAATTATTATATATTTTATAATTTTTTTTTTACTCAAATGCTTTAAATAAAAACTATTCCATAACTATTATTTTCTATATAGAACATTTAATTACATTATATTTTTATCTCTTTTACACGATTTCTTTGATCCTTACCAACCAATTTAAACTAGAACAAGCTTGTCTCCGCGTCTCTAATATTTCATCAATAATTTAAAACATTGTTGATTGTTCTCACGCCATAGTATTTTCTCCAATTGGCCGTCATTAAAAACATACATTTTTAAAACAATTTATCAGTACATAATGAACCTCTTTAATATGTTCTATCAAAAAAATTGACAAGAAGTAAAAGAGAACATATTTGTTATTTTTGTAGCTATTAGTCGAACATGTTCAATCTTTTTATAATCATCTTTAAATTGTTACAGTCTCATAACACTTTTAAATGTTCACCATTAAATTTTGCATACACACTGTCACCAAAAGTAGATGGATAGTATGCACAACAAATAATTTAATTTAATTTTTTTTATGTTAATCATGCTACATATTTTATTCAGAAAAACTAATTTATTCTTTTATACCTTAATGTTTCCATCATATTTAATTTCAAAATTTGAAAAAAAAAAATCTCTTCAAAATATGGTTGATTTTTTATTTTTATTTTTTAAATTATTTTTACTTGAGTTGACTCCAATATAAATAAGTGTTTTTTTCATCACTTAATTGTCAGAATATATTTTTATATTTTGTTTATTTTATTTCCGTATTATGTGTATGAGTAACTACTTTCACATTTTTAGGAAAATTTGCAATAGAGGCTCCAAACATTTCAAAAATGTATCATCAGGTATCAAACCTTCTAATCTTAGCACCTACATCCCAAATCTTACAGTGAATGTGCACATGAAGGACCTCTAGACAATTCTTGTCATAATGATCACTAGTTGACCAAAAGTCAATCGTTCGATCAATTTTTAGAAAAAATAAAAAATGTGCACTCTATATTTTTGGATTATTTTTCAATTCAATTTTTTAATTTGGGTTTCTAAAATTATTATAATTGCTTTTAAGAGTGAAAATTTGAAATGTCACTTCTGCCCCTCCTTTAAAATCAAATTTCCAAAAAGGTTCAGAATCTATGTGCCCTTTTTGAAAAGATTTTTTGGGAATTTTGGAAACAATTGTGAAGGAACCTGAAAATGCCAAAAACCTGGGAATTTTGGACCGAAACCCGGGAAATTTTAAAAACACGCGAAACGCCTCATTTTGGTAAACCTAATGCGTGAGAGACTCACCCCTTCCTTCCCACCTCCCGCCGCCTACACTACCTTAATCGACAGCCAATCGAAGCCCCCTAACCTCCCTCTTCAACTCTTGTGATCTTCCTGGCCATGGTGTTGCAAAAACCACCCCCAATCACTACCCAAAACCGCGTGACTATTGACGATTTTTGCCATATTTGAAGCACCGTCGGCCACGTTTCTTGCCGGACCACCACCATTCGACTACTCTCAACCAGGCGCATCCAGTATCACCGTAGGCATCCTGCAATTTCTGTCCAGAATCCAGTGATTTTTGTGGAACTAGTCGACTGCGGCTTGTGAAATCTTCGACCGGGTTTTTCATTCTCGAAGCTAATCTCCAAATTGCAGCTCTACAATACTCGGCAGGTAATGGTCTTCCTTACCCCGTCTCTCTTAATTCAATTTTTAGTTTGCATATGTCTCATATTTCGATTTCGATCTTGTGTTAAGTTGATTGATTGTTTGATGAATTTTAGTTGATTATGAAGAAAAATCTGTTTCTCAACAGCGGAGAGTGCGATTTCGTTAGATCTGAGGTAATTTCCTAATTGTCGTTTGAGTTTGCGTTTCAATGTCTGTGTGAGTATGGTAATGGCCGAATGGATGCGTTTCAATCCTGTTTTTAAATTTTGCTAAGACATAGTACTAGTCTATGTAGAAACATGGTTTTCTTGAAGAAAGAATTCATGATAATCCTTGCATTTCATATCCGTTTGATTTCCGTTTTTAAATTTGCTATGACCTAGAATTTGTTTATGTAGAAACATGGTTTTCTTGAATGAAAGAATTCATACTTACAGAGCAAACAGACTTGTGGCTTTCACATGCATGAGATATAAGGATATAACTGAATGCTTGATTCTTAATTCCATGTTTACATGTGCTTGGTCTGTCCGTTAGAAGTGCAAGGCCTTCTTTCCTATTTGAGTTTCCAACTTCTTAATGGATGCTTGTTGGCTGTGATAGTTTCTCTCATACTTAAATATATACTTGTTATTCTTATGTATGAATTGGCTAAGAACTTCTCCAATGATGGTTTTCTCTCTTGTTGAGCACATGTGAGATTGTTGCTATTCCGATTGTTGTTGAACGAGAAGTTAGCATAATTCTTCCAGCCCGAATTATTACTGGTTGAGAATGGGGTTTTCTACTAGCTTGAAGGATTTTTCCTATAAGCTGGGAAATAAATAAATGCCAAGTCAACTGAAGAAATATAATTTATCTAGTCTGCCCTAAATGTAGTTCTGCAATAGGAATGCTTAACTAATTATTTTCTTAAGGTTAAAGCTGTAAGATTATAAAAATTGAGATGAATTACGGCATTTTAGTATCAAAATGTCAATGACAATAAGCATTTAAGTGTCAAAATGAGAGATACCTAACTTACCTTGTCTTCATGTGCATTAAATGTTGTTTACTTTTGATTTGAGCATAATTTCAACAATTCAACTCTTGAATAGTGATCCAGCGGCAGTAGATCCATGTCCGAGTACAATCTTAGAAGACTTAGGCTGCGTTCTCTTTGTCGTTTTGGGACTGTTTTCGATTTTCCAAAACAACGAAAATGCGATCTATTTCCCGTTTTGGAAAACGAATTTTTCAAAACAAAGAATTTTTTAACACACAAAACGCAAAATGACATTTCTCTGTTTTGGACGTTTTCACCTTTAATTTACAAAACGCGGAAAACAATTGGCCCAAAAATCCCTTCCTCACATCTCACTCTCCCTCACATCTCTCGCTCTCTCTTGGCTTTCTCTCCCTCTTCTACTGCCGTCTTCCACCGGCCGCGTTGGTGTGAATCTGTGTGTCGTTTCCATTGTGCTGATAATGTTGAAGGATCCCTCTGTCTGTCACTCCGTGTGCTGAAATCCGACCGGTTCCGCCGTTGCTGAAGTGATTGAAATTGAACGGCTACGGTATATTTTATTCATCTAACTTGTTGTGTCTTTCATATGCTTAGATTTGTAATCGATGCTTATGTGCTCGATTGATGAAGAATTACAAACACAGAAATGAAAGGCGAGATTAATAGAAATAAATTTAGGGCTTTTTTCTCTACTTCTTAAATTTTTGGGCATTTTCTGTTGGCTGTTAATTTATTCCTAAATGTTTGCTATTGAGGAGAAAGATTGATTAGAATTGTTGCCGTTTATGGAGACTAGTTTAAGGCTGGAATTGAAGTATGGAGACTAGTTTTCAATTGGGGAAGAGAAATGTGTTTGGTGCTGTGTGTTTGCTAATGATAACCACTCTTGAAAAACATGGAATGTTTGTAAAATGTGGGAGGGATCCTATGCTATTTTTGTGGTAGACGACAGGATTAGGATGCTGGCTTTTTGCTCATTGTGAATTGACTTCTTTTCATTCATCATTGCATCCATTATGAGTTTTGAGTTGAATTCAATTCAGCCATGATTTTGTGTTCTTGATAAATGTTTAGTGTAGCTTTATTCTTTTTGGAGTGGTCAAAGCTTTTTGTAGAAATATTTTTAAAATTATAGATCATAAACATTGTAAAAATATCAAAAATAGGTAAACAAACATTAGTTAGAATGAGTAACACCAAAACTGACATTAACACTCAGCCATTGCAACAAGTTTAATTGCAATTTGCTCCATCATTCTCTTCCATCGTCATCTTCGGAATCCGCCGCTTCTTTAACATCAACTGTGAAGCTGTACTCCTGGTGACACCCCAAATAAGTATCACACATAATATATAGTGTGTATGTCTTCTTTCCAGCTTCTGCAGGAGCAGTAAAATAAAGTTTGACTCTGGACTTCCTTTGGAGTGTAACCCTTTTGATGGCAATCAACCGATTACTTTTAGTATCACCGACCACAAGCTACCACCCTTCTTCTTTTGCTCTGTCCTCCCTTCAAGATCTCGTTCAAGGGTTACATGCACACTAACTTCTTCACCAACCCTCACATTAGCCCTATCCAACACATTCCCTGATTAACCATTTGGCTTACTTCCATGGCTACAAGGGCGAGGGTAAGCCATCCACTACTAGAAATAACATCAACCATGGCTTGAAGCAGCCTGCTAGCAGAAATGAGTACCTCTGGCTGGCCGGAAGCCAGATTTCCACCAATTATAGTTGCCCGGAGAAATGAGCATTTTCATACTGAGTACTAGTTGCCTAGTGGGGTTCTGAAGGAATATGGCTATTATGCACTTCAGTAGTTCTATTTTCTTAATCTTTTTGGTCTTAACAATTGGATAATGTCATGTGTTTTGAGAGGTATTTTGATGGTGAGCAGCATTTTGACAGATTTGAAGAAATATGCACAGTATCATACTATCATTAAAATTGAATTTCCTGATATATTGAATTTTGTTCTGGTTCTATCCAAATTAAAATCTTTCTTGCTCTTTGGCTTTTGCTTTGGTTTGTTGAGCTCTCTATTCTTCCATTTCCTTGATAAAATGACATTTCATCGATGTTCTTTCTCATGATTTTGCTTACAGGTAATCGTTAGCATCTCTCTTAACTACTTTCATCTTTTGATTTATATCCGTATGTACACACTCTGCATTTACCAAGTTGGCCTTTATCCAATTGAAAAAGAAATCAGGTCTTCCTGTTTTGAAGCACCTGGTGCCTCAGATTTCTGAGTTGTGTGTTCGACTTGTACAAGTTGAATATCCCAATTTTGATTTCATTTTCAACTTTGAATCCATAACATCACGGGGACATATGAATCTCATATACTTCACTTAAACATTTGTATATATTCTGTATTCATCGTCATGCCCTAGAGGCTTCATCAATATCCTAATCCTACATTTAAGAATCCTGACCATAGCAGTTCAAATTCTTAGTAGTAACAGTCGTTCAGTTCAACAATATTTGTCAACAAGAATACATGTATTACTGGCATTCTAGTTGTGCAGGCCTGTTAAAGAGCTCTATGTAGTAAGCTCATTATAATACTTGAATACATTGTGGTTGTTCAGGGAAATCTTATAAATTTTAATCCAAGAAGAACACAAAATCTTTAATTTAAGAAGATAGTGAAATGCATTTGGGATGGATTCTACTCATGTCTAAGTGATTGCAATAAACTTTAAAATGCTTTTGTACCTTCTTGTTTATGATTTTGACCTGAGATGATAGTGATTCTAATGTCAATACTTCATAACAATCCACATGCTATGATGCTTGGACTCGAGTACGGGTACATATCTAAGTGTCGGATATTTTATTTTCTAAAATATAGGATACAAGGACATGGCTTAGAAGAGTCCAATTTCGGACACGGGTACATGGGTACGTCTTTCAAACTTCAATTTTTTTCAATATGGGGCTTTTATTATTTGTTCCATTTTTTTCTTAAATCATGTGCAATTATAATTCTACTGCTTTGGCATCATAGCACTCGTGTTGGTTCTTGCAGGATTATTGGACCTGAAATGCCATCAGCTGAGTTGCTTTCTGTAGCAGCTAAATTAACCGAAGCTGAAGCCGAACTGAGGTATTGACAGATATTTATAATTTGTGGAGTGTTTACTTGTTTCCAATTGAAAAAGGATTTTTTCCCCATTAGGTTCTTTTGCATTTCAAGAGTCTTTACATTAAGTTTACCATGTGGAAATTACGAGAGTACAAGCTGATCATTAGAAATTTTAGGCCCTCGATTGTGGTTTCTATTTTAATTTTTGTTGATAAATATATCCAGAGAGGCAGAGTTGGATGAAGACACTGAATTATTTATTGGACCTCCACCTCCAACTGTGGTCATTGAAGCTGAGTCTACAAATGAGGCAGAGTGTTTTGAAGAGGTTCACATCTCTCTCCCCCTTTCCTGACCATCAGGAAACCTATGTTTTCATACATAATATTTAACTGTGCTCATTTACATCCTCAACTCATAAGGCCTTGTACATTTTTTTTCATATACAGATAAAAATGATAAAGAAAATTCCTTAATCACCTTCTACATAGCATGCATTTGCGTTAATTGCTAATTACAGATCTATATTGTGTCTGCATGGAACTGAACTTATTTCTTTTGTTCAGATTACAAGAATCATGGGTGCTGAGGATAATAGTCCGTACGATATTCTGAGCGTCAACAAAAATATGTCGGCTGAAAACATAAAGAAAAGGTATACATGTAGATGGTTGTTTGTACTCTCAGTTTGCACATTGTCTTTATATATTATTCCACTTGGTACGAGTCCTTTCAAAGTGTCAAAGCAAGCACAAGTTTCCAATTGCCAATAAAAATGTACAAAATTAAAGGAGTCTCTCTCTCTCTCTCTCATGTTTTTTCTGTTTTCCATATGATCTTTATATATTGATTCCACTTGGTATGCAGTCTTTTAGTCTTTATGAGTACTGATGCAAGCGCAAATTGCCAATGAAAATGGAAAAAATTGAAGAGAGATTCTTTTTTTTTTTTTTTTTTTTTTTTTTTACGTGTATTCTTTTAGAAAGGTATAAACTTGTGAACATAGAAACTACTTGTTAGTAGCTTTTGTTTCATAAAAGATGTAGACTTAAATATCTTGTCTTTTAATGATATTTATTATTGATTTTCACATTGAACTAAGTTATACACATTCACAAGGCGATGAGTTTTAATACTATTGTTGTAGTCAACTTTAACTATAAAATTTAGATTTCTAGGAAAATGTAGTGGCAAGGATTGCTTCACTGCTTTTGCAAAAGCATAAGGTTTATACAATGTGCATTTCTCCATATGATACTCTGGTGGCAGCTGAATAATAGTGTTAGCCTGTGATTTGAGATTATGGTTGGAGTTCATGATTTGTTTTTGATAGTTTTGTATGCGCTGCAGACAATGTAATTAATGGATTGCCTTTCCTATGTAGTTAAATTGGTTTAGTGTAGCGTGCCCTGATACCTAATGTTGCCATATTAATTGATAGAGATTGATATATTATTTTTGTCCTTGTTTTTTATTTTTCTATATTATGATGTGCAGTTAGTTTTATTGATGATAATAGTTTCTTCTTAGGTACTGGAAGTTGTCTCTTATGGTGCACCCTGACAAATGTTCTCACCCACAAGCCCATCAAGCATTTGTTAAATTGAACAAAGCTTTTAAAAATTTGCAAGATCCAGATAAGGTGAGTGTTTAAAATTATTGAAGCCTCTAATTAATTTAAGAAGCTTTCCATTGCCCTTTTGTTTCATTCTATAAGTTTTCAAACAATTTTTAAGAATATTAACTCAATAAAAAAATAAGTATTTATTCCATAATAAGTTAACATCAAAGAGTCTCTGTATTGTAATTAATATTGAAGCTCAGTTCATGTAGCTAAAGTCTAAAGAAATGCCTTAGATCACCAAATTTTGCAATTTGAGCCCCTGTTTGATGGCCATTATAAAGAGAAATTGGGGAAAAATGATGTTTTGAATAGTGATTTTTTGGAAAAGTTTTGGGTTTGCGTGCAAAATATTTTATTGTGCGAATGTGTGCTTGAAAATAAATATGAGAAATAAAGAATTTTAATTTAAAGAGAGTCAAACAGGGGCTTAATCTGCCATGGACTCTTGGCATTAGAGTACATGGCAAGGTATATTCAACTTGGGCTTCTTTAATGACAGGGTTAGCAGTTTGGAAGAAATATGATAGTGAATTAATTGTGTGTAATCTTTCATAATTTGTTCAGATTAGATTTGGAAATGGTTACTCTAACTGAGTCAATAGACCTCCGTCACTTAATTTTTCTCTTTTTGTGCAACCATAATTGAATAACGCTTTTATGGTATAGATGAGGGGTGGCTACTGGTTATGTGGGTTTAGATAATTATGATCCATTATTACTCTTATGCATTGATGACACTAGGATTGCTCCGGCTTGAGATTATATGAAATTATTTCCTTGAATCTAATATGATTATTGTCCTAAATGTAACTTTATACATAGTTTAAATGGTTTGTATTATGTTAAATGTTAGAGAAAAGCGTTGGACGAGAAAATAACGCTCAAGGAGGAACAAGAGGAATTTAAGGTGCACTTTTGGCATAGCTATGGTCTAGTTAGAGCTTAAACGAGTTTCTTTATAATTTCCCTCACAAAAATATTTCAATCCTGTAGGCAGAATTGAAAGTCATGCGTGAGGCTGCACAATGGAGACGTTTGCAAGGTTTGCATATGCTCCCAACTTCTAATGTGATTGGTCTTGTTTGACTCCCTGGCCCCGCCCTCCTCTACCTCTCTCTCCGCCTTTCTCTCTTTCCCCCTCTCTATCTCTCTTGAGCACAGATGCATGTTAGAAAGAGCACGATCAGAATCTAGTTCAGAACATTTTGCTTAAAAACAAGAATTCAAGCAAATTTTTTTTTTTTTTTTTTTAATATCTAATTTGAACCAAATTCGATCCTGGCAAAATTCAGTTTTGTGGGTTGATTTGCTCTATTCAATCTTCTAAGCCTATAGGAGAACAACCAATCTCCACAGGCACTCTTGAGGAATTGAAAGCTACCAAAAACCAAGGGATTATAGTGTGTTGTGTCATGTTTGCTTGATTTCTTGAGAACAGGAGGCATTTTTTGTTAAGACTCAAAATTACATTTTTGGCTAAGCCTAAAAAGTTCAACTTTTAAGTAAAAAGGCTGGTTTAATAAATAATTTATTGGGTAAAGTTGGAAATAGGTAATTTACTAACTTTTTTACTAAGGTACGTAACTTCCAAAATAATAACTTTTTCACTTGAAAGAGAGAATAAATACAACACATTTGAATCCTTGTAAGCTTATTAGCCAAACTTGTTCCTTTTAACACATTAACCTGTGCACTCTATTTCTTAACTTTTTATTCCTTGTGGTGCATAATGGTAATGATAATTTACTTGTTATTGAGATGGGTTTGCTCTTTGCATTTTTTTCATTTTCATATCTTTTTTGAAGTAGGTACTTAGATTTCAGCCTTCCAATTTTTTTCTTCATTCTATTTGTAATACAAATAAATAAAAAAGGGGATTATCTTTTGATGTCCAACTTGTGTATCCCTTCTTTACTAGTTTAACTTACCGACCAGTCATAGTAGGGAGTTCGGATTCTCTACTTTGTGTGTAACAGCAACGGAAATGTTTCTTTATTGTAAGGGAATTATGATCTCAATGTGAAAACCAGATTACTGTTGGTTACAGGTATATCCATGGAGGGTGATGACGTACTCTTGGCTGAGATGGATGTTAAAGTCGCGCCAAAAAGAGAAGAATGGATGACAACATTACCTCCTGAAAGAAAAGTAAGGGCCAATTCTATTTTTTTCTCCTGCCCCTTATCTATTTATGCCCTCTGAAAAAAAAAAAAAAAACTATGCATTGAAAAAGTTACCTGTTCACGAGCCGTTATCATTGTCCTTTGTGGTTTCCCGTCTGGGATTAAGAGCAGCATGTTTGTCTAAGCTTAAAAAGCTTACAAGTTCAATATAACTTGTTTCTATTTCTAAAAGTTGGAGAGGAATAAGTTACTTATTGTTATAATAATGTAAGAGCTATTTTCATTAAAGCGTTTAAATAATTGAGTTTTAAAACAAATAATTTTTTTATTGGTCAAAGTTAAGGTAATGGCTACTTTTAAAATAAATAACCTTCAAGTAATGCAAAATGCCTGGAAACATACCTAGCAAATTCTTCTCTAGGTCTACCAATGCTGGGCATGTGCTAATTTATTAATGCAATAGAACGTGGAGAGCGTGTATTGTTAATTTTCTAGTACACCCGGGAGTAAATTGTGAAGTTTTACTCCCGGCTGAACAAATTTTCTTGTCCTTGCTGCTGTAGAATAGGCTCAGATGAAGCAGACTGCAGGATATGAATTGGCATTATTAAGAGATGTAGTTTCATGTCTGAAATGTTATTGAACTCACTGTTCTTCTTTCTCACGTGATTCAGGGGCACTGATTGAATTTTTGAAGTTGTTTAATAAACATCAAAATGCTGCTATTATTTTTCTTTTGTTCCTTTTCAGGTTATAATATTTATGATGAGAAAATGAAATTAAAAGTGTTCATAATTTGCAAATCTAATTAAAAAGCTGAAAAGCATTCAAAATTATTATTTTCGGTACTTACTAATTAGTTGTTCATGACTTGTTAAGTCAATCTGATAAATTTCTCTTCCTCAGCCTGGTATGACCATGCAGTCGACAAGGTTTAGCAAGAGCTCAAAAGGACGAGGTGATACCAGTGCCTGGACGGATGCTCCTTCAGAAAAGGCTCAGAGAGCAAAAATGAAGTATGTGAACTTTTATTTTGCTAATGTGCATGATGGTTTTAGACTTTGATTTCTGAAATCGAGATATTTGTGGCAGTTACTTAGAAGCCTACAACGAGGCTACTGCAATTGCTTCGAAGGAGCATGAAAAGAAAACAGTAAATATGGATGCTGAATTGGTGGACCAGTATAATAAAGCAAAACGATCAAAGTCATTGGTCGAAAAGCTTAAAGAATCAGCCAAGAGTAGTTCAAAGAAAAAGTCGAAGCAGGAACCAGTGAAAGACGACTGGGAGGGAAAACATCCATGGAAACCTTGGGATCGGGAAAATGATTTGACTGCAGGAAGGCAAAAAGTTAAATTGGATGCTGAAAACATGGCTGCAGGTCTGACTTCCAGATTTGCCTCGGGATCCTTTCAAAGAAACTTCCTCTAGATTGTTGATTATATTGAGTCGATGGATTCAGCAGGACGAGTTAGTTTGCTCTTCGAGCTTCGTTGTTGTCTACAGCTCGTGCTGAATCTGGTTTTAAGATCATCATAGTTTTTATCTCTTAATACTCGCATGTTAGTAATTGTAGCTCCATATATAGAGTGTGTTTGATAGAGATTATTTGGGAAAAATGAATTTTGAAATAGTGATATGATGGGAAATGTGTGGTTGAAAAAGAAGGAAAAGTTATTGATGTGATGAAAAATATTATTTTATTAAAGAATGTGGTTAAAAATGAGTAGAAGAATGAGAATGAGAATGAAAATGTGGGTCAAACGGGGTGATAGTACATGTTTGGTACACATTGAACACGAATAGTGTAATGAACAAGATTTTAGCATTGTTGTTTTCATCATGTTGAATCTGCAGATTGATGTAATCCCCACTAACTTCATTTCTTGAACATGTTTGGTACACGTTGAATTGGAATAGTATAACAGATAAAAATTTGGCATCGTTTTCATTGTGTTGAATCTGGTAGGTTGGTTTTATTTAATTTTTACTTAGTACTTCGTAACTGTAGTTTCATATGTTCTATTAGCTCCATACGTCAGACCTTATTTAGTGCACACTACTAGATGATGGTATCCAATAATATTGTCCTGTACCTTAACTTCATCTCGTCGAGAATGCCATAATTTTTTATACATTATGGTTGGATTTAGATTAAACCATGGATGCATTCTGGTTTCAGATTCATTTTAAACGTTTTAGAGTTTGCCAAATATTTACGAACATTTTAGTATTTTTTGGGTCACTTTTTATATAAAATAGTTTTGTAAAAGTGCACTTGTATTCAAACACCTTGACTTGTGATAAAAATATCTCAAGTTTTAACCTTTATTTTCCTTGAATATAATATAAATAAATATATCATGCTTTACTCCATTACATTATTAAGGTCATGTTTGGTCCTCATTTTCTAAAATTTATTTTCACTATACATTCTCCCTGTGAAATAATTTTACACTAGGGTTCATAGTTTTTTTTTCCTACTTTTTGCATATACATTCTTCAATTTTTTTTTTTCACATCTATTCTAAAAAATCTCTACCAATGTGGGTCTAAATTCCACGAAAAATCAAAGCAATTGATTGGATAGCCACCAAATTTCAAGAAATAATGCAAAAACACGTGTCTTTAAGTAAAGAAATATATGTGCCAACACTTTTTTAAGTCTGTGATGATTGATTGCATAGTTCCACTTACAATGCAAGCAAAGACCAATAGCATAATCCAAAAAAAAAAAAAAAAAGACCAATGGCATAAATTCACTTTCATCTTATACAAATTAAACTAATAAATCGAATGTGAACTTTATTTCCTAGCACAGGATATTGTACCTGCATTTCTTAATTTCCTATTTTTTAGTACTTTGACACGAAAATTTGATGCATGTGTCGATTCACTCATCTTATAACTTAATTATAAATATTTAAACGTAAAATAAAATTATCATAGAATTTTTTAGACAGAAAATGATAATCAAATAGTGAGTTAATTATCATAGGATTTGTGGCCCCAATGTTAAACAAAGATAATCGATCAAATAATTGAACAATAGAAAATAAATATTGGAATTAAATCATCAGACCATCTCTGTCTGATATCTGATGAAAATGGAAGGGAGGCAAAATTGGATGTCTGGAGACATGTCATTATCAACCTTATTTGAAGCTTCCTTTTCCTTTCTAGAAACTTGTTAAGACATTTTTTAAAGTTTAGTTAATCCCATTTTCATACTCGTTGAACTACTTTATTAAAAATTTAAAATAAAATATTTATTCACGAATTTTGTTTCAAACTCGTATTTTTAGTGTATAATCACTGTGTTCTGTGTTTTTTTTGTTTTTTGAGAATTTGATGCATGACTTTTTTCTTGAGAAAAATTTCTTTCGATCCTAAAGACTTCATGTATCGACGAGAGAGTATACTGTTAACTGTTGTGCTCCATATATGTTAAATCCGAGGATTAGAAATCATGAGTATTTCAGATTCATATTCCATTTTTATAAATAAGCCATTACGTGAGTTATTCAAGATACTTTTAAAAATTTAAATGGTTAGAAATGAGAAATTTATTTTTCAATTAGTGTATACTGTAAAGAGAGTCCCACAAACCGCCCCCAAAAAACCCTGTTGCTTGGTTCACTCTGTTATTTGTTAGCTGAAGCAACCCCCACCACCCCTCTAAACTTGAAGACCATTTTTTGTTTAAAAATTGTTAAGGACTTGAACAATTGTAAGCTCGTTAGTCAAATAAACATGTCAGAAAAGAGATGGGTAGGCCAAAATTGATGTTGTAAAAATTTTAGGAAAAATTGCATTATTGAAAATTTATTGTGTCATTAACAAGTTGATTCTTAACAATTAAAAAGTAATAAATCAGTCAACAATTTATCATTATCGTTGCACAATTAACTATTATTGAGAGTCGTTCAAATTCATGTTCAATCGTCAGGTGACCCCAGGGACGGAGTCGGGAGAATAGAGTTGTGGAAGCAAATTTTATAAAATTTGAATTGTACGGACAAAATTGAAAATTATAAGAATTTTTTTTAAAAAAAATCTTGAAAATTTATTGCAAAATCTTAGATTCCATATTTGGTGTTGTGGGGGCAGTGTGACCACCGTAGATCCGCTCATGCGTGATCCTCGCTTATCCAACTTAATGAAACTAGATTATACTTCTCAACTTGAATTAGTATTTAGAACTTCGCATTGAGCATATTTCTATAAGGGTCACATGTCAATTTGACGAAAAAAATTAGACGTTCTTGTCACGAGGGACTAATTATGTGACTATAATGATATGTTAGGAAGTCAGAGGAATGCCATCAAGTAACCAATGAAGTCTTTCCTTCAGCCATCAAGAAATCAAGCATAAAGTTCAGTCTTTTCAGGTGAATAGGCGAGTTCGAAACCACATGCCAATTGGATAAAAAAAAAATTGGAAATTTTCCATCACGGGATTTAATTATGTAACTATTATTAAAGATTAATATTTATATGCTTATTTTTAAATTTCAAGCGAGACATATTTTCATGAGCACCATGTTGACTATTTTGACGAAATTTTGACGATTTTCATCATGAGAGACTGATTATGCAAATATAATGAAAAATTTAAAATTTAAAATAAATTGAGGACTAATGGTGCAAGTTCCTTCAAAATTTTATCTTCAAAAGAAGTAGACACCAATAGAACGAAATGACAAAAAAATAATTCATATGACCAATCTAAAAGGCTCAGTTCATTATTGCAGTAGTTCTCCCAAATCTTTTTCGTACTTCTAGTTACATCATTCTTGAATTGCTGTGGATCATTCATTGTCACTTAGAACAATTTCTGCGTTGTAATTGCTGATATTTTAATTAAGTTATATTATTTTTCAATACATGTAGGGATGTATGAAATGAACCGATAAAATTTTAATTTTAAATATTATTTTTCAATAAATGTAGGGATGTACGAAAACGAAATGATAAATTTTTTTATTTTAAATATAAAGTTTAATTTATTGTTTCTTATAATCTCGTTTTCGTTTTGTTGCTTTTAAGCATACCATCTTCGAATTAGCAAGCTATAAGTTCTGTCAATGTTGCCAGCATCATTGAAATGAAAATGGAGGAACAGAAATCATTACAGAATATTATGTGCTAGGAATGAGTTTGGAAAAATAGTGCTCATGTAAGGCAGAAAAAAAAATCAGAGGACACCAAAACACTGTCTAATTTGCTAAAGGTATAGGGTTATGGCACCAGTTTAACAATTGTAGCCTCCACAGAATATAACATTAGCATTATGAAGAGCATGCGTGCATATTAACCTGGGGAATGTATTCAAATAATGGAGTCAGGAACTATAGTGCACAACCCATTATAAATCCGATTATAATCCCAGATAAACCAGTTTCTGCTCCACTTGCATGATTCACGGCAGACCTAGAGAATGATCCTGCATGAGTCATAATTGAAAAAGAAGACATGTTAGAAGTCGGCGCTGGAAGTAACAGTGTCATGTGCTAACGTCATTACCAATGAGGGTTGCATGCGAAAATGGGGTAAAAAGGCAATGGAAGAGAGAGAAAAAGTTTGTGAGATAGAAGACGATGAAAGAAGTGATGGTGGCGTGAATATGAACTGTACTTTCGTCACAAGAAATGATTAAACAAGCATTGCAAATGGCTTGCTAACACGGCTCACTCAACTTGACTTGGCTCGACTTATGTGGTCAATCGGCTTATGAATAGTATTGAAAAAGTGAGTCTTTTATTTATGTAGGATATCGAAAGCACCTTTACTATTTTTAAATTGCTACACTTTGGTTTAATTTGGACCTTTTTTTTCGACATAATTGTGGTCCATAAGGTACATTAATGTATTATAATTTGGTTTTCATCTGACAAATTAACACCTTTTTTTTTGTTGTATCCTCTTGTATCATACTCAAGGCTGGTGAGGTACTCTCCTAAAATATAATATAGTTTAAAATGTGGAAGTATGTAGAAGCCCAAAAGTGCATCTTTTCTATTCTGTACAAACTATAAAGTGTAAATTTTTTATTTTTTATTTTCTTTTTGTTGCTAGATGATGTAGTCTTTTTGGATGTAGGACACAATGTCCTGTCCCCATTAGTATTTTAAGTATATATACAGCTTTTGTAGGGTTAAATACATCTTAAGTACTTTTTTCCATATGAAAATGAGTTACTGAACTTTTATTTTATATTTCAGATAAGGTAGTCCGAATATCGATCTAATTAATAAAAATGCTAACTTGGTGTGAAAAATCTATTAATTCATTATTTCTATCAGTAACTTGTGTTATACTGTTTACATATCCATAAATTGCGACAAGAAGAGCTAATTATATACACAGGGCTATTAAAAGGATCAAAAACTAAGATTGTTGACAAGTACTATTCAAGACCTAGTTTGAGTGATAAGAACACTGTTTTACCAGGTCCGTGACATGAATTCGAATCTCATTGAGTAGTTCGATCATCGATAAGCCACTCATTATTCGTTGCTCAAACCCACAACTTTATCATATTTCGTCGTATTGAACTACAATTATTTGTCGAATATTATTATATACTAGATATTTTTAGGGTTAGTTCTGGCACGCAAAAAAAAAAAAACGACATGAAACGTCTGAGAGAGTGTCACTCTGAAATATGAGAGTGTTACACTCTCTAGAGTTTTAATTTTTTTTTTCACTTTACTTAATATATATATTAGCGTGAAGATTTTTATTTTTTTTAAATCTTCTTAATTTAGTTTTCGGTGTTTTTATAATTGAATATTTAGAAAATATTTGATATTTTTTTTTGTTGAATTGTATATTTATTATATATTAGATATTTTTATTAACGTGAAGATTTTAAAATTTTTAAAATCATGTTAATTTAATTTTCGATGTTGTTATAATTGAATATTTAGGAAATATTTGATTTTTTTTTTTGAATTGTATATTTATTATATATTAGATATTTTTATTAGTTTGAAGATTTTAAATTTTTAAAAATTATCTTAATTTAGTTTTCGGTGTTGTTATAATTTAATATTTAGGAAATATTTGATATTTTTTTTACCGAATTGTATATTTATTAGATATTTTTAGGATTATGATATGATATATATAGTAGGTTTAAAGTAATTCTGACACGCAAAAAAAAAATATTAGTGTTTTTTAAAAATCTTCTTAATTTAGTTTCGGTGTTGTTATAATTGAATATTTAGGAAATATTTGTTATTTTTTTTTGCCGAATTGTATATTTATTATATAGTAGATATTTTTATTAGCTTGAAGATTTTAAATTTTTTTAAATTATCTTAATTTAGTTTTCGGTGTTGTTATAATTGAATATTTAAGAAATATTTGATTTTTTTTTTTTTGCTGAATTGTATATTTATTATATATTAGATATTTTTAGTATTAGGATAGGATATATATAGTACGTTTAAAGTAATTCCGACATGCAAAAAAAAAAATATTAGCGTTTTTTAAAAATCTTCTTAATTTAGTTTTCGGTGTTTTTATAATTGAATATTTAGAAAATCTTTGATTTTTTTTTTTACCGAATTGTATATTTATTATATATTTGATATTTTTATTAGCATGAAGATTTTAAATTTTTTAAAATCATCATAATTTAGTTTTCGGTGTTGTTATAATTGAATATTTAGGAAATATTTGATATTTTTTTGTCGAATTGTATATTTATTATATATTAGATATTTTTAGGATTAGGATAAGATAAGATATATATATATATATAGTAACACGAAAAAAAAATGTCATCTTCGTGGCCGTGTCACGGTGATGGCATAGCATCATCGTGACACGGTAACGTTTGAGAGTGTCTTGAGAGTGACTCTCAAATTGTCATCACCGTGGCCGTGTCACGGTGATGGCATAGCATCACCATGACACGATCACATTTGAGAATGTCACTCTCAAATTTTGAGAGTAACACTCTCAAAATCTCTAGAGTTTTAAATTATTTTTTTATTTTTTTTCACTTTACTTAAGAAATATATATATTAGCGTCAAGATTTAATTTTTTTAAAATTTTCTTAATTTAGTTTCGGTGTTATTATAATTGAATATTTAGAAAATATTTAATATTTTTTTTGTCGAATTGTATATTTATTATATATTATATATTTTTAGGATTAAAAATTGTGTCAGAAAATTCAGTACATTTTCACCTCTCATTAATGCGTTCAGTGTTGGAAAAAGGAAATGGATGGGAAAAAAGGGAAAAAAGAGAGGCTCAAACAAGGCCTAAATTTTCTTCTCTTACACATTTCTTCACACTTCCACATTACGCTTTCACGCAAAAAATGACGTCGTATTGGTTGACGATACAAATTGTTGACACATGGCAAAAAAAAAAAAAAAACTCACTCTTTTATATAGTTAGGAAATAAGTTTTGGAATAGTGATTTTTTGGAGAATATGTGGTTAAAAAGTATGAAAAAATTTTAAATTTACGTGTAAAATATTTATTGTGAGAATATGTAGTTAAAAATGAGATGAAGAAAAAAGAATTTTGCTTTAGAATTTTGCTATTTATACAATGGGGTTGAAAGCCTGGTATATAGCCCTTCGGCATGGCCCTTTATTGTGAGGAGGTATACATCTAGGAAAATCCTTTGTTGTATAATAGTAAAAACCCTAGAATTCTGACATGTCACCCTCTGTTGTGTTGCCACTTGTCACTGGACGGCGCACCAAACAGATTATGGGAATAGAAAATACTTAATGGAAATGGCAATGACAAAATATTGTCAAGGATATAAAGGGCAAATTTCAAAATTTCTCTCCAACTTATTGCTCCTCCATCAAGTTTGTCCCGACCTTTAAAGAGTATAAATCATTCCACAACTTTTTATTAAAACTGCAAAATTAATCATATTGAGTAATAATAAAAATCGTCTAATTCTTCATTAAATAACATATTCGATTTTTAATTGTTATAGGCAAGCAAAATCTAGTTTCATAAGTTGGACATGTGGAATTAACAGGATGATTTAATAAATTTTGAACTCTTTCTATCATTGATTTACTGGTAGGTTGATGATCAACTTGTTACTCTGACTATAAATTGAAGAATAATTAAAATGCAATTTTACTTGAATTCTCTATTTATCAATTTATTCTTTAGATGGCGTGACAGTAAAGGATCCTAAGTTATAGTTTTACCGTCACCCGATCAATAATCAAAATTCTGTATGTGTGCACGCTAAATCCAAAATTAAAATAAATAAATTTGTTCAAGTTAAATTTTTAAATAAAGTGATTACAAGCAAGTAGGGGGAAAACCTTAGGGCACACTATAACGGTGGAGGGTTGGCGTGAAAATTTGGTGCTTCGCCATCCAAATGAAACCGTCGATCACAATCTGTTGCCACCTCCCACGCGCAATCAAATGCCCCACGGCTCTTCAAGGATGCAAGAAAGGTGTCAAGACCTCCAGAGGCCGAACTTGGAGGCTCTCATGGGGCATCGTCCAGAGATTTTCTTGGACTATCTCCGAGCTCCGTCTCCAGCCAGAGAGGCCACTGCAGCTCTGCCGCCTTCCCTCAGAGACTCCGCCAACTTAGTCACTCGGAGTTGGAGTGAAAAGGAGCAGAATTTTGCTGCCAAGATGCCAATGGGGAAGCAGATAGTAGCTGCTCAGCCACAGATCGGTCCTATACATGATGTCTGTGGCGGATAAGGTATATTTTTCTGACTTTAGATTTTGAGTTCTTCGCAATACTTAAATAAATCATGACCTAATAAAAATCCTTTGTGGTTGTAGGTGAAGGCTGAGCTGAACAAGCTACTGGAGACAAGGGATCTGGCCATGAGCCTTTTTTATCAAATGGAGCAGGAGTTGATAACCGAACTGCCAACTAGAAGTCATTAATACTAAAAGCATAATATTTGACCTCGGACTTCGGTGGTCAACAATTACCCTCCAGGTCAGTCGGTCCATTGTATGCGGACTGATCTTAGCAAGATAGGCACGTCTTTTTAGAACATTAATTGCTTAAATACTGAAGACGAAGGATCAGGTGACACGTGGCTGTGAGCTGTCACACACTGGCTGAATGCTAAGGGTCACCTCAAGACGATGTAGTTTTGAGGCAATAAATCTGGGCCCTTCTTTTCACAGATCTAACAGTCGAAATGGAGACCCTTTGCATTCCTTCCTTTTTAAATACCATCTCCTGTCATTTCACCACTTTTCTTCGAAAGTTTCTTCTCCCGAGCACGATAGCGAATCCACCCTTAGTTCTTCCAGCCCTAGCCGAGTAAGGTCATCTATTCAGGTATTCCGTTTCTTAAGAACACGTGTATTTTTGTTCCTTTCTTTCTTTCTTTTATGAGTTCGAACGAATCCAGAGTTTTATCTTGGGGCAACCAGCAAGAAGAGTCAGTTATTCCCTCCCCCTCTTCGTCTTCTTCTGATTGTCAGGAGATTTTTTCTCCAATTCCGTTGTCAGTTATTAACCCGGTAGAAATAGGTCGGTCTAGGGAAATGAGCTCTGATAACTAGGGTTCTTGGGCTGAGGGTGTAGGTTCTCATGATAGTAGTGGGGCAGATGAGTTCGGCGAGTGGAGAGCGAGCTCGTATAGGTCGGTGGTTACGGGAGATATGCTGGCGAACTGGAGGGGTAAGTATAGCATACCTCGGTCGATAGAATTAATGGTCCCAGAGCCTTCCGACTTAGCTAACATCCCACCCTAGAGATGTATTGCTCTTAATTCGGCAATCCTTAACGCCGGACTTAGGATGCCCTTTCCTAGGATAATCCGTAGGTTTTTGTCCTACTGGGGTATAACTCCCACCCAGCTATGCCCTAACGGGTGGCGAACGTTGATCGCCACCTTGATTTTATGGAATAGAATGGGTTATCCCGAGCTGGGAGTGGAGCAGTTCAACTCCCTCTTTACTTTCAAAGAGGATGGGAAGAACTCGGGCTGGTGGTATACCAGTGTCAGGCCAAGGACGGGGGGATCCTTAGTTTTAGATACCCCTTCTTCAATAAAAAGGTGGAAGGAGGAGTTCTTCTTTGTTCTGAGAGAGTGGCAGTTCCACCCTGCTGAGGAAGATAGGGAGGATGTCGTCCCAGCTTTGTACCATCCCTTACGTAAGTTTAGTAACTTCTTGCTCTTAGCCGAACTAACATTATGAAAATTCTAATAGCTTTTGTTCTTTTTGCAGATCAGAAGGTCGGTAATTTGAGCACCGCCGACCAAAGACGTGCTAACGCAATCAGGGGCCTGAATAAAAGACAAAGGTCGTGTAAGTTCCTGATTTCAGAGGAGAACCTTTTCCAGGCCGGTTTGCTTCGCATTCAACCTGAAGGGTAGGCTGTTGGAACTTCGTCCTCCCACCCTACTGCGCTTAGTAAGTATTTTTTCTGAGCTCACCCACTTTCGATAAATTATCGTATGCCTTTAGCCTTTGTTCTTATGTTTGTTTGTTTTTTTTTTTTAGATCCTCGCGAAGAGATGTTGAGCTTGAAAGCCGCAAAGGAGGCTGCAGCCAAAAAGGGAAAAATGAAAGACCCCCCAGCTGTGACGGTTTCTAGACCTCCGGTGGATGAGGTCGAGGTGGAGGAAGTGGCTCCACTTCTGAAGAAAATGGGTACTGGAACACCCCGGAGCGCGGCTCTAACTCTGGTGATGGCCGTCGAGCTGATCTCGTCGGAAGTCACCCCAGTGAGGACTTCCCCAGTTCGGACACCGGTGCATGCCATGGAGGATGGCTCTTCAAGGACGCAAGAAAGGTGTCCAGACCTCCAGAGGCTGAACTTGGAGGCTCTCATGGGGCATCGTCCAGAGATTTTCTTGGACTATCTCCGAGCTCCGTCTCCAGCCAGAGAGGCCACTGCAGCTCTGCCGCCTTCCCTAAGAGACTCCGCCAACTTAGTCACTCGGAGTTGGAGTGAAAAGGAGCAGAACTTTGCTGCCAAGATGCCAGTGGGGAAGCAGATAGTAGCTGCTCAGCTGCACAGCCACAGATCGGTCCTATACATGATGTTTGTAGCGGAGAAGGTATATTTTTCTGACTTTAGATTTTGAGTTCTTCACAATACTTAAATAAATCATGACCTAATAAAAATCCTTTGTGGTTGTAGGTGAAGGCTGAGCTGAACAAGCTACTGGAGACAAGGGATCAGGTCATGAGCCTTTTTATCAAATGGAGCAGGAGAGGGCTGCCTTTGCTGCAGAGAAGCTCAGCTACAAGGATAAGATGAATAGGATGGGGGTGGAGCTGGAGGCGAAGTCAGGCTCAAAGTTGCGGCTTCTAGATGATAATGCCTCCCTGCAGGCTTGGGGAGAACGAGCAAGTAAGAAGGCTGCAGAAGAGAAGAAGCGGGTTGATGACCTCCAAGCTCAGCTAGACATGGAGCGAGCTAAGACGGCAGAGGAGTAGTCTCTTGCTAAGAAGAAAGTGGAAGAGGCTGAGACTAGGGCGGTGAATGCTTGGACTTGTGGAGGGCATCGAGTGAATGTGATGTCGTTTCCCAGGTTGCATACGTGGTGGCCTTGGAGGAGATCGTGAAGTACATCAGCAAGAAATGGCCGGACTTTGATGTGACGTTTCTTGAAGATACCCTGGAGGAGCAGAGGAAAGAGCTGGAGCGCCTATCTACTAAGGCCGGAGTTCGCCTTTCTCATGGAGACGATGAGGCCGGGAAAGAAGCCTCTTCTTCTCAGGCCCCTTAGTTAGGCTAGATTTATTTTTGCTTTTACTACGTTGTATAAACCACAACAATTTTTTGTAATGAACTCCAAATCTTTACTTAAATATGATCTTCGTTTGTGTTTTAATAAGACTTTGTTAATCAAACGTCTATTTGTTTCGTTCAAGTCCTTTTGATAATAAAAGGTCCATAAGAACCTTAGTTCGGCTCACCTGGACAAAATGAGACTAATATGTTTCCTTGAAAGTGATGCAACCTTAGTGCGGTTCGCTTGTGGAAGTGAAGCTAAGTTATTTCCTTGATATGAAATTTATCTAAGTGTTGCAGCACATGCAACCTTAGTTCGGCTCACTTGTGGAAGTGAAGCTAAGTTATTTCCTTGATAGGAAATTTATCTAAGTGTTGCAGCACATGCAACCTTAGTTCGGCTCACTTGTGGAAGTGAAGCTAAGTTATTTCCTTGATAGGAAATTTATCCAAGTGTTGCAGCACATGCAACCTTAGTTCGGCTCACTTGTGGAAGTGAAGCTAAGTTATTTCCTTGATAGGAAATTTATCCAAGTGTTGCAGCACATGCAACCTTAGTTCGGCTCACTTGTGGAAGTGAAGCTAAGTTATTTCCTCGATAGGAAATTTATCCAAGTGTTGCAGCACATGCAACCTTAGTTCGGCTCACTTGTGGAAGTGAAGCTAAGTTATTTCCTCGATAGGAAATTTATCTAAGTGTTGCAGCACATGCAACCTTAGTTCGGCTCACTTGTGGAAGTGAAGCTAAGTTATTTCCTCGATAGGAAATTTATCTAAGTGTTGCAGCACATGCAACCTTAGTTCGGCTCACTTGTGGAAGTGAAGCTAAGTTATTTCCTTGATAGGAAATTTATCCAAGTGTTGCAGCACATGCAACCTTAGTTCGGCTCACTTGTGGAAGTGAAGCTAAGTTATTTCCTCGATAGGAAATTTATCTAAGTGTTGCAGCACATGCAACTTTAGTTCGGCTCACTTGTGGAAGTGAAGCTAAGTTATTTCCTCGATAGGAAATTTATCTAAGTGTTGCAGCACATGCAACCTTAGTTCGGCTCACTTGTGGAAGTGAAGCTAAGTTATTTCCTCGATAGGAAATTTATCTAAGTGTTGCAGCACATGCAACATTAGTTCAGCTCACTTGTGGAAGTGAAGCATCTAAGTGTTGCAGCACATGCAACCTTAGTTCGGCTCACTTGTGGAAGTGAAGCTAAGTTATTTCCTCGACAGGAAATTTATCTAAGTGTTGCAGCACATGCAACTTTAGTTCGGCTCACTTGTGGAAGTGAAGTTAAGTTATTTCCTCGATAGGAAATTTATTTAAGTGTTGCAGCACATGCAACCTTAGTTTGGCTCACTTGTGGAAGTGAAGTTAAGTATTTCCTTGATAGGAAATTTATCTAAGTGTTGCAGTAAATGCAACCTTAGTTCAGTTCACTTGTGGAAGTGAAGCTAAGATATTTCCTTGAACAAATCACGTAAGAACAAAGAGACATGCATTTTATTTTTTTATTAATAAAGACACCTCGTTACAACTGTTCTCAGCCTTCCTCTTACATCATTGATAGTACTGACGGAGATGTTCTGCTTTCCAGGGATGTGGCAAAAGATTTCCTTCCATATCCTTTAGTTCGTAAGCTCCTTTCGGTAATATCTTTGCTACAGTATAAGGTCCTTCCCAGTTAGGACCAAGACTTCCTGAAGCAATTTCCCTCGTGGCAGTGAAAATTTTTCGCAATACCAAAGATCCAACCTCAAATTCTCTTTTTCGCATTTTTTTATTGTAATAGCGCTCGTTCCTTTGCTTGTAGACTGCGTTTCTGAGTGCTGCATCATCCCTTCTTTCTTCTAAAAGATCCAATTCTCCTCTTAGAGCCTCTTCATTTCCAGCCGAATCGTAGGTAGCAGTTCGGAACGAGGCTATTCCCATCTCCAGAGGGATTACTGCCTCTACGCCAAAAGCTAGAGAAAATGGTGTTTCTCCTGTGCTTGTTCTAGCGGTAGTTCGATAAGATCACAAGACGCTGGGGAGTTCATCCACCCATCTACCCTTGAGGACGTCCAGTTTAGCTTTTAGTGTATGCTTTATGATTTTGTTTATTGCTTCAACTTGACGATTGGCCTGAGGATGGTTGGGTGTGGAGAAGTGTTTCCTGATGCCGAGCTCTTCACAGAAACTGATAAGACGGGTGTTGTCGAATTGCCTTCCATTGTCAGTGACGATGGAATAAGGTATTCCAAATTTGCATATGATGGACTTCCATAAGAAGTCGGTTGTTTTTTGTTCGGTAATCTTCACAAGTGACTCAGCTTCAGCCCATTTAGTGAAGTAATCAACGGCTATTATGGCATACTTAGCCCCACCTCGTCCCGTGGGCATTGGGCCAATCAGATCGACCCTCCATTTCGCAAAGGGCCAAGGCGCAATTATGAAATTAAGCTCCTGCGGAGGGGCTTTGGTGAAGGGAGCGAGGCGTTGGCATTTGTCACATTTTCTCACAAATTGGAGGGCGTCTTTCCTCTTGGTGGGCCAAAAATATCCTTGACGTATAATTTTGTTAGCCAAGGATTGCCCGCCAGAATGGTTTCCACACATCCCTTCATGAATTTCTTGGAGGGCATAAAGAGCTTCCTCTTCGTTTAAACACCTTAGCAGGGGAGTTGAGTATCCTCTCTTGTAAAGGGTGTCATTCACTAGAGTGTATCTGGCCGATCTAATTCGCAGCCTCCTTGCTTTAGCAGGATCGTCAGGGCAGACCCTGGTTTTTAAGTAGAGGTTGATTTCATCAAGCCAGGTAGGCTTAGGATCTATCCTCATGAACTCTACTTCTTTCTTTTCTATCGCAGGCTACGAGATCCTTCCAACAGGGATGCTATTAAATTCCGTGATTCCTTCGCTGGTGGCCAACCGAGCTAGAGCATCTGTATGTCCATTATGCGATCTTGGTATTTGATTTACCCGGATGGTATGAAAACCTTCGAATTCCTTCCTCGCCACCTTAAGGTAACTGTTCATCCTTTCCTCCTTAGCTCGGTAGACGTCGTTGATTTGATTAACCACCAGCTGTGAATTGCTGTAAATCATTAAGTTCATGACCTTCATTTCTTGGGCCATTCTCACTCCAGCTATCAAAGCTTCATATTCGGCCTCGTTGTTGGAAGTGTTGAAATCGAAAGGCAAGGCTTCACAATACAACTGGCGATCCGGACTAATCAACACTACACCAGCTCCAGACCTTGTTTCTGTGGATGACCCATCGACGTAAAGCTCCCAAGAAAGTCCTGATTCAATTTTTTCCACTGGTTCCTCGCTGAACTCGACTATGAAATCAGCGAGCGCCTGCCCCTTGATGGATATGCGAGGTCTGTACTTAATGTCAAATTGTCCTAATTCGACTGCCCACTTAACCATTTGTCCTGAAGTGTCGGGTTACTGCAAGGTCTGCCTTAATGGAGAATTGGTCAGGATTTCGACGGTATGCTCCAAGAAGGTCTTAATTTTCTAGCAGCTGTGACAACCGCGTATGCCAATTTTTCCAACGGCGAGTATTTTAACTCCGCCTCATGAAGGGCTTTGCTGGTGTAGTAGACCGGATGCTGTATTCCATCTTCTTCGGTTGCCAGGACCGAGCTTATGGCATGTTCCGATACGACGAGGTAAAATTGTAAGGTTTCTCTGGTCCTCGATTTGGATAGCACCGGCGGCTGGGCCAACTGCTTTTTTAGCTCGTCAAATGCGTTTTGGCATTCAGGAGTCCGGTCAAATTTTTTTCTGCCTCGTAGCACGTCAAAAAAAGGTTTACACCAATCTGTCGACTTTGATACAAAGTGGATAAGGGCAACTACCCTCCTAGTTAGACTCTAAACCTCCTTGGATTTTCTTGGTGCTTTCATGTTAAGGATAGCTCTTATCTTTTCGGGGTTGGCTTTGATTCCCCGTTGATTAACGATGTAACCCAGAAATTTACCCGAGCTTACGCTAAAAGCACATTTTTTTGGATTCAGCTTCATCTTGTACTTCCTCAGAATTTCAAACATTTCGGAGAGGTGCTGCTGGTGGTCTTCCATCCTCATGCTCTTCACGAGCATGCCATCAACGTAAACTTCCATTGTTTTCCCGATTTGTTGGGCAAACATGGAATTTACCAAACGTTGATACGTTGCTCCGGCATTTTTGAGACCAAAAGGCATCATTTGGTAACAGTACAGACCTCGGTCGGTGATGAAAGAAATGTGTTCTTGGTCCGGCTCATACATGGGTATTTGATTATACCCTGAGTATGCGTCCATGAAGCTAAGCAATTCATGTCCAGCAGTAGCGTCCACCATTTGGTCTATTCTGGGCAAGGGAAAGCTATCTTTCGGACAGGCCTTATTGAGGTCGGTGAAATCAATGCACACTCGCCAATCTCCATTGCTCTTTTTAACAAGAACGGGGTTAGCAACCCATTTAGGATAATGAGCCTCCTGAATACACTTGTTGCGGAGCAACTTTCGTATTTCTATGTTTAAAGCCTCATATCTATCCGGGTTCAGAGGTCGGCGCCTTTGTTGTTTCGGTCGAGCTTCCGGATCAATATTTAGCTTATGACAGCCAATTTTCATATCAATTCCTTCCAAATCCTCATGGCACCATGCGAAAATGTCCAGATTCTGCCGAAGGAAGGACATCATTTGAGCTCGTATCAAAGGTCGCAGCTCTTTCCCTATCTTGAGTTCCTTTGTGGGATCTTTTTCGCAAACTGATATTAGTTCCAAAGGACCGAGGTCGAGCATCATACACGTGGCCGGAGAAGGTTGTTTGTTTTGATTTGTTTGAGATCGAACTATCCTTCGACACATTTTAGCGAGTTCCCTATTTCCTTTGATTTTTCCTACTCCATGGGGTGTCGGGAACTTGACTGAGTAGTGGAACAAAGACACCACATCTCGGAGGTTGAACAGCAAAGGTTGCCCCATCATAGCGTCGTAGGGTAAAATGGAATCTAGGATTACGAACTCAGCGTTAGTTCTCCAATGTCGTAAGGTTTTCCCAGCTTTGACGGAGAGCTTGATGGATCCTCTTGCCTTTACTAGCGCTCTGCTCAACCCTTGCACCATATTGGGATATGGTTGAAGAAAATGGAGGGGAATTCCCATCCACCTTAGGGTATTGGTGAAGAGTAAATTGATCGCACTTCCGGTATCGACCAATACTTTTGGTATATTGATTCCAGCCACAGGTAAAGAGACTACCAAGACGCCAGGATAGGGGTTCGGATCTACTTCGGTGTCGTTGAAGGATAACAGGTCATCCTGGGGTCGTCTGCGGTGCCTCGCATCAATGCCGATCTCAGATAGGTCGGCAACTATAGGTCTTTTCAATTTGGGCTCCCTTCTTGAAATATCCTGCTTTCCTCCCATCATGCTGACCTCGGACTAGGGCAATCGACGTTACAAGCTCTGGCCTCAGCTTGGTTTCCAAGTACAACACCGTAAGGCGTGGGAAACTTCATACAGTAATGATAGATCGAAGTGGCAGCTTTGAGTTTGTATAGTATAGGTCTACCCAGTATCGCGTTGTAATTGGATGGCAAGTCAACGAGCACGAAGTCAGCTAGGATTCTCCTTTGACAGGGAACCTTGCCTAGTTCCACGATAAGGACGATCTGGCCATTGGCTTCGATGGGGTCTCCAGAAAATCCTTGCAGCCTTTTGTGGTACGACTGGAGGTAGCGCTCTGAGATTTCAAGCTGTCTCAGAGTTTGGGTGTACAGGATATTCATCGAACTCCCATTATCCACCAGAGTTCGATGTACTTGGACTCCGGCAATGGGCATAGTGATGACCAAGGCATCACTTTGATATTGCAGGACTCCTTGAGAATCTTCTTCAGAGAATCCGAACCA
The DNA here is from genome assembly GCA_019395295.1 of Osmanthus fragrans. Lineage (NCBI taxonomy): Eukaryota > Viridiplantae > Streptophyta > Magnoliopsida > Lamiales > Oleaceae > Osmanthus > Osmanthus fragrans. The sequence continues at coordinate 36,872,565 of CM033341.1, read as the reverse complement.
CTCAGAATTAGCAGCTGAACTTCTGATATCGTAGTTTGGCTATATTCGTGCATCTCTAGCTTGCCTACATCTTTCTCTCCTTGATCCTTCCAAATATTGATTTCTACCAACCATCATTCTAATTTCCGCCCTGGGAGGAGGATTGCGTTCTGGGATTGCGGGTTGAGCTCGGTTTCTTTGTATTTGCGGCTGAGGTGGTTGAGGAGGCGTTGGGTTTGCCTCTGTAGGTTTAGCTACAAATTCTTTGAGGCGACCTCTCCGAATTAGAGACTCAGTTTCTTCTTTTAAGTCTCGACTGTCGTCGGTGTTGTGTCCGGCCGACCTGTGATACCGGCAATACTTTCCTCGCCCAAACTGCTCTTTCTTTGGGAACACTGGCTTATAGAATGCTTCCCTATCTCCGGATTGCATGAAAACTTCTTCCAGGGTGGTTGTTAGCGAGTGATAATCATGAAATCGGCGCGACTGAGTTTTAGATCGGTCATTCGTACTCCGATCTCTTTTTAGTTCACTTGGATTTTTCCTGTCTGATTTTCTTTCCTTATTATGGTCCTTGGGGTGTGGATTGGCCCCAGCGTTCTCCTGATCCAAAGTGGCGTCCTCCGTGCTGATATGTTTTTCAACCCGGTTCAAAAACTCATGATATGTGCGGGGTCCGTCCTCATGTACAGACCACTAGAATCGTGTTCTAGGTCTCAACCCGGAAAGGACTGCCATGAGGGCATCATCATCAGAGATCTTCTCGACTTACATCGATTGCTTGTTGAACCTCCCAAGGTATCCTTTCAGTGACTCGCTTTTCCCTTCCTTAATGCTGACCAGTCTTTCCTTAGGCATCGTTATAGCTTTGGAGCCCATGAATTGAGCAAGAAAAGCTGTCGCCAGGTTGCTCCAGTTTTTTACGGATCTTTGATGTAGCCTTCTGAACCATCTTTGGGCCTTATCTCCCAAAGTTAGTGGGAAAGCTCGGCACATGATAGCATCACCAACGCCTTGTAGTTCCATCCATGAGGTGTACTTGTCCAGGTGGCTAAGGGGATCTCCTTCCCCTTCATATCCAGTTAGCTGTAGCATTTTGAGCTTCTCAGGCAAGGGTTCAGCCAGTATGTCCTCCAAAAAGGGGGAGTGGCGTTTGGTGAAATAATCCTCGGACATCCCCTTGCCTTTTGCTTCCAGGTCGGCAATGCGCTTTTTTAAAGAACTTATTTCAGGTTCTTCTTGTTCCAACGGACGCTTTACCTGGTATGTTTCACCCGAGGAGTTAAAGACTGTTGGGAACTCAGTCTACTAAACACATTGTCAGTTCTTTTGGTGGTGCCCTCTTTTCTGGGTGGCGGACTCCTTACTTCGTCGGTGTGACTTCTGGAAGACTCTCCTTTAGAAAAATGAATGGACCTTCTGGCAGGAGATCTTCCTGTTTTTCTTCTTGATGGGGATCCCACCTCAGTACGCTGTGGGAAGAGGGGAGCTTGATTTCTTTCCAACCTGCTAACTGTGTTGGTCAGCCTTTCGATAGCTTCCCTCATAACAACTATTTTAGGGCTTTCCATGTCAGATAGGTCCTGCCTTCCTTGGAAAGCACGAGAAGTGGTTGCTTCGTTAGGGCGAGTGTGGGATTCACTCTCCGATGAGGGATTGTGACTCATTGGTATATATTTTCTGTTTTCGTGTGGGGAAAAGATTATTTTCACAAGTCGCGGCGCCCTCCTTCTAGCGCCAAACTGTTGACGTCAAAAAATGTAAACACTTAATTTGAGACAACTTTAAGAAAAATGTGCCGGATTTCTTGAGTATTCCATGTAACTCTTGAAGTAAAAATGATGTTTTCACTTATAGTCTTTTGTTCATACCCTTTTAGTAAAAAATGGGTTTTTTCCTTTTATAGATGAGTTTTGATACAAATGGTAAGGCATACATCAAGTCAATCACTTCATTCATTGTGCCGAGCTCAGAATTGTGTGCCGTCGTCCTCGATTGTGATTGGCTAATGAGGTCGGTTCCCATCAAACCCTAATAATTCTGTTTTGCCAGTCAATTATTACCTTTGCGTGGAAGTTAGCAACAAAAGTGGTTGATTGGTCAAGGAGGGCGGTGCTGTCACCCTCCCCTCCCAAGTGTACTTGACTTGATTGGACAGGTTGTGAAAGTAATGTAATCATTATGTCCCCTGAATGACAGCGGCATTCTGATAAGGCTGCCAGAGGCAACCGAGTTGGGGTTGATAACCGAACTGTCAACTGGAAGTCATTAATATTAAGAGCATAATATTTGACCTCGAATTTCGGTTATCAACAGATAGTATGCACAACAAATAATTTAATTTAATTTTTTTTAGGTTAATCATGCTACATATTGTATTCAGAAAAACTAATTTATTCTTTTATACCTTAATGTTTCAATTATATTTAATTTCAAAATTAAAAAAAAAAAAAAAAAAAAAAAAAAAAAACTCTTGAAAATTGGTTGATTTTTTATTTTTTAAATTATTTTTACTTGAGTTGACTCCAATATAAATAAGTGTTTTTTTCATCACTTAATTGTCAGAATATATTTTTATATTTTGTTTATTTTATTTTCGTATTATGTGTATGAGTAACTATTTTCACATTTTTAGGACAATTTGAAATAGAGGCTCCAAACATTTCAAAAATGTATCATCAGGTATCAAACCTTCTAATCTTAGCACCTACATCCCAAATCTTATAGTGAATGTGTACATGAAGGACCTTTAGACAATTCTTGTCATAACGATCACTAGTTGACCAAAAGTCAATAGTTCTATCAATTTTTAGAAAAAATAAAAAATGTGCACTCTATATTTATTTCCCTTAAAATAATTAAAATTATCCAAAACTATATAAATATATATGAAAAATGCTATTTGTACACCTCATGGTGTACCAAATGCATTACACCCCCTCACATGGAGGGGGACCCACGAATATTTTATTGTGTGGGCCCCCTCCATGTGAGAGGGATGTAATACATTTGGTACATCATTATGTACGTATAACATTTCCGTATATATATATATTCCTCCTTTTCGTCCACCCAACCCCAAAACCTCACCTAAAATTATGAAAGTTGTGTTTGATTGTGAACATGAAATTTGCATGGAAAAAAAATAAATTACAGGCAATTTAATTGGCCAAAACTAATTTGTAACAAAATTATTAATTAAAATATATTTGATTGATTTAGTTTTCAACCAATACTTTTTCGTTTTTTATTGTTGAATAGATGAGAGACAGATAGAGAGTGGATTACTCGAAAATAAAAATCACATATTCCTAAAGAAAATATTTCCCTTGCTATTGAGGAAAATATTGTTGCATAATTAAAAGTTGAAAAATATTTTTCATGAACAATTGTATATCAAACATCTAAAAATTAGGAATTTGATTTGAAAAATGACATTTTTAACGAAAAATAAAATCAATCAAACGCACTCTAATAGGGCAGTGAATGAGTTCCTTTTTTAATGATTTTCATTTTTTCAATTCAATTTTTTAATTTGGGTTTCTAAAATTATTATAATTGCTTTTAAGAGTGAAAATGTGAAATGTCACTTCTGCCCCTGCTTTAAAATCAAATTTCCAAAAAGGTTCAGAATCTATGTGCACTTTTTGAAAAAATTATATTTTCGAACATTATATGTGTACATCTTCTTTTACCTCCTTTTTGAGGTTGTGTCCGCATCGACTCATAATTGAACAGTTATAAAAACACTTTCCTGTTTTCCTGTCTAACACTTTTTAAATTCACACACAATGTCAAAAAATGTGTAGGCTGTGGAATGTATACTTAACATAATTTTTATATTTATAGTATTTTTTTTCGTTGACTTTACACATTTGAATAACTCACCATTTGGAGGATAACTTACTCAACAATATCATCAACTCTTAAGGTTTGTTGTTTCGTGTTCAATCAGGGACGGATCTAGGAGGTGACGAGCTACAGCGATCGCTCTAACTGGATTCGCCAAAGTGAACTATGGCGTCGGGTTGCAGAGGCAGAAGGTGGAAGAAGAAGCCGGATTGCAAAGATGCAGAAGGTGAAAGAAAAAGAATAGACGCCTGTATAAAATATTTGTCATGGTAGCGAGCAATTTACAAGTTCCAATTTCCCCGTCTTGCAGTTGCAGAGATGGAATGCCGGAAGGAAGAAGGGGACAAGACAACTAGAGTCTGGAGAAGACGCAGACGCTTTCCTTCTTCTTTTTTTTCTTTGGGTCGTTGGGCAATGACATGGGCCCCTAATTGTTTAAAAAAATTAGGCCTAATAGAGGAAATAATCCAAAACTCTCCAAAACCGGCCATAAACATTTAAATTAATGACATATGAAAATGCAATAAAATCTCCCAACCAGCAGAAGTAGGAAAAATATCGGTTTATGTATTTTGTGTTATTGCTTATTAGGTACTAGTATTACTTATTATTTATTAATCAGTGAATCAATGTTCAATTCATATGAAAAAATAAACTAGGATTTAGTACTGAGAAGTGAGAATTGTGATTTTTTAATAAATTCTAATTGAAAATTAATTTGGGACATTTTGCAGATTATGGAACGGTTTTTCAACAAAATCGAAAGTCTATACCTAGTTTTTTCAACCAAAACGGTTTGTATCGTATATTATTTTTATAATTTCGGGTTGTATTGAATTATATTTTCATATATATATATATAATTACGTTTTAGCATTTACATATATATTGAATAATTTTTAATATTATTTAATCAAATTCTAATAAATAATCAGACTATTACGATCGTTGATTGTCTATGGTCAATGGTCAACATTTCCGTCCTAGCTGAACTGAAATGCTAGATTCGTCCTGTGTTCAATCTTTATATATATATAAGACAATTGTCCAAAAGTGTATTTCTTAAGGGAGGATTTAAATTCGAACCCCAAGTTACTGTTAGACCACCTAAAAGTAGAGTGCCTGTTGGCACAAGGCTCGCAAGGAGTCAAGGACAATGACCGAGTCCCGACACAACTCGCCTGTTTAAGGAGGATGAGGTCATGCAAATTTTACCATGAACTTGTTACTTATTTTGTTGTGTATTTGAAAAGGCCAAAAAAAATAGTGGGCTGTGTGGACTAGTTCGTTCAAAATAGGCTAGAGATCTATGACCCGTAAACAAAGGATAACATTTTGCTACTTTTTAACCTTTTTTTTTAATTTTTTTACGTAATCCAAAAGAAACCAAAAGTAAACAGCCCGTGCGGATTGGTTTACTAGAAAAATGCTAGAGATCTATGAGCAGGTTAGAGCCAGGATTGGATCTAATACTAGGCTGCAAAATTTTAAGTTTGGCTAATATGTGAAAAAAAAAAATTACACATAAAAAAACAGTTTTCAGCAAGTCCCCCCACCACCTCCGCCCCTGTCTATGAGGCAACCCTCCTCTTGGAGAGTGATAATACAGGCTGTTAAATGAGATTAATAGTAATAAATTTTGATGACTTATGACTTAATTATAATATTAATTATTTTATTTCTTAGGTAAAATTCGAGGCAAATTGGTGAAATTTGAAGATGACACGCCCGAAAGGGGGTCAAAATAATATTCCTTGCTTTCCTAAAATTTGTCGTTCAATAGTAATGTGGTAAATAATGGTCATTCCCGCAAAAAATTGTTTTCAATTACGCCAATTGTAATAAGAAAGTAAAATGCGAAAGCAATTAAATGGGGGGTTGGTTGGTTAACTAATGAAGCGATAAACTAAAAATATAAAAGGCGAAAATGACAAAGAACACAAGGAAACGAAAATGTGATCGAGGGATATTTCTTCGCCGCTAGAATGAATTTCTAATCGATATTCTCAAAGGATTTTTGTTCAAAAGATTAACAACAATTCGAGAATAATCAAAAACTCGATTACCTCAATCTCTTCTTACATATTAGTTGAATAAGATAAGCATCGTTACCCAACCCTTTTCATCAAACAATTTAGGATAAACTCACTAGATTTAATTCAACAAAAGCATTACAACGAAAGAGACGAATTGAATTAAGCGCAAACTCGCAAGCTTGGTTTGCTAACTTAAGTGTTAATCCACCTACATTTAATAGAAAATTTCATAATGAATTAAAATATAGTTGCTACTAAGTTTTGGTTAATTTAGCGATTACGGACTAAAAATCCCAAAATAGCATATATTGTATCAACCCAATCATCTAGTTGGCCCGCTAAATAATCGAGAAGAATAATAAACACATTAAGCACAATGGATTAACCACATCAATCTCAAGAACTTTGAAGCACAAATTGATTAAATTATCATTTCTAGGGTTCCAAAATAACCAATCACAATAGGTTTATCTATCCATAATGTAATTACAAATATCCAACAAAATACAACTATAACACATATGTAGAATCAAAGTAAAGAGAAGAAGAAAAGCTTATTGGAAGGAAGATAGACGGTAGAAGTCTTCAATCCTCAAAGGCCTTCTTCTTCTTCCTTGCAAAATCCTCAAATGTTGAAGAATGAGCTCCCAAGTTTCTCTTGTGGTGGTTAGCTCCTCCCTTCCCTTGCTTGTCCTAGAAATGAGCTCCCAAGTGGTATTTAAAATGTGGAGAAGAGGAAAAACGAGTTTTGGAATAAAAGGGGTGAGATTAGAATTTTAAAATCGGATTTCACGTGTTTTCCCGAGTTCTGCTCCAGATTTGTACTATGCGTACGCATGACTTTATCTGTACGTACGCATAGTGCAATCAAATAAGTTTCAGTTGTTGATTTTGTCAAGTGTGCGTACGCACACGCATAGGCCAAATTCTGTTCTTTTGCACTTTTCTGGTGCCAGTTTCATTTCTTCCTATTTTTGCACCTATTTCACCTCCTCAAGTCACACTTCATCAAACAACAAGTGATGGTAATGATCGCCAAACTTCGGAGTATTTCTCTTCAATCGTTTTGGCTCAATTCACGCTCAAAATACCACATAAACAACCATCAACTCGGGAATTCACCTAAGGAATAAAAGTAACAAAAATAATCAAAAACTAATAAATAAAAACTAACAACTATCTAAATTTAACGGTCTAAATAAGTGCGAAACTCGCACTTATCAGAAGAAAGAAGCGAAAAATGGACAAAAATGAAATAAATTCAAAGTTCGAAGATCAAATTGTGAATATTCGATAGTTAATTCGAACCATAAAATGATGATTGAAGATCAAATATGATCAATTAGAGGTCAAATGAGTGAAATATAGTTGAAATATTTTTTCAAATCAATTTTCAGTAGAAAAAGTTATGCTCCGAATTTTTAACCTCGACTTGAAACCTATTTTTCGGTTAGCAAACATTTGAATTGAAAACTTTTCTTTTTAGAATATTTGTAGCTCATTGAGTAATCTTTCCAACGCACTTTAAATCATATCAATTGAATATCGATAGAGAAATTTATAACCAAAATATTGAAATCTGTTCAAGGACGAAGCGCCGCAAGCCAACGCAGGCGAGCTATTCTAGCGAGCATGCGATGAAGCAATTTCTTGACCCCGAGAATAATTCAGCATGCTTGAGCGCGGTAGCTATACCTGTGCGCATGCCGAGGCCAAATTTTCTGTTGACAATCCAATTTCCTTTTTTATTCAAATTCTTATTGGTAACAACTTTAAGACGATTTGGTGAACTAAATTCAATCCTTATAAATACAGAATTTGAGAGAACACGTGGAAACTCTCTTGCCTCTTTATACACAACATCATCGTAGAATTCATCAAGAACAAGGGGTCAATTTACCATCTTTAAGAGAAAAAGATCAAACCCTAGTAAGGATCTGAAGCCAATTATATCATGATTTTGATAAATCAACATTGAATATGGAGATCAACATCTTTTGCTTTCTTTTATATCCGGACAATGATTTTTCATTATTTTTTTATAATTTGTTTTGAAGGAATGCTAAGCTAGATCCGTTTTAGTGTTGGATGAAGATGAACCCTATTCTTTATTTATTTTAATTCAAGACTAATAATTTAGTTTATTTATTGTAGTTCTTGATTAATTTTGCATACTCAATTGTATTATATAATTGATTGATTGTCAATTAGATAATTAGTTGTTTGTTGTAATATTGAGAGACTCACAAAAAGTTTGGCATGCGACAACAAATATTGATCCGTAGGGACTTGATCACTTGAAAAATATTAGAGATCTACAACCAACACAACCTACCCATTTTAAGATGTTATTTCTCGCACCAAAATTTCAAAATTTCTTAATTTGTCTTCCATTTTTAATATATATATATATATATATATATATATATATATATATGGAAAAAACAAAAATATAAATGATCAAAGTCAGGACCTAATTTTTTTTTATTATTTAAGTAAAGTTATTGTCTTATCAAGTATTCATTTATTGAAGTTTATTGTGTGAATAAGATTGTCCGTGACCTAGGTACTAAAAAAACTAATTGAGAAAATTAATATAAATGTCTAGTCCAAAAGTATATAATTTCTTGTTTTCTCTTGATAAATCAACCTCAAAATTCATTTAATACTAGGTTTTCCAAATATATATTAGGAGAACCTTTGACTGTAATTAATATAAACAAGCTGGAACAATCTATTTGGCTTAGAGGGAAGAAGGGGACCAAAAAAATCGAAGGCCCCTTGGGGTTTTTGGGCGGGGGGGGGGGGGGGGGTGGAGACTAGTTTTCATTGACATTCAATGGGATGCAATAAGACTAGTAATAGTTTTGGTTGATGACATATCAGGAGATGGGAGAATAGTTAATGCAACAATCCCACTGGCCGCAGCTGCCACAGCCCCCGCAATGAACGCCGGTAAATTACCGCCTCCGAACCATTCATCCCATGGTCCACTCACAACCGACACCACCATCTGTCCCAATAAAAGAAATGTAAGGAAAACATCATAGCTTTCTAAAATTTCTTCAATGGAAATGTTAGGAAAATATTTATTTATTTTCACAATGCGTTTCATTTGTTTATCACGGCATAGTAATAATTATTAGCCAATTTTCTGTACATAAGTCAAAAAGAAGTTATTTTCAGCATAAGAATGTCATTTTACCTGGGGTATAACAATGGCAAGATTTAGAACTCCCAGTGACAGACCTGTGGAATGGATTAGAATTATAAAAATAATAATAATAAATTTATCAAAAAATGCTTTCTTTTTTGAAATTTTTACAGTAGTATATACCTTGTCCTGCACCATGCTTACTGGAAAATATGGAAGCCAAAGCAAATGGAATACTAAAAGTCACCTGTTTAGACAAGTAAAGAAAAAAAATTCAGACCATAATGTCCAAATATAATATATCTGAAATTTGAATATTTATTCTTTTTATCAATTAGTTTTCGATTTTATTTTTAAATTTCTTTAATTCATAGATCAACGAATCTGACAAGTTTTACGCAATTCAATGCAAGTTGATCTTTGTTGGAACGGTACATACTTATATTATAAAATACGTGAAAATATTGTCCTCGATCCAATCTTACATAACTTAATAACAAATCTCAATTTCATTCACGTTACAAAAGCTTTCACTACCAAGAATTCCTCCTGGCTATGGTCGAACTTTTATCAGGCCAAGCGACACAGAGCTAGGGGTCCACCTCGCTCTAAAACCACTACAACACGTGCAAAATATGTACAATTTTCATATACATGTGATAGAATATTGATAGAACTTCTTAAAGCACGTTTTGAGATGGAAAAAGAAAACTCACCGCTTGAGGAATGCCAAGAACTGCAAAGAGAGTCAAAGCGCCCGCAACGACACTGGTATCCGGCTTCAAAGCGGTGGTGCCACCACCACTAGTAACGACGTATCGTCGTCTAGACTCGGCCAATTTGGTGATCAAAACCGTCATAACTAAGCAAACGGCCAGCAAGAAGTTGACAATACCCCAAAGTCTCTTCGCCCCACCAAGCCGCCGCCCAGAAAACTCAACTCCCAAGGAGGCGAATCCCAGCACCACCGAGTTGAGTGTTAGGCATTTTTGTGATGCCCAAACAACCCTCTAGGCGATGATGAAAAACCGCGACCCGTTTCGTTTCATAGGCTTTAAGCCCGGGATTGAAATATGAATTAACGATCCACACCACAATTGTAGTAACCCAATTAAGTTGGGTATTTCGAGGGAATCGGCCCATTAGGGCTAGGTGCTCAATACCTAATCAAAAGGATGGACTTGGTAGTTAGAGATATACACTATCCCTAATTTTGGTAACCTACATTATCCCTTTTGATTCCAATCCCGTAAGTTTTGGTAGGAAATATTGGAAATTCGTTTCCCCCTTCCTTACCTATAAAAGAGACCTAAAACCCTACCAATAGCAACCAACAAAGAGTGAAAACCGTCCCTTGCTTTGTGCTCTTGAGAAACTCATTGCTTTGTGCCTTTGAAGCCTTCTTTTCTTGCCTTTGTGTGCCCATATACTTGGTGTATATCTTGGACTCCGAAAATCAGTTGTTGGTGTTACCTTTGTGGTGTTGGATCGTGGTTTTCTGAGCCTAGCAAAAGGGGATTATTGTTTTCTTTGTTCTTCATCTTCTTGCTTATTTTTCTTGATTGTTTTGGATTGATTCTTGCATTTAATTGTGTTTATTACTTACATTGTTGATTGGTTCACGTGTAGGAGCATTAAAACACTCACAAATTTGTGAGTGTTTTAATGCTCCTACACGTGAACCAATCAACAATGTGTGAGTGTTTTAATGCTCCTACACATGAATCTCCAATGGAATGATTCGATTGTCTACTATTCCTCCTGGAATTAATGGTTCATTAGCTAACACGAACTTGACTTCTCCAAGCTTAGGCCTTCAACAACCAGTTGGGATCTTTTCACTTTTTGACCCAACGCTTTCGAGTCCATTGACTATGGCTCGAAGCAGTGATTATGGTGAAGTTACTGATGATTCTATTCGGTTCGTGAAGTTGGAGAGATGGGAATTTGAGAATTTATAGCTCTGCTAGGATTAGTGGAAGTGGAAACAAAATTGTGAGATGGACTGCTGTTAGTGACCAGTGTCAAGTTTTTGGTTATTGTGGGAATATGGGAGTTTGTAGCTATAATGACGACTTCAATCCGGTGTGTGGATGTCCATCGCAGAATTTTGATCCGATTGATCCAAATGATCTTAGGAAAGGTTGTAAGAGGAAAGTAGATATTGGAAATTGTTCTGCTCAAGCAATGTTGTCGTTAGATCATGCTACGTTATTAATGTACCCTTCTGTGAAAAAAGCACAGTATTTCACAGGTAGCATCACGGCAAGTATCACGGCGTGCTGGTCTATATGTCTCGCTGATAACTTGTGTATGGGTTCAACTTCCTTATCAGATGGGACAGGAGTATGCTATTTGAAAATATCAGAATTTGTCAGTGGATATCAGTCGCCAACGCTTACTAGCACGTCATATGTCAAGGTGTGTAAGCCAGCTATGCCGAATCCTCCTCTCGCTTCAAGAGGTGTTCATAACAATTACGATGCATTGGAAATCTCTGTTGTGGTTTTAGGCTGCAGTTTGATACTGGTTATTTCAGCATGTGTGTTTTGTGTGTTTTTCTGTAGTCGAAAACCTAAATTCGAAGGGTTACCTACCTAGGATTCACTCTCTGAATATGCTTCTGCTCTTCCGGTTCGCTTCTCATACAAGGAGCTCCAACGGGCTACAAAGGGATTCAAGGAAAAGCTCGGAGAAGGAGGATTTGGCGCTGTTTATCGAGGGGTCCTCACAAATAGAACTGTGGCTGCAGTGAAGCAGCTCGAAGGGATAGAGCAGGGTGAGAAAAGTTTGTGATGGAAGTTGTGACAATTAGTAGTACTCACCATTTAAATTTGATAAGACTATTAGGATTCTGCAACGAAGGGCGTCATAGATTATTGGTATACGAGTTCATGAAAAATATTTCTCTGAACAAGTTCCTCTTTCCTTCTGATGAGCGGTCATGTAAGGAAGTTCTATATTGGAGATATCGGTATAACATTGCACTCGGAACTGCAAAAGGGATCACCTACCTTCACGAGGAATGTCGTGACTGTATTGTTCATTCTGATATAAAACCCGAAAATATTCTCTTGGATGAAAATTATAATGCTAGGGTCTCCGATTTTGGCCTAGCACGACTCATAAACACAGATGGGCAGAGACACCGGACGATACTGTCTATGAGGGGGACAAGAGGGTACTTACCACCGGAATGGCTAGCAAATCTTCCTGTCACTATAAAAGCTGATGTTTATAGTTATGGAATGGTGTCGTTAGAAATCGTAAGTGGGAGAAGGAATTTTGAAGTTTCGACCGAGACTAACCACAAAAGGCTTTCGTTGTGGGCGTACGAGGAGTTTGAGAAGGGCAACATCGATGCAATTCTTGATAAAAAGCTTCGTAGACACGAGGTCGACATAGAACAAGCTATAAGAGCAATTGGAATAAGCTCTTGGTGCATCCAAGAGCAACCATCTCTTAGACCGACGATGGGAAAAGTCGTGCAGATGCTCGAAGGGATTTCTGAAATAGGTACACCTCCCCCATCTACGGCTAAAAACTCGACCAGGGCTATTGCTCAGTTTCAGGTTCTCCCTATGGTGTCATCGTTCCAAACTTTATCTGCTTCTTCATCTCAAACAGCAGCAAATTCTTATTTGGCTTCAAGGTGAAACTTCCTTTCTGTTATAGGAAAAGGCTTGATAGACAAAATTTCGAAATAAGCAGTTTGTCAACGTGGGACGGAGATGCTCAGCACGATTAGGTAACGGAAGAGTTGTTGTATCAAATAGAACTCTTGTATAACTTCAATTTCTTTTAATTTTCTCGAAACAATGATTCGATTGGTGATATTTGATATTTAATCAAGTATATCTTATTGAATTTTTCTTCTTGTACATCAATGCTCGACAGCATTGATTACAGCCCCCTCACATGAGGGGGGCTCACCATGAATAAAAAAATTGTGGGCCCCCTCTCATGTGAGATGGCTATCATCAATGTTGTCAAATATTGATGTACAACAAGCATTGCTCTATCTTATTTGATCCATAAGCTGGACGTGTTTATGCCAGAAGCATAACCTCATATTCATTCTAGAGAAATCCTAATTGCTGAGAAAGAAACGCAAGTATGATGGCAAACACCACCTCTGAGTTGAACGAACGATTAAAGCAAACAATCCAAGGGGCCTGTATAAGAATTGAGGATCATTTCCTGGGACTAGCGACCATCAAAGCTTGAGTTCAAGTATGAGGACTCTCATTACCATAAAAAAGAACACTCAGCTAATGTTTGAAAAATGTAGCACTATATCGTACTGGACACGTTTGGCTAAGTTTAACAAATGCTTTAAAGTATCTAAGGTTATGTTTGGCAATATTTAAATTATCTACATAGTATAATTTAATGGGTCAAACATATTTTTTATATGTACCTTTAGTATGACCGACAACTTACTATCCACTTATTATTTACACATTCCATAAGACCCACATCTTATTCAGTTAAAATGACCATATTTCAAAATATAATACAGCGACAGGCACTCAAACATCAAACAGATAACGATGAGTTGAAGAACACTGAAGAAATTTGAGAATTTCCTTTTCTTTTCATTTTTACGCGAGGGTTGGATAATTCTTGAAATCTCCTAGTTATAATGTTTCACCAAGAGTCTGTTGAGAAATAATACAAAGACAGAGAATAAACCGATATTGATTTACAGCTAGCCTGTTTCTATCAATCCCAGATGGAAAATACCTATTGCAATGCGAAAGAAATTCGACGTTTGAAAACTATCTACTCTAGGGAAAGAAATTTTCTGAAGAGGAGTTGACAGAATCTCCATCACTTGAGGCATATTTGGTAAAAAGAATTGGATAGCACCATATAGTACTAACAATGGAGAAGAAGCTAAGATCTTGTTCATTCCTGTCCAATATTGCATGCCAAACACGGGCTCAAAGTTCAAGATCATGGAATAGGGAGAAGGAAGTGACTGTTATTCGACTTCCTTTTGCCCTTATCTTAAATGGTCTTGTCGAATCATTGCCACAAATTTGGGATGCAATTCATCGCTCTCTTTCTGCTTCCATATTTCATCATTGGCATGAACCATCCATGATATTTGAGGAGAAAGTGTTGAATACGCATCTGCAAGTTATTGATAGAGTCAGCAACTGTATGTTTAGATTATCTGTTTGAAAACATGAAGATTAACATTCCATGTATTTTTTTTCTATATTTAATCTTTAAAAAAATAAATCAATGAGTCTCACAGAAGGAGAATTTTGAGAAACCATCCCGAGAAGAGGAAGCTTCTGCTGGTACAAAGCAACAAAACATTCCCAATAAAATCTACCATAGGACTACAAACCATCTGGCTCTGTTAATTTATTAGATCACAATTAATATATAATATAGTTCCAACGAAATATTCTGAACATATAGGAAGCAAAGACGGAATTTGAGAAATTAAGTGCTCAAATAGTAAAATTGTAGGAATCGGTAGAAGCTATTTGCAGCACTCATCAATAGCATGTGCAGAATGGAACGAAAATAAAGCGAATGGGCAAAATATTGCACCTTTTTCTCGAACTGTATGTTCATGGTGAGGTGTATATATACCTGCAGCTGGAGGTTTTTCTTGATCTCTTGTACTGTGCAAAATCATTGTACCCGAAAGAACAGTCATGAATCCACAAAGAACCGAAACAATGCTGCTAGTACTTTGACCAGACCAATCCTAGAGTAGCAGAAACATATTGTGTTTAAACAGATATGGAAATGATTTTACAAGACATTACTAGTGCATTCTGTAAGGTGGACTGGACATTATTGAAGGAGAAAGAAGCTAAAATCTTGATCATTGTACCGTTCGTTTTTTTCTAATACTACATGCCAAACATGCTTATATACCTTGAACATTATGGCACTGGCAAAAATAGTGAGTGATGTGAACAGGGCATAATAGATTGGGTAAACAACAGCAGTGTTGAATGTATCCAAGGCCTGAAGAGAAACCACATTTGAAAATCAATTACTGGAATTTGATCTATAGCTTGACCAAATCCAAGAGAACTCACAAAAAATAAAAATAAAAAATGAAAATAACGAATTGACTGCACACTATATAGATAAAACTAATAAGAGACAAGAATTCAAAAATTCTCTCTAATATATGCACATGTTTCCATTTCTATCGTTGAATTACTTCCCATCCAATCTTTACAATAAAGATACCATAATCACTTGTTTCAGCATAACTCAATTTTTTTTTTTTCTTTCGTATGGATGGGAATTATTTCTCAAATGACAACGTGATCCAAAAAAGAGCATGCTCTAATAGGATGTTTGACTCAAGGGAATGAAGTTTGACTGAGACTTTTAATCTCATATGTAACTCCATAATAGATGGGAATAAACTACAGGTGCAAAAACTTCTTTGTTTTCCTTTAATTTACATACAAAAATGCATCTGAATATACAACAAGTGACATAAGCATACTTTTCTATGTATATAAACAGTAACAATAAATCTAGTGCACTACAAGAAGACATCGCAATACGTCTCAAGAAAATGCAATGGATAAAACCATGCAGCCAGTAGCTTTTATTCAAAAGTGTACTCTCCATTTACTGTGTTGCATGTCTCAAGCAGATGCGGAAGAGCAATTGTTGTCCAGTTCCCTAACCTAAAGCAGCACTGGGTTTGGGCAGCAGGGACTGTAGCATATCTATATATACCTGAGCCCTGCTACAAGTACAGGGGCCTGTTCTACAGGCCCCTGCCAGGGCACACACAAAGGAGGGGGCCCA
Source organism: Osmanthus fragrans (assembly GCA_019395295.1). Taxonomy (NCBI): domain Eukaryota; kingdom Viridiplantae; phylum Streptophyta; class Magnoliopsida; order Lamiales; family Oleaceae; genus Osmanthus; species Osmanthus fragrans. The sequence continues at coordinate 36,856,740 of CM033341.1, read as the reverse complement.
CAATTTTTTTTTTAATACAGTGAGGGGCCTTATGTACACAGGGCTTTACTGATATATACCTACCTAATTTTGCTTATTCTTGAAGCCAATTTTGATACCATTTAACTATAAGGAGTTAGACGATGGAAGAAAATCTTGTGAATGTGAGTATCCAGAATCTGAAAAGGTTGCTTAATTACAGGAGTTAATTTGGAAACTTTAAACAACATAATTCGTCATCAATCAAGAAACAGCGGTATTTATATTTAATTCCGACATCTAATTAGCATTAAACATAAGTATCCGCAGAAGTTGATGAATAAGTGAAGAACTTGTCAAAAATTGGAGTACATACAGATATATACAGAAGTGAAGCAACTTGTCTATGTACGTATACGGGCACACAAATATTTGATGGGTAAAAAAATAAACCAAAAAATCCGGCAGGGAAAAAAGGAAGCAACCTTGTTTAAGTAGTTTAACTGAGTAATTATGCATGTAACTGCAACCATAGAAAATACCCACGTTTGGTAGCACACAACCTGGCTTGAGCCTTCCAAAGTGAGTTTAATAGCAATACCTATTGCTTTAATGCTCATAACCTGCAATGACCCACTAAAACTGTCATGGATTAAGCCAGCACTTCTTTGCCAATATATTCTTCCTATTTCTTGCTTTTGAGTTTTGACTGACAGTGCATGACAGTATACTAGTGGAAATCAAATTTTCAGAAGCTCTTTGAGCTCATCCAGAAATACATAATGCAACATTGAGGACAATCAGATCTTAACTCCAACAAGCTCCTTTTGTTTATGTTTTCCGGTTATACATAATGCAACATTGAGGACACTCAGATCTTAACTCCAACAAGCTCCTTTTGTTTATGTTTTCCGGTTCATTTACCACATAGTTAAAACGTACCCTAAAAATAACACAAAATATCTCTAATCATTTCATCTACATTTTGGCCTTGAGTTCAATATCCTATCATCACAATAATTTCCAGAATTTACACCAATCCAAACGTTTCTAATTATTTTTACCTGGCTAAAACTTTTTGAACAATTAAATTTATTCTATCCTCTTCTAATGTAATAAGCCCTTTTGCCCCCCTTGCTTGTAATTTAGGGAAGCGACTTGCTTAACGCATGAATATCTTTTTTTTTTTTAATATAACAGTGATAAGACATATACTAACCGTTAAGGATCCGATTATAGAACAAACACCAACATAAACCATGATATTTGTCTGCCCATAACGTGGTTCACAATAAAAAATTAGTACCAACACCACTGCTACTACAGAAGCTGTATACAAAAGAAAAGCTGAACCAAGAGGGGAGAAGAAATATCAAAAAACAGTCTTTTGCTTTCTGTTGTGAGTATAACATTAAAATAAAGATAATTTAATTAACAGCTCTTGGGGAAATATGTTCACCTGGCGGTATTGCTAATTCCCAAATTTCTTCCACAGAACTAATACCATGCTCGGCAGGTGCATGAAGCACGATGACAGTAGAACCTACTACACACAAAACACATCCCACTATTCCTAACTTCCGCAATTTCTCTTTCAACAGAAAATGAGCTAAAACAGCACTGTCAATTAAATAAACAGTATTTCAACTTACATAATATTACTTGTGCAGCATAAAATTTGAAATTCGAAATGACTTTTTTTGTCCTTTATTTTAGAGGGGAGGGAGTGGAAGAAATATGGGATGGAAGCATCAAGTAAAGCGTATCTACCTGACAATTATGCTTAATGCGCCAAGCGGTGTCACAAGGACAGCAGGAGCATACATGTATGCTACAAAATTGGCAAATTCTCCAACAATCACTGTAAAATTTTGTACAGTAAATCTAGTTCAAATTAAAGCAGATAGAAGCATTTCCAGAAATATCTAGCAAAATAATTTTAACAGGATAAGGCTTACTAGTTATCATGCCAATCCACCAAAGTGGTTCTAGTAGATATCCATATCCTCCTGTGTCTTCAAAAATGATTGAAATAGCACCATTAAAATAACATCAAAACAACAGCTTTATGACATCAATATCTCAAAACTGTATTTGCATATATGTTTAAGAGTCCCCATTTTAACAAGAGTATTTTGTATTATTTCCAAATCCTTTTTGCGGAATAAATTCGAAGCCCAATGCTGAAGCATGTGAGCAGTTGTATGGCCATCTTGGAACAAAGGATTGGGCAGAGATATTTACAATATATCTTGAATAAAGGCAATCTGAGATAGATATCTAAACCAAGTCAATTGTATTAAAGATGAAAAATTTCAATTTAGCAATGATGGGATCACATAAATGAAATATTTCAACAGATTACTAGTGAAAGGCATAGTATAGTTATTGCGAATTTGTCAAACTCCATTATGGATGGAAATGTTAAATACAGCAGAAGAATTCAGGTCTTGAAAGTGGGAGACCATGAATAGGATGAAAATGAATTCCTATCAAAGTATGTATGAGGTGGTAGTTAATGGCTGACAAAATTGTTCAATAAGATTTTAAAGCAATGTTGAGTGTTCTGTCATTAAATGTCATGCTATGCTTTATGATATTTGTTCATCTAATGCGTGCTATGCTTAGTTGTATATATGGAAAGGACAACTTAGGTGATTCTATTATTTCATAAAATACCAATAAATAAAGATGAAAATTGCAAAAAAAAAACTCCCATACATAACGACTCATGAGACATTCTATGCGTTATGATAGTGAGTTTTATTTCGTCAAATGACAATATCTTAGAGATGAACATTGCAAAAATGAAGATGTTAAAATGGATGTATAGTTGTACTAGAATAAATAAGATAAGAAATGAGAATATAAGTCAAGCAGAGGAGGAAACAGACAACTTAGGTTGATTGGAGTTTGTCTTGTATATCTTAAAGAAATTCTTGATCGCAAGTGTAAGCAGATCTAATAGAACAAGTTTGAAAAGGAAGAGGTGGATCGAAACTAAGATAACCTTTTATGGTTACAAATGATCTAATTGAATTGAAGCTTCCAGTAAATGTGGCAACTTACCTAACCATGCGAAATAATAGATTCATGTTATCAAGTATGACTCCCAGTCCCTACTACTCAAATCCCCCGAACAATTCCTCAGCAAGTAAAGTAACTTTTACTTATTTATTACTGATACTCACTAAGCACACAATTTTTTTCTTTTATTTACTGCAAACTCTTCAATATGGCTGCACTCAATCACTAAATAACCACTATTAATATGTAAATTCAATAAAAATTCAATTAGACATGGAGCAATATTAAACCCAATTGTACAATTTTTCACAATGAAACAATGTATACTACTGATCTCATTTCTTTATTTCTTTGCAGGAAAATTTAATGGGAAATAACAGATGTATCAAGCAGCTCAGTAGCTCATCAGCTCACAACTCCAACTCACCAATTTCACGTGCAAGACATACAGCTGGAGCCAGCTCAGCTTGACAACTGGTCAAGTCCACGTGTTCATATTATATTGGTTTGTACAGCTGGAGTTAGTTAGTTTGTTAATTTCATTTTCTCTACTTATACCCCATGCATTGTAATGGACGATTACTTTTTTTATGATGAAATAGAATTGAATTCATTTCTTCTTCAATTGTTCAATATGGTATCAGAGCACTTTGTGCTTCCATTGTATGCTCTTTTACGATTCATTTGAATCTTCAATTTCCTTTTGATCTAATCGTTTCTAATTTGCTATGGCATCAGTAACGAATCCACCAGATCAGATTAATTCTACATCATCAGTGGGCAATTCTGCCAATGAAGATGGATCTAGTCCTTACTACATCCACCATTCAGATAACTCGGGGCTTGTGCTTGTATCATAGCCTCTTACAGGTGACAATTATGCTTCAAGGAGTCGAGCTATGGTGATTGCTTTGTCTGTGAAAAATAAACTCGATTTTATTGATGGATCATTGTCCAAACCAGAGGATGATGGGGATCGGCTTAACAATTGGATTCGTAGCAACAATATAGTCATTTCATGGATTCTCAATTCAGTGTCTAAGGAGATCTCAACAAGTGTCATCTATTTTGAATCGGCACATGACATATGGACTGATTTGAAGGAGAGGTACCAACAGAGAAATGGACCTCGCATATTTCAATTGAGGCGCGAATTGATGAACCTCACTCAAGGTCAGTTATCTGTTAATGTCTATTTCACCAAATTGAAGACAATCTGGGAAGAACTCGGTAACTATAGGCCAATATGTTCTTGTGGGAAGTGTGTTTGTGGTGGATCTAAGAAGCTTTCGGAACATTACCATATGGAGTATGTGATGTCATTCTTGATGGGGTTAAATGATTCTTTTCTCAAGTCAAGGGCCAATTGTTACTTATGGATCCTATACCTCCTATCAACAAAGTATTCTCTCGTCTCTCAAGAAGAACATCAGAGAAATATAAACATCAATACAGGCAGTTCGAACACTGGAGATTCCATGGCTTTCTACACTAGAACTGATCCTAAGAGAGCCAATTCAGGACAGACACAAAACAAATTCCAGAGAAGGGAAAGGCCCATGTGTACAGGCCATTTAGTGGATAAATGTTACAAGCTACATGGATACCCTTCTGGTTATAAGATGAAGCAGAAATCCATTTCCACTGACCAAATGAGTGTTGCAAGTAATCGGCCAAGACATCTTGCTGCAAATCAGGTTGCTTCTGAGCCTCATTCAAAAATAGCACAGAGTAATGTAGGAGATTTCATGCAATCTCTGAATCCTACTCAATGTCAACAGTTAATGAATATGTTGAGCAGTCACCTGTCCTCTGCAAAGGTTAATACTGAATCTGATGAACACTCTAATCAAGTGTCAGGTACTTGCTTCTCTACCTCTCTTAATCCGTGGCTCAATACGCCTAAACATTGGGTGATAGATTCTGGGGCCACCAGCCACATTTGCTTCAATCAAACAGTTTTTCACACTATGAAACCACTTAAGAATGCTTGGATTACCTTGCTTAATGACAATAGAATTCCTGTGAAATTCATTGGGACTGTAAAATTTAGCCATAATCTGACACTTCAAGATGTGCTATATGTACCGCAATTTAAATTTAACCTAATGTCAGTTAGTTCATTAACCAAGGATCCTTGCATTGGTGTCAGATTCTTCACTAATACATGTGTTATCCAGGATATGAACAAGCAGAAGATGATTGGCAAGGGTGAAAGGATTGATGGTTTATATATAATGAGTGATTTCTCATCTGATTCAAATAGAAGTAAAACTTTGCTTGATGATGTTTGTGTTTCCATTTCCTCAGCTGTAAATAAAGTGAATGCTCATACTTGGCATCACCGATTAGGTCATTTGTCGTTTCAGAAGTTAGTCTTGTTAAAAGATCAGTTGCATTTGAATTGTGATAAGTATAGAAACTGCATTTCAGCTCCTTGTAATGTTTGTCCATTGGCAAAACAAAGAAGGCTTTCCTTTGTTTCGAATAATCACTTGTCTGTCAATCCATTTGATTTGATACATTGTGATACCTGGAGACCTTATCACATTACATCACATTCTGGACACAGTACTTCCTTACCTTGGTGGATGATTGCATACGTTTCACATGGGTATACCTCATGAAACACAAATCTGATGTCAGCAGTATCATCCCTAGATTCTTTAAGATGATTGAGACTCAATTTCAAAAGACTATAAAGAAGTTTGGGTCAGACAATGCACTAGAGTTGAAGTTTACTGATTTCTTCCACTCTAAGGGAGTCATTCACCAATTTTCTTGTGTTGAAAGGCCTGAACAAAATTCGGTGGTTGAAAGAAAACATCAACATTTGCTCAATGTTGCTAGAGCTTTGTATTTTCAGGCACAAGTTCCCATTCAATTTTGGAGTGAATGTATATTAATGGCAACATTCCTTATCAACAGAACTCCATCATCCATTTTGCAAAATAAAACTCCCTTTTCCCTCATGTATTGTAGCGACCAAAAATTTTTAACTCTTTCAAGGAAAATTTTTACTTTAAAGATTGAAGGATTTAGCTAACTTGTCACGTCGCTACAATACCTCTAATATTTTAAGTTATTTATTTGGTCACCATAGTATGTTGCCTAGCAAATTTTTTTTTTTTTTTTAGCTTAGTCCCAATATTTTGAGAACCCATGTTATATAAATTTGATCAGTTATTTTTAGTCTTTAAACAGGATTTAGTGTATTCATTTTAAAGTGACGGACGACGATTTATTTTGGCAATTATATCATACTCAATCCAAATTTTTCTTCGTATTAAGCGTAACTTTTAAATACGTTATTATTAAACAATACTTGAGTTTGTTTCAAAATTTAAATATTTCACCTTGTTTGGCAACCTCAAGAAATGTGTACGTATTTTCCACCAAGTCATTGGAAGTCTATGTTTGCCCCCACTTCTCTTAACTTCCTCAGCCACTTTCTCCTTTAACTCCCCCACTCTCCCTCTAAACAATGACGGTTGGTTTTATGGAAATATAAATGTGTATTTATGGATTATACACATGCATGGCCATTCCTAATATACGTTTGAAGAAAACAAAAAGGCAAGCTTGCTGATTTTCTTATTGGTGATAGTGCAATTGAAAATTTCATCTACGACTCAGCTCTATCAATTTTTCTAAAGATCTTAAGGTAGTATCATCTCCCGTACACAAGTTGTTTACGTTTTCGAGAAATTTATATGATAGCATGTACGTAATTGTTAATTGCTTGTGAAAATTATTTGTGATTGAAGGTAATCACTACGAATATTTGTGATTGGAGGTAATCACTAAGATTATTTGTGATTGAAGGTAATCACTAGAATAAAAGTATATCGATTAATCACCGATTTACTTTGATTTACAGCTTTTGCATGTTGTGTTAATGTTTGTATATAATTGTCTCGTTAGCATGTGTACATACTACTGAGTGTTTCTTCAAAATGCTCACCCTAATTATACATTTCAGATTGATGAGCTTGGAGGGAGGCAGGATGGCAGATGGCAGTGACTATTATCTTATGTAAATTATGTTTTATCTTGTTCTTTATGGATTAAAATGGACCAATAGGTTTAGTATTTCGTTTAAATGTTAACTTTGTAAAAACATTTACATTAGTTGCTGTCTTTTTTTTTTTTTAATTTCCGTTTCTGTCCTTCAATTGGAAAATGGTAGAACTTGGGCTACAGTGCATGTTTTAGAGTGATTCCAGTGGGGTTAGAAAGGTCTATGAGTCTTCTAATAGTGGTCTTTGGAATTTTCTCAAAATAGTATCTGGAGAAAAAGTTATGTCCATTTTAGTAAACTGCATTGGGTTTGTTTCGAATTTTCTGTCCAGCATAGTCGTACAATATTTTAGTGCTTCAAACGTTATTTTCGAGACCCCAAATTTTTATATGTTGTACACATATGAATGTTATAGTCTCTGTTAAAATTTCAATTTTTTTGTAAACGTTTGTTAGGCCAAAAATATTTGCTGAATTTCCTCCAAATGTTTTCCAAAATAAAATTTCTCCAAAATTGTCCAAGTCTATATGAACAAAAATCTCCTATTACATTTTTTATATGTTTCAAATTCCTAAACTTTCACCATTTAAAATTTAATTTGGTTAACATTTAAGAGCTCATACAAAGAATATGAATTTTCTTTTAACGCTTCGAGTTCCGAGAATTTTGGGCGTTACATGTATTAACACTCCAGTAGATTACAATCAACTCAAAGCGTTTGGAAGCTTATGTTTTGCATCCACTTTACCTTCCAATCGAACAAAATTTCAACCTAGAGCTAGAGCCTCTGTCCTTGTGGGGTATCCTCCAGGAATAAAGGGATATAAACTATATGACATAATGTCCAAAACCTTCTTCATATCCAGAGACGTGGTCTTTCATGAACATATATTTCCCTTTCAATCCATTCGTCATAACTCTGAAATAGTTGATCCTTTTCCTGATCTTGTGGTTCCTATATCAGCCTCTGAAATCCCTTTATTCCACCCCCACATCTACCTACTTCCAATTCACAATTTGGAGCATCTAACATACAAGGTGCAGCTACGAATTCTGCTGATGAATTACAGCATACCTCACCCCCATCACTAGTCATTCTTCCCTGGCCAATGTCCCCTGAAGATCATCTAGGCCTAACAGGCCTCCTTCCTATCTAAAAGTTTTTCATTGTAATCTTGTAGCCAATGTTCAGCAGCCTCATGATTCTTCGCCATATCCACTATCCAAATATCTCTCTTACAAAACACTCTCTACCTCTCACCGTAATTACCTTTTAAATGTCTCATCCAACTTTGAACCTGAGTTCTTTCATCGAGCTGTTAAATATAATCACTGGAAAGATGCTATGGCAGCTGAATTAGATGCCATGGAGATGAATAACATCTGGTCCGTTATCTCACTGCCTAATGGAAAACATGCAATAGGCTGCAGATGGCTTCATAAAATAAAGTATAACTCAGATGGCAACATAGATAGATACAAAGTAGCTTGGTGGCAAAGGGATCCGCCCAGCAAGAGGGACTCGAGTTCATTGAGACATTCTCACCTGTGGCCAAACTTGTTACAGTAAAGGTTCTCTTGTCCATAGCAGCCCCTAATAATTGGCATATTACACAACTTGATGTTAATAACTCTTTCCTCAATGGTGATCTCTTTGAAGAAATATACATGGATCTGCCTCTGGGATATAGTGATTATGCGGGTTCTAAAATTCAGGGGGAGAATTTGGTTTGTAGACTTCACAAGTCAATTTATGGCCTTAAGCAAGCATCAAGGCAATGGTTTTCAAAATTTTCCAATGCACTCATTGCTCATGGTTTTAAACGGTCAAAGTCAGATTATTCGTTGTTTACCAAAGGGTCGGGTAGTACCTTTGTTGCTCTCTTGGTCTATGTAGACAACATTCTCATTACTGGCTTTAATCAGCAAGAAATTAATTCCCTAAAGACCTTCCTGCATAGTTAGTTTAAGTTGAAAGACCTTGGTAGGTTAAAGTATTTCCTTGGGCTCGAAATAGCAAGGTCACAAAAGGGTATATTCATGTCACAATGCCAATACACTCTGCAATTACTTAAAGACACTGGATTTCTGGCATGTAAACCAGCCGCATTGCCTATGGATCCTAAACTGAAACTCAGTTCCTTTGAAGGGGACCTCCTTGCTCATGCATCCATGTACAGAAGGCTGATTGGTCGCCTCCTCTACTTGACTATTTCCATACCTGATATCACCTTTGCAATTCACAAGTTAAGTCAATTTGTGTCACAACCTCGGCAGCCACATTTAGATGCAGCTCATCGTCTTTTACAATACATCAAGGCTATTCCTGGGCAGGGAATTCTATTTTTTGCTCAATCTTCATTTCAGTTGAGAGCATTTGCAGATGCCGATTGGGAGCTTTTCTTGATACACGGAAATCTGTCATGGGTTTTGTGTCTTTCTTGGTGACTCATTGGTTTCTTGGAAAGCGAAGAAGCAAACTACAATATCCAGATTTTCAGGTGAAGCCGAATATCGTGCACTAGCCTCTATTGCAAGCGAACTGGTTTGGCTTAATCAATTGCTCCATGATTTGCAGGTTATAAGTAAGGATCCTGCCTTAATATTTTGTGATAATCAAGCAGCGATTCACATTGCTACAAATCCTATTGATAGATACCCAAGAGATCTACAAAAAAAATGCTACTGCACTGGCTGTGAAAATAAGAATGAACAGTAATTGAGGAAAATTATTTATTGATTGAATGTAGAAGTCACTACAATAGGGAACAACTCCAAGACTTTCGAGAGGACTGAACTCTTCCCCCTGACTCAACAAAAACGTGAATGCATATCCCTTCCACCCACTCTCACATTTATCGACTCTTCCTCACTCCCTCAATTCCCCATAATACCCCTGATAACTAATTCATAAGAAGCAAATAACTAATTATGAGTCCCTCCCACAACTCTTGCACCTATCCTGCTGACTGTATCACCTTCATTCTTTCTCATTGTGTATGTAAATATAATAGGTGGTCTATCATTACCCCCTTCTCGAAATCCACCTTGTCCCCAAGGTGGAGGCCGGGAAATTGTTGTTGAATCACCTCCAGTGGTTCCCAAGAAGATTCATGGTTGGGACGATACTTCCATTTGATTAGCACCTCTGCCCCCTTAGTAGAAAACTCAGTATTAGGTCTGACCCCTAAGACCTCCTTAGGTTCAAAATTGAAATCTCCAACAGCCATTAGCTGAGGTGGCAGCTGAGATATCGGTTGAACATTCCCAATAACCTTGCGCAATTGAGAAACATGAACTACGGGATGTATAGCAGCTGTAGGAAGAAACTTCAGCCTATAAGATACCTTGCCCACCTTTGACTCCACCTCGAATGGTCCATAGTAGCGTGGAGACAACTTCTCATTTAGCCGTTTAGCAGCAGATTTCTGGTGATATGGGCTCGGTTTGAGATATACCAAATCCCCAACATCAAATTGAATCTCGCGACGGTGTAAATCAGCCTGCTATTTCATCCTCTGTTGTGCTCGTGAGAGCTGCATTTTTAGTTCCAACAGAACTTCATCCATATCCTGTAGCATTTGTTCCACTGTGGAGATAGTTGTAGCCCCTTTTTCGAAGAGAATTATTAAAGGTGGATCGCGACCATAAACAATCTGAAAGGGAGTATGCTTGGTCGAGGAGTGGAATGATGTGTTGTACCAAAACTCAGCCCAAGGCAGCCACTGATTCCATGCTCGCGGTCTGCTAGATACAAAACATCTCAAATATGTTTCTAAGCATCGATTCACCACCTCCGTTTGTCCATCGGTCCACGGGTGGTATGCGGTGTTGTACTCAAGAACAGTTCCTTGTGCCTTAAAAAGCTCAACCCAAAATTTGCTCAAAAATATCCGATCTCGATCGGAGACAATAGAATGGGGCACACCATGTAACCTGACAATCTCCCGAATAAATACCCTAACCACCATCGGAGCTGTGAACAGATGTTTTAGACGAATAAAATCCGCATATTTACTCAGTCTATCGACTACCACCAAAATTGTGTCCCAACCACCTGACCTAGGCAACGCTTCAATGAAGTCCATTGAAACATCAGACCAAATGAGCTTCGGAACAGGCAAGGGCTGCAACAGTCCACCTAGCGATAATGCTAAGTATTTGTTTTGTTGACACACTGAACATCGAGACACATATTCCATGATATCCTTCTTCATGCCCTGCCAATACAGATCTCGACTAACTCGCTTGTAAGTTTTCAAGAAACCAAAATGGCCACCCACGTTAGAGTCATGGCCTTCCTGGAGAACCATAGTCACCAAGAGAGAGGTTTTGGGTAGAACGACCTTCCCATGAAACAAGAGGATCCCATTAGACACTGAATATCCTGCCTTGGTTGCCTTCCCAGATTGTAATTCTGTCACTAATTCATTTAGCTCCTTGTCCATGGCCACTACTTCCATGATTTCCCTTAACTGCACAGCTTTCGGAACTGAGAGAGATAGACCGTTCAAAGTTGGCTCGATTCTGGAAAGGGCATCTGCTGCCTTATTCTCAAGTCCAGGGCGATACTATATGTGGAATCGAACCCTCATAGTTTAGTCAACCATTTTTGGTGTTCTCCACTCACTATCCACTGTTCAAGCAAGAATTTCAGACTTCTTTGATCGTTCTCACCACAAAATGTCGTCCCAATAAGTAATGGTGCCATTTCTGTAAAGCAAACACAATGGCCATTAACTCCCTTTCATATACAGACTTCAGTCGCGCATTCTGTGGCAACACTTGATTGAAATAGTCGATAGGATGATGATTCTGCATCAAAATAGCACCCAACCCATGTCCTAAAGTATCAGTTTCCACCACAAACTCTTGTGAAAAGTCCGGTAAAGCCAAGAACTTCTGTCATGGCAATTTTAAGTTGCTGGAAAGCTTCGTCTGCTTCTTTTCTCCAGTTAAACCCATCTTTCTTTAACTCAATCAATGGCCATGCAATCTTGGCATATCCTGATATGAATCCCCAATAATAGCCTGTCAGCCCCAGAAAGCCACGGAGTTCCCGAAGAGAACGGGGTACGAGCCATCTAATCATAGCCTCTACTTTAGACTGATCTGCAGCTACCCCCTTCTTGGAGATGATGTGCCGAGATATTCCAACTGCTTTCGACCAAACGAGCATTTCTTCTTGTTAGCATACAATTGATTTTCTTGCAAACACCCCAGAACAATGCTCAAGTGTTGTTGGTGCTCCTCCAAAGTGCAACTGTACACCGATATTTCGTCAAAGAAGACGAGCACAAACTTCCTCAAATACGGTCTGAATACGTCATTCATCACACGCTGAAAAGTTGTCGGGGGGCATTGATTAACCCGGAAGGCATCACGAGGAATTCGTAATGACCTTCGTGAGTCCTAAATGTTGTCTTAGGAACATCTTCAGGTCTCATTCGAATTTGATGATAACCTGACTTAAGATCCAACTTTGAAAATACTCGGGCACCGTATAGTTCATCCAACAACTCATCAATCACTGGTATTGGAAATCGGTCGGGCACAGTAATTCTATTGAGGGCGCAGTGATAAGTGTATTTTTTCACACTTATTTAATACCTAAACTAAACTTATTATTGATAAAATGAGTGAATTTCTACTTACAATTGTGTAATTTATGCTTTTTTAGGCAAAAAAATACCTAAAGGAAAGAGAACAAGAAGAAAGGAGGAAAACAGACTAAAATCGCACAAAATTGTGAAGTTGGGGACCAAAGGAAACAAGCCAAAAAGTTGGAGGATTTAGAGTGCAATTTATGGAGGGCAAGATTGAAATAAAAGTCAAAATTCAAGGACCAAAATGTACAAAATCAAAGTTAGGGACCTAGTGCGCAAATATTTGAGGGACTTGGCTGCAAATAGCACAAAAACCATTTTTTTGTGCAGGTTACTGCGGCTATGGCGCTGCAGCGCCAACTTTATAGAAAATCATAAACCGGGGACCATTTTGCCTTTCTATCCAAAAATCAAGGGCTTGAGCTGCAATTTTCCCAAGGGTTTTAATATAAAAACCATTGTGGGCTTCTGCTGGAGATATTCTGCTTCTTCTCTGTTGTGGACGGTCGTAGCTTCCTCCTCTTTCATTTTTTTTTTTTCTTTTCCTTTTGTTTTTCTTGGCATTTTAGGGGAGCAACATAAAGCACAAGGAGATATCATAGGATTTTGGCAAGAATTTTGGGAAAATCAAAACCATGCTTCAAAATAAGGTTTTATCTATAACTTTGATTTTTCTCCATTATTTTGTCATAGTTGTAATGTATTGTTATAAATATTCTCTTTTGCTACATTTATATAATATGAGCTAAGTTTATTGTGTTGGGATTTATGGAATTAGTTTAACCTAGCCTTAATTAATTTCTATATTTGCTATTTATTTTCATGTGTTTCTACTATTATTATTATTGCATTTTCATTTATGTGGCCAATGAATGAATTTGTTTAGTGATTTGTGCATCGTTCGAGAGAAGATTATACAATTTAGACCAAATGGTAGAAACCCTAGGTTTGTGTAGTGACCCTATGCTTGTGTAGTGGATAGAGATATACCACTAACCCTAGGTGACCCAATGAGCTATTTTCACAATTATTAAATGCGGTTATTTGGTTTCAAATAGACATAGAGATATAGTAGGTTTAACCAATCAATTAGGGTTAATTTCGCTCGAGAGAGGTAATTAACTAAAATTGGAAGATCGAATCTAACATCGGAAGTGAGTGATTGGTTAATTGCCTTGTAGTGAAATTAATTAGGCGACGGTTAAACGAAACCATGAATCCCAACCACGTTTCCCTCCAAACTCACCAGGTGTTTATGTTTTTCTATTTATAGATTTTTAGTTATTTTTCCTATCCGATGTTTTTATTGTGTGTTTCTTTTCATTGTTAGAATTAAATTAATTGAAATCTAGTAATCTAAAGTAAACATTCATCGAGGGATCGACAATCCGGACTCACAAGGTCCACTTTATTACTTAAGCACGACCCGTGCACTTGCGGCTTGCACTTTTCGCACAACACTCGGTAATCAACACAGAAACACCAACGACCATCTTTCTTCTTCACTAGTAAGACCGGACTGGAAGAGGGGCTGAGGCTGAGCTGTATGATGCCTGCGGCCAACATCTCCTTGACCAACTTCTCAATCTCATTATTTTGGAAATAAGGATACCGGTAAGGTCTGACACTCACTAGGGATGCTTCGGGCTGTAGTATTATGGCATGATCAGGATGTCTGAACGGAGGCAATTCGTTAGGCCAATTAACACTCTTTCGTAACACTCCAGTACCTCTGCCAATGGTTTAGGGACCTCAACCACTTCTTCACCTTCTGCAACCCCCATACTACCCAACTCTAATAGCACTCCATGGCCCCCTCCTTTGATTGCTTTCATCATTGATTTCATACTCACCTATGTTTTACTCAAACTTGCATCCCCTTGAAGTTGTACTAATTCCCCCCCGCGCTCTAAACTGCATTGTAAGTGTTACCTAGTTAACTTGCATTTTTCCCAGGAACCCTAACCATTTCATCCCCAATATCACGTCGGTACAACCCAACTTCAAGGGCAAAAAATCCTCAGTCACTTCTATGCCCGGTAATGAAACCACCACCCCTTTACAGATTCCAACCCCTCTGACCGAAAGCCCCGTTCCCATTAATACTCCATAATCCGTAGTATCCGTTGTATGCAGCCCCAGTTGCTCAACTAACTTAGCCGAAATAAAATTGTGGATGGCTCCACAATCAATCAAAATCACCAGTCCACTGATTGTCCCAAGATGGATCCCATGACTTTCATAGTCTTGGGCATGGTCAGGCCCACTACGAAATTGAGCGATAACTCGATCAATTCTTCCACACCGTCCCCCTCCTCTTCTACGGTTTCCACCACTTCCTCCTCTAGCTCCTCTTGCACCACCAACACCTGTAACTCCCTGTTTCAGCATCTATGACCCGGTAAATATTTTTCATCACATCGATAGCAAAGCCCTCACTCTTTTTTATTGTAATTCGGTATTCGTAAGTCATTTGAAGGGAGCGCCTCCTTTGGTTGCCGCCAACAGACGAAACCCAGAGACGGCGGCGTTGGGTCTGGGCACCGTCGCCAGTGGAATCGCCTGCGTCGTCCTCAGTAGCAAGCTAGAGGTCTGGAAATGTCCAGAATACTGAGGTTGGTTGGGGTTATATGGGTTGTTTTTACTTCTAACTGGGCCATAAAATGATTGGGCTTGTTTCATTGATTCATCCCTATCTTCTACCCTTTGGGCTAGCTCCGTAAGTTGGCCCAACCCTTGAGGCTTCAACATCCTAACCTCAGCCCTTATTATTGGTTTCAGCCCATTCATAAAATTGCTCTCTAACACTTCTTCTGACAGCGACGGCAAAGGGGCGGCAAGGATTTCAAAGGCACGCTGATACTCCCTGGCCGTAGTTTCTTGACGCAGTGCCAAAAATTTCTCCAAGACCGTTCCCTCTTCTGACTGTCGGAAACGTTCCAACAGACCTTTCTTCAATTCTTCCCAACTTTTCATTGATTGCCGCCTCTCCTCCCATTGGTACCACGCCAAAGCTTTTCCATCCAGGCACACAACTGCCGCCTCAAGGGTTTCCCCATCCAAGAGTTGATTCATATTAAAGTACCTCTCCGCTCGGAAAATCCACCCATCGAGGTTGTCTCCATTGAAAATAGGCATTTCCAACTTCCGCCCATGCCCCTCTGCTTTCCACCCTTCTATCCTGCGACTCCTGCCATCGGAGTTGGCTCCAACCTCCTCTGATTTGTCTGGGCCCTCAGATTCGACAGCAACCTCCGACGAGCCAACTGCTGGCCCTTTTTCTTTTTGCTCGCTCTCCTGCCCGTTCCACTTTCGCCCCATCATCTCCAACTTCTCCATTAAGAGTGTCATATCACTCTGTAGTTCTTTTCTCATGGCTCTCATTCCCTCCTGCATCTATATACGCATTCCTCCAATACTTGCTTCCAACTCGTTAACCCATTCAGCGAAAGTCATCCTGCCGGATCATTGCTCTGATACCAATTTGATAGATACCCAAGAGATCTGCCAAAAAAATGCAACTGCGCTGATTGTGAAAATAAGAATGAAGAGTAATTGAGGAAATTTATTTATTGATTAAATGTAGAAGTCACTACAATAGGGAACAGCTCCAAGACTTTCGAGAGGTCTGGACTCTCCCCCGACTCAACAAAAACATGAATGCATATCCCTTTCCCCCCACTCTCACATTTATTGACTCTTCCTCACTCCCTCAATTCTCCATAATACCCCTGATAACTAATTGATAAGAAGCAGATAACTAATTGACAAGTAAATAACTAATTATGAGTCTCTGCCACAACTCTTGCACCTGTCCTGCTTACTGTATCACCTTCATTCTTTCTCCTTGTGTATGTAAATATAAAAGGTGGTCTATCACCTATCTTCCACGAACGTACTAAGCACATAAAGATCGATTGTCACTTTGTTCGAGATGAGGTGGATGATGGCTCTATCAAGTTGTTACCAATTCGTTCTCATCATCAATTGGCTGACATCTTTACAAAAGCACTACCAGCCTCTCTACTGTTTCCTTTGTTATCCAAGATGGCTGTGATCAATCCTCACATTCCATCTTGAGGGGGAGTAACAGATGTATCAAGCAGCTCAGTAGCTCATCAGCTCACAACTCCAACTCACCAATTTCACGTGCAAGACATACAGCTGGAGCCAGCTCAGCTTAACAGCTGGTCAAGTCCACGTGTCCATATTATATTGGTTTGTACAGCTGGAGTTAGTTAGGAGTTAGTTAGTTTGTTAATTTCATTTTCTCTATTTATACCCCATGCACAGTAATGGACGATTACTTTTTTCTGATGAAATTGAATTGAATTCATTTCTTCTTCAATTGTTCAATAGGAAATTATAGTTCCAGAACCAGGCAGAAAACTTGAATAAGATGGTACGACATCAAAAAATTCATTATATTAAGAAAATGAGAAAAATAATTTCTACAATTTACATAGAGACAAGATGAATTGACACGAAAAAATATTATTACCCAGAATCAGGTACAAAAACTGAAGCAGACGGTACAACATCAAATCTTCACCTTTTTTCACAAAACAAAACAATAAAATCAGCAATTTTTTCTTTGATTAGAAAAAAACAGAAAAATGAATATTTACTAGCACGACAACCAGAGGCGCGGGCTCTCTGGAGACCTTTCTTCTTGATGATAAAACTGGATCCAATGAAAGTACTCGAGGCCACAGCCAACACGAACCCGATTAAATTAGCTGTATACATGACCCGACCCTAACACCAGCCAAAAATGTCCGGGCTTGTATAACAATTTCCTGCTATTACCCCCAAGGTACTTGATTCTCATCTGCTACAATAATCATTCATTGAATTCAAGAACCCACAAAGGTGCGTATATAATAATAAGAAAAATTTGAAGAACCCAGGTGAAAATTGTTGCCAATGCGAAGAGTGGAAAGGATATGTATGTATATCAGTATATATACTTGTTTGTATAGGTGTGTAATGGGTCTATGCATGTCGTGTTGCCTCACCAACGATACGGACACTGTATTTATACGTTGGTCTTGGTTTTTCCTTCGGATACAAGGATTTGATCCTTTGGATTTGATGGATTCTCTCTTTTAAATACATTTTTGTAAAGACTGAACGCGTTAATTAAAGGGAAGAATATACAAAACCTCCATATGAGAATCATTTTTCAAAATTAACAAATTTGTTAAATTATTTCAAAAATCAAGTGATAAATATGTTTATTAAATATTAAGTTGTAATGATATTCATTAATTATTTTCATCTCATGTCATCTTACTCATCTCATTCTATCACCCTACTACACCACCTTCCCTCCACATCTTCATCGGTTCAGACGACCACTCCGACGACTTGTCCGACAGCACTCCGACAACTGCTCCAGCAGCATTCTGACGGAGCTCCGACGACTGCTCCGATAATTTATTTTTTTTAAAATATGAGCTTCATTTCAAAAGCCTGAAAAAGTAAAAAGGGCAAAGACACACATCATCATTTCAGATTTATAATTGTGTTATCCGTGACCATACCTGTATTATAGGTGACCAATTCACTGACTTTGTTTTCACGACCAATTTTATTTTCGATGTGACTTACTGTGACTAATCGTGACCAAATGTGTATTCAGTGTGACCATATGTGACTAGGTCAATCTCAAGTCACAATCAACATAAAATTGGTCATAAATAGTCACAACAAGCACATATTCGATCGCATATGATTACCACAAACAAATATGCACATCGCATACAAGTAATGCAATTCACCACCACCATCAACATGATCACCTCCACCACCTCCCATTCAAATATTTGGGGACTGAATAGAAAACACCCAATAATTAGCAAAAAATTAAACAAGAAAAATTGGTTGACCAAACACAAGCCATATACATTATGGACAACATAATATAAGATAAATTATCAAGAGATTAACGTTTTTACAATATTCATTCTTCCATGATAAATGGATAAAACACCAGGCATCACAAAAGCCAATATCAAATCTCAATTGCGACAAATGCGGGCAGTAGGAATAGTAACACAAATAGGTGCATACTTCTTTTTGGCTTCTGCACTCCCTCGTTTTGGCTCATCAGCCATGGCAACTTTTGCGACCGACAAAGCGGCTGCAACTATCAAGTCCCTTCTAGTGCTGCTTCCCTCTTCCTTGGTGCTTATCACCACCTTTTCATCCTTGGAGGCCTTAACCATGAAAACACCCAATAATTTGTGTCCCATGGTATGTATAAACAAATCTGTGAAAAACCAAAAAACCACGCTTAACAAACACCTCACAAATCTGACTTCCAACCACAAACCGCAATTGTTGGTTTGAACGTGACGTTGTTGAGATCCAAGTTGTCCGCAATTGTCATTATTCAAGTATAATAACTAGTTTTGTTTTTATTAAACCACCAAGGTGATAATAAAAGAAAGTAACAAATTTTATCATAATTGAATTAATTAGGAACATATGTCGACCAATTAAGGATCATTATCTCCCTAACTCCTACACTTCCATTAAAAAAGAAAAGTTGGTCTTCAATCGTATTAGTCTTGCATCATAAGTTTTTAGTTAGGAAAAATTGTCTAAATTATCATTTAATCGTCTCACAGTCTCCATATAAACTTTGTGAAATTTTATTTCATCTTTCAACTTTAACGGTACTTAATATTTGAAGCGTCCGATCATAAAATGTTCATCTAATAGAGATTTAGACATTTGTTTATTTGAGGAGTGGTCATACAACTAATAAAATATCAAAGACCAACTTATATATTTTAAGGATGGCAAAAAGAAGAGTGAACCTATATTGCAAGTTTTACCCTTTTCATTTAAAAAATTAACGACTCGTTTTGGCATGATTTTTGTTTTTACCTTTTACAGAGTATGTTCATTTTTGTTTGAAAATTAATTTCTAAAAGAATTTCATATTCCAAAAGTTCTTTTTGGAAAAAACTATATTGAATCAACTTCTTCTAAAAAATCTTATAATCAAAAGAAACACTTTCACAAAATTTGTCAAACAAATCTAAAATTAACTTTTAGATCTCAAAAAGCTCATTTTGACCTATCAAAAGTCATGCCCCACGAATCCTTACTTTATTCTACGAAGATCAGTTATTAGTTGTAGTAGCAATAAACTAGATCACATGGGATGTAATTACACTATGCTTACTGTATTTTTATAAATTTAGATTTTACTTATTATATTTTGCATAAAGGTTAGAAAAAGCCCCATATGCTAAAAGTTCACATATAATATTAAATTCCCTATTACAAATTAGCAATCGACCCGGACATTTGTAAAGATAACACAACATTTTTTTTTTTTTTAAGGTATTCAATCTGCTGTTTCTTCCAAAGCGTCTTCTTTTTGAAAGGCCAATTTTGAAAACAACCAATGGAGAAAGCTCAATTCTCTTTAGCTCTATAAAGTTTCTGGCATATGGCGACAGATTGTCTCATGCTAACTGGTTCGCCAACCAATAGGGCATTTGGCAGCCCAAGCAGCTAATCTACTCAAAGCTAACTTAGCCTATGTTTCGTTTTTGTCAAAATCAAAATTTTAGTAGATTTTGATAAAAGTTGATGAAATGCATAGTTAAAAAGTTGATAAAACTTGTTAGTCCCATAAAATGTGTGGTTGAAAATGAGTGAGTTTGAATAAATGGGGATCAAACAAAGGCTTAATCTTACTTCTTTACAAGCAGATCTTTTACCAGGAGCATATTTGAACTGCCACAAAAGGTAAACTATGGCCAAAGTACAAATCTACTAAACTAAGAACTCAAGACTGAAAGCAAAGGATTTTTTTTTTTAATCTGCAGGCACTATGTTCATAGGAAACTTTAACAGTGACAAATTATCAAATCTGAGATACAGGTATTGTTTAATTTTTCACAAGTTCTATTTGCACCTCCCCCTCTGGTAAAGAGCTTATTTCGCATTTTAGCCCAGAGACATCACATCTATAGATATACTTCTTCCTGCAGCAATGGCGTGGCTCGATTAAATTTCATTTTCCTCTGGTAAACTAATTTTTATGTGCATGGACAAAATAGTCAGGAGAATATATATAAATCCCTTAATCAGGAGGAGTTTGCAATTCGAATTAACAAAAAGAAAGCTGGAGTTCACTGTAAATTCAGAATGCACGAAGAGAGATTTTAATTTGTATAAAATAAAAAGAGGAGGAGGAAAAAGCAGAACTTCATCAAACAATACTACTTTCAGAGTTAATGAAGCGTATACACTTTGCCAGATTGATAGAAAACATATAAGTAGAATTGAGTGGGGATAAAAGGTAACCCCTATTACCAACGCACAAAAATAGAGGGAAATTGAAAGTTGTCATTATTTTCTCCATCGCAATTGTTGTCAAGAAACATCCAAGTAAATAGTCTTGACAATTTATTTGTGAAAATGTACAAGAAGCATGAGCACAAGCGGACCGAGGGGGGGTCTTGGGACCCTCCAGGTTTTCAAAAAAAATTTGGGGTGAAATTACAAAGAATTGTCTTAGGCGGACCCCCTAATTCTTAAATTGTAGGTCCATGAACTTGGACGGACCCTCCAGCCCAAGTTTTTAATAAAAAAAAAAAAATTAGAAACCCAACTCATTTAACCCAAGTACCCAACCCAAAACCGTAAAAACCCAAGTACCCAGCCAAAAACCGTAGAAGCCTCACCAACACCCATCTAATTTTCGGTTTATTCTTTTGTTTACTTGAACTTGGCAGTGTCAGATATTTTAAACTTATTGGAGTCGGTTTGTCAGTCTGGACCTTTGCCATTGCTGGTTAGTGGGTGTTGGTGAGGCTTCTTTCATAGACCTTGCAGCTCCATTCATCAATGATAATGCCCCAGTTGCTCAGGTTTGTTGCTGGTTCAGACTCCTGTAATTTATGATATTTTCTGTGTACCCTTTTTTTTTTATGCTATACCCTCAACTCCAAAAAAAAATAAAATAAGGGGCCAATCCCCCCCCCCCCCTCTTCTTCACCTCAATATCTTCCATATTAGGACCCCCCAACTCTAACATTCTAGTTCCGCCACTGAGCATGAGCAGATAAAAATGAAAGCATTCACAAAACAAACCTGAAGGGTACTAAGCAAGCTTAAAATTATTTTGTATTCTATATGATTAGACACCTCTTAGAAGATAAACTAAAGCAAATTCTCGCAGTTTGGAACCCAGCTCCAACTACCACTTCCTGAACTAAGTCCCACTCCAGGTCTTTCGAGTGAAACACGCGTTATGAAATATCCGGACCGGGTGGGTCCTGGGTCCAACTGATCGGCAAGGAAGCTCCAAATGAAAGCCTTTTACTTAGTCAATCTATAGTTTTTCACTAACATTCTATCTGAAATAAGGCAAAAGGGATTATTAGAGACACAAAGTTCCATTAGATTATTACCCTTGGGATCGAACTGGTTCAACATAGTACTAGAGTGCAAGAACCTTTTAGGATGACTGAAGATTTATAAGTGAATATATGCATTTATCACATAGTATAACTAATAAGGGAACAAAATTTTGTTAATTCAAGCAGTGGACTCTTGATAGTTGATCCAAATATTACACCAGAATACGATTAAAACTAATTATAGAAAATGAGGCAACAAAAAAATTATAATAGTAAAACTACCCTAGAAGAAATAGCAAAATTGTGGACCTATGACATTCAAAATATATTATGGTTCATACAGTTCCACGAGAAAAACAAACCTATTCCATGAAGCTGCTTATTTAATTAGCTGCATATCCACTATGTGGTAGTCCTTTCTCTTTTAGACCTCGCCCTATTTCCTGATACGTCTAATCTTTCTGAGGATCTTCTATTGGGAGCGCGATTATTTGATCTTCCAGAGGATCTAGTCGAACTTCTACTGACAGTTCCTCTGGAATTTCTGCCGTCTAGCCTCCTTACCCCACTCCTTTTAGCGTTTTCCTCTCCAAATTTCGCAGCCTTCCGACTCGACCTTCCTCTCTTATTTGCACTCTCCTCATCCTCCTCCTCCACCTCCTCCT
The DNA here is from genome assembly GCA_019395295.1 of Osmanthus fragrans. NCBI lineage: Eukaryota > Viridiplantae > Streptophyta > Magnoliopsida > Lamiales > Oleaceae > Osmanthus > Osmanthus fragrans. Next base: position 36,834,074 of record CM033341.1, on the reverse strand, counting down.
CGTAATCATCAGATAAGTCACATACTTCTGCATTTTCTTCCTCCCCACTTTCATCACCTTCAACATCCCCTTCACCACTCTTCAAATCAGTACCAGTCTTTTGCTGATCACTTTTGGTTTTGTTCTCCACTTTCATAGTATTCATCAAGTGAGCAGACTTAAACCTTAATTGCATCAAAGGATGCCTCTCAATCAACATTCCCCTCTTATACGCCTCCTTCAGAACAACTGTATGTGTCCTGATCTTACTCGATACATAGAAAATGCCTGGATGATGCAGTAAGGTACTCTTAAACCTCGATCTCAACCCTAAACACTCCCCCAAATAAAGCAAATTCTCCTTCTCTGCCTTCTTCCCAACAAAAAGACTAAGCACTTCATGCAACACCGCCACTGCCCACTTGTCCGCCTCATCACTCTTTGCAACCAAATGCATTGCTTTCTGGTATGGCGATACGGTAACTTCTGCCACTCATCTACCCACTTCTTATACTTCTTATCCATCTCAAACCCATTTGAATACTTTAAACAAAATTCATTCTTTCCAATTTTCAATGCCTTCTTTTCCATCTCTGAAACTGCAAGCTCATCACTCCAACACACCAACTCGAGCATCTTTCCATTTTCAAAACTATTACCACTAATCACCCGAAAATAATCCGGGAACTCGGGAATTACAACTTTCTCGTAGTCCCCAGGCAAACCTAGTTCCCATTTCAGCCTTTCCAACAAACTAATCGGTAATTTATACATTCTACATAACATCAACAACTTCAAGAGACGTCCCGCGATTTCTTGCTTGTAATTAACACTTTGGTACAGTAAATTTTTTTCAGAATTCAAAGCGAGGGTTGCTGGAGTAAGTTTGATATGGGGGTGGATATTCAGGTTTCCCGGGTGAAATTCTTGGAAAATTGAGGGGTATTTTCGGATAAACTCAATCGATCGAAAAGGGATTTGGAGTGCTTCTTCGGATTGGGCGATTATGGAGAGTGGAAGAGACTTTGAGGGCTCGGAAATTATAAGGTTTTTGAGGTTGATAACGGGTTTGAGGTGCCTTTCCCGTTCCACTGCGTGGTCTAGGCCCCGGTCCCGGACGCATTTTATGGAGGCTACGGCATCGTAGAGGGCGCGGCGCTGCTGGAAGAAGAGGTGTTGGTGGCTACGGCGGAGGAGGAGGAAACGCATGAATAATTTATGCTGTTTCGTAGTCGTAGCTGAAAGGAGCGGTGGAAAACAAATGGTTTAAGGGGGTTTTAGTAGGGTTTTACAGAATTTTCTCTTTGAAAGAAGTTTGTTCATCCATCTCAAACCCATTTGAGTACTTTAAGGGTCGTTCTTTTTGTCGTTTTTGTTTTCGATTTTTAAAAATGTCGAAAAAGCGTTTTCTTTCTCGTTTTGGAAATTGTATTTTTCAAAACAATTTTTTTTTTTCAAAGAAAACAGAAAACGCTCAAAACCCGTTTTGGGCCTTTCCAAGCCAGAATTAGAAAACGCGAAAAACAGCCCCAAAACAATATCACTCACTCCCATCTCATTCTCCCTCACATCTCTGTCTCTCTCTACCCCCGAAGAGAACGCCCCCTTCTTGTTCCGGCCGTTTGCACTGAAGCTGTCGTTTTCAGAGGAGAATCTACTTTGAAGGCTCTCTCTATCTCTCTCCCTCTCCGTGTGTGTGTCTCTCGTATTGTAGATCAACATAATACGTTTTGGTATGTACTTCGAACTTAATTCTTGCCCCTGGTTCAGCTTGCAGGTTTTGTAATTCAGAATCTTGGCTTTGTTATTTTTATTTATGTACTTGATTCAAGGAATATTCGTATGCCTAGATGAATTCTCTTCCACAATGAAATTTAGGGCATTTTCTATAATTTTGGGATTTTAGGGCATTTTCTCTACTCTCTTAATTTCGGGCATCACACGAACTGCGTTGTTATGGCTGATGTAGGATGAATATAGATTTCAAACTTCGCGAGAGGTAACGGCGGTCGTGGCGGTTTGGGTCGGTTACTGTGTTCTTCAACGAGTCGTACCCTGCAGATTATGGTGGGTTTGTGGCGTTGACAGTTATAGAGGCAATTGGTGGTGACAGTTTCTTTTGGGTGGTGGTTGTGTGGTCGTGGGCGAGTGATTGAGTTGTGAAAATGTGTCAGTTTTTTTTTTTTTTTTTTTAAGTGGTCTTGTTCGTTGGGATGATTCAGGAGAAGCGACCATTTGCGAAGGAAAATGGTGGTTGGTTCGTGATGATCGAGATGTGGGTGTCTTAGTGTTGTATACAGGTGGTTTTAACGATAATTTTAATTTTTTCTGATGATGATGCCGGGATTTTAAAGTTGATTCTTTAAAACCACATTCTCATCATAGAAATTTTCCTATACCCTTAGAGGAACCAAATCCTATAAAAATACCCATAAAGCAAGTTACATGGGATATGATTTGAACGATGTGGCGGAGACTAAGAACCACTTGGAACCTGGTAACCTAGAAAAATGCTAAATGTGCAACATACATGTGATAACCATTCATCCACATGAAATTCTATAGAGATCAAGTCCTCATTTTTTAGCAAAAAATACAGAATTTTTTTCCCTTTTCGTATTTTTGCATCACTGGCTTTGTAGTGCAAACCGATTTTGTTGTTCCGACCGAGGTGTTGTCCAAGGCTCCTGTTTTCAATACCGAAGTGCAATCAATGTCCAGATCATACATAGGGACAAATTGGTTTTGTTATTTGCATTATGCCATGCTCTCTAATTCCATTAACATCACTCATGCAATCTTTCATTTTTTACATCACAGGGCCTCCAGTGCTGCTAGCTGCGTTTTAGTTTTTACAGCACCATAAGTAATTAATGGATGCATCACAATTTTTGTTTTATAGGAAAGAACAATGGGATTTGCCATGGTTGTAGAGAACCGGGCCACCAATCGTGGGTATGCCCATAGAAGCAGCCATGTCTAGATTGTGCTGAAGGTATCGTGAAATGGATGGAAGTAGAAAAGACGAAGAACATGGGTCAATTATCTTTTTGTTGCACTGGATATTATGGGTTCTTCAAATGGAGCAAAGTCCCGCTCCACAAACGTAAATCATTAAAAGATGAAGGTCGGTTCAGTGGTGTTAAATACGAGTGAAAGGGCTCTCCAATTGAATATCTTTTCAGTTTGTTCAAGATTGGGGCTGAAATTACCGAACCAGATGTCGAGATATACCTCAAAATAAGCTTCTACAAGGGTAAAGGATAGTGGGAAAGAAAGTGGAAGGGAGTTGTGAACGTATTCCACCTATTGTCGACAACAAGATGAAAATAACTAGATTTCCATTTTCTGCTAGTGTAATTAGGCGTGGGCAAAACTCAAACCAACCCGACCAAATCGTCTGACCCGACCCAAATCGATCGATTTGGGTTGATTTTTTGCATTTTTTTGGTGGATTTCGGGTATTGGGTTGGGTTATGGGTTAACAAATAAAATCCGATAAAAATCGACCCGACCCAACCCGACTACATTGCACAAAAAAAAAAAAAAAAAAAAAAAAAACAACGACGTTAAAATTAAAACCAAGCCCTAATTGACAGTCATTTCTCATTTCAGATTGGCTTCGACCTTCACTCTCGCCGCCAATCGCCTCAAAAGCCAAAAATCGCCCTTCAATTCCTCTCCTATCGCAGTCGCCGATCATCATGGTTGCTCGATTCTTCTTCTACTCCACTTGAAGCCTGGTAAATTTCTTCAATCCCTCGGCCTCTCCTTCTTCGACTTTCTCTCTCCTCTTCCTCTGTGTGAAACCCTAGATTCGGCGCGAGATTTAGCAACAGAGGTTCGTTTCTCACCTTGGTTTCTCTTAAATCTGTTTATTTTGAGGTACGGATGTTCGAACAGTATCAACCTTGTGTTGCTTGATTTCGATCCAGGATTTGATGATTTTTTCTAATTTATTGTTGATGCTGATAACTATATGGTTCCATTTTTGTTTTTGTTTGTTCTGATCTGTTTATAATCATAGATTTGATCTTTTTCTGAAGCTTTTTTTTTCTCCAGTTTCAGAGATTTCTACACTTTCTTGGCTACAATGTTTGCTCACAACTTCTCATATATTCACGACCCTCGTATAATAGATTCAAGAAATGAAATGATGAGGAAACTAATGCCTAATTCAACTATTTACACAAAGTTATAAGATGCTTTTATGATTCAATTTCTTATAGTATTCTGTGTTCATTTCTGTCTGCAAATTGTAATGATGCTCGAAGTGTTGTGTAAAAAATGATAATCCCCTTCATTTACTTGTGTCTGGGTTTACATTGAGTGTGTGCCTTCAGGGTTGATCCATCTTGTGACTCAATTGTTCTAGCCCCTCCCTCTCTATTTCATAATTATGACTCGGTGTCATTTTTTATGCCAAAAAACTGATGAAAAAATCAACGGTTCGAAATCTTGATAAGATCGTAATGGTTATATAATTCCTTCGGTTGATAATATTAGACAATAACAAAAATGATGGAGAAGGCGTATCTTGCACAGAAGCTGCACAACAGAATGCGGCTCTGGTTCCTTTTTCGCTATAAGTCGCGTCGATGGCTCCATGAATCTTAGAGGTTATCATTTCAAACTTAACTAAATATGTATTGGTTTATTATATTTGTTATTTTACTTCACTTGATTGTCTGTTTTCCTCATCAGATGGGATACCACATTGCAGCTCCCTTCGCGTTCCCAAAATTCGGACGATCTTTGGTGTTGTTGGGATGCTCAAGCTGTTAGCTGGTAAGTTAATTGCTTTATTAGTATGCTTGATCATAAGTTAGTATAGAAAGAACATAGGTGTATAGAAATGCTCAGATATCCACAGAATTGTTTTCGTTTGAGTAGGCAAAAAGTTTGGATTATTTTTTTAAGCAAATTTCTTTATGGTCTTTTTTGTCCAACATATTTTTTTAGTCTACAATCTAAACCGACCAATCCAACCCAACCCGACCGAAACTTGATTTGGTTGGGTTGGGTTGGGTTGAAGTACATGAATGGTTTGGGTTGGGTTGATTTTAAATCAAACCGACTAGGTTGGGTTTGGTTTGGTTTGGGTAAAAAACCGACCCAACCCACGCCCACGCCTACGTGTAATGATGACTTTTTATGCCGTTACTTTCATGTTGATTGGTGCTATTAAACCGGAGACAATTTGTTGTACTTGATGTTTGATGTTGTGAATTGTGATGATGGTAAACTATGTTCGATTTTATCTAGTATTGTGTATGTGTTCATATATGGTTTATACAACAACATATATACCAGCTATAAGTCGTCAAATTATTTCATTGAATGCAATCACGCAACTTCAAGGGATGACCTTTACTTGATTTCACAAAAATACCTACTGAACTTTAATTCATTTCAATGAAACTGGTAGTAATACCATTTTTGAACAACTTTCCAATGCCACGGGGAGTCATCGAATCAATTTTATATTTTGTTTAGTATTTATTTGTTTTATCATGACATGTAAACTTATAATCGTATCTGTTCAAATGTGTTGCTAAATTTAATTTAGGTTGTGTTTTTTATATTTGATTTTTTTTTTTTTTTACCAAAATTCACAAATTTCAAAATGTATATGTTATTTAATACTATATTAATATTAAACAATTAAAATTAATTGAATAATCGAATTTATTAAATAAAATATTATAAAAGTGTTTATTATCGAAATGTATATGTTATTTTATTAAAAGTGGAAAATTATTTAAAAATTCAAAAATATTTCACATTTATATTTTATTTTATACTACATTAAATTTAAAATGAATTGAAATATTATAGAGCCCCGTTTGATTCTCATTTTGGGGAAGAAAATGCATTTTGAATAGTTGATTGATGGATAATGTGTGGTTGAAAATTAAAAAAAAAGTTTTGGGTTTACGTGTAATATTATTTTATTGAAAAATGTGTGGATGAAAAGAAGAGAAAAATAAATTTTGAGAAAATGGGAATCAAACAGGGGCTAGGTAATTTTTATCAAAATTTTTAAAATGAATTGAATAATCAAATTCCTGGAATTGAATTGAATAATCAAATTTCTGGAATAAAAATATTGTAGGTATTTTTTTATCAAAAATTATATTATATTTTAATATATGAAAAAATATTTCAAGATTCAAAGAAATTTCAAGTTTATATGTTATTTAATACTATATTAACATTAAACAATTAAAATTAATTTAATAATCAAATTTTTTGAATAAAATATTATCAAATAATATTCTCAAAAATTGTAAAGTAAACACATTTTCAGTTTTCTGTTTTGAGAAACAGTTTTTCAAAATGACAAAAAGAACGCATTTTCAGTAATTTCAAAACAAACACTCAAAACATAAAATACAAAACGAATTTCAAAACTCAAAACACAAAACTGAAACATGAAGAGAACGCCATTTGTCGTTTTCAAGCCGTTTTCTGTTTTCGATTTTCGAAAACAGTCAAAACACGTCCTCTTTCCTATTTTCAAAAACATATTTTTGAAAACAAAAAAAAAAAATTGTGAAGGAAACTGAAAATGCCAAAAACCTGTTTTGGGAATTTTGGACCTAAACACGGGAAATTTTGAAAACTCGTGAAACGCCTCATTTTGGTAAACCTAATGCGTGAGAGACTCACCCCTTCCTTCCTCAACAGAGCGTTCATACCTCCCGACGCCTACACTACCTTAATCGACAGCCAATCGAAGCCCCCTAACCTCTCTCTTCAACTCTTGTGATCTTCCTGGTCATGGAGTTGCAAAAATCACCCCCAATCACCACCCAAAATCGCTTGACTATTGACGGTTTTTGCCATATTTGAAGCACCGTCGGCCACCGTTTCTTGCCGAACCACCACCATTCGACTACTCTCAACCAGGCGCATCCAGTATCATTGTGGGCATCCTGCAATTTCTGTCCAGAGTCCAGTGATTTTTGTGGAACTAGTCGACTGCGGCTTGTGAAATCTTCGACCGGGCTTTTCATTCTCGAAGCTAAACTCCAAATTGCAGCTCTACAATACTCAGCAGGTAATGGTCTTTCTTACTCCGTCTCTCTTAATTCAATTTTTAGTTTGCATTTGTCTCATATTTCGATTTCGATCTTGTGTTAAGTTGATTGATTGTTTGATGAATTTTAGTTGATTACGAAGAAAAATCTGTTTCTCAATAGCGGAGAGTGCGATATCGTTAGATCTGAGGTAATTTCCTAATTGTCGTTTGAGTTTGCGTTTCAATGTCTGTGTGAGTATGGTAATGGCCGAATGGATGCGTTTCAATCCTGTTTTTAAATTTTGCTAAGACATAGAACTAGTTTATGTAGAAACATGGTTTTCTTGAAGAAAGAATTCATGATAATCCTTGCATTTCATATCAATTTGATTTCCGTTTTTAAATTTGCTATGACCTAGAATTTGTTTATGTAGAAACATGGTTTTCTTGAATGAAAGAATTCATACTTACAGAGTAAACAGACTTGTGGCTTTCACATGCATGAGATATAAGGATATAATTGAATGCTTGATTCTTAATTCCATGTTTACATGTGCTTGGTCTGTCCGTTAGAAGTGCAAGGCCTTCTTTCCTATTTGAGTTTCCAACTTCTTAATGGATGCTTGTTGGCTGTGATAGTTTCTCTCATTCTTAAACATATACTTGTTGTTCTTATGTATGAATTGGCTAAGAACTTCTCCAATGATGGTTCTCTCTCTTGTTGAGCACATGTGAGATTGTTGCTATTCCGATTGTTGTTGAACGAGAAGTTAGCATAATTCTTTCAGCCCGAATTATTACTGGTCGAGAATGGGTTTTTCTACTAGCTTGAAGGATTTTTCCTATAAGCTTGGAAATAAATAAATGCCAAGTCAACTGAAGAAATATAATTTATCTAGTCTGCCCTAAATATAGTTCTGCAATAGGAATGCTTAACTAATTATTTTCTTAAGGTTAGAGCTGTGAGATTATAAAAATTGAGATGAATTACGGCATTGTAGTATCAAAATGCCAATGACAATTAGCATTTAAGTGTCAAAATGAGAGATACCTAACTTACCTTGTCTTCATGTGCATTAAATGTTGTTTACTTTTGGTTTGAGCATAATTTCAACAATTCAACTCTTGAATAGTAATTTTGGTGCAAACATGAAATTTATTGAAGTAAATTCTCATGAATCTCATTACATTTTCCGAGTTTTACATCCTTAAACCAATATGGAAGTTGCATTTTGATCTTCAATACATCTACGTGTTTGCATCCATGTATGCATATTCATGGCAATGTGAGAGCATGAGTATGGTGGAGAAGAAGCTGACAGAGATGGGGATCAACTACGTGCGACAGCGGGTATAAGGTGGAATTTACGTTGATCAGCTATTTTTGCATGATCCAGATGGATTCATGATTGAAATATGGAACTGTGATGATATTCCTGTAATCCCATTGGCTGGAGAGATGATCAGATCATGCTCCAGAATCAATCTGCAGATGATCCAGCAGCAACATATCCATGTCCGAGTACAATCTTAGAAGACTTAGGCTGCTACAGAAAGCAACTCAGCTGATGGCATTCCAGGTCCAATAATCCTGCAAGAGCCAACACGAGTGCTATGATGTAAAAGCAGTAGAATTATAATTGCACATGATTTAGAAAAAAATGGAACAAATAATAAAAGCCCCATATTGAAAAAAATTGAAGTTTGAGAGACGTATCCATGTACTCGTGTCCGAAATTGGACTCTTTTAAGCCATGTCCTTGTATCCTATATTTTAGAAAATAACATATCCGACACTTAGATATGTACCCGTACCTGAGTCCAAGCATCATAGCATGTGGATTGTTATGAAGTATTGACATTAGAATCACTATCATCTCAGGTTAAAATCATAAACAAGAAGGTACAAAAGCATTTTAAAGTTTATTGCAATCACTTAGACATGAGTAGAATCCATCCCAAATGCATTTCACTATCAGGATACACCCATACAAAATGCCACCATTGCTCGATTAAGTTTAGCAAACTGCTAACAAACCACCATAGATAGGATTGATAAGGGAAAAAGCATTCTAAACAATCTAATAATCATCTGCTCAGTGCATCCTACTTCATGGCAAGTTCAAATATTTGAGCTACCAAGCATATTTAGCTAAGCTATAAAAAATTAAGGCCCCGTTTGACCCACATTTTCATTTTCATTCTTCTACTCATTTTCAATCACACATTCTTTAATAAAATAATATTTTCTATCACATCAATAACTTTTACTTCTTTTTCAATCACACATTTTTCATCATATCACTATTTCAAAATTTATTCTTCCCCAATAATCTCCATCAAACACTCTAAAACTTATTTTGAAAGTAACTCTTACTATATTGTCAAAATAAGTAACTAATTTCCAATTTTTGATCAATTAAAATAATTACTTATTTACTTCACGGTAAACTTATTTTGACCTTAGCCAAACATGCTTGTTTTATGCAAATAGTGCAAAATATTAAATTAGCAAGCCTATCTATTAGTAACTCAATAAATTGGGACGAAATCCTCTAATTACCTTGTCTAGAGACAACCAATACAAAATATGACTGAAATCGATAATCATAGTATAGAGTAAATATATTTGTGAAGCACATTATATAAGCAAAACAAATGAATAATAGTTTTCTCAACTTCATAATTGTCACTTGCCATCACCTAATCTATCAACTTAGTTTTTTTTTCCATTTTTATGTTTTCATAATATATATGGTTTTCTTTTTTATTTCAACTAACATTGTCATGCAGCCAGCAACCTCCACTATTTATTTTTACCTATAGGCTATAACCTAGTTATCAAAAGCCAAATTGTAAAAGAAAAGAAAAATATCCATCTTTTTATTCATCGAGACTTCCACATAATTTTATTTTCATATATTTTTTGCACAATAAAATGTCAGTTTTTGTTTTAAACAAATAAACTTATATTTTAGACACAGTACTTAACAAACAGTAAAGCCAATTGATTCAATGAAAAAGTAAACAGTTAAAATTTTCAAATATGGAAAAATATACTAAATCACTATAATCAAACACTAAAAATTAAAAGTATTCATTTTTAAGCTAAACACAGAAAGGTTACTAGTAAATACATGTTCCAAGTCCCCAGAAACACCCGGAAACTCCTTTAATATATATTTAGCCACAACCTCTGGAGTCTCCCATCGTCTCTCAGGTTCCGACTCCTCCAATCCAGACCCACTTTGGTCGTCTGATTATATCTTCTTTTATTTTTCTCTCTTCTTTTCTCCTTTCTTGTTTCTTTAGCATGCTTCTTCTTCTCCTCTTTATAATTTCTTCGGGATTTCTTGCTTTTACGACCCTCTTCCCGTTCTTTACCATGCCGTCGTTTATGGGTGCGCTTGTGCCGTTTTGAGGACTTATATTCATCAGAGGAGGACGATGATGACGACATGGCAGAGGTATAGTCAGTGGAGGTTGAGGATTCTGATGAGAGTTTTTTCTTTCTGAATTTTTTAGTTTTATTTGAGTGGTATTCCATTGAAATTCTTGAGTGGCAAAGCTGAAAAAATGAATAATTTGCTTAAAATACAAGAAGTCTGTTAAGCCATTTGAGAAAACTTTCTGGGAAGAACCAAAGTAGAAAAGAAAATACTTCATAGGAACAATCAAGTAAAACATGCAAGAAAAAATATATAATTATTACATTTAATTCTGAGAAGATTGCTTATCATAAATATGAATCCACTGAAAGTTTTTGTAATATATAATTATCACATGCAATTCTACTTTGGTTCTTCACAGAAAGTTTTCTTAAATGGCTTAACAGGCTTCTTCTTGTATTTTAAGCAAATTATTCATTTTTCAGCTTTGCTGCTCAAGAATTTCAATGGGATACCACTTAAACAAAACTAAAAAATTTAGAAAGAAAAAACTCTCATCAGAATCCTCAACCTCCACTGACTATACCTCTGCCATGTTGTCATCATCGTCCTCCTCTGATGAATATGAGTCCCCAAAACGGCACAAGCGCACCCATAAACGACGGAATGGTAAAGAACGAGAAGAGGGTCGTAAAAGTAAGAAATCTCGAAGAAATTATAAAGAGGAGAAGAAGAAGCATACTAAAGAAGAGAAAAATAAAAGAAGGTATAAATATAATTAGACGACCAAAGTGGGTCTGGATTGGAGGAGTCGGAACCTGAGAGACGATGGGAGACTCCAGAGGTTGTGGCTAAATATATATTAAAAGAGTTTCCGGGTGTTTTTGGGGACTTGGAACAGGTATTTACTAGTAACCTTTCTGTGTTTAGCTTAAAAATGAATACTTTTAATTTTTAGTGTTTGATTATAGTGATTTAGTATATTTTTCTATATTTGAAAATTTTAACTGTTTACTTCTTCATTGAATCAATTGGCTTTATTGTTTGTCAAGTACTGGGTGTCTGAAATATAAGTTTATTTGTTTAAAACAAAAAACTGACATTTTGTTGTGCAAAAAATATATGAAAATAAAATTATGTGGAAGTCTCAATGAATAAAAAGATGGATATTTTTCTTTTCTTTTACAATTTGACTCTTGATAAGTAGGTTATAGCCTATAGGCAAAAATAAATAGTGGAGGCTGCAGGCTGCATAGCAATGTTAGGTGAAATAAAAAAGAAAACCATATATATTATGAAAACATAAAAATGGAAAGAAACTAAGGATAGATTAGGTGATGGCAAGTGACAATTATGAAGTTGAGAAAACTATTATTCATTTGTTTTGCTTATATTATATATAATGTGCTTCACAAATATAGTTACTCTACACTATGATTATTGGTTTCAATCATATATTTTGTATTGGTAATTAGAGGATTTCGTCTCAATTTATTGAGTTACTAATTAATAGAGAGGCTTTGCCAATTTAATGTTTTGCACTATTTGCATAAAACAAGCATGTTTGGCTAAGGTCAAAATAAGTAAGTTTATCGTGAAGTAATTATTTTAATTGATCAAAAACTAGTTACTTATTTTGACAATATAGTAAGAGTTACTTTCAAAATAACTTTAATTTTTTATTAGCTTAATTAATATGCTTGGTAGCTCAAATATTTGGACTTGCCATCTGAAGTAGGATGCACTGAGCAGATGATTGTTTAGAATCCTTTTTCCCTTATCAATCCTATCTGTGGTGGTTTGCTAGCAGTTTGCTAAACTTAATCGAGCAATGGTGGCATTTTGTATGGGTACATATCTAAGTGTCGGATATTTTATTTTCTAAAATATAGGATACACGGACATGGCTTAAAAGAGTCCAATTTCGGACACGGGTACATGAGTACGTCTTTCAAACTTCAAATTTTTTCAATAAGGGGCTTTTATTATTTGTTCCATTTTTTTCTTAAATAATGTGCAATTATAATTTTACTGCTTTGGCATCATAGCACTCGTGTTGGTTCTTGCAGGATTATTGGACCTGAAATGCCATTAGTTGAGTTGCTTTCTGTAGCAGCTAAATTAACAGAAGCTGAAGCCGAAATGAGGTATTGACAGATATTTATAATTTGTGGAGCGTTTACTTGTTTCCAATAGAAAAAGGATTTTTTCCCCATTAGGTTCTTTTGCATTTCAAGAGTCTTTACATTAAGTTTACCATGTGGAAATTACGATTAGAAATTTTAGGCCCTCGATTGTGGTTTCTATCTTAATTTTTGTTGATAAATATATCCAGAGAGGCAGAGTTGGATGAAGACACTGAATTATTTATTGGACCTCCACCTTCTGCTGTGGTCACTGAAGCTGAGTCTGCAAATGAGGCAGAGTGTTTTGAAGAGGTTCATCTCTCTCCCCCTTTCCTGACCATCAGGAAACCTATGTTTTCATACATAATATTTAACTGTGCTCATTTACATCCTCAACTCATAAGGCCTTGTACATTTTTTTTTTCATATACAGATAAAAATGATAAAGAAAATTACTTAATCACCTTCTACATAGCATGCATTTGCGTTAATTGCTAATTACAGATCTATATTGTGTCTGCATGGAACTGAACTTATTTCTTTTGTTCAGATTACAAGAATCATGGGTGCTGAGGATAATAGTCCGTACGATATTCTGAGAGTCAACAAAAATATGTCAGCTGAAAACATAAAGAAAAGGTATACATGTAGATGGTTGTTTGTACTCTCAGTTTGCACATTGTCTTTATAAATTATTCCACTTGGTACGAGTCCTTTCAAAGTGTCAAAGCAAGCACAAGTTTCCAATTGCCAATAAAAATGTACAAAATTAAAGGAGTCTCTCTCTCTCTCTCATGTTTTTTCTGTTTTCCATATGATCTTTATATATTGATTCCACTTGGTATGCAGTCTTTTAGTCTTTATGAGTACTGATGCAAGCGCCAATTGCCAATGCAAATGGAAAAAATTGAAGAGAGAGATTCTTTTTTTCCTTTTTTTTTTTGACGTGTATTCTTTTAGAAAGGTATAAACTTGTGAACATAGAAACTACTTGTTAGTAGCTGTTGTTTCATAAAAGATGTAGACTTCAATATCTTGTCTTTTAATGATATTTATTATTGATTTTCACATTGAACTAAGTTATACACATTCATTCACAGGCGATGAGTTTCAATACTATTGTTGTAGTCAACTTTAACTATAAAATTTAGATTTCTAGGAAAATGTAGTGGCAAGGATTGCTTCACTTCTTTTGCAAAAGCATAAGGTTTATACAATGTGCATTTCTACATATGCTACTCTGGTGGCAGCTGAATAATAGTGTTAGCCTGTGATTTGAGATTATGGTTGGAGTTCATGATTTGTTTTTGATAGTTTTGTATGCGCCGCACACAATGTAATTAATGGATTGCCTTTCCTATGTAGTTAAATTGGTTTAGTGTAGCGTGCCCTGATACCTAATGTTGCCATATTAATTGATAGAGATTGATATATTATTTTTGTCCTTGTTTTTAATTTTTCTATATTATGATGTGCAGTTAGTTTTATTGATGATAATAGTTTCTTCTTAGGTACTGGAAGTTGTCTTTTATGGTGCACCCTGACAAATGTTCTCACCCACAAGCCCATCAAGCATTCGTTAAATTGAACAAAGCTTTTAAAGATTTGCAAGATAAGGTGAGTGTTTAAAATTATTGAAGCCTCTAGTTAATTTAAGAAGCTTTCCATTGCCCTTTTGTTTCATTCTATAAGTTTTCACACAGTTTTTATGAATATTAACTCAATAAAAAAATAAGTATTTATTCCATAACAAGTTAACATCAAAGAGTCTGTATTGTAATTAATATTGAAGCTCAGTTCATGTAGCTAAAGTCTAAAGAAATGCCTTAGATCACCAAATTTTTCTATTTGAGCCCCTGTTTGATGGCCATTATAAAGAGAAATTGGGGAAAAATGATGTTTTGAATAGTGATTTTTTGGAAAAGTTTTGGGTTTACGTGCAAAATATTTTATTGTGCGAATGTGTGCTTGAAAATGAATATGAGAAATAAAGAATTTTAATTTAAAGAGAGTCAAACAGGGGTATATTCAACTTGGGCTTCTTTAATGACAGGGTTAGCAGTTTGGAAGAAAAATGATAGTGAATTAATTGTGTGTAATCTTTCATAATTTGTTCAGATAAGATTTGGAAATGGTTACTCTAATTGAGTCAATGGACCTCTGCCACTTAATTTTTCTCTTTCTGTGCAATCATAATTAAATAATGCGTTTATGGTATAGATGAGGAGTGGCTACTGGTTATGTGGGTTTAGATAATTATGATCCATTATTACTCTTATGCATTGAAGACACTAGGATTGCTGCCGTAGGCTTGAGATTATATGAAATTATTTCCTTGAATCTAACATGATTATTGTCCTAAATGTAACTTTATACATAGTTTAAATGGTTTGTATTATGTTTAATGTTAGAGAAAAGCGTTGGACGAGAAAATAACGCTCAAGGAGGAACAAGAGGAATTTAAGGTGCACTTTTGGCATAGCTATGGTCTAGTTAGAGCTTAAACGAGTTTCTTTATAATTTACCTCACAAAAATATTTCAATCCTGTAGGCAGAATTGAAAGTCATGCGTGAGGCTGCACAATGGAGACGTTTGCATATGCTCCCAACTTCTAATGTGATTGGTCTTGTTTGACTCCCTGGCCCCGCCCTCCTCTACCTTCTCTCTCCCCCTTTCTCTCTTTCCCCCTCTCTATCTCTCTCGAGCACAGATGCATGTTAGAAAGAGCACGATCAGAATCTAATTCAGAACATTTTGCTTAAAAACAAGAATTCAAGCAATTTTTTTTTTTTTAATATCTAATTTGAACCAAATTCGATCCTGGCAAAATTCAGTTTTGTGGGTTGATTTGCTCTATTCAATCTTCTAAGCCTATAGGAGAACAACCAATCTCCACAGACACTAGTGAGGAATTGAAAGCTACCAAAAACCGAGGGATTATAGTGTGTTGGGTCATGTTTGCTTGATTTCTTGAGAACAGGAGGCATTTTTTGTTAAGACTCGAAATTACATTTTTGGCTAAGCCTAAAAAGTTCTACTTTTAAGTAAAAAAGCTGGTTTAATAAATAATTTATTGGGTAAAGTTGGAAATAGGTAATTTACTAACTTTTTTACTAAGGTACGTAACTTCCAAAATAATAACTTTTTCACTTGAAAGAGAGAATAAATACAACACATTCGAATCCTTGTAAGCTTATTAGCCAAACTTGTTCCTTTTAACACATTAACCTGTGCACTCTATTTCTTAACTTTTTATTCCTTGTGGTGCATAATGGTAATGATAATTTACTTGTTATTGAGATGGGTATGCTCTTTGCATTTTTTTCATTTTCATATCTTTTTTGAAGTAGGTACTTAGATTTCAGCCTTCCAATTTTTTTCTTCATTCTATTTGTAATACAAATAAATAAAAAAGGGGATTATCTTTTGATGTCCAACTTGTGTATAGGGAGTTCGGATTCTCTACTTTGTGTGTAACAGCAACGGAAATGTTTCTTTATTGTAAGGGAATTATGATCTCAATGTGAAAACCAGATTACTGTTGGTTGCAGGTATATCCATGGAGGGTGATGACATACTCTTGGCTGAGATGGAAGTTAAAGTGGCGCCAAAAAGAGAAGAATGGATGACAACATTACCTCCTGAAAGAAAAAGTAAGGGTCAATTCTTTTTTTTTTCTCCTGCCCCTTATCTATTTATGCCGTCTGAAAAAAAAGAAAAAACTATGCATTGAAAAAGTTACCTGTTCACGAGCCTTTGTCCTTTGTGGTTCCCCATCTGGGATTAAGAGCAGCATGTTTGTCTAAGCTTAAAAAGCTTACAAGTTCAATATAACTTGTTTCTATTTCTAAAAGTTGGAGAGGAATAAGTTACTTATTGTTATAATAACGTAAGAGCTATTTTCATTAAAGCGTTTAAATAATTGAGTTTTAAAACAAATAATTTTTTATTGGTCGAAGTTAAGGTAATGGTTACTTTTAAAATAAATAACCTTCAAGTAATGCAAAATGCCTGGAAACATACCTAGCGAACTCTTCTCTAGGTCTACCAATGCTGGACATGTGCTAATTTATTAATGCAATAGAACGTGGAGAGCGTGTATTGTTAATTTTCTAGTACACCCGGGAGTAAATTGTGAAGTTTTACTCCCGGCTGAACAAATTTTCTTGTCCTTGCTGCTGTAGAATAGGCTCAGATGAATCTGACTGCAGGATATGAATAGGCATTATTAAGAGATGTAGTTTCATGTCTGAAATGTTATTGAACTCACTGTTTTTGTTTCTCACGTGATTCACAGGGGCACTGATTGAATTTTTGAAGTTGTTTAATAAACATCAAAATGCTGCTATTATTTTTCTTTTGTTCCTTTTCAGGTTATAATATTTATGATGAGAAAATGAAATTAAAAGTGTTCATAATTTGCAAATCTATTAAAAAAAGCTGAAAAGCATTCAAAATTATCAAAAGTTCAGTACTTACTACTTAGTTGTTCATGACTTGTTAAGTCAATCTGATAAATTTCTCTTCCTCAGCCTGGTATGACCATGCAGTCGACAAGGTTTAGCAAGAGCTCAAAAGAAGGACGAGGTGATACCAGTGCCTGGACGGATGCTCCTTCAGAAAAGGCTCAGAGAGCAAAAATGAAGTATGTGAACTTTTATTTTGCTAATGTGCATGATGGTTTTAGACTTTGATTTCTGAAATCGAGATATTTGTGGCAGTTACTTAGAAGCCTACAACGAGGCTACTGCAATTGCTTCGAAGGAGCATGAAAAGAAAACAGTAAATATAGATGCTGAATTGGTGGACCAGTATAATAAAGCAAAACGATCAAAGTCATTGGTCGAAAAGCATAAAGAATCAACCAAGAGTAGTTCAAAGAAAAAGTCGAAGCAGGAACCAGTGAAAGACGACCGGGAGGGAAAACATCCATGGAAACCTTGGGATCGGGAAAATGATTTGACTGCAGGAAGGCAAAAAGTTAAATTGGATGCTGAAAACATGGCTGCGGGTCTGACTTCCAGATTTGCCTCGGGATCCTTTCAAAGAAACTTCCTCTAGATTGTTGATTATATTGAGTCGATGGATTCAGCAGGACGAGTTAGTTTGCTCTTCGAGTTTCGTTGTTGTCTACAGCTCTTGTGCTGAATCTGGTTTTAAGATCATCATAGTTTTTATCTCTTAATACTTGCATGTTAGTAATTGTAGCTCCATATATAGTACATGTTTGGTACACATTGAACACGAATAGTGTAATGAACAAGATTTTAGCATTGTTGTTTTCATCATGTTGAATCTGCAGATTGATGTATCCCCACTAACTCTGTTTCTTGGATATGTTTGGTACACGTTGAATTGGACATGTTTCATAACTTGTTTTGAGACATGTCATTATCAACCTTATTTGAAGCTTCCTTTTCCTTTCTAGAAACTTGTTAAGACATTTTTTAAAGTTTAGTTAATCCCATTTTCATACTCGTTGAACTACTTTATGAAAAATTTAAAATAAAATATTTATTCCCAAATTTTGTTTCAAACTTGTATTTTTAGTGTATAATCAGTGTGTTCTATGTTTTTTTTTTCCAAGAATTTGATGTATGACTTTTTCTTTGAGAATTTTTTTTTTCGATCTTAAAGACTTCATGTATTGACGAGAGAGTATGCTGTTAACTATTGTGCTCCATATATGTTAAATCCGAGGATTAGATATCATGAGTATTTCAGATTCATATTTCACATCGCGCCATTTTTATAAATAAGCCATTACGTGAGTTATTCAAGATACTTTTAAAAATTTAAATGGTTAGAAATGAGATTTATTTTTCAATTAGTGTATACTGTAAAGAGCGTCCCACAAACCGCCCCAAAAAACCTTGTTGCTTGGTTCAAACTGTTATTTGTTAGCTAAAGCAACCCCCACCACCATTCTAAACTTGAAGACCATTTTTTGTTTAAAAAATGTTTAGGACTTGAACAATTGTAAGCTCGTTAGTCAAGTAAACATGTCAGAAAAGAGATTGGTAGGCCAAAATTGATGTTGTAAAAATTTTAGGAAAAATTGCATTATTGGAAATTTATTGTGTCATTAACTAGTTGATTCGTAATAATTAAAAATTAATAAATCAGTCAACAACTTATCTTTGTCGTTGCACAATTAACTATTATTGAGAGTAGTTCAAATTCATGTTCAATCGTCAAGTGACCCCAGGAGTCGGGAGAATAGAGTTGTGGGAGCAAATTTTATAAAATTTTAATTGTAGGGACAAAATTAAAAATTATAAGAATTTTTTTTTAAAAAAAAAATCTTGAAAAATTTATTGCAAAATCTTAGATTCCATATTTGGTGTGGGGGCAGTGTGACCACCGTAGATCTGCCCATGCGTGACCCTCGTTGTAAATGATAATATTTAATTAAGTTATATTATTTTTGAATACATGTAGGGATGTACGAAATGAAATGATAAAATTTTGATTTTAAATATTATTTTTCAATACATATAGGGATGTACGAAAACGAAATGATAAATTTTTTTATTTTAAATATAAAGTTTAATTTATTGTTTCTTATAATCTCGTTTTCGTTTTGTTACTTTTAAGCTTACCATCTTTGAATTCCCATATATAGAGCATGGTCCTACTAGCTAGGTTATTAATGATTTGCAATGCTTTTCATTTTCGGCACTTCACACACACATTCAACAACACAATGACTATACTAGATCTTTGTTGTAATTCAATTTTATCATTTCAGTTTTTATAAAATAAATAAATATTCTTTTCTTATTTTGACCAAAATAATTATCCATTTCGATTATCAAACGGGCCAAGGGATTTATTCTTTTGTCTTTTGATAATCCTTATGAAGAAAAGGGATGTTTGGTCTTAAAATTTTGTCTAGTTCTTATTGATGTTATGCCAAGTTTTGTTAACATTCGATTTCTAGCTATTATTTAAATTTTGGCAACGGTTCAATTATTGATGTTACGCCAAGTTTTGTTAACCTTTTTAACTTGATAAATAATTTTAAATAAATCACGAAGATTTTATTTGATATTTAAAATTTATTCAAATATAAAACCAAAAACGACTTGTGAAATTTTAAAATTGGTAAATAAAAGAGGAAAGCTCATGTAAAAAAAAAAATAAAATTACAACGATACTTCCACACATTACGATCGTATGAGAGATATTTCTATTTTCTCACGGATAATCTGTTGAACTATCGATCACTGCTTATCTTTCAATTCATATGTAATCATTGAAGTATCTATATTTGTGTATATATATCGAAAGCACCTTTGCTATTTTTAAATTGCTACACTTTGGTTTAATTTAGACCTCTTTTTTCGACATAATTGTGGTCCATATGGTACATTAATGTATTATAATTTGGTTTTCATCTGACAAATTAACACCTTTTTTTTTTGTTGTATTCTCTTGTATCATACTCAAGGCTGGTGAGGTACTCTCCTAAAATATGTTTAGTTTAAAATGTGGATGTAGAAGCCAAAAAGTGCATCTTTTCTATTCTGTACAAACTATAAAGTGTAAATTTTTTAATTTTTTTTTATGTCTTTATATTTATATATTTTCTTTTTGTTGTGAATCATGCACTTTCTTGCTAGATGATGCAGTCTTTTTGGATGTAGGACACAATGTCCTGTCCCCAGTAGTATTTTACAATACATAAGCATACATAGAGCTCTCGTAGGGTTAAATACATCTTAAGTACTTTTTTTTAGGGCTGTAAGCAAAAATCGTCGAACCAAAAAATCAAATTGAAACCGCATTTTCGAAATTGTCGGTTTGGTGCCACATGCACCCATCAACGATATGGTTTTGAACCGAACCAAACCGGCCAAAAACGGTTTGGTTTATATTTGAGAAATTTTATTGCGGTTTATAACCAAATCGGACCGGTGAAAAAATATATAAAAACTAAAAAATTTAAAAAAATGAAAATTTCTAAATTGTAACTTGTAAGACTTTTGTGTTAAATTTTTTATTTATTTTTAAATGAGGCTCATATATTCCATAGGTTTTTAAACTGAAAGTCTGAAACGATTCATTAAGCAATTCCACGTTATATTCTATATAAATTACTATCATAAACAATCATCAACTTATATAAATTGCATAGTACTCCAATGATTAAACAAACTTCAATCAAAATCCTACATTGTCTTAGATATCCTTTAAAAAATTATTGCAACTTCTGGTTCTATCGATTATAATTTGTAGAAATTTAAATGAAAAGTTTTGATCGGATCAACAACTATGTAATCAAAGTGAAAACAAAATTAAAATTTCGGATCTTGTAAATGAAATTATATATTGTAAATAAATTTATTTAGGTATAGATTTACCCAATATTTTAATTTGGCTAGAGAATCAATTAATCAAATAATTATAAGAAGACGGAAGAAAAGAATCAAAGAGAAGAAATAAAGTGTTGAGGTCTAAAATCAAGAAGAAATCTTATTATTTTTTTATAAAAGTGATTTGAGATTGAATCATATATTTTACCAAAAAAAAATAAAATCATATAAGAATCCTCCGGTTCCCAGCAGTTTCTATACTAGAACCGAGAACTGGACTGGAACTGGTTGGTTCTTAATAATTTGTCTTAAAATCAAATATTTTTCTAAATGGTTCCGGTCCAGTTCCACCGGTTCTTGAAAAAAATGGCAACTCCTAAATTAATGGCATAAAAGTAGACAGGTAAAAAAATATACAGCGAAATCGGCGATTTAAAATCGGATGACAGGCAAAAAAAATATACGGCGAAACCGGCGGTTTAAAATCGAACCAAACCGTTAGGTTTAGGTTTGAGTTTTTTTCAAACCATTCAAAATTGTTTGGTTTAGGTTTGAGTTTTTCTCAAACTGGTGTAAACGATTTGATTTGAAAATCTGTCAAAAGTCGGTAAAATCGGACCGCTTACACCCCTACTTTTTTCCATATGAAAATGAGTTACTGAATTTTTATTTTATATTTCAGATAAGGTAGTCCGAATATCTAATTAATAAAAATGCTAACTGGTGTGAAAAATCTATTAATTCATTATTTCTATCAGTAACTTATGTTATACTATTTACATATCCATAAATTGCGAGAAGAAGAGCTAATCATATACACAGGGCTATTAAAAGGAGCAAAAACTAAGATTGTTGACAAGTACTAGTTCAAGACCTAGTTTGAGTGATAAGAACAGTGTTTTACCTCATTAAAGAAGTAGTTCGATCATCGATAAGTCACTCATTATTCGTTGATCGAACCCACAACTTTCTCATATTTCGTCGTATTGAGCTAGTGATTTGAAATAAGTTTTGAAATAGTGATTTTTTTTGGGAGAATGTGTGGTTAAAAAGTATGAAAAAAATTTGAATTTATGTACAAAATATTTTATTGTGACAATGTATAATTGAAAAAGAGTTTAAGAAAAAAATTTGCTTTAGGGTTTTGCTATGTATACACTGGGATTGACAGCTTAGTGTACAGTCCTTTGGCATGGCTTCCCTATTGTGAGGGGATTGTACACCATGTTGTACAATTTCAGTGTACAAATAGCAAAATCATTTTAATAAACTGCAAAATTAATCATAATGAGTAATAACAAAAATCGTCTAATTCTTCATTAAATAACATATTCGATTTTTAATTGTTATAGGCAAGCAAAATCTTGTTTCAAAAGTTGGACACGTGGAATTAGCAGGATGATTTAATAAATTTTGAACTCTTTCTCTCATTGAAGATTGGTTTACTTGTAGGTTGGTTGATGATCAACTTGTTACTCTGACTATAAATTGAAATTTTGAACAATAATTTTGAAATTTTGCAGGATTGACCCACTATTATTATAGTAGTAAAGGATCGTAAGTTAATAGTTTTACCATCACCCGATCAATAATCAAAATTCTGTATGCGTGCACGCTAAATCCAAAATTAAAATAAATAAATTTGTTCAAGTTAAATTTTTAAATAAAGTGATTTCAAGCAAGAAGTGGGAAAACCTTAGGGCACACTATAACGGTGGAGGGTTGGCGTGAAAATTTGGTGCCCCGCCGTCCAAATGAAACCGTTGATCACAATCTGCTGCCACCTCCCACGCGCAATCAACAACAATATGAAAGTATTACCCTTTCATCTCTCTTATTTTCTGCAATATATAAAATTGAAAATGGAAGCTGAATTATCGTTCAAACTTCTGTACACAACTGCTTCTGCTTATCATATAAATACACCCATCTTACCAACACCATATTAAACAACTTCTCAAAATCCCAACAAATCTCTCTCTCTCTCTTCTCTCGCAAGAGCCATCAGGAACACAACAAGGTTGAACTTTCTGGTTAGTATTTTCTTATGTTCCTTTTGTTTGTTTGTGTATCTATTTATATATAGTATTAATATTATATATATATATATATATATACACACACACACACGCCCCTACCCCCAATACTATTTAGTTAAAGAAAATGGAAACTCTTGTGCTTTCTGCTAGCTGCTGCAGCAAAGTTGTAGGTGTACCCATGCATGATTGTTGTTGAGAAATTGGTTGTTCAAAACCAACAAAAGGAGAAGTGGAAAATTGCTGACAATTTCGGTCGACCGAACTTGACTGCGGTCGACCGAAACTCTGCAGGATTTCAACCAAGAAGTTGCAAGAAGTTTCGGTTGACCTTTCGGTCGACCGAAATGGAGGTTCGGTCGACCGACCGGTCGACCGAAAAAGTTCGGTTGACCAACCGGTCGACCGAAAACTGTGACCGTTGGACGGTTTTTAGCCGTTGGAAAGTCATTTTTGGAGGCTTTTCACTTGGTTTTTGGCACCACTTCGTGAATATGAACTAGGCCTATATATAGTGGGGTTTTGTTCAATGAAGAAACACTTTGAAATCATTACAATCTCCATATACAAAGATCAAATTACTTTCTTACTCATATTCTTCATTTTATTGTGTTTCTCAAGTTTTGTTGGTAGAAATTATTTGTGCTTTATATTTCTACTCCAAGGCTTGATCAATCCTTCAAACCATTTGCCGGAAAACCTTGAAGCATCTCAAATTTACCGGAGAAGGGGCAAATATTGTTTGAGGACAGCGATCACGCGTTTGAGCCTTTGCATCGAAGTTCTTGTTCTTGATTCCTTGTTGCTATTTCGGTTTGTTCATTCTCTTACTCGAAGGTGTTATTTCAACAATCTCAAACAATAATCCTGCAATGGAGAGTGAAACAACAATGGCTACCATAAAGTTGATGAATCAAGACTTGGTTCGTTTGGATCGCTTTGATGGCACAAACTTCACAAGGTGGCAAGATAAGTTGAAATTCTTTCTTACGGCGTTGAAGATTTTTTATGTGCTTGATCCGAATTTGGAAGATCTACCCGAACCATCCGACAAAGACACCGATGAATCAAGGGTGAATAGAAAGAAGCGTGAAGAGGATGAATTGATATGCCGCGGTCATATTCTCAACTCGTTGTCGGATCGGTTGTATGATCTATACACCAATACAACGTCACCAAAAGAAATATGGGATGCATTGGAAAGTAAATACAAAGCCGAGGAAGAAGGTACCAAGGAATTTTTAATTTCTAAGTACTTCG
This sequence comes from Osmanthus fragrans, assembly GCA_019395295.1. NCBI lineage: Eukaryota > Viridiplantae > Streptophyta > Magnoliopsida > Lamiales > Oleaceae > Osmanthus > Osmanthus fragrans. The sequence continues at coordinate 36,809,941 of CM033341.1, read as the reverse complement.
ATTTTAAATTTCTTGAAAATATCCCATTGCTTCCCCAAATTCATGAATTGCAAGTGCTAGTCAATAAATTGAAGGCGGTGAAGATTGAAATCCCGGAGACCTTTCAAGTGGGGGCAATTATTGCTAAACTCCTCGGTACTTGGAAAGGATACCGGAAGAAAATTATGCATAGTTCCGAGAATCACTCCTTGGAACAATTGCAAAAACATTTGCGAATTGAAGAAGAGTCAAGAATGCGTGATAAGAGTGAAAACTCTTTTGAAGGCACTTCTAAAGCAAATGCAATTGAGAAAACAGAACCGCCAACAAAATCCAACAAGAGAAAGCTTTCAACGAACTTCAACAAGTTCAAGAAGAAGACAAAAGGAGGTTATTTTGTGTGTGGGAAATCTGGACATTATGCAAAAGATTGTAGACACCGAAAACAAAACAACTTCGAGGGCAAAGTGAACTCCATCAAAGAAGATAGAATTGTAGCCACCATTTGTGAAATCAATGCAATCAAGGGAAAAGTTCCCGGATGGTGGTATGATACTTGTGCTACAATACATGTATCATATGATAAATCTTCTTTCAAGACTTATCATGAAGTTGATGGAGACCAAGAGATTCAAATGGGTAATGAGGTTCGATCTAAAGTAATTGGAAAGGGAAGTGTGGATATCATCTTCACTTCCGGCAAGACCATTACCTTGACCAATGTACTACATGTTCCCGACATGACTAGAAACTTGGTTAGTGAAAATCTCTTAGGAAAACCGGGTATCAAAAGTGTATTTGAATCCGGAAAACTTGTATTATCCCTAAATGAGAAATTTGTTGGAAAAGGCTATTCTAGTGAAGGAATTGTCAAATTATGTATTGTTGACAATTTGAATGAGAATAAAAATAACTTTGCTTATGTTGTTGATTTATTTTCATTATGGCGTGCTAGATTAGGACATATTGGAAAAAGTACTATGAAACGTATGATGAAATGTGACTTAATTTTATATGATGAAAATGATGTCTTTAAATGCAAAACTTGTGTAGAAGCAAAAATGGTTAAAAAGCCTTATCAAAGTGTAAAAAGAACATCTAGTATCTTAGAGTTAATACATACGGATATTTGTGAATTAAATGGCATGTTAACTAGAGGTGGAAATAGGTATTTTATTACCTTTATTGATGATTGCACTAGATACACATATGTTTACTTAATGAAACATAAAAGTGAAGCATTTGATATGTTTAAAATTTATAAAGATGAGGTTGAAAATCACTTAAATAAGAAAATAAAAACCTTAAGAAGTGATAGAGGTGGTGAATACTTTTCTAGTGATTTCAACATATTTTGTGAACAACATGGCATAATTCACCAATGTTCGGCACCTAGAACACCGGAACAAAATGGTTTAGTTGAAAGAAAAAATAGAACTTTAGTTGAAATGATAAATGCCATGCTTACCTATGCTAAGTTGCCATTTAATTTGTGGGGTGAGGCCTTGTTAAGTGCATGTAGGATATTAAATAGAATTCTTTCTAAACAAACTAAGGTTTCTCCTTATGAATCTTGAAAAGGAAGAAAACATAACATTGGATACTTCAAAGTGTGGGGGTGTCTTGCTTATTGTAAGAACACAAACCCTAATAGGACCAAGTTGGGTCCAAGAGGCATTAAATGTTCCTTTGTTGGATATGCTAGTAATAGCAAATCATATAGATTATTAAACTTGGAGACCAATGTGATTATTGAATCAAGTGATGTAGAGTTCTTTGAGGATTCGTTATCTTCGGATAATGAATTGGAGGAAAATCTCTTAGATATCCCTAGCTCAAGTGGAACACAAGATGAAACATCTTCTAAAGGTGTTGATAAGTCAAGTGAGCCACGAAGAAGCAAAAGAACTCGAATTGAGAAGTCTTTAGGACCGGATGAAATTGATTCTCAACGCATTTCCTTTTACTTAGTAGAAGGAAATGAATTGAATGTCGTAAGAACAATTCCATTTGTTCTACATGTGGAAACCGATCCTAAAACTTATAGAGAAGCTATGACTTCTCGTGATAGCATGTTTTGGAAAGATGCAATCAAAGATGAAATGGATTCAATAATGTCAAATAATACTTGGGAGCTTGTCGATTTACCACCCGGATCCAAACCTATTGGATGTAAATGGGTATTCAGGAGAAAATATAATGTTGATGGTTCTCTAAACACCTTTAAAGCTAGATTAGTAGCTCAAGGATATCGACAAAGAGAAGGAATAGATTATTTTAATACATATGCACCGGTAGCTAGAATAACATCGATAAGGATATTATTCGTACTAGCTTCAATACATGACTTGCATGTTCACCAAATGGATGTCAAGACGACATTCTTAAATGGGGATCTCGATGAGGAGGTTTATATGGAGCAACCTGAAGGTTTTGCTCTACCCGGAAATGAACATAAAGTGTGCAAGTTAGTAAAATCGTTATACGGTTTAAAACAGGCACCTAAAAAGTGGCATGAGAAATTTGACTTAGCTATAATTTCGTTCGGTTTTAAACATAACGGTGTAGATAAATGTTTATATTCAAAAGTATGTGATGATTATGTGATATTTATATGTTTATATGTTGATGACATGTTGATTATGAGTGATCACATGGATGGAATAAAAGAAACAAAGAGGTTTCTATCTTCCACATTTAAGATGAAGGATCTTGGACTAGTGGATATCATTTTGGGTATCAAAGTCACAAAGACTAGTGGGGGTTACCATTTAAGTCAATCACATTATGTTGAGAATTTGATAAATAAGTTCAAACACTTGAACATAAAGGAAGCAAGTACCCAATTGATCCAAGTTCAAAACTTGTAAAGAATGATGGAAGGGCAATTGCTCAATTAGAATATGCAAGTGTCATTGGGAGTCTTATGTATGCAGTTCAATGCACAAGACCAGACATAGCATATGCAATTAGTAAACTTAGTAGGTTTACTAGCAATCCAGGCAATGACCATTGGAAGGCAATTGGAAGGGTTCTTGGGTATTTAAAGAAAACCAAGAACTTAGGTTTACAATATACTAAGTTCCCGGCTATATTGGAAGGATTTACCGATGCTAGTTGGATATCTAGCACAGGTGAGAATAAATCCACTTCCGGTTGGTTGTTCACTCTTGGAGGAGGAGCTGTTTCTTGGAAATCAAAGAAACAAACATGTATAACGCACTCGACCATGGAATCCGAATTCGTAGCATTATCGGATACCGGGAAAGAAGCTGAGGGGCTTAAGGATCTCTTTTATGAGATACCTTTGGGACCGAAGAATACATCTTCAATATCTATCTTGTGTGATAGTCAAGCCACGTTAGCAAAATCATACAATGAGGTATACAACGGAAAGTCTAGACATATGAGTCTAAGATATGACTACATAAGGAAATTAATCAAAGATGGAATAATTTCCCTAAATTATGTTAAGTCTATCGAGAATCTAGCGGATCCTCTAACTAAACCTCTAAATCGAGATTTAGTAACATCTACATCGAGTAGGATGGGGTTGAAACTCTTAAAATAGAAAGATTCACCAATGATAGCAACCCTACCTGTCATTACTCAAAAGGTAATTCACGGGTTCAAAGGGTAACAACAAGTCATTCGATATGTGGATAGGTTCAGCATTATTCAAATCCGCGATAACCCTATCCTAGTTAAATAATGCTGATTGTTACTGAAGTGAGGGTTGAGTTTCAAGCTCTTAATGAAGTTCAGTGCTAAGAGCACAAGCATCTCTAAAAGTAACAAAGATGCTGGAAGAATTTCACCTAGATGAACTTCGAGGTGGTGCCGCCTCAATAGAGAGCTAGAGTTACTCTCTTAAAAGTTTGTCGAAAAGGATGAGCGCAAGGCCATAAAAGCGCTAAGCGAGTTTGAGGAACTTGAGAACACGTGGTGTTCATGTGTGTATTCTTACCGGTATCGTCACATGGAATAACTGGTTCAAAGCTTCAAGCTACCTTTGATTCCGACTTTACTTTGTTAGAATTACACTATGGTTAGATTCAAATCGAAAGATATCTAATCCTTAGGCATGAGTATCGTTCATGTTGAATATGAAACTTGTTAATTTTGAACAAGTGGGGGATTGTTGAGAAATTGGTTGTTCAAAACCAACAAAAGGAGAAGTGGAAAATTGCTGACAATTTCGGTCGACCGAACTTGACTGCGATCGACCGAAACTCTGCAGGATTTCAACCAAGAAGTTGCAGGAAGTTTCGGTGACCTTTCGGTCGACCGAAAAAGTTCGGTTGACCAACCGGTCGACCGAAAACTGTGACCGTTGGACGATTTTTAGCCGTTGGAAAGTCATTTTTGGAGGCTTTTCACTTGGTTTTTGGCACCACTTCGTGAATATGAACTAGGCCTATATATAGTGGGGTTTTGTTCAATGAAGAAACACTTTGAAATCATTACAATCTCCATATACAAAGATCAAATTACTTTCTTACTCATATTCTTCATTTTATTGTGTTTCTCAAGTTTTGTTGGTAGAAATTATTTGTGCTTTATATTTCTACTCCAAGGCTTGATCAATCCTTCAAACCATTTGCCGGAAAACCTTGAAGCATCTCAAATTTACCGGAGAAGGGGCAAATATTGTTTGAGGACAGCGATCACGCGTTTGAGCCTTTGCATCGAAGTTCTTGTTCTTGATTCCTTGTTGCTATGTCGGTTTGTTCATTCTCTTACTCGAAGGTGTTATTTCAACAATTGTTTCATCTACAGGGGCGAAACCAGACCAGACTAAAAATTCTTTTATGCTGGCTTGATATATAAAAGATTAAATTTTTCACATAATTTATTATTATTATTATTATTATTATTATAAATTTATATTTTTTACAAGTAAAAAATTGAATTGGGCATGGCTGCATCCGTCCCTGTTCATCTATGTATATTCTTTCGGAATATACAAATAACTAGTATTCAAGATTTGTCTCCATTATTGCGAGAAAAAAAAAACTTCGAAAAAGCAATTTCAATGAATGAATGTGTCGCATATCTAACAACTTAAATTTTTAGATGATCAGTCTAAAAGAACATGTTTTCTACGCACACACTGTGCTCGCTTGTGACTCTCGAGAGTCTCTAAGCATTTATTTAGTACACAAGTATATTGTATGAAAATGTTGTAATAACAAGTTGGATGTGAAAAGATCTACTACACAATGAGGCGTGGAGTGGAATGCACTCAAGAGATAAATAAAACATGCCTAATGTCCACAAAGGTCAAATTTATACAGCCACTTTTGTGTTCAATATACTTTTTCTATTTACAACATGCAAACAAGGGGACTGGCCATTGGCCTATGTTTCGATAATCATTGTCTTGGAGTGGACACTCACCTTTGGTCTACTATTTTTCCTTGAATAACACGATTAAATCTGAGACAAAGGAAACCATCATAACATATTTTGTGCTCACGAATCGATATGAATGAAATCATGACAAATTCACAGGACTAGACTTGCGTGAATTTTACTATTTTTTTGAGCATTTTTTTCATCAATAGCATTGTCTTCCAAAGGTAGCTTTTTGATGTTACAATAATCAAAAAGACGAAAACATCTTCAGGGCTGCTCGTGTTTGGACGGTATTAAAAAGGAAAAATAAGTAAACAATTTGTTTATTGCAAACATTATAGTTCCCTTCCTCAAGACCTGCTCTCTTTAACATATATTTTCATATCTCGCCGAGGTTGAGTATTGAGGAAGACAAATAAACTGATATTTTATTAAATATATATATCGACTACCTCATCCTGTAATCTCTTTAACGTATATAATTGGCATTCTTTCCAGGGAAAGATCAAGAATGGGAATGGAGTCATGTGTCCCTCCGGGCTTTCGATTTCAACCTACTGAGGAAGAGCTAGTGGGTTATTACCTCAAGAGAAAGATTAATTCCCAGAAAATTGATCTTGATGTCATAATTGACATTGATCTCTACAGAATGGAGCCCTGGGACATCCAAGGTATATATGTATTGATTTGATCATATATAGGTTAATTATTTCTGTATACACTATTTGGTAATTGGCATAAACTTACTTTTAAGTACAACCAAGCATTCAATGCCCTAACTATTTACGATAAATATTTCTGCTGATCGTGAATAGTTTCATTTGGCTTATTACAGGCAGTTGCAAGTTGGGATATGAAGAGCAAAATGAGTGGTATTTTTTCTGTCACAAGGACAGGAAATACCCAACTGGAACTCGAACTAATAGAGCCACTGCTGCTGGTTTTTGGAAGGCAACTGGAAGAGACAAAGCTGTGGTTTCAAAGGACAGAATTATAGGAATGAGGAAAACTTTAGTATTTTACAAAGGACGTGCACCCAATGGAAGGAGAACTGACTGGATCATGCATGAATATAGGCTCCAGATTTCTGAAAATGGACCCCCTAAGGTAATTAATTCAGCTCAATTTCAACTTATAAGTAAAAAAGTCTTCTTTACTTTATCCACTCGCATATCGGATTATTTTTTCATCAAATGTCTTACACGTGCACAATTTTAAATAATGTGTGACAATGAGCGTACTTGATTCTAGGACATTGATTACTAAGATACTATATTAAACTATTTTATATATAAGTTTAAGGTAATAAAAATGGAATTAGGATCCCATTAAATGTGTTATTAAAATTAATTACTCATTTCGACTTAGATTTTAATCAAATTTTTTCATTTGAACCAAACATGGGCTTGATTTAAAATGATCTTCATCGGCCTTGCACAAGAGGAACACATTGAAGATATATAGATGGATAAATTTGTTGTCTATCTAACAACTTAAATTTTAGATATAGTGGTTAAAAATAAAATCAAACACCCAAATTTCTAGAGTTAAAGTTTCACTTCTACACATTTATAAAAATTGTGTACGTGTCAAAATAAATTTACCTCGTCTTTAATAATTTAAACTTTCAAATCGAGGTATACTTCACTGATTCCAAATAGATGGTATCGCTTCTGTCACGGAAGCTTGCTCTAAGAATCATCAAAATAGTGTTTTTCGAGCTCAATTCGACGTACATTTCTCTACCAACAACCAATCCAATCCAATCTGGTTTCGATCCGCAACCAATATATTCACCTCGGTTGCTTTACAATCTCACGCACAAAGGAAGAGATTATGGTAATCATTTGTAACCACAAAGGCAAGGAGAAAACATCACTAAAGAAGAGACCAAACAATCCACAAAGGAAGCCACAAGTTTTAGCACCACAAAGTTGCTGATTTTTGTCACCTATGACCAGCCGTTTTTCTCCCTTTCTTGCACACGTTTTTTCACCTCATTTTTCACACACAAATCACTCAACTAAATGACTAGGGTTTTATCTTATAAGTAAGCTAGGTTTAGGCTTTAAGTTGGACCAATAAAAGAGGTTAAACGGTCCAAAATTCAAGCCATCCAAAAAGGAATACAATTGGGCCGGATAGAGTCATTGGACTTGGTTGTTGATATCTATTTCATTCATCGGTCTAGGCCTATGAAATATACGATCCCACGTTAACATCATAACTCGGGATTTATTAGATATTAAAACCCAACAGCTTCGATAAGGGTGGCTAGTTTTCGTATTATCTTTAATTACCTCTGTAATGATTTGAAACGTGATTGCCATACTTTTGTTAAAGCACTTTCTAAGCTTGGAATTGCCAATTAAATAGGCAACCTATGTTGCCCTTCGCTATATTCCTTACCCCCATCAACATGTTTGTTCTCCCTGGCATAATTTTTGGAATTGGTTGTCAAACCTAAATTTATTAAAAACAAAGCTTAACCTCTTATGGTTTAAATAAATCAATTTTTTAGTAAATTTCGATAAAATTTAATGGAATGTGTGAAATATGTGGTTGAAAAATATTTTGTCCCATTAAATGCATGGTTAAAATTAATTATTGATTTAAATTTTAATCAATTTTTTTAGCAAAACCAAACATGGACTTAGTTCTTGGTTTCCATGTGTTGCAGGAAGAAGGATGGGTCGTATGTCGTGCGTTCAAGAAACCAACTCCGAGTCAAAAACAAGGTTTCGAAGCCTGGAATAATTTTTACTATGACAGCAGTTATAGGCCTCCATCATGTCCAAGTGCACCAAATACAATGCAAACATTTGATCCAATTAATCAGGGAACAAACATTCAATTACCCTCATCATTTGCTGCAGATCAGCAGCTAATATCCAACCATAATCGTTTCGAGTATCAGCTAGTCGAGCTTCCAAAACTCAATAGCCCACCGATATCTGCAACGAAAGAAAGTTTTGAGCATAATGCTATAGCCTGCAATGAAGATACGGGAGATGAGATGAAAAAATATGATAATCAATACAGTGATTGGAAGAAGTTTGATAAGTTACTTGCATCACAAGTCATTGATGAACCTCCATCGTTTGCACATCGACAAGTGCAGCTTCCAAAACTCGACAGCCCCTCGACTGAAGAAAGTTCCCAGCATAATACCATGGCCTGCTGTGAAGAGGTAGGAGATATGAAGAGAAAGTATGATAATCAGTATAGCGATTGGAAGAACTTTGATAAGTTATTTGCATCACAAGTCAGTGATGATCCCTCATCGTACGCATACACAAACTTGCAGCCATTAGTCCCCCAAAATGATGAGCTTGAATGGTTTCATGACTTATAGTTTTTTGACGAAATTTCATAGATTCATCCAATGACCATTCTCGACTTCCATCAGAGCTAGGCATGCTTTTTTCCTAAGATCATAGTACTGCCCTATGTTGGGGTGGATTGAATTGTTAATTTACATCATTTTTACTGTTTCTGTTATTCAAAAATTGTGAATTTCGTCAATATTATTGGAAACTTTGAATCTTTCATTGAATAGATGAATTTCGTTTCTTGCAGGTTAATTAAACATAGGATAAATCTAGTTGTACCTAATGTTTTACCGAATTGACACTTGGCGGCCTCCTATTGGGGCGGGGGGCTGTGGGGACAGCCCCCCCCCCCCCTCCCAATAGGGGGCCGCCAAGTGTCAATTCGATAAAATATTAGGTAAACCTTTAGGTACTTGTAGCATAACCCTTAAACATATCTGTCAGTATATCTTTACAAGTGTTATATCTTTACATAATGTATTCAATATTCACGTTGCTTTTTAGCTTATACTTTATTTCAACAAAGACAAGGAAATCAATGAAAATAAAAAATATACTTGTGTATACAAGTACAGGATGATAGGTGTATATACAAATCACTATGGAATACCATTCACTCAGACTCCATCTAAATAGATATCTTGTCCAATAAATAAAAAAGCAGAAAAACAGATGAATTGGTTGTCCATATGGCAGCGCATAGGAGTTCGATCGATTGAGCTTTTGTTAATTGCTTCAGGTTAGGACTTGGCTACAATTAACAGACGTTTTGAGAACATATACTAAATTCGAGCATGATTAAAAGAAGGGGGGGGGGGGGGGGGGGGGAGGAGGAAATGTGACAGATTGTTTTTCTAGCTCGAGGTTAAGGAGGATTCGTTCAAGAGAGGGATTTGTGGCAAATTAATCAAAATATTTTTTGAAAAAATCAGGATTTTTCTTTAAGTGGGACCAGCAATAGTGCTGGCCTTATTAACCACAATTTAGCTATTTTCAAACAACCTCGAGTGTTGCTTTTAGACACCCATGTCCCACTAGAGAAATCAAAAGGTCAACGTTCAACCTATCCAGGTCGTACTGAAGAGTGGAACAAGAGGACGTTGTCTTTTGGCCCCAAAGGCTTGAAAGTGCTGGCAGAGAAGTTGTTCCAAATATATACCCACAATTTTATTCTAAATTCTCACAATCTCAATTTTGTGATATTTTTTAAAAGTATATATAAAGGATATTGCATTAGGTAGCCTTTTTGGTTAATGTAATTATCAAAATGTCACATTTTGAAATTATGTGCAAGAATGTCACTATTTTTTTTTTTACCCCTGCAGAGAAAAGAAATTCCCGACAAGATCAAACTTGGTCAACTGTTCAACTGTCGATTTCGACAGTTAAATTGTCTATTCCGACAGTTTCAAAATGTCGGGTTTCGATATTTCAACTGTCGGGACTCGTCGGAAAGGATGACATGTCAAAATGTGTTTACAAGGGGTAATGATGACTTTTCACAGTATAAAAGTGACATTTTTGAACAAGTTATGTGCAAATGAAAAAAATTTGTGAATTTTCTATTTTTGTGACATTTATGAAAATTTCCCACCCATTAGAGATATTGTTTTCCGTTAATATATATGTTTGAATTCATTTAAAATTTCACCAGAGTGTGTGTAAAAATCTTAAGGCTATGTTTGATAGCCTAAAAAAGGGGTGGAAAAGGAAAAATCAATTTCAATTTCATGCTTAATTTTGGTGTCTAATTGCCAAACAATTCCATGGAATTCATTTCCTTCCAACCACCTTTTATATTCCCATAATTTTAGTGGGAAAAAGATTTTTCATTTTTTTAAAAAATTTTTTGGCAATGAAAATATATTCTAAATTCAATGATAAAAATTTGTTCATTTAATTGACAATTTGCATAAAAAATAAAGCTAAACAAATACAAAAAAAATTTCAAAAATTATTATTTTTAATATTTTATTTACTTTTTGACAATCCAAACAAATTTTAATATAAATTGTAAAAAAATTTATCCCAAAAAGTAACAATTTGCAAGAAAAAAAAGTCAAACGGATTAGGTAGAAAATTATACCAATCAAATATCATTAATTACAATTCCTTTTAAAACAAATTCTAAATAATTCAATTCCCTACAATTCATTTTCTTTTCATCCAAATTTCATCCTTGCAATCAAACGCACCCTTCTTGTTCTGGATAGAATAGATCCTAGATTTTCAAATGCTAGTACTTGTTGGGAAAATAGCAGTGCAGGTTCTCCAGACTTTGACTCATTTTGCAACTTGGTCCCTAAGCGAATCATTACATTCTCAAATTTCAATTTAGGGCATGTTTGGTAGCCATTTTTCAGTCTAAAAATGCATTTTTTGCCTGTCAAAAATTCAATTCAGCCAACTTTTTTTTATTTTACCAAATAGAGGCTTAGTACTACTTGTCCTCATTGTATATGTACATCAAGCTTGGGGTGTCCTAAGAACGTTGCAGCCCGACATTATTATCGTCTTATCATATTCATGTAAATTCACATTATTTTTTTATTCATAGTTATGAATTTGTGAATCCAGTTTTGGCTGGACATCTATATGGCAGATCTATTTTCACCATTGTGACTCATCTTTAACTTGACGATTTATAATTTTTATTTAGTTGTTTTATTATTTATTAAACTATGATCTAATAATTACTTTCAGGAGAGATAATGGGACATTAACATAAGTGCAATTATATTGAATTTTGGCAATTATGATTTTGTTGAAACGTGAACAGTAGCCACTTGTATTGGTCTTTTACTAATTAAATAAAATCATTTGAGATTTTATTTTTTTATATTTACCTCATTTCGGTGTTAAACAAATTTTGAAGTGTTAATTATAATTAGCATATGTCACTGCATCATATAAGTATTTGAGCATAATCATATTCTTGATAAAGATATGTTGTATTATATTATATTTGTATGATATGTCATATATTTGCTATACGATTTTTTTCAACATTGATATTATTAAACTAACATATCAATGTTTTATTTTATTTTATTTTGTATACTAAAAATATCACAGATAAATACATCATTGTCGAAAATACTAAGGTCCGTTTGATTGCAAGAATGAAATTTGGGTGAAAAAAATGAATTACAGGAAATTGAATCTTCTAAAACTTGTTTTACCGGGAATTATAGATTAATTGGATTTGATTGGTATAATTTTTTACCTGATTTTTTTTGAAATTTTGAATCTTTTGATATTCGTTTGACTTTGTTTTCAATGAAAATTGTTCATTAAATGGATATATATATATATTTTTTATTTTTTTTTACAATTGAGGCTAGAATTTGTTTCAATCGCAAAAAAATAAATAAATATCGAATATCATTTGTTTGGCTTTGTTTCCATAAAAATTGTCAATTAAAATTATAGATTTTTTACAATTAGAACTATAATTTGTTCCAATTGCCCAAAAAGAAAAAAAAAAAAACCTGAAAATTCTTATTCCCACCAAAGTGGTGGGAAAAGCTTTTCATTCAAATCCAAGAAAATAGGCGCCCACTGGGGGGGGGGGGGGAAGTAATTTAATGGAAAAAATTTGGTATCAAACAGGCCCATTTGGGTGAAAATGAAAAATGAATTCCATTTTTCATGAAAAATGATTACTATCAAACATGCCCTAATAGAAATAATGTCAATTCATCAATAGATCAACAAAATGAGTCAAGTCGTCAAATTAATTTGAAAAATATTAACTTTTTCAATTTTGTTAATTGTTAATATATATTTTTCTTGACATATCTTAAATTTGTTGTCATATTTGTAGGATTGACGTCCCAAAAAAAAAAAAAAAGTTGCAACTATTTTTTTGTAAGACAATTGAATGCATTTGAAGAAGTTGATTATAAAATTAATTATACTTCGAAAAAGTTCCATTGAGATTTACATCAATAAGAACGGTCATGAAAAAAGTTTCAAAACTAATTTCGTGTAATGGGGGAATTATATAATATTAGAAATTGCCAACACTTTTCTTGTTGAAGTATCATTATTAGACTAATATATATTTTTTATAATGTTTTTATGTAAGTAATTTTCAAACTACGTTGTTTAACGGTACAATTGAAAAGTTCTTTCCCATACGTTCTTTTCCATACTTGAGAAATGAAAAACATAACGACTTCAAAATAGAAAAATAAGAACAGCCACCCCTTCAACATTTTTACATTGTATACATACTTTATAAAATCTTTTATTCATATATTTTTATTTTACAATTAAAATTTTTCCTTTAATAATATCAATTACTCTAAAAAAAAAAAAAAAGTATTACTACTACAAAAATATCGCTCATATAATTCATTCGATGCATTAGACGTTGCACGTACTCTGTGTGTGTATATAGAGAGGAGTGGGGACCACGGAGTGAAATCCCCTACCTTTTTTTTTTTTTTTTTTTCAATTCGTCTATATATCTTCTCTAGGGTTTTATCACAAATTACATTCAATTAATTGCTGGTCAATCCCAGTGTTCCATTATATGATGCCCAGCTACATTTTCACATTTTAATCCCTTATATAAATCCTCAAAAATTCTTATTTTTATGTTTTTTGAGACAAATTATTTCAAAATTCTTGTCCGAATTTAATGACCATAATGTTCTTCACGAAATTCAACATTGCTTTTAATTCATCTATGTCTCCTCGAAATCTGCCCTGAATAATAAATTGCTTTTATAGTGAAGGTTAAAATCAACAAGCTTTTGCGATCGTTGTTCACGTCAAAATTTTCATCCTCGTCCCAATCAATGGCTGCACAGCGGGGGGTGTTGGTGGTGGAGATGGGAGGCCGACAATTGAATAGGGACGAGGCAAATACAGAGTCCCCCACGGGGAAAAAGTTCAAGCCGGAGAAATTTCTACTATTACGGTGGGAGTTTGCGGCCGCTTTGGGTGTGTTCTTGGTGTTTTCGACCGGGTTGTTCTGCATCTACCTCGCCATGCCAGCAGCTGAATATGGGGATTTCAAACTGCCCCGCACTCTGTCTGAACTTCGTGTGCTCAAGTACGTCTTACTTATTTTTGAGCGTTCAATTTTGTTCTTTGGCTCATTTAATGTTGTTGTTGATCTCATTTATATGATGTTCTAATGTGGAATTACAGTAAGGATATTTTGATTGGAATTTTGTAGGGGCTGGCTTGAAAGTTACATTCGTCATACCTGTGGTTACTGTGACATTTTTTTGAAAGCTGGAGTATTAGATTTTCCTTGTAGCATGTAGGTTATGGGGATATGTTCCCTGGAGAATGAACATCCAGGGAGCTAGAGTTATAACTTGTAATTACTACTAGAAATGTGTTGTAGTAACCAATAAGGCACACAATCAAGTGGAATAAGATTTTTTTCTTTTCCGTAGTTGAATGATGTGCACTGAATCATATTTTGAAAACATAATTTGTTTATGTTCTCATCTTCGTATCTTCAAAATCTGTTGTATCAAACAAGAAATAAAATGTTCACCTCGAATTAATGTTAGAAGAACGAGTATCTGTTTTTTTTAACAGTGCTACTACTACTCCTACTTCATGGACCAACATTCATCAGATATTGCCAACCTGATGTCAATGTATTCCTATATTAGAACAATAAAACTCGCTTCACAGCTCTTCAAATCTTCAGGATTGCACCTCGACGCTGACATTGTAAACCGGTGAATCCTTTTGTATGTTCTTTGTTTCCCAGCCAACCCAACAAACACTAATGTGCTTACAATAGCTTGCAGATACCTATTAATGGTAGTAGTTGACTAGTTGTCCTGCTATTTCCCAATCTAGCCATATCCTAGAAAAAGGTGCCTCGATGTTTTTAGATTAAATTATAGTTGATAATTTAGTCATCATTTTCTTTAGATCCACGATTTTTTATTTTTTAATGTTCTTCTTGTGAATATTATCCTATGATTTCTGAGTATTCTTTTAATTAACTGCAGGGACCATCTTGCAACATTTGCAAAAGATTACCCGGCTAAGTTCATTCTGGGTTACTGCTCAATATACATATTCATGCAGACATTTATGATTCCTGGGACTATTTTCATGTCCTTGCTTGCTGGAGCTCTTTTCGGTGTTATCAGAGGACTTTTTTTGGTTGTCTTTAATGCCACGGCTGGTGCATCATCCTGTTATTTCCTATCTAAGTTTATTGGAAAGCCTATTGTTAACTGGTTGTGGCCTGAGAAATTGAAATATTTTCAGGCAGAGGTACTTTTTATTTTCACAATTTATATCAATTTAGCTGCTGAGATATGCCATTCGTGTGACTTTTTATAACTTTCAATTTATAGCACTTACTGAAGTGAAATTTTGTTGTTTCAGCTAGCAAAACGCAGAGAGAAATTGCTAAATTACATGCTCTTTTTGAGAGTTACCCCATCGTTGCCAAACCTTTTTATCAATTTAGCATCACCAATTGTGGATATACCATTTCATATATTCTTTCTGGCTACTGTGCTAGGTCTCATTCCATCCTCCTTTATTACAGTCAGGGTAAGACCTTTTTTTTCCGGGTGTTATATTTACTTACTTTTCTCAGTTTCAAACTATTAGCATTCTATTGGACACTTAAATCCTTTCATGCTTATAGATGTTGTTCAACACGCAATTATTCATAATTTTCTAGTTGGTTCACCCAATAAGTAGTCATAACACCAAAATTGTAGGTTAGTGTTGCAGATATTGCTTTGTTTTCTGTTGAAGAAAATAACTGAACGTCAATGAGTTGCCATGCAAAAATAGCACTTGAGTTGTTTGGTAGACTTATATAATATCTTTCGTTCAGTCTGAGGTCCTTTCCAGTTCCGTGAAAAGATCATCATGTTTCTTTCAGTATATTTTAGGTATATTGATTGGTTGATCAAATTTATACTTTCAAACGATATGAAGTTGCTTAGGTTTGAGTTGTAACATTAAGCATTCCAGATACATGGTCATGTCTTCTTCCACTTGCTTTGCGTGTGCTTAACTGGATATTTATGGAGGACTTACCCTGATACATCTAGAATGAGCAGTTTATATGGGATATGTGTTTGTCTCTATAATGCTCGATATAACCGTCACCGCTACCTTTGCTTGCATCAGGCTGGGCTTGCTCTTGGAGATTTGAAGTCTGTCAAAGACCTATATGATTTTAAGACCTTGTCTGTGCTTTTCCTTATTGGGTTGCTTTTATTATTCCCAACCCTATTGAAGAGGAAGCGAATATATGAATAGAGCAATTGGTGCACTTGTGTCTGTCTCTGCTAGAAATGGACCTTTAAGGTCGGGTGCCTGTACAGAATGCCAAAGGAGAATCTACCTTTGCTTGACACAAGTTTGATCGAGCACAAAGGGCAAGACATGCATATATTTTGTGTTTCTTGATTATATAACATCCCTAGGGTTCAATCCTAAGTTGTATCGAAAAACTGAATACAATATTGCATCTGATTCAAATGTTACCATAGCCATCTCAGGAACATATTTAGTGAAATCATTCTGAGATCCTTCTTGAAACAACCTTAATTTTACTGTGTTTGGCTGTCTACGTCATCTTGATCTTGATTAACATGTTAATCATATTATTATGTGATAGTGATACTAATTTTTATACCTAATTAATTTGGATCATATGCATAAATCTATCTATATTTGGTACTGTCTGGTGCAATGCCATATTTACGATACTAATTTTTATATCTAATTAATTTTGATCATATGCATAAATGCTATATTTGGTTCATTACTATGATAAGATGAAAAATATACTAGATTCTTGAGTTTTCACCGTTGTAGCGTGTCAAATTACTTTGAATCTATTCTTTAATCTTCTAATCTCTTTTAACATGTTATTTTGTGTAAACTTATAAATAAATATTTAAACATATGTTTGGTAGGGATTAAAATTTAAATTTTAACCACATATTTATAGAATTCAAAACTTTTTAACCATACATTTCATCAATTATTATCAAAATTTGCTAAAAATTTGATTTTAATCCTCATAAAATAGGGACTAAATTTACTTGTAATAATTTTTTATCATAGGAAAGGAAAGTACATTTGCGAAGACAGGTTTTCCTTTGAATAAGCTTTGCAGTCCCTTTTTAGCATGCTATTTGCTTTTAAACTCTATATATATTTATTTTCAAAAATCTAAAATGTATTCGTTCACCACTATTTTCGTATATTAATATTATTTATACTAAAATATAACGTACGAGGAAATTGAGGTTGTATATTTCAATAGGAATAATTTCTTTCGAATAGTGAAGACTAATGAAAAAATGAAATAATTGAATTACAAAATATTTAAGAACAAAAATTTAAATTTGTGACAAAATATTGAAGTTCCCAAAGTCCTAAATCATTAACGGCTTGTGTGACGAAACATTTTGGACATAAATTCTTTGTTTATTGTAAAGTCCAGTATTATGTACCAAGAACACACTAAGCAGTTCTAATGGAACCAAGTTGAACAGTTATCAAATGAATTGGAAAAACCCTTTTGTTCAGACAAGAAATTGGGATCCAAATTTGGTGCAATTTGTAGTTGCTGATATTGGATTTGATCAATTTGTTCATGATTGCTGAGGAAGGCAATTTCAGCTTGAATTTTGGCTATTTGGCTTTGAACATTGTTTATTTCTTGATGTATAAGATTTATGATCCCCACACATCCATATATGGGATCTTTAATTCTGCAATGAGCTTCATAATACAAGGAGTCCGCCGCATCGGCCCGACAATGCACAGGCAAATCCTGTTTCGACACATTTACAAAATAGAAAAAGAAACATAAATTTAATGAACTCGACAGAAGAATATACATGTAAGTAAAGAGATACGCTACCTGGAGCATCTTTCCAATATTACTAGCACCAAAGATTTTGTGAACATAAGCAAATCTTTGAGGATTATTGGAAGGAAAATAAAAGGAGAAAATACAATCTGAAGGGCATCTTCTTCTCAAATACTTGCAAGCAGCGCATCGAGTGGAAACCATGATTTTGTAATTGGATTTTCGAAAAATCTTGCAAAGATCTAGTACAAGATTATGGTTTTATAATTATTGGATTTGGACAAGGTATTTATATTAAGAATAACATTTCTTAACGGCTATAATTTTTCAAAGTTTTGGTTTTATTTGGTAATTATTGAAATTCCATAATGAAAAATGATTAATCCTAGCATAAAAATGCTCCTTCCCACCCACAAATTACTTCCCCATATATAGTTTTGAAGGAGAATATGGAAATTGATACTACAAAGGCATGTAATTTGCAATCTATTCGAATTAATTCTAAGAATTCTATATCAAAATGATGAAAACAAATAAAAAAATTAAGAGCATGTTTGGAAAGTGTATAAACAATTTAAATTATAAATAGATAGATTGAGTAATGAATAATAAGTAAAAATGGTACTTGTAAATCTTCCTCAAAATGAGATAATAAAAAATAACTTGAGTATTTATAAATATGAGCCAAACATAAGCTAATTCGTAATAACCTTCATCCTTGTGGATTATACTTACTCCATATTCAAATAACCGCAAGATGGCCAAGTTAAGAGAACAGTGAAGCACGGATATACAGATACGGAAATGAAACACGGATTTACAATTTCAAGAATCAATTTTTGCCAAAAGGCTCCCAAAGTATATACAACAATTAAAATTTTCAAAAAATAGATAATCAAATAACCTGAATTTGACCTCATGAAGATTTAAGAAAGAAGGATTAATTAACAAAGGTACAACTGATAACCGCATCTGTATAATAACAATTACGAATAATCGAGCCAAAAAGTAATAGAAATGATAAAACGATATGTCAAGCCTAGAACTCAGAAATCTGCTGCTAGAATTCGCTATGGAAGGGTGACAGCAGGTGAATCTTGGTAGCCCGTGATGCTCGTTATTCTTATACGTGTAATTGGCTGTATTAAGTCAGAAAATAAAATGTGCTAGTTAATTTAAGATATTAAGTTTACGTATACAAAACAACAGACAGACTAAAACCACAAATATATTCTACGAAACATTTAGTTACATAGAATGTTTGATAATTTCAGTTAATTTAATACTGATAAATCAACTTTGACCTCACTGTCTAAATAAGAACTCATGGGATAAAGGAAATTATCTGTCTGTGATCAATGTTCCTTCGGTAGTTCTTTTTCTTCTTGTACTTGAAGACGATGACCTTCTTATCCAACATCTACAAGAAAATAGTTGTGACGAATTAATGTAGGCGAGTTAGAAAAATGAATTCTAAGCAAAGAGTCACTCCCCCAGAACTGTATCATACCTGTTCTTCGATAACGGCGTGTATTGTCGCATTGGGTACAACTGGTTTTCCGATGTAAGTGCTCGTTTTTGTTCCTATCAGTAATACTTTATTCGAAACATGTTGACACTGGTATCTCAGATAAAAAATACATATATATCATTGAATAATTTGAATTTCTACCAAATCAATATATTTGTACGTGTACTATTGTGCAAACTGCAGAGTAATGGTGATATACCCTAATATTTCACCATTTCATGGTAAACGACTATTAGGTAAAAACCATTACATTCTATTATCTTGCAAAACGTAATATCTTAGTTACACAATTTGACAAAAGACACAGTACACTTTTCATTGTATGCACGTAACATGTAAAATAACAAAATTGGAAATTGGCTATCTTATGAAGTTACCAGGCTGCCATCAGCACTCTACCGATGTCACGAAGTAAATGAATTTCTTAATTCACAAATGGGGTTGTAGCTTCTATTCAGTCACTAGTGCAAAATGTGGTATGCTAGTGTAGGGGTGGCAAAATGGCTCGGTGGTTAGGGCTCGCGGTGGCTCGGCTCGTGAAAAGCTCGGGACAGGCCTAGCTTGCGGCCCAGGATACCGAGCCAAGACTCGGGCCGAGCCTCATTTTTGGGGCTCGGCCCGATACGGGCCCGGCGAGCTACGCGAGCCGGCTCGTATCACGGACTTTTTGAGCTCGCAATCAAAAAAATGTAAAAAAAAAGAATAATACTGAATTTTTTTAAAAAAAATTAAAAAAATAGAGAAATACGGTACGGGCCGGGCCGGCCCGGCTCGGGAAAAGCCCGAGCCGAAGTCCAAAAATTCCATAGAGCTTGGGCTCGGCTCGGATCGGGCCCGTAAAAGCCCGGGTCCTCCGAGCCCGAGCCGAGCCCGGGCCTAGAATTTTGGCCCGCGAGCCGGGACGGCCCGGCTCGTTGCCATCCCTATGCTAGTGTAAGAGTTTTTAGATTTCAGTATTTCTTGGTCATGACTTGTGAATATCTAGATTGGGTGTTCATTGTTAAAGAATTATCAATGTTTCCAATTATTGATAGATTTTCGTGAATTTTTAATTGATGATATTTGCTTTCTTAATATGACGAATCATGTAACTTGAACTTTATTGATAAAGGGAATGTTTCAACATATTTGTCTCATAAAGAATGGGATGGGCAGAGGGGTGAAGGGATGCTATAAAAACGAATATGAGAGCTAAATTTGTTGTTCTGAATCAATAGGAAACCAAAATCCAGAACGACCATTCATATTTGCCAGTTCACTAGGCTTATACTGATATCCAGTAACTTGCATATTTAGGTTGAAGTATAGATCTTGAATTTGGGGTAAATACAGAAGATTTTCAGGGTCAGCATGGAAAATGATATGAAAAATAAGTTGGTAATTAGCCAGCCAATAAACACAGTAATAACAAAACTAAAAGTAAATTTCGAATATTGGAGCCAACAGAAATGAAAATCTCATTTCTGAAAGATTAAGAAGCTATCAAAGATGGTCATATTAAGATTTTGAGCAAAGATCAGATTCAAATACATATTCATATGAGGAGGGATACTGTGATTAAGTTCGAGGCACTTAAAACATATAGCATGACAGAAAACGAGAAGATCATTGGATAACTGTCTCTTCCCCAAAAGTGACTTTTTTGCAAATCATCTCTACTTCAGCTCATTAAAAAGAAGGCAATTATCCAATGAAATATGTAAATTTCCTAAACATCAAACTCCCAAAATCTTTCAATGACTCAGTGACTCTATTCAATCTTCCACCAGCATCCCATCAGCTCTGCGACTGCCACCAATCTCCACCTTTACAAGCCGCCATCACTGCTGCCTCAACCATATCAACATGCAAACTACCCAGTCCGACCATAAATTTCATACTATCATCCATGATACATCTGCATCACTACGTGCAGGTCTATAGACAAAGTACTGAACACGGATTGACAGCATAATGGACAAGATTTTAACTTCGTTTTCTTCTTTATTACTTGAAAGAATCTGGAGTGTGAAATTAATTTTGGGAAGAAAGTATTTCCCGTTCATATAAGATACTGAAATGAATGTACAGTATATATAGATACATCATAAGGGTAAAAAGGTAAAAACAGATACTAACAAACTAATAACTAATTAACAACTCTAATAAACAAACTAATAACTAATTAACAACTCTATATCCTCCCCTCAAGTGGGATCGCGGTGAAAATCAAGCAGACCCAACTTGAAGATGATTTTGTGGAATTGAGGACCAGGAAGAGACTTGGTAAAAATGTCAGCTGGCTGATGATGGGTGGAGATGTGCCGAGGAATGATGAAACCCTCTTTAAACTTGTTACGAACAATGTGACAATCAATATCCAAGTGTTTAGTGCGCTCGTGAAACACGGGGTTAGCACTAATATGGAGAGCCGCTTGATTGTCACACCAAAGAGAAATAGGAAGAAGAAGAGGGATTTGAAAATCAGATAAAATGTAAGATATCCATAGTAGCTCACAAACAGTAGCTGCCATGCTTCGATACTCAGCCTCTGCTGAACTTCGGGATACTGTAGTTTGTTTTCTTTGTCTTCCATGAGATAAGAGCACCTCCTAGGAATATGCAGTAGCCTGTGAGGGACTTCCGTGTGTCTGAACAAGAAGCCCAATCAGCGTCGCAAAATGCTTCAATGTTGAAACCGTTTGGTACAGGATAGAAAAGTCCAGTAGATAATGTGCCTTTGATGTATTTAAGAACATGAATCGCAGCATTCCAGTGAGCCAATGTTGGTGAATGAACAAACTGTGACAATTGTTGGACACTGAAGGTGATGTCCGGCCTAGTTAAGGTGAGATATAGAAGCCTCCCAACTATCCTTCTATACCTATCTGGGTTGTCAAGTAATTTGTCACTTCCTCCAATGAATTTCAGACCCTTTGGTAGAGGAGTGACGGTGCTCTTTGCTCCAGACAGACCAGCATCAGTAATCAAATCAAGTGTGTATTTCCTTTGATTTATAAATGTCCCATCCTTTGCTCTTGCTATTTCTATGCCAAGAAAATACTTGGCATGCCCCAGATCTTTAATGGTGAATGCCGAGTGAAGAGATGCCTTGAGGTTCTGTATTTCCTTCTCACAATTCCCTGTTACAAGGAGATCATCAACGTATACAAGTATAGCTACAAACAAGTTACCCTTGGTTAGAATATACAAACAATGGTCATGAGAAGATTGACGAAAACCATAGCTTTCGAGGTGTTTGCTCAATTCAGTGTTCCATTGTCTGCTGGCCTGTTTAAGCCCATAAAGCGACTTTTTAAGTTTACAAATCTGCCCTTTTGTAGCTTTAGAATATCCTTCCGGTGGCCACATATACACTTCCTCCTCCAGAAACCCATGTAAAAAGGCGTTATTAATATCTAGTTGGAAAATGGGCCACAACTTAGCAGTAGCAACTGCTAAGAATATTCTAATGGTTACATGCTTTGCCACAGGTGAAAAACTTTCAAAGTAGTCGACTCCTTCTACTTGATGGTACCCCTTAGCAACTAATCTAGCTTTGCACCTATCTAATGTCCCATCTGCCCTCAATTTTACCTTAAAAACCCATTTAGATCCAATTGGGTTTCCTGTCTGAGGTGAGGGAAACTAAATCCCAGGTATCATTTTTCTCCAGTGCATCTAGTTCAGCATTCATCGCCTCAATCCATTCAGCTCTAGTACTAGCTTCCCTATAAGAACTAGGCTCCTGGACAGTATTGACATTAGCAAGGAACTCAGTATAATGGGAACTAAAGTTTTGTGAAATGTGGAAAGGAAAAGTATTTGGGGTGTATTGTGAAAATTGTGGTATGACTCCAGGTTGAATGTTATCACTGTGACTGAAATTAGTCACAAAATCTTGAAGCCAATGGGGAGTGGTTTTACGTCTATTGCTTCTTCTTGGGGTGTCAGATATGGTATTTTGATTCAGTGTCTGTATTTGGGTATCTGCTTCATCACTTGTCTCAGGTGTTAGACTGTTGTTATCCCTGGCAGTAGGTGGCTGAAAGTGTGGTTCTCTAACAAGTGGAGAATTTTCTTGAATAGTGTGTTCTTTTCTTGGTGGCAAAGGGTTATTTTCAAGTAATATATCTCCATCAGCCTCATGCTCAGCAGTAGGTATGGGTAAAGGTGCTACAAAATCATGTTTGCAGTTACTATTATACGAAAATATGTGCTCATGGAAGATGACATCCCTAGACACAAGAATTTGTCGATTATTAATGTCAAAAACCTTGTATCCTTTTTGTCCTGAACTGAAACCTAGTAGAATGCATTTAAAACTTCTAGGAGAGAACTTGTGTTTTGAAGGAAAAGTGTTGGTGGCATAGCACAAACAACCAAATGTTCTTATATGATGATATGTAGGTGTTCTGTTGTGTAATAGTTCAAAAGGTGTTTTCCAATTCAAAATTCTGGAAGGAAGCCTGTTTATAATATAAGTTGCCATTAAAATAGATTCCCCCCAGAAATAAGTTGGTAAATGAGATTCAAACATGAGACTTCTAGCTACTTGGAGCAAGTGTTTATGTTTTCTTTCTACAACCCCGTTTTGTTGTGGGGTGTAGACACATGACTTTTGATGTAGGATTCCATTGGTTGCTAAGAAATTCTGAAATTCTTGACTGAGGAACTCAGAACCATTATCAGTTCTGATGGTTTTAAGGCTGTTTTGAAACTGATTTTTAATCATCCGGTGGAAAAACTTCATGGTATGCAAAACTTGAGTCTTGTGTTTCAATAAAAAGGTCCAAGTAGCTCTAGTGAAATCGTCAACTAAAGTTAAGAAATAATGTGCTCCACATATGGAAGGCCTTTTGTAAGGTCCCCATATGTCAACATGTAAAAGCTCAAAAGGTGTCATGGATTGAATATGACTTCTTTGAAAAGGTAATCTGTGTTGTTTAGACAATGCACATACATCACAAGGATTGAAATCACCTTTATTACATTGTGTATCTATTATTGAATGCTGTAAGACACTTTCAGAAACATGACCCAGCCTTTTGTGCCACAAAATGACATTATCAGGCTGATCATTACAAGGTTTAGAAGGTAAAGAGGCTGCTGAAGCAATCACAGACCTATTACAATGTATATGAATATAATTTTTGTATGGTGCTCTGAAGAAAGGAGCTCTTATCTAGTATGTAAAGGTTCTTGATGGTTCTACCAACTGCCAAGGTCTCCTCAGTCTGACGGTCCTGCACCAAGCAATGATCATCAAGAAAGATGAATTTGAGATTTGAGTGTTTTGCCAGTTTGTTCACAGAGAGCAGGTTAAATTTAAAAGTAGGTATGTGTAAAGCTTCTGTGAGAGTAAGGTCTTTGCTGAGGATTATATTACCAGAATGTTCAACTCTGTTTATGGATCCATCAGGTAGATATACGGGTACAGTGGTGGTGACAATATTTGGTTTATGCATAAGTTTCAGATCATTACACATATGATTGGATGCTCCTGTGTCAATTATCCAAGAGCCTATTTCTATAAGGTTGCATGTATATAAAGCATAAACGTAATCAGGCGTGAGTACAGAACCTGCGAAATCTTCAAGGTGTGCAAAGTTCACCATGTTGTTGCCTTTCCCTTTGATAATTTTGATCAGCTCCTGTTGAATTACCTCACTCAAATTCATCCCCTGCATCTGTCCCTTCAATCCATCCCCTGTTTCTTCATTAATCAGATCAAGAGGTGTCTCTGCCAGATTTGCCATATGCCTTCCTTTCTTCTTTTCCTTAAGCTCCTTATACCAGTCAGGATATCCAATTATCTTGAAGCAGGATTCCCTATTATGTCCATTAACATTGCAATGTGTGCAATGTTGCAGCTCCTTTTCTCTTTTGTTCTCATATCTCTTAACTTGTCCCTTTGCTCCATTATCCTTTCTGTAAGTCTGTGATTTTGCATACATGGCGTTTATTTCAGCACCTTCACTATATACAACTTGCACCTCCCTTTGCTTTTCTACTCTCTGAACCATTGAATAAGCTTTATTCACCGCTGGTAGTGGTTCAGTGACTAAGATCTGGCTCCTCACATGTTCATACTCTTCATTCAGTCCCATTAAGAACTGCATCAGTCTGTTAAACGAAGTCATCTCCGTAGTTGCCTTTGCTGATCCACAAGTGCATTGTGGCAGTGGCATGAGATATGTCAGTTCATCCCAAAGCCTCTTAAGCTTTGTGTAATACTGTGTTACATTCAAAGTTCCTTGTGTCATAGACGATATTTCCCTCTGGATCTGGTACAGTTGAGGTCCATTGCATCCTCCAAACCTCTCTTCAATTTCCGTCCACAGCTCTCTCGCTGTGTTGGTGTACAAAAATGCATCCACCATCTCCTTCGAGATAGAATTCAGAATCCACGAGGTCACCATGTAATTAACACGATTCCACCTCTCATAATCAGATGAATCCTTACTTGGCACTTCAAGCGAACCATCGATTATCCCCAATTTCATTTTCGCCCCTAGGGCTATACGAACAGATCTGTTCCAAGCCATATAATTCCTACCTGTCAATGGCGCTGTGACCAAGGTCATTCCCGGATGGTCTGAATTGTGTAGCACCAATGGATCTCCTTCCTGATCTTGTCTCTTCACCGGTTCAGTTATGTCGACATTTCGATCGCCTTCCGCCATCTGAAATTTCTTATTGTTTCACCTTCTTTGTAGATCGATAATTTCAGCTCCTTCGTAGATCAAAGAAGATGATCAGTAATCCCTGGGTCGTCACAGCTCTGATACCATGAAAGAATCTGGAGTGTGAAATTAATTTTGGGAAGAAAGTATTTCCCGTTCATATAAGATACTGAAATGAATGTACAGTATATATAGATACATCATAAGGGTAAAAAGGTAAAAACAGATACTAACAAACTAATAACTAATTAACAACTCTAATAAACAAACTAATAACTAATTAACAACTCTATATTACTATCCAGGCTATCTAATCCTCGCTACCAAACATGTAAAAAAAAGTACCACCACAGTTCAACTTACAGCATAAAAAATCACCTCAATCACCATTAACATCACTATTGTTCCACCATCACAGCAGCCATCTCACCGTCCAGTTTGAAAATAATGAGCAACACACACGCGCGCATAAAGCACAATTTAGTCCAATTGGAGATGCAGGATGTAGGTTTCCTGTACTAATTGGCACATTCTAAGGTGATCTCAAATGAGGACTGAATACAGTACTGTCTGTGGTTGGTTTCAAAGGAAGCAGTGGTGTTTAGCAAAGAGAAAGAGGATAGTACAGTAAAGGGGCTATTTTAGTTGTTTGATTATTTGTTTATTTAGCCATTATTACTGTGTATCGATAACAAAAAGGAATCAGCATTAGAATTCAGATAATTGTTCATGTCTTCTGCTCCCACTTCCAACCAAAACAGGAGATCTGGCTTTGCTTCTAGGAAATTTAAATCTGATTTTAGTTGTTCGCAACTTGGACAAACTTATCCCTGATAATCAGCTTATTGTGGTACTAATAATGATGTCTCGACTCGTAGGCCAATCTGAATGTCTTTAATCGATTCTCCATTGTTGGTCTAACCATAGAGTCCTGCATTTTGATTTAAAACTTCTAGATTATTTATCTACACCAGAGTGGAAATTTAGATGATAAGGTTGTTAATTTGAATCTTTTCAAATACTTACGACCCAATTTAAATTCTCAAAATCAAAATGACCTCCCAAAAACTAAAGAAAGAGACTAGAAGACAAAATAGAACAAAACACAACACAACAGTGGTTTAAGATTGCAAATTCAGTCGGATAGATATAAATAAAACTTACTCAAAACACCAAAAGGACAAAATGTAAATGAAGAAACAAGAATAATCACATATATAAAGGGCAGGCAAGTTAAGGAATAAATTAGATTAAAATTCGTAGATCTTTCATCGCTCAGGCTTACTTTGTCATTCACATTTGCTCCTTTAAGCCTCTGAGTATAGATAAAACGTCCTGGGAAAACAATATATTGTCGAGAGCCAACCTGTATGTAAGAATAAAAAACAAGAAACAAGATAACAGGTCAACTTTATAGAACTCAATTTGAACATCTCAAAATTACATTTCAACAGCACATTGCTGTTCCTGTACGGACAGAAACCAATGGCAAGAAAAGATATAGCACCACAGAAATTATGTCTAATAGATTACTTAAAATTAATTCGAAACTAGCCTCCGTTTGATTCCCATTGTTTTAAAACTCTTTTTTCTACAAATCACACATTTTTCCTTACTTTTAACCACACATTCTCCCAAAAAATACTATTCAAAACTCTTTAAAATGGAAACAATGGCCACCAAACAAGGGATTAGTAAACTCAAAAGAGACGACAGTACTGGCATTTGTCAAGCAAAATCCATTCAAAGAATAAAAATATATTATAATAACAATAGTTTAAGGTCATACTATCTTTATTTATGGTATATGGAGTTTCATATCTTGTGCCTTCCTGTGGTAAAAGCAAAGATTCTCAAGCATTAACAAATCTAGATTTCTTTTAGTTTTCGAGAAGATAAAATTTCAAATGCCTGTTATTACAAGTACTCATTTTTTAAAAAATTTACCAGCAAAGAAAAAAAAAGGCAATGCCTATATAGGTCATCACAAAATTACTTAATTTTAACCAAAGAAAGAAAAAATCTTTCAAATGAACCCACCCATCTTATTATCAACTCATTCCAAATACACATGAACAGCATAAATGCCAATATCACACACACGAAAATTTATCCCTGAATATTGAAATTTCCAAATGAAGCACATATATACATATGTTGACAAAACTACTCACCATGACAACCGCAAAGACTTCTTCACGTTTAGGTTCTGCCTCTGCAATTTCAGCAGTAGGCTGAATTTCCGTTGTGGGCTCAATTTCAGACTCAGACAAAGTAGGTGGGGCATCTGTTTGTGAAAGTTTGGGAACAAAAAATGGCTGTTTCGGCGAGGCGAGTCTGATGGAATAAATAGAGCTCGAGAGAAAATTGAGATTAGTTTTGACGGCTGGAATGGCGGATTTCTGGTTCTGAGATAGCGTTGATGTTGTAGAGAGAGAAGAACAGAGAGCAAGGCTCGCCATTGTAGAGGGAGTGTGTTTTTCTTTGGTTTTCTTGAATGTACTGGGAAGCCGATCCTATCTGTTAAAAGTTAACATTGAACACTGAGAGAGCCGTTAACAGATACAAGGCGATGAAACCGTTTTGATTGTTAACACCAAATTAATCAGCCATTTATTTTTAAATTTTCTAAAATTGTTCAGTACCACTTTTTATTCAGAATTTTTATTTTTTATTTATATATTACATTGTTTTAGTAAAATAACGTGCTATATTCTAAATAAATAAGTATAGAGCTAATAAATCCTAAATGAGTAAAATACATAAAGCTATAATAGTATGAGAACGTTACAGAAGGGTATAAATTCATACTGTGTAATGGTCTCTTATGATCCCCCAGTTAGCGTAATGGTATAGCTGAAAGAAGTTTAAAACTCTTGATGAGGTAAATGAAACAGTTCAAAGTTTAGTGACACTAAAGTTGAGTTCAGGACCTCAGGTAAATGAATTAGTACTATGAAAATGTATTTCTTAAGGGAAAAGATACTTGTCCCGGGATTTAATCCCGGGTTCTCTAGCATCTCTCATTTCTTAAAGTCGTTATATGATTTTTATTTATTTTTTCTCTTTTTTTTTCTGAGTTTTTTCTCTTGGATATCTTGTATTTGAATTCAATTTTTGTATTCGTAAGAGATCCTATTTTTTAGTTGTGCAATGACATATTTATAGGAGTTTGATAAGTTTATTTAAGTCATTTTTGCGACTTACATTTTTTTATCAGTGTAAGAATTCATGATTAAGCCTATGTTAGGGCTCCATTTTAATTTTAATGCATTTTTCTCTTGCTTCTTTTCAACAACATATTATTGAATAAAATAATACTACACGTAAATTAAAAAAAAAAAAAAAAATTCTTCTATTTTAACCACTCCTATGTTCATGTAAGTCTTGGTGATCAAAGCATTCTTTTGTTCAGACAAACATTGACAATCGATGCATAAATGTTCATTCCAAGACTATGAGACCGCAATGAAATCCTTTTCTGTAGCAAACATGACATTCTGGTGAATTGTAACAATAGTTTGATGTAACATTAGTCCGCCAATCCAAATTTCATATTAAGAATTAAAGAATTTTTTATATTTCTCTTGATGGGTATTTATGTCCGAGGAAATCTGAAACTTGGGATTTTGACCTTTTATATAAGTAGAAGGGAATCTGAAATATTACTTGATTGATGGCAATGTTTAAATTAGATTAATCATTCCCACAAAATGTATGAAAAATTAAGTTGTGAGTTCATAAAATATCTAGATAAAATATGTGCTTGACCAATTAATAAAATACTATTCCATATGCAAGTGAGATCATCCGACCTTCAAATCTCGAATGTAAACAAAAAGGCCGTGAAAAGTTGTATGAGGATGGACGGGTAATCTCAAACATTGCACTTCACCCCCATTTTCTGGGAATTAATATCAAAATTTTAATTTAAGTCAAAGTCAACAATTAATTTCAATCATATATTTCATGGAACCCACAACTTTTCAACAACATATTTCATCAATTTTTATTAAAATATACTAAAAATCCGATTTTAATCCTCATAAAAAACATAGGCTTCACTTACACCTGAACAAGAACAAACAAGATTTTATTAAGGCTCTATTTATTTTCATCGTGTTATTTAGTACATGATATAACCGCTCGATACTAGTTCTTCACACTAGCAGGATCCCTGGCCAGTTGGAATATTTGGCTGGAAACGACTTGAAGAACACCAGCCATTTCTGCAACAACATTAACTAATCAATTTTCTGGATAATAGTAAATTGATGAAAATGAACAAAATTCAAACTAGATATTCAAGAAACAAATGCTGAGAGGGTTCATAGCTACAAAAAAGTCGAACTCGTTTCATATTCAATGTGCAAGCAGAACCAAATATGAATAAGACTACGTTTTTTTTGACAAAAATGTTAAGAGTTACGTCCATATATGCTCTAACTAATGAATAAATAACACAACTTAACCACTAACTCCTATGGAAGTTCTTAACTTAGATGAAGAATGACGCAAAGTCTAAGAGATAATCTTTCGACCATTTGCTTTCATCTACATTTCGCAAGAGCAGAATGTTTAAAGTTACCTTTTCAGGACTCAAACTCAGATAGAAATCACAATATTCTTTTGAGTTTATTTGAACCCCATTTTTTGGGAAAATAGATTCTGTAATAGTAATTTTTTTTTAGAATGTGTGGCTAAAAAGTAGAGAAATATTCTGAATTTACGTGTAAAATTATTTTATTGAAAAATGCGTGATTGAAAATGAGTTTGGTGAAAGATGAGTTTTTAAATAATGGTGATCAGACGGGCTTTTAATTCCCTCCTCACAAAACCACATCCTTAACAAAGCATAAGCATTGGAGTTGCTAATTTGCTCAAGCCAAGCATCCGTGCTATATATTGAGAATTAAAAATCCTAATTTTATTATTATACCACTAAAAGCAATAAAATTGCAGTAAGGAAATAAAAGACACAAAAGAACACACAAGATTTATAGAAGTTCGTTTCAATGTGAGGCGACGTTCTCATTTGCTGCTATAGTAAAAGATCGATCCGTATATAGTATGCATAAAAGCAATAATTAGGCTTCACAGCTTAACATTATGTACCAATACATTTATCAAGATTTATGCATTCGAAGCCATAT
The DNA here is from genome assembly GCA_019395295.1 of Osmanthus fragrans. Taxonomy (NCBI): domain Eukaryota; kingdom Viridiplantae; phylum Streptophyta; class Magnoliopsida; order Lamiales; family Oleaceae; genus Osmanthus; species Osmanthus fragrans. The sequence continues at coordinate 36,779,087 of CM033341.1, read as the reverse complement.
TTTTATGGTATATTCAAAAATACACGGATCAATGACGTATGAACACCATGGAATGTAGAAGATATTAATGTTCCTTGGTATCAGTTTCAATGAGAATGAGAAAACTTACTCGAGAGCCGAGATGCCTGATCTGGAGTCAGCTTAGCAGAAAATCCATTTAAAACATACTTGTAAATGTATACCAAAGCCTCTCTCGCAGCATCCTCACTTTTAGCAAACCCATAACAATTCAAACAAATCCATCAATACCCATCTTTAAATACATCCATAAATTCCATCGCACATTTCAGGGAAAAAGATTAGTGAATTTTGACACCAAGCATGAGACAATTGAATATTACATTGTGATTTGTTGGGACAGCAAAAACCCAGTTCACAATAGAATTACTCTATATATTTAAGATCGTGATAGGATCACTCTACTAATTTAAACCCTGCTAGGATTATTTTATAGATAGTATACAAACCTAGTTCGTGATAGGATTATCTATAAATTCAAACCAGTTCGTGGTATGATCTGTCATGGTTCCGGTGGAACTTATGAGGGTTTGAATTCCACATTAAAAGAATAGACTTCCTTTGTGTGATTTATATAAGCTTGACGGCTAGCTTCTCAAGTTCTTTGACATGATCATTCTACAAATTCAAACCCAGATCTTTATATGATCATTCTATAGATTCAAACCCAAATTGTTTTATGATCATCCTCAATATCTAAAAATAAAGCTCGTTATATGATCATTTTATAAATTTAAACCCAGTTCGTGACAGAATCATTCTACAAATTAAAACCTAGAGCGTGATGGGATCGTTGTATAAATTCAAACCCACTTTGCAATAGGATAAACCTAGTTTGCGACAAGATCATTCTAAGTAGTTGTTCGAGCCCCATTTTGCAATAGTATTACGACAACGAATGTGTAATTAAAAAATAATGAAAAGTTTTGGATTTGTGTGTAATATTATTTTATCAAGAATGTGTGGATAAAATGGGTCAAAGCACTTTTTAAAAAATGCATTTTAATGAAAAAAAAAAAATTGAGACTCAAATAAGGCTAAATATTTTAACCCAGTTCGTGACAAGATCATCTCTAAATTTAAAGGTATAAATTTAAATACAAAGAAAAATGAAAACAATACAAAACAAAACGGGGGAAATAAAACCTGCCAAGAACAGATGAAAGCATCTTGATATCATAGGCTTCAGGGTCTTGTCCTTCGAGCCTCTCAGTGTATACTATGTGAACTTTAGCTTCAGATGATAATGAATCGGCGGCTGTAGCTGTTCTCGAGGTCAAGAACAAAAGGAAAATGGTGAAGAGAAAGTAGTGGATTTTCTGCATAACTTTCTTCAAAAGTGGAATTTATAGGGACTTTGATTTGATTATGAAAATCCCAACTTGTGCAGATTCTTGGATTTTATGCCTTGAACAAAGTATTGGACAAATTTAGCGTTGAATTTATCGGGAAAAAAAAATCCCTGTAACCGTTGTGGTACTACCGTTTTATTTCTTTCAATGTTCTTCAATTACTACCAGAGTCATATATTCCAATTTTAAGTAAAAGAAACAGAAAAACTTGCAACCTCTTTCATCTTGAGGAGTTACTGGGGCAGTTACCTTAAATCTTGCAACCTCTTTCACGCCATGCCATTATTCTTGTTTCAATTTCATGACACATACTTTCTCATAAAGGACTACTTGGGGAGCATCCAGCATAAAGGTTACGTGCAAGATGGTCTTTACTGCTTTTCTCTACCTTTTCAACATTACTCAGCTTCCGCCTTCGTTGCTACTCGTGTTTCCACTTCAACCTGGCATAATATATTAGGCCATACATCTTTTCCCATTGTTCAACATGTTCTTTCTGCAAATAAAATTCCAGTTGTTATGCAAAACTGACAAATTATTTGTCATGATTGTCAATTGGTAAAAAGTCATAATCTACCATTTTCTAAATCTTATTTTACTGCTTCTAAGCCTTTGGTATTATTGTACTCAGACGTTTGGGGACTATGTGCTGAATTATCTACGTATGGATCACGCTATTACATATGCTTTCTTGACGATTATACAAAATTTATTTAGTTATTTCCTTTAAAGCTAAAATCTGGTGTCGAATCTATTTTCATTCCTTTTCAAAAACTTGTAGAGCACACTTTAAAACCAAAATAAAATCAAACAGACCGATTTTTTTTTTTTGGGGGGGGGGGGGGGGGGGTGAGTATTGACGCTTCAGTAATTGTTTCAAAAATAATGGAATACATCATCGAGTTGCATGCCCACATTGTAACAACCCTTTTTTTTTTTAGTCAAAGTCAAAAGTGGAATTGTCAAGGTCATAGTCAAAATGGGACTTAAATGAAGTAAATGATTTTCATGGGGTCAAATTGGTAATTGTTAATACTTGAAGGACTAGAAATGATATGATAAATGAATTCAAGGATTTGGTAATCATTTTATGGAAAATAAAATGACTAAATATGACATTGTATGAAGATTGGAGGACTTGTAAATTCTCAATAGCTATCCATTAAATTATACATTTTATACATTTTCTCATTATTTTTGGGGAAAAAGGAAGAGAAAGATCGAGAGAGCAGAGAGAGACTGAGAGAAGGATGAAAACGAGAAGAGAAGGGAAAGGAGGAAGAAGAAGAAGAAGTGGATTTTCAACCTTGGGTTCTCCATTTCTTCAATCTCCATTCGATCTAGAGAGGTAAGTGTTTAAGTATGTTGAATTATTATTTTTAGGGTTTATGAACAACTTGCTTAAATTCGAATTATAGCATGAATTAGAGGTTATTGACATGTATTTGAAGTATTAAACATGAATATGTCAAAGAAATGTATATATGGAAAAATGGTTGTTGAAAGAAATGAACTTTGGAAATGGTTTTATATGAAATAAATGCTTCTTCTTTGATTTTCTTGGATTACATGATGTCAAACACCTAAATTAAGGAATTAAGGTTGATTTTTCCATTTTATGTGAATATTGTAAGCAATTTTTGGACAAAAGCATGGTCTAGTGCTGTTTTTGAAATTGGGCCACAATGGTGCTATTTCTGTCCATTTACAGAATTTGTTGCCAGATTTTAAAATTCTAGAATTTTGGTGTTGTTTTTGTCAAACCTTTGATTTTCATATTTTAGAAGTTGAAATGAAGTTATATGACTAATATTAAAGTCTATGTATTGGATTAATTATGTATAGGGGGTTGTATAAGGTAATGATTTTAAGGAATGGTAAGTTGATAATTAATCAAAGATAAGAAAGATTAGAAAATGGGATGCATGGGTAAATATAGAAATTGAGGAGTTAAGTGGTGGATATGTATTAGTGACTCTAATTGAGATTATGAAAATAAATGATTCCAAGTTCTTATTAGTAAATTATTATTATATTTATTAGTAGGAAAATTTTCAAGACACCTTTATGAAGAGATTTGATTTATTGGAGCAAGTTTATGATATCATACTTGGCACTTGAAGGTGAAGGGTGACGAGAATGTGGAAACCATGATCAGTCCATAACTCGGTGAGTGGAAAAAGCTTATTTTTCAAGAAATTAGTATTTATTAAATTTATATTAGATTTGAATTTGAAAGTTAATTATTTCATACAACTGATTTTATAGTATGAATTTCAGAATAAAGTGAATTTTATAATCATTTTTTTAAAAGTTAATTTCAGTTAAATTAAATCATTTCATTAGCATGTTGTATCAGTATTAAATATTTCGGCAAATTTAAAGTTATCTTTAAAACTATCAGAAAGTACCCAGGTTGACACGACCCGTCCCGAGTCAACCTAATAGACCCGACACGTGTCATGCGCCGGTGATAGATTCAAATAAATACTGGACCTACCACCAAAGCAACTGAATATTCTTTGATTATAAAATATTTTGAAAGAATTTTGACAGAGTTTCCTTTGAAAAATGGCCTAAAATCACCTGGATAAAAATCAATTTTCTCAAGCATACTCATATAATTTAAAATAGGGAGCACTAGTCCCTCCAAATACAAATTTCTCAAATAAAATACTGGTAAAACAATATTTAATAAACTTTTAAAAATCAAAATACCCAAAAGAAATACGAACTAAATAATCTGATAAAATGACCCATACAGCTAATACAATGTGTGTGTCTCAACGCCAAAAATCGACAGGCTCCAAGGCTGCACAACTCTGCTACTATCTGCTTAGAAAAAGATTTTAAAATATGAGCTTATAACTCAGTGAGTGGATAGTTTGAAAATAAGTATACTTTTCTGAAAAGTCTTGCTCTGTTAAAACTTTAAGAAATTCTGATATCTGGGAATACTTTTAAAACTAAGTATGATTGCATCATAAAATTCCTTGCTCTTATTCTAAATAAACAACTGAATATAAATAATCTGATCTCGGTAACTATAAGTGAAAATATGATTTTACATTATTGTAAACTGAAATCATTACTCTGCAAACTAAATAAACTGAAGTCTGAAGTCTGAAATCTGATAAGTTAAATAAACATAACATTATATACTAAAAAGTCACACCAATAAGTACCCCATGAATAGTCTTACTCATGTACAGAGTAATCTCGATGTACAAGGCGAAGCCATTCAAATCTGATAATCTGATAACTGGTCATACGTACGCAGAGCTGCCCCAAAGGCTAAGCACCCCAGTACACGGCCCAAAGCCTATGTGTGTACAAGAGTGGGTCCTAAAGACCTCTGATAATCTGGTAATACACTGTGGAAATATATTCACATCAGTGCAGAGCGGGTAAAATCACCATAACTGGTCATACACTGTGGAAACACATTCACACAAGTGCAGAGCGGGTAAATCACCTGAGCACTTTCTGGTGGTTTTTAAAATAACTTGAAACATGCTGAAATATGTAATACTCATATAATATGCCAATGAAATGATTTAGCTGAATTAAAATTAGCTTTAAAAAGAACTTGCTATAAAATTCACTTTACTCTGAAAAATCATGCTTTCTAAATCAATCATCTGAAATACATAACTTTTGCAGGTTATATGATTTTCTATAAGAAATCAAATAAACAGTTATTTTATATAAACTTGAGAACTATTATAATTTAAATAAATGCTTATTTTTGAAAAGTAGATATCCACTCACTGGTCTATAGACATGAATCTGATTAAATTGACGAGCATTTTCGAGCTTTCGCGCCATTACCTGAAATATGATATCGGATAACCAATTTAACAATCACACTACCAAGTAGCTCTAAATATTCATAATCGAATACTAAAACTTAATTTCTCGAGACTTGAATAATTTTTCCCAAATTTCATTTACTCACTTGGAGCTAATTCCATTTTCTAGTCCTTTTACTAAAATCTAATTCATCAAAATAATCCTCATTCCAACATAAGAATAATTCCCCATTTATAAACTAGTGAAAACTAGTGACCATAATCCAACCAATTAAATCTTTATCTTGTTTCATAAATTCAATCTTTCAAGTGAGTATTTCATCACAACTATCATTTTCCCAATCTATACTTATTCCAAATCCCAATTATAAATTCTAGGGTTTGCCAAAACTAAAATTCCTTACCTTAATTCAAATGGAAATTAGATAATCCATAATCTTGAGCTCTAAAATGCATCCATATTCCATAAATTCGAAACCCTAGAAATTTAATATCACAATATCATAAATAATTTACTTCTTATTCTCTAAAAAAAATAGATAAATTGAACTCAATATAAGAGTATCAATACTTACCCTTCTTCTTCCTTCATTTTCCTTTCTTTTTCCTTTTTCCTTTTCTTTTTCCTTCCTTTTTTTCTCTCTTTTCTGCGCTTTTCTCTTCTCTGCCGGGGCTCCTCACCTTGTAGTGTGTGATTGTGTGTGTTTTCAAATGAAAAGGGTGGGTCAAAGTCTATTAAAATGGGTCCAAGTCCAAACTTTGCAAAATAAGCCCCTCAACTTTCATATAAAAATTTATTTGGCCCTTATAACTTCCATTATAAAAAAAAAAACAAATTTTCAACTTAAAATATATCCAATTAAATCCTCAAGTATTGCAAATTTATTAAATAAACACCCCAAAAATAATTTTTCTTATTTTAGTCCTTATTTGACTTGACTTTGACAATTCCACTTTTGACTTTGACTAAAAAAAAAGGGTTGTTACACAGGTGATTTATCCGCTCTGCACTTGTGTGAATGTGTTTCCACAGTGTATGACCAGTTATGGTGATTTTACCAGCTCTGCACTGATGTGAATGTGTTTTCACAGTGTATGACCAGATTATCAAAGGTCTTTGGAACACACTCTTGTACACACATAAGCTTTGGGCTATGTATTGAGGTGCTTAGCCTTTGGGGCAACTCTGCGTACGTATGACCAGTTATCAGATTTGAATGACTTTGCCTTGTACATCGAGATTACTCTGTACATGTGTAAGGCTATTCATTGGGTACTTATAGGTGTGACTTTTTAGTATATAATATTATGTTTATTCAGCTTATCAGACTTCAGAATTCAGTTTATTCAGTTGCAGAGTAATGATTTCAGCTTACAGTAATGTGAAACCATATTTTCACTTATAGTTATCGAGATCAGATTATTTATAATCAGTTGTTTATCGAGAATAAAGAGCAAAAAATTTTATGATGCAATCATGCTTAATTTTAAAAGCATTCCCAGATATAAGAATTTCTCAATGTATTTAATAGAGCAAGACTTTTCAGAAAAATATACTTATTTTCAAACTATCCACTCACTAGGTTATAAGCTCATATTTTAAAATCTTTTTCTGAGCAGATAGTAGCAGAGTTGTGCAGCTTTGGAGCCTGTCGATCTATGGCGTTGAGACACACACATTGTATTAGTTATATGGGTCATTTCGTCAGATTATTTAGTTCATATTCTTTTTGGGTATTTTGATTTTTAAAGTTTATTAAATATTGTTTTACCAGTATTTTATTTTGAGAAGTTTGTATTCTGAGGGATTAGTGCGCCCTATTTTAAATTATATGAGTATACTTGAGAAAATTGTTTTTATCCAGATGGTTCTAATCAATTTTTCAAAGGAAATTTTGTCAAAATTCTTTTAAAAATATGTCTTAGTCAAATAATGTTTCGTTGCCTTGGTGGTAGGTCCAGTATTTATCTGAATCTACCACCGACGCACGACACGTGTCGTGTTCATTAAGTTGACTCGGGATGGATCGTGTCAATTACACAAGAACAAATGGGTTCAGTTGAACAACGTCATTGTCAGGTAGTTGAAATGGGCCTAGCTTTATTAGCACATTCAAACATACCAAAATCATTTTGGGAAGATACCTTTCTTACTGTAACTTACATAATTAATCGTCTTCCAACCAAAATTCTCAACTGGAAATTCCCATTTGAAATGGTTTATAATAAGAAACATGATTATAATTTCATGCGTACATTTGGATGTGCTTGTTGGCCAAACCTTAGACCATATAATCGTCACAAATTTAATTTTCATCCTAAAACATGTATTTTTATTGGCTATAGTCTTTGTCATCATGGATACAAATGTCTAGATCTTGCAACTAGAAAGTTATTTATTTCAAGACACGTTTTCAATGAAACACTCTTTCTATATACCAACACCAAAAGTCCTTAAAAAGAGTTAGCAGATAGTTCCATTTTTTTACCAACTAATCTTTGCACACAACATTGCTCTCCGCATATCCTCACGCAGGTTCTCACCATGGTCTACGTAGTCCACTTGAAGTTAGGACAATTTCACAGGAAAATCAGAACACATCAAACAGGTCACTTGGCCAGTGTTCTCATGTGACGGATGTCGTCACTTCATCTATTGTTCCTTGCGTCACCTCAACCTCTCAACCTTTAGCTCCTCATCACATGCTTACACGTTCCAATTCCTTGAAACCAAGACATCTGGATGGTGATTTTATTGGTTATATTATTAAACTATTATAAAAAGCTACTCTTGAGAATGCCAAACTGTGTATAACACCAATGGCTACAAATTACCATCTCACTGAGTTTGATGGAACAGACTTCAACAATCCAATGCTATATCGCAGTACAGTTGGTGGACTTCAATACCTTGGATTCACGTGACCAGATATTGCATTTGCAGTCCATCGAGTCAGCAAGTTTATGCATTGTCCCAAAGATACCCATTGGCAAGTTGTTAAACGTATCCAGCAATACCTTAAATATTCTGTATCAGATGGAGTATTTCTCTCAGCCAATTCCACCAATCGCCTTAGTGCTTTTTCACATGCGAATTGGGCCTCTGATCACATATCCCACTTGTTATAAGCATGGACCCACACATATCTCCACATTGGTATGATATTGTCCACTTTGGGCCTGGGCCCACATAGATTTGCTTTTGGGCTTTACCCCAAAAGACCTCATACCAATGGAGATATATTTTCACACTTATAAACTCATGATCCTCCCCATTTTTATCCGATGTGGGACTTTGGTCGCATACCCAACAATCCTCCCCTCGAACAAAGGACCATCGAGCCTCCCCTCAAACGATCATCTATCCGTCCATCTTCCTCACTAAGAGCTTGCTCTATCCAGATCAACTCTTCTCCACCGCGTTCGGGTACACGCCTTACGTGAAGCATCCGGAGCGCACCGCCTGTCTAATAGAGCTCATCAACGGATCCCATCGAGAGCTAACCGAGGCATCACCTTCGTTCGGCATTCCAAGAATTCATCCACATGGCCAATTTTGGGGCTTGGCTCTGATACCACTGTTAGGAATATGTAACACTACATATCCCACTTGTTATAAGCATGGACCCACACATATCTCCACATTGGTATGATATTGTCCACTTTGGGCCTAGACCCTCATGGATTTGCTTTTGGGCTTTACCCCAAAAGGTCTCATACCAATGGAGATATATTTTCACACTTATAAACACATGATCCTCCTCATTTTTATCCGATGTGGGACTTTGATCGCATACCACCACATATCCCACTTGTTATAAGTATGGGCTCACACATATCTCCACATTTGTATGATATTGTCCACTTTGGGCTTAGACCCTCATGGATTTGCTTTTGGACATACCCAAAAGGCCTCATACCAATGGAGATATATTTCCACACTTATAAACCCATGATCCTCCCCATTTTTATCCGATGTGGGACTTTGGTCGCATACCCAACAATCCTCCCCTCGAACAAAGGACCACCAAGCATCCCCTCAAACGATCATCTATCTATCAATCTTCCTCACCAAGAGTTTGCTCTATCCAGATCAACTCTCAACTCCTCTCCACCGTGTTCGAGCACACGCCTTACGTGAAGCATCTGGAGCACACTGCCTGTCCAATAGAGCTCATCAACGGATCCCATCGCGAGCTAACCGAGGCACCACCTTTGTTCGGCATTCCAAGGATTCATCCACATGGCCAATTTTGGGGCTTGACTCTAATACCACTGTTAGGAATATGTAACACCACATATCCCACTTGTTATAAGCATGGACCCACACATATCTCCACATTGGTATGATATTGTCCACTTTGGGCATGGACCCTCATGGATTTACTTTTGGGCTTTACCCCAAAAGGCCTCATACCAATGGAGATATATTTCCACACTTATAAACCCATGATCCTCCCCATTTTTATCCGATGTGGGACTTTGGTCGCATACCACCACATATCCCACTTGTTATAAGTATGGGCTCACACATATCTCCACATTGGTATGATATTGTCCACTTTGGGTCTAGACCCTCATGAACTTGCTTTTGGACATACCTAAAAGGCCTCATACCAATGGAGATATATTTCCACACTTATAAACCCATGATTCTCCCCATTTTTATCCGATGTGGGATTTTGGTCGCATACCCAACAATCCTCCCCTCGAACAAAGGACCACCGAGCCTCCCCTCAAACGATCATCTATCCGTCCATCTTCCTCACCAAGAGCTTGCTCTATCCAGATCAACTCTCAACTCCTCTCCACCGCGTTCGAGCACACGCCTTACGTGAAGCATCCGGAGTACACCGCCTGTCCAATAGAGCTCATCAACGGATCCCATCGCGAGCTAACCGAGGCACCACCTTTGTTCGGCATTCCAAGGATTCATCCACATGGCCAATTTTGGGGCTTCACTCTGATACCACTGTTAGGAATATGTAACACCACATATCCCACTTGTTATAAGCATGGACCCACACATATCTCCACATTGGTATGATATTGTCCACTTTGGGCCTTGGCCCTCATGAATTTGCTTTTGGGCTTTACCCCAAAATGCCTCATACCAATGAAGATATATTTCCACACTTATAAACCCATGATCCTCCCCATTTTTATCCGATGTAGGACTTTGGTCGTATACCACCACATATCCCACTTGTTATAAGTATGGGCTCACACATATCTACACATTGGTATGATATTGTCCACTTTGGGTCTAGACCCTCATGGATTTGCTTTTGGACATACCCAAAAGACCTCATACCAATGGAGATATATTTCCACACTTATAAACCCATGATTCTCCCCATTTTTATCCGATGTGGGACTTTGGTCGCATACCCAACAATCCTCCCCTCGAACAAAGGACCACCGAGCCTCCCCTTAAACGATCATCTATCCGTCCATCTTCCTCACCAGGAGCTTGCTCTATCCAGATCAACTCTCAACTCCTCTCCACCGCGTTCGAGCACACGCCTTACGTGAAGCATCCGGAACACACCGCCTATCCAATAGAGCTCATCAATGGATCCCATCGCGAGCTAACCGAGGCACCACCTTTGTTCGGCATTCCAAGGATTCATCCTCATGGCCAATTTTGGGGCTTGGCTCTGATACCACTGTTAGGAATATGTAACACCACATATCCCACTTGTTATAAGTATGGGCTCACACATATCTCCACATTGGTATGATATTGTCCACTTTAGGTCTAGGCCCTCATGGATTTGCTTTTGGACATACCCAAAAGGTCTCATACCAATGGAGATATATTTCCACACTTATAAACCAATGATCCTCCCCATTTTTATACGATGTGGGACTTTGGTCGCATACCCAACACCTTGGATTCACACGACCAGATATTGCATTTGCAGTCCATCGAGTCAGCAAGTTTATGCATTGTCCCAAAGATACCCATTGGCAAGTTGTTAAACGTATCCAGCAATACCTTAAATATTCTATATCAGATGGAGTATTTCTCTCATTCAATTCCACCAATCGCCTTAGTGCTTTTTCACATGCGAATTGGGCCCCTGATCGTGATGATAGACTATTTGTTGGAGCATTTTTGTATTCCATGGGCAAAATCTAATTAGCTGGTCATGCAAGCAACAACAGACGGTGGCAAATAGTAGTACAGAGGCTGAATATAAGGCGTTATCCACTACTGCAACTGAGCTACAATGGCTTCAATCTCTTATACAGACCACGCATATTTCCGTCTCTGACTTACCTCAATTATGGTGTGATAATATTGTCGCAATTTATCTATCAGCTAATCCAATATTCCATGCCCGAACCAAGCATATTGAAATTGATTTCCATCATGTTCGTGAATTAGTGCTGAATAAACAATTGCAAGTATGGTTTGTCTCATCCAAAGATCAGTTAGCTGATCTGTTAACAAAGCCTCTAAGCTCCACACGATTCAAGCTACTTAAAACCAATCTCCATGTTCAAGTACTTCCCATGGGATTGAGGGGGCATGTTGAAGAAGATCTAGTCAAACAGACTAAATCTTCAGGATCAGCATAGAATGAGTCAGCAATGGGATAAGTCTCCAGGTGCTGGAATAATTGATCACATAAGAATGAAGAGTTTCATGATCCTAGGGGTCTCTCAAGTAAATGATTTAGTTGAATGTAACTGTTGGATTCGAACCCAGGCTATTTTATTTGTGCTGCCAAATTTTGTGAGTAAGTCGTGTTTTGTGAAAATGAAACTTTGTTAAGTGGTGCTCTGTTGGATGATTGATGCAAGGCTTAATCGTGGCCGTTGGCTTGTAATACTGGAAGCTTCCATATTTGGTGCCTATTCAGTGTGTTTGAACGGTTGGCTTTTCATATGGTTCGTGCGGCTTTTGGTTTTAGAGAGAATAATTTCTCTCGCACATTAGGGTTTTCTCTTCTGTTGATTCTCAAATTTCTAATTTGAGACTTGTAATCTGTGTGATTTAATCTCTAATGAGTGAAATTCTGAGTGAATATTTGTGAAAACAAAAGTTCTACTAGAGTTGAAAATCCTTTGAGAGTTCTCTAAAGATTCTTGGTGATTTTTCGAGTGTTTGAAGTTTCTTTGAGAGATAAGTATTTTTATGTTCTTTATATCTGTGTATTAGGTTAAACATTTGTAACCTTTGTTGCCAATTTTGGCGATCTAATGCAACCGAGCATTATCCAATTTTTTGGATGCTCAATGGGGGATGTAAGCGTTAGATGTAATCATCGAACCTCTAAGGTTTAGGCCGCAATAATTCTCTTGTGTTCAACTTTAATTTCTGCAATTTACTTTCTGTTTCATCGAGTTATTTTTGTTCCTCGACACTTATATTGTGTATGACCTTGGCCTTTCAGTAACATACTGCAGATATGTGGTGAGTTAGTTATTTTCAGTCTCTTTAAATATGTAAACGTATACCATAATCAAATCACTGAAAAGAAAAGGGAATTATTCATATCCCTATTTTATATTATCTGACTGATCACATGCTATTGTTACTGTAGCTATATCAATGGTTGCTAAAGATTATTTTGATGTTTAATATGGGAATTTTTCTCCTATACTGTAGTCTTTCTCTTGGTCATTTATCTATGTTATTGTTGGAAAAACTTGATCCTAACAAGGTGAATGGAGAAGAGAACCAATAGAATTAGCAAACACCGAGCAATGGCTTAATCGCTTAATCGCTGTCCTCAAACTAAATTTGCTCCCTCTAGGATTGATTTTGGTGTTTAAAATGACTCACGACAAACAATTTGTAGGATTTAACAATCCTTAAAAGAAGATAAACACTAAACACTTGTGTTTTTTCCTTAGAACATGAAGAACGCTTGGATGAATGAATATGTCTAGAAAACTTTGTAAAATATTCTTTCTATATGGAATGATATCATAAATTGATGAATTGATCGTGTTTTAGAATGAAATGTATCTCCTATTTTTATATTATCATTCATACACCACAAAAAGGTGTCAAAAGTTCATGAAAAGGTGAGTGTTTTCATGAAAAGACGTCAAAAACGGAGAATTTCAAACTCAACGGTAAAAAAAAAATGGCGCAATTGCCCAATACAAAATCAAGCTCTCACCAAGGCCAAAGTTTTGGCCTCGGGTAAACCAAATCAAAGCCGAGCGAGTGCCTAGGCCAAACTTTCAGCCCTTTCATTTTTTCTTCTCATTTTGCTTTCGGTGTTTCAATACTTGTTCGACACACCCATATAAATGTATTATCATTCCAATATACTTAGCATTATAAGTTGAACAATAAATTACAATAGTTATTATTCTCCTTTTGGTGTTTAGTCTGTATATCCCATGATGTTTGTGGAGTGTACAATAGATTACGGCATTCCGCAGCCGGAAAGAGCGTAAACTCATATAACGAATGGTGTTTTTGAAACAAAAAATAGTATCGAGTCCAAAGATCTTTAATCTTCAATTTTGAACTTCTTGTTAGGGTTTGCTGAGGTTTAATCAAAATTTTAGTCTGACGCCATTTCACTTTGTTGATATTTTGCTTCTTACTAGTTTTTTCATTGAAATTTAATCCTATCATACTTGAAATATCAGACATTGTTCTCCTTCCGTGGAGAGAATGTATCTCATTCTATTGTTGTTCGTTGAGTAATCTCGTGTAGAAAATGTCCATACTTGTGTTAAAACTGCATGCAGTGTATGTATGTGCGCACACGAGCATATTTCTCATGGGTACTTCTACCTTGGAATAGAAAACCTCATTTTTTTTTTTATACATTCTTATAAATGAAATTACATGCTTGCAACTCTTGCAATTGCAAGTGAAAAACACTAAGGCTTTAGCCTCTAACATTTTTGCACATTCAGTCATTTTCAACCTACTCTCATCCTGATTAAGTGATGAAGTTAGCGCAAATCCAATATTCGTATCAGTACAACAACAACAAAAACAAAAACAAATCGATCAATCATTGGTTTGCTTGTCTGGTTGTAGGAGAGTATGATTCAACATCCCGACACAATATTTTCAAGCTCTGATGCGCCACAGTGCAATGTAGGCCAATACTCTATATCCTAAAAACATAATGAGCAAAATGCCAACACTCATTGCTGGATGCATTTGTCCCACGATGTCTTGGTTAACAAATTTACAGCTTGGTCTCTCTCTGCCATCATTGATAGAGCATTTGAGCAATGAGGAAATTTGTTTCCCATCTCCATATTGGACGTTAATTAGAAGTCGATAGCTGTAAAATATGGTCGAAATATACTTAAACCATGACATGAAGACCGGTACCTTGTGCACGTAGAATCCTCCTGTTAAAACAAATGCTAGCATTATGACAGTTACCATAGTCGACGCCTTCTTGGCGTCCATGATCAACGCACCAAGAGCAAGGCCGAGTCCTTGAGACACAAGCACATGACTGAGTAGCACAATTTGCGTTAGCAAAAATGCGCACAGCTCGGGTTTTAGCCCGGTCATCCAATACACTATTGCAAGGAATAATATGGGAAGAATCATCTCCATGGGTAGGTCCCCCGTAATACGGGCCATGAAATAGGACAATAGCGTATACATACCCGAAGCTCTTTCCTTGACGAAAATAGCTCGCTCATGAGGAAATGTAAACACAGCACCGAAAGACGGAAAAACACCCCAGAAGATAGAAATGAAGAAAAGAAGCCCTAGACGATCCTGAATATCTCGATAATCAGAGTGCCACCACATGAAACCAGCTAACAATGAGGCCGCGATCACTTGAAAAACTCCCAAAGGGTTAAATGTTTCATGCTTTCTCTCTTTCATGTTTCGTTGGAGGAGAATAATAAACTGGTCGAACAAAGTCGAAAAACTACGTTTGTAATCACAAGTGTTTTTTCCCACCATCACCATCTCTTTTGTTGCCATACTTGTGGAATCCAAGCACGCTGCCTTCACCTTTGGGGCCAATACAGCATTATAAGAGGATACTAAATTTTGCCTTACATTAGGCTTCTCTTTGTCCCTTATTCCATCAAGTTGGCACGCCCCTACACATGGAAAAGGTATACAACTGCATCAATTACAACAACTTTATAATAAATTAATTCTTATTCTCAATAAATTTAAAGTCGATTACACTAATCAAGTTTTGCATTCAATTTGATTCATCACAACATCGACACCAAAACCCAAACTAACCACAACAAGCCAAGTTATAGACTTGGTCTACTCCCTCGTTCGAACGTGTTTTACTAAGGTCACACTATTTTTAACTATAAGAGTCTCCTTAGCCGAACACATTAGTCATTTTTTCTTTAATTTATCCTTCAATTATTTATAATATAATCTTTTGATAATTAATATTGCCAAGTAGCAAGAGTTAAAGCTGTCCAATGGTGGTGGTGAGGTGGGAGTCCACTCAACATAATGTTGGTGATGGATTTGGGCCACCATCTCCACTTCTTCATTTCGTTATTTAATCACATAAAATATATAGTGGGAAGCACCCTAATGTCCTTAATACATTGTCCAAATTAAAACCAAAGATGTTTTTCTTATAAATAAAAGAAAAGAAAATAAATAAAATATGAAATTATTTTACGGAAAATATGTTTTTCAAGATATTAAAGTGCGATAAGTGCTACTTATGTCAATCTCGATCGTGTCTAGACATGTAAAGTGGATTGTGACGGATCCAACTCATCTTACGTTTTCAATGTATCAATCTAACAGACAGACTAAGAGACTTAGCAACCCACTCCTCTAATTCTATCAAATATTTATATAAATGGTTATAATTATTTAAAATGAGGGGAAAACTAAACACGGAGAATAGCATCATGATTAATTAGCCGCAATTTAAAAAGTGCCCACCATGAGACATGGAAGGAATTATATATATATTTCTTGAAAAAATTGTATCATGTGCTATCCGACGTAAGGAATGTTGTCATATTTTCCTTAATCCAATGTTATAATCATTTTGTTGTCCAACGACAAATTAAGGGTGCATTACCTATTTTAATATTCTTTCAAGTCAAATGGTATCCACCAACTATTATATTATATCATTGTTTTGCAATAAAACTTGATTTAGTGACATGTCCCACCATTCTATTCTTGGAGAAAAGGATAGATTAACGACAACTTATTTTAATGGTCTTCAACACAAAAATATGGAGTGACGTGTCACTATGAAATCACGTTTCAACGATAATATATTTGGATAGTTCAAAAACCTTTGTTAGGTAAAGTGGGATGAAAAGCAAGCTAAGGAGTAAAATGGATTAAAACAAATAATTATACAATGAAAAGAGTTAGATGAAAAAATGAATTAGATTGAGAATTCACTTTTTTTCTTTTTAACTTCTATAGTCGAATAAAATAATTAACAGATCATCGAGATCAAAACGGGAATGCACTCTTTCTCTACAAAAAAAGAGATGAAAGATCTTGATTATAGATTAACAATCTAATAATTGAGTCGACTCCATGGTATATATTCCCTTATAAAAAAAAATAAAAAAACAAAAAAAAAATAGCACAAGATACTTGAACGATCTATATCTCTAATAATTAATGACCATATCGAACCTAAGGATGGTTTTATTTAAGGTTTGACACTTAATCTTACTTCTAAAAAATTAACTAATTTATTTTCACTTTTCATTCTAAAATTAATGATTATGCATAATATTCTTAAAAAAACTACATAAATTTAAAATGTTTGGTTCTTTGAATTAGATAGAATGGACATGACAATATATATAAAATTTTAGTAAAGTCTTTTTAAAATCGGTCACCAGAAACCTAAAAAAGATAAACGACCAAAGCGTTGAATTAGGTCGAACTCATGGTAAAACAAAGTAAATAAATAAAGTAGAATTTTGTTATAAACCAGCCGATTTTGGGGAATTCGGTTGCTTTTGGTTGCAAATTGGTTGGTTTCTTAATTTTTTTTTGATGGGCTCATAAATTTTTAGTTTTTGACTTGTCATCGATAGGTTCCTTGCTTTTTTTATGGTTGAACGCAACAATCAATCCAATCTTAAGAACTCATACAATAAGTTTTAGCTTGTTTTTCTTCCTTAATTCATTTAGTATTATTCGATATAACTTACCAATCAATTCCTACACACACTAGATGCGGTAAGCCAAAGGATAATTGCTAAGTGCCCCCCGGGCACATCTCCAAGTGGTAAAAGGGGAAGATGGAGATATACAGCTTTACTTGAGGCTACCGTATCAAGAATTTGAATCTTAAAATATGGATTTGACTCTTGGGTAAGTGCAAGTGTACAACTAACCTTCCACCATGTATCCTTGGAGGCATAACCTGCGATTTACCTCCTTCATCAAGGTTAAGGACAAGGCAGGTGGGGACGCCAGTAATAGAACGTAATCCAAAAAAAAAAATGGATAATTGCTAAGTGCTTTATTTTCATCAATTGTCATATCTAGTGATAATATAACAAAAAATACTAAGGAGCATAAAAGAATAGGATAAAACTATTGTCTCAAGACCTCAAGTGCGAAAGCAAAAAAGCAAACAAAAGACAAGAGGGTCACTAGCTACTAGCCACGTGGTGTACATGAAAGTTACATTCCTAAGCACTGTAGCCTCAAGATGCAAAAGCCAGTACGTATCTAATCACTTTTGTCCACCAATTGTTTTGCCTTTTAAAAAAAGTTTCCACCTTTCCATCTCACCATATAATAAAGAAATCTCCACCACCATCCACCACCGTGGCCGTTGCCACTCCACCACCACTATTGGCGGAGGTGGACCAATGGGATGTCTTAACTGGATGTCAAAGTCATTTGCAAGGTTAATGACTGTGCGAAACTAATGCATATAAAGTTGTAAGTACGACTCGTAACTTTTGACCAGTGGAGTTGAACTTATCTAATAAGTTGTGCTCAACTTCACAGATCTATAAATGATTGACCATTTTACTGTTGGACCACATATAGCATGTTAAAGTGTTATAAAACTAGGAACATTAATGTATGCTACCTAAAATTTTACTTCATTAACCTAAAAGGTCTAGGGTTTGTTGCGCCTTTAATGAGTTAAAATCTAACAGCTACTATTCACAGAAAAGACCTCATTAACTAAAGTCAACTTCCGTGCCCTGTATTCTTCAAACACAAATAATAATACTTTAATCACATACTTTCGATCGGATATGTTCAATGCGTTGAATTCAAATTACTCAATCTTATCCAGTTCAATTCAGACATATACAGAGCATTCTAACCAAAATGCATGTATACGTAGAGACAACAAATGAGTGTTGAAATTCTAAATATGTCACCTATCATCATGACACATTCAATGTATGATCAAGATACAGAATACATAAGTCTTATCTAATTCTATGAGACAAAGATTACGGGCGTACCGTTAGCCAGATCAAGCAAGAAATCAGCAGGATTCATGGGAAAACTTGGGGCAGAACCCAACAGATTCAAAATAATTCATGGCCTCATTCCCTTTACCGAAATATATACACCTCCCTTCGGACAAAACCACCACCGAGTCAAACGACTGGTAAACTCGGCTCGACGGCTGATGCACCGAGGTAACTATCGTTTTCCCCCTTCTTCGCCAGGGACCCCAGCGTCGTCAACAGCCGGAACGCTGCCGTGGAATCCAATCCCGACGTCGGCTCGTCAAGAATTAATAAACTAGGGTTTATCAGCATTTCATGTGCTATGCTTACTCTCTTTCTTTCACCACCTGAAATTCCTCGAATAAAACTGTTCCCAATAATTGTATCCTTACATTCAGCCAAACCCAGTTCGCCAATCACTGAATCCGCCATGGAAATTTTCTCATTTCTAGAGAATGAAGCTGGTAGCCTTAACAGAGAGCAGAAAATTAGGGTTTCACGAACGGTTAAATGTGGGTACAGAACATCGTCTTGAGTGACGAACCCGATTCTTTTTCGGGTCGATTTGGTGAATTTCTTGTTGTTGGCAAGGATTGAACCGGTGAGGCCGTGTCCATGGTAGAGTCGACCTGCAAGGGCATTAAGGAGCGTTGATTTCCCACTGCCGGAGGGTCCAAGGACGGCCAGGATTTGTCCTGGAGACACTATGCCTGTGATCCCATTTAAGATTGTTCGTTCTTGATTAATCCTGGCCGTCTGATTCTCAACATCAGATGATGATGTTGGTCCACCTGTAAACATCTTTCTCAGGCTGGTTGTCCTAAATTCATTGCTATTCTCCAGTTTTACTCTGTAGCTCACTTCGATGAACTGCATGAAACCACGCCAAGAAAACCATACGAACATGAGTTATACTCGACTCGACTATATTTTACTCGACAGTATAATAAACAAGAAAAAATCATCCATAATTTTTTACTTCTTGGAAAAGTATCTAGCCCACTTTACAAAACTCAAACACCCTAATTAACGAAATTTTAATTTCATTGATATTATTCAGTACTGTACTGTCGATATATCAGTTTGTGTATATATTGTAAATGTTTACCTTGAGGGTAATTGGATAAGACGAGGACAAGATAGAATTGCAATCCCAAGAAGAGTTATTTGAGGGTTCTTCATTGGGAGTTTGTGCAGCCATTGTTACGAAGGAAAATGATAGAAGTGTGTTATTATTCAGTAGAGAAAGGGAAATGTAATGGAGATCGAATTGAGAGCTCTTGCTTTCACCCCTATTTATTTTGTTTTGGGAAGCCAATGGTTTCCACGTCACATGCTACGTGTCACAAAACCCACATAGCCCCTTTGCTTTTTGTGTGTTGGGTCTTAATTGGATTCGTGAACCAGCCAATATTCAAATTAATATATATTTTTCCATATTCTCTTTGCATGTCTTTCTCTCTCAAGAAAATGATGAAAAAATTAAAGTAGAGAGAGAGAGAGAGGCTAACAAAAATTGTAGGAAAATGAGAGGCAATTACTGCTTCTTTCTTGAGAAATGAATGCCAGAGAGATACACTATTAAATTTTATATATACATAAATTCAACTCAAGTAAAAAAAAAAAAAAAAAAAAAAAAAAAAAACACTAATTTTAAGTACACATTTATAATTATTATTCATTATTATCTATACATGTCATAGAATCCACTAATATTCCTCAGTATAAATCATATATATATTTTTCAAATGAAGACTTAATGCAAGATAAAGGGTAAAATAATGTTATTTGTCACCAACGATGACCATCATCATCTTATGTGATAACACGGTGACTTTAAAAAACATGACAATGATCTAAAATGTAATACGCGTTCTGGATATGAAATCTTCTCTTAGGTTGCACAGAGACGAAAATAAAATAAAATAATTAATAATATATGATTTTAGAAGTATATGATATGATAGTATTGAAAAAGAAAAAGATATTGACATTTTGTTATTTTGAATTTGGGTTTATTAGATAGGGACTTCTATGGTGGGCTAAATATTTTTTGGAGACCATTTATATTAAGAAAAAAAAATATTGAAGCCGTTTTTGAAGAAATAAAAATGAAATAGAATTTTATTTTATTTATTTTATTTAAAATTTTATTTTATTTATACATTAAAGCCCAGTCTAGCATTTCCTATAGAATAATTGAGTTTGTACAGAATTATTTTTAATAGAAGCTTTACAGAAACCTCACAATGCATAGAGCGCATCTAAATAAAAAATAACCCACCCCACTCCTCTAATGTGAGGTGTCTCGTAGGGTTCAGAACTCTGCTCCTGTACATCAAGCATTGTTGTTCCCTTTATTTGTCATTAAAGAGTTTATTGTATTGTTATGCGATGTCGTGTCGTGCCGATATAGTTTGGCATATTTTTTATGGTTAAAAAGTAAGAAGAAAATGGAAAAGGGGCAGCAGAATATTAAGCCTTTTTGAATCAAAGGTGAGGATAAGAAGATGGGTTGGCGTCAGCCGTCAGGTGGTGTCGTGGTGATTTGCTGTTTGTTACAGCTTCTTTTTTGTTGACTACGATGTAAGGATTATCCATTTAATATATAATTTTATCCATCTTTAAAATTCAAAAGATATTTTTTTGTGATTTTTGGCCGTGTAAAGAATTGAGAATATGAAATAACTTATCCCTTCAAGAACATGATGAATTCATCCAATTTGATTACTCCTTAATGAATCATTTTCAATGTTGACGAATTTGATTAGAGAAATGCGAAAATGTGTTCAAAAGGCCACTTGTTCTTCTCGATAAAAGTTGGTGTTACACAATTTTTTTACTTTTTTATTAATTCTTATCTGCAATGTTAATTATATGCATTTTTTTTATTATTATTAAAGTGCGTTCTCTTAATGACAATTTTGTTGTTTTATATTTCATTTATATAATAAAATGCAAGTTAGACTCTTTTCTTTCTTTATTAATATTATTGTATCATTTATTAATTATGAAGTTATATCTTATTATAATATATATATATATATATATATATATATATAATTTTTTTAATTGTAATACTAGTGATCACTTTATACATAGTAAGGTTATAATGTTTCTTCAAGGCAAGTTTTTCTTCAAAATTACTTTTTATATATATAATTTGTTAATTAATTGATTAAACTGAAATGTGTTGAATTTTAATAAAATAATAGACTCTCAAATGTGTTCAAACTTGCCTTGTTTAGTTAATGAACGAATTTAGATTAAACTTTTATCTAGTAGACGACTTCGATCTTTTTTCAATAAAATCATCACGCAGTAAATCAACAAAGTCCAAAGTGATTTGTATAAATTTTAAATAAAAGATGCAGTTTGATAAATTTTTATGTGAATTTTATGAGTATATATTATTTTTCTAGGTTCAACATTGTGTAATTAATTCTTTCTTTTTAGTAAACCTATTAAGAATCTTTTGAAAATAAATTAATTTATATGTTCAACCACTAAATTTCATGATTATATGAAATCTAATCTGTGGAAAATTAAGCATCCGTTTGGTTTCCATTTTTTTCTATAAAAATAAAAAATATGATCGTTATCAATCACATCCAGACACCATTTTTTACTATATATCTCTTATATGAGGCCCATAACGGCTATATTTTTCATTCTCATTCTACAAATAATGTGGATCAAATGGGGCATAAGATTTTTAGGGGTTGGAAAACGGAAAAAAAAAACGTGCTATTAAGATTAAATATTTAGTCCTATATTTTATCGGCTCCTGTCTTCCTGAGTACAAGAATATCAGTCAAATATATTGTTAGTCACTTAGGTACAACAAAGCTTCATTCTAGTTATCGATCTTTATTTTATTTCAAAATAGTCACTAGAGTTTGCTTTCTATTTCAATTTGATCATTAGTTTAAATTTCATTTGCTTTCGTAACATAATGTTCATAACAACCCTTTGGCATGTGTAAACTATAATGTCTTCAACGACATGCATTTCATTAATCAAAATAAATGAATTTTTAATGGAATGAGCTGATTAAATGACAAA
The DNA here is from genome assembly GCA_019395295.1 of Osmanthus fragrans. Taxonomy (NCBI): domain Eukaryota; kingdom Viridiplantae; phylum Streptophyta; class Magnoliopsida; order Lamiales; family Oleaceae; genus Osmanthus; species Osmanthus fragrans. The sequence goes on along the minus strand of CM033341.1, from coordinate 36,756,430 downwards.
CTTAAGTGACCATTTTTAAAATAAAATAAGTTTGTGACCATCATGAAACTTTACATTGAGTCGACAGAAGAATAGTGTTTTTAACAATCTCAAAAACTAAGAGAGAAGAAGTAATGCTTGCTCGTGTTTAACAAAATTTAACCTAAAATCTCGTAATCTCAAAATTCAAATTTGCTTGTTCAACTAATTAGATTTGTTATGTTACCATTCAACTAGAAAGTTTGATTTATCGAGAACATAAACGATGCTTTATGCTAAACAAGAACCAACAAAATTTAAGAAGAGGCATTACCCTTTTTTTCAGGTATAAAATATCTCTTCTTGGCTTTAAAATCTCTGTGATCTCAAAATTCAAGTTTGCTAGTTCGTGCAAGTCGTTCTAACTACGGTAACATTAGTCTTAAATCATACTTTCTACAAGTGAAAAGAACGTCAATGATACTTTATATTAATTTGATTAGATTTAATGGGGATCAAACGGGAGTGGACTGAATTAAAGAAAAGACATGACAGATGCTATTCAAATATAAAACGTCTCGTTTAGTCATGGAGATGTGATTCTTTTAAGATAAAAAGCATTGCCGTTTTTCAAGAGAAAAAGAAATTGGCAGTTCCCACTTAGATTTCTTTTAAGGCGTTTTTCGAAAACATTTTTCCATCATATTAGTGGAAAAATATTTTTTAGTTTTTTTTTTTTTTTTTTAAGCAATTGGAATACATTTCAAAGTCAATGGTAAAAAAATTTATCCATTTAATTGAGAATTTGCATAAAAAAAAAAAAAAAAAAAGTCAAACGAACACAAAAAAATTTCAAAAATTATAAAGTCAAATGAATTAGGTGAAAAATTATATCAATCAAACACCATTAATTACAATTTCCTGTAAAACAAATTCTAGACAATTCAATTCCCTCCCATTCATTTTCTTTTCACTCATTTTTCACTCTTACAATCAAACGGGTCCTAAGGGCCTGTTTGATTCGTTTAATTTACCATGAAATTAGGAAAATATTTTTCTAATTCCTACTTTTGGCTGTTTGATTAGCCAAATTTGCCCTGAAAAATATTTGCCACCAACTTCTAATGTACAATCCCTTGAATCACAAAAGTAGGAAAATATTTTCTTATAATTTTGATGGAAAATTATTTTCCACCTTGTTGGATTTTTTTTCCTTTTATTTTTTTATTTTTTTACTTTTTGACAATGGAAACATATTCTAAATCCAATGATAAAAAATTTTATCTATTTAATTGACAATTTGCATGAAAAACGAAGCCAAACGAACATAAAAAATTTATGAAAATATTTTTTTTTTACTTTTTGGCAATCCAAACAAATTTTAATACAGATTGTAAAAAAATTATCGCAAAAAGTAACCATTTGCATGAAAAATAAAGTCAAATGGATTAGGTGAAAAATTATATCAATCAAACAACATTAATTACAATTTCCTCTGAAATAAATTTTAGACAAATCATTTTTTTGTCAAATATTTTATTTGTCATTCATTTTTTATCTTTCTATCAAGTGGATCCTAACTGTTTATTACCAATAACGTATGATTATTTTATGTGATGTGGACGAAAAAGGTCAGACGCGTGTCGTGAAAACGAGGATGACAGCGTGAGCCAAGAACATGCTTCCCACTCATCTCTGTCTTACGAGTTACGCCTAATGGGTTTTGATATTTTGTACAGGCAGGCTTGCAGCTTTTATCCGAAAGACGCTCCCCAGCGCGTGATTTCAAGTGCTGATAATTTTCCATATTTTTACTTTTAATTGAGATCAACACTTTTTATTGAAACCGCTCGAATTGGATCGCCATCAAACCGAAATGACTGATTCGGTTTGATTCCATTGCCCCCACCTTAAAAAACATTCTCCGTTTGATTTTTATTTTTTCTAAAATTTATTTATTTTTCTTTTTTTTCAACCACATATTTTTTATTTAAATAATATTACACGCAAATAAAAAAAAAAATTCTTTTTTAATCACATATTATCCATCAATCTACTATTCTAAAATACATTTTTCAAAAGAACGTAAATCAAACACATCAAAAAGCTTGTCACATACAATTTTGCCAAGTGGATGACTAGAAAATTTGAACATAAGTATAAATTGACTTCAATATCATGATATTCATTTCATTTAAAAGTTTTAACTATTACATAGCTATAATATTTATTAATCTAATCCACGATCAGCCTTGGTCTTCATGTGATGAAAACAATTATTGACTAATTAGTGGACAAATACTTGTGCTAAAATTATTTGATTAGCTAATGAACTTTCAAGCATAAATAACAAAATTAATCTCAATAATTTTAGATTTCATCGTTAGAAATTTTTCCGTCACACCATTCAATTTTTCATCAAGTTCATGGTTGACAAACACCATTTAGAGAACGTCTCTACCATAAGGACAAATAGTCAATTTTAATAGAATTTATTATCAATACCTTTTAGATACAACTCTATCTGATGCAAGGAATAAGACTCTTCAAGTACGTTAAAATATGTTTGAGTCGCTCCACCAACAAGAATATTTAGAAGAGATCTCGTGTCTTCTATATAATAAGACAATATTGAGTCGTGGGAGACTCTTTCTTAATAAAGTGAAAAGACAACACATCAAACAAGCGCACAAGAACTGGTTTATCTTATACAATTGGCATCATGTTGAATTATTAAAAAGTAACTTTTTGACCTATCCATTACGCTATTTCACCACCATTATGCGTGGAGAATTATTGTTACTTGAATTATTAGCAATTGTAGAAATGGTTTGACCTAACGTCAAAAATTGTGGGCTCAATCTCAATATATTTTACACGTTTTACAAGTTATGGGATTCGACTCAATTACTCAATTTTATAAAAAGAACCCTGCTGGAGTGCCATCAGGGAGCACCCAAGTTTGACCCGGGTGAAATCCTCCTGTACAAGGGATTAATTCTTATTAAAAAAAAAAACACACATCCTAAGTGTCAAATATATAACAAGGATTTGTATGTACCATGTTCAATATTTTGAATTATTTTTTAAAACATATTTGAGGTATTATATATACGAATGTGATCATTAAAAATAAAGAAGCTATAATTTAAAGTTGTAATCCAAACATAAAAGGCAATCTACGTGTATGGTCTAAATTGTATGTAATGATTATAGTATTATTAGATACGTTGATGGTGGAGACATACCGAAAATCTTTAGTAGTGAGTAAAATTTTGATATTATAGGCGGATGGTGGACAATGCAACTTCTAACATCGCCAATTTGAGGACATATGAAAGTTACGTAAAAGAATTTATGAGATTGAAGTTGATGTGCATAAATTATCATAATCTGCAAAATAAATATTCAAATCAATAAACTAATGAACATTTTTTGACTTGAATCTTTCCAACTACCATTATTCGACAAAACGATCTAAAAATTACATTTTGCAACAACAGAAAAGTCGTTAAAAGTGAAATCTCTCGTATTTTGTAATTAATTTGGTAACATATACATACATACATATATATATATATATATATATATATATATTTCTTTTAATTAGCAAGGCTGATTTATGCAAAAGTTAAGTATATATTGTTTGCTCTCTCGTTTACTTTGCCACTTGCTTAGACACACTTCTACAAATCTCTATTCCTTAGTTGTGACAAAGGATCTTTACGCATATTTTTTAGTTTTAGAGAAAAGTCATTATATTTGTACTTTTATAGCTAACTTAATTCAATTTTCGACCCGAAAATATCAAAATAAATTGCTCTTGATAAATAAATATTCTTACCACTATAGCAAGAACATATAATTATAATTATGTTATGTACTTGAAAAAGTAAATGTAAGAGCATGTTTGAACCCCATTTTTAGTGTAGAATGTATCTTAGAAATAAGAAAAAGGAAAAGATATTTATGATAAAACTCTGTTATAGAAGCAGGAACGAGAAACTATGAACTGGAAGATAGAAACTTGCTATTGCAGGGAAGTAAAAAAATTTCATTCAACTTAAAATCTGAATTACACGGCTTGTCTATTTATAGAGAAAGCTATCTAACTAACTAACTACATAGAAACAGAAGAAAGATCTAGAATAGAGATAAGCTAGAGCTAAATTTGTTGCTTCACGTGGGAAGAGTGAATCTGCTTTGATGTGCTGGAAGACCACGTGAAGCTGGTGCATGTGCATGCTGAAAGTGCTGAGTTGCTGGAGCTTGCTTATAGATAGACATGGGCAAAAGGATTCAAGCAATAAACCAACTAAATTCAAGAAATTATCCAATCATGTAACTAGAGAAAGATGTAGGTGGGAAATCGAATATTTTATACTTTTTATTTAAAATAGCGATAAAACACAAAATGATCAAGTAATGACAAGACTTGAACCCGTTACTTTTGTACAATTTTTAGACGTACAAATTTAACTTGAACTTATTTAAACATTTAAACTATTAGAATTATTTGGAAAAATAAAAATAAAAATTGAGATGAGAATTGGAAGGAATTGATGAATGATTGGCACCCTTTGATGGATTTGAAGGCAACAGTTTTGCTCCAATATAATATTAGATTCAGACAGCTTGTCAGCCATGATGCTGGCGAAGGTGACTTCAATTGATGGTGCTTGAAAGTGCCCAATAGTGCTCTTATTATTTGAACATACTTCGTGAGCTATGAGTGGAATAAGGACTTGCTTTGGTTTGTGATTACATGTGGCGTAAAATCTACGCTACATCGTGATTGTCTCATTTCGATTTGAATAGAAGTTAGAGATAGCCTAAAAGTGATAGATAGCATTTAAACAGAATATTTTTAAAAGGTGAAAAAGATGTGTAAAAATTGACACTTAACCAACCCTTAATGAAGCTTGAACCGGTCGCCAGACCTGACTAAATTGGTTGGACATGGCTAAGTCTTTTTTTTTTTTTTTTTCCTTTTTTTTAAAAAAATAAAAAATGAAAAAGGCCAACTCCAGCTTAGTTGACGGGTCGCCAGTCAAGAAGTTTGGATTCTGGCTGGACTGTGGTCCAAACTCGTTACTGGACTATCTTCAAAGTAAATTAAGAAATATCTTATAGCGGTTATTGCAATGGAAACAAAATAATTGTATTGTAAAACATTTAATAAAAAATAAAATTTAGTATTTAAATAATAAAAAATACTTAAAAGTGCATTTAAAATTAATAAAAAAAAATTAGGAGGATGTCCTCAACTAAGATTTTAAAATGTCCTTGCAAATTAAAGTGTTTACACTATGATTTTAATTGGATATTCATGTATTTCAAATGAAATTCATTAAAATCTATCCATCCTCAATAACTCGTGAATTTATATGAATTTCGTTAATATAAGAATTTCAAAATATTTGAATGGATTTGAAATTGAAAAATTCATGTAACAAACTCTTTTGAAATTGATCATTTTTAATGAAAATCTATTCAAATTCACGACATTCATTAAAATTTATTATATTTTAAAATTCATTAAAATCCCAGCTGCGAACACTGCTTTTAGTGTATTTGTGAATTGTTTCCTTAAGGCAGAAGGCTGTTTGCCTCAAGGTTTCCTATCAATGGGCTTTTATATGTTCAAATGAGGACAAGGCCACAAATTAGGGGGATCAGATGGTTCAAGAAAAGATGGGCTCCAAGGCCGAGTATATATATCATGTTAAGCTCTAAAATTATTGGTGACATGCAAATGGCCCGAAAAAAAAGTATAGGGTAGGTTTCTTTAGAGAATATTGACCATAGTTATTAAACCCGACCCGATCATCGATCGGGTCTTGGATATCTGGTTGAATCAGTGGGTCAATGCTTAATAGTTATAAAATAATTATTTATATATTTATATATTATTTTGTTAAATATTTGATTCATTTTAATTAAAATAATTACTATCATTTTTTAAAAATATTTTTAACAAACTATAAATGATTTATATGTACATATTTATTGCAAACACATAATAATAAACAATTAATCTCTAGTGGTTAGGTGGTACTCACATTACCTAAATGTCTAAGGTTCAAGTTTTTTGAGAACAAAAAATTTATGGACAGACTTTTAAATCTTGATGAAACCAGTCAACTAGGTCAAACCAATCAACCGTGTAGAGTTAATATAAACATAGCAGGTTAACTCAGTCAATCCGACGGGTCAACTCAATTTTGACCGAGTCAATTGCATCTCTATGAAAATGTTGCACCCGGCTCAGTCAAGGGCCCTAGCCACTAGTTCTCCGGTCTGGGCTACATTTTTTACAAAATTTATAATAAAAAAATTTCTATCAAAATGAGCTCAACTGTCCCCATTTTTTTGAAACTAATTTCCCTCAAATTCATTTTAGACCACACATTACATGAAACACAACTTTTAAACCATACATTTCATTAATTTTTATCAAAATTTACTAAAAATCTGGCTTTTAGCTAAATTCTATTTAGAGATTTTCGATTTTAGCTACCCAAGCTGCTAGCTCGAGTTTACGGAAATAATTTGAGTATAGCTCAACCCTTGACGTATCTATCCGTGTTGTTTAAACACAGTCGACATATTTCATTCGCAAAGGTAAGAAACGAATGATTATATAATTTTTCAAATTTATATTAAATAAATGAATAAACACCAACATATTTAATAAAATATTTCTTGTCATTTGTGTTGACATCAAATCAAATAATATAAGACAAAACACGTGATCACGAGAGGAAACATTCTTAAATAAACTTCTAAATTGGCCGCCGGCTATGACTGGATGCAATCTTTGTTTATTTAATTAATTTTACATTTTAATTATTTGTTGATGTCAATTTTTATGTTAAACCTAAATAGTTTACACAATTATAACAATTGAAGTTGTTGACCTCAAAAAATATTGTCAACGGATGTCAGTATCGGACTCTTGACACGTGGATTCCGACGAGTTAGACCGTAGTTGATGATTGTAAAATATATATATATATAGACTATCAAGTCGGAATACCAACGGAGAATTTTGGTGTCAAATGATAAAAGATCTGTAGTTGATTCTGAGTTTAAATCTTTAGGATATATGAACTCAAATTCCGATTAGAGTGATTCAAAGAGAAAATAGACGGCGTCAATCTGTTGACCCCAAAAAAATGTTGTCAATAGATGTCAGTATCGGACTCGTGACACGTGGATTCCGGCGAGTTTAATCGGAGTTGATGATTGTAAAATATATATATATATATATGGACTATCGAGTCGGAATACCAACGGAGGATTTTGGTGTCAAATGATAAAAGATCTGTAGTTGATTCTGAGTTTAAATCTTTGTAATATTATAAAAGCACAATAAATATAAGAACATAATATTTTCTCTTTGAATCACTCTAATAGGAATTTGAGTTTGTATATCCCAATATCTCCAATTTCGCAAACTTTTTACAATCACAACAAATGCTATTTATAGACAAACGGCTGAACTGCCTATCGTCGGATCAGATCCACGTGGCTCCATCTTATTGCTTTGAACGTCACATCATTCACGACATTAACTATGGTGATGATTACCCTGTCATCGCCCTGCCACCCCCTTTTATCTGACATCAAATAAGGCAGCTTTGAAATGACTTGTCACGTCAATTACTTCTCAGGGATATTCTTCAGATTTGTTCCTTACAAGTGCCTCGGTGAACGAAGTGTTTAAGTAACAACGAGGACTTCGAACTGGAAATGTACTGTGCAGTTGAGGAGATTTCGTCTATTGAAGGATTTCTGCCACGTTCTGTCAACTTCGTCTATAGAAGGACTTCTGCCACGTTCTATCCACTTCGTCTATTGAAGGATTTCTGCCACGTTCTATCCATTTCGTCTGTAGAAGGACTTCTGCCACGTGACGTCTTCCTTCGAGGGAAGGACTTCGTACGAGCGAATAATGTGTCCCCCTTACTGTTCATTGAGGAGTGTCTTCTTGTGAATTCCTCCATGTGTCATACAAATGATGACCCCATTTTAACGGGGTAACAGAAGTGCCACATAAACTACAAATGTAAGCTATGTATAAATTCTGTGAATAGTAATCAAATTGAACTTGTTTTACATGAATTTACTACGTTTGTATATTTATAGATTTAAACATTTACTGTAGGTGCAGATTCATTGGACTTCAACTATGTTTCCAAGAATTGAATGTTGTGTAGAGCATTCTAACTAATGATCGAGTCATGTAAAGTATACAAAAGTTAAAAAAAATTCAGTTGGATCGAGTCTTTTCAATCTAATCCTAAAAACTTCTGTTCATGAAACGATACGTGTCTAAATACTGATCTACATGACCATGCAAAGCTAGCATGGCTAGGCTACAAATTATACGATAATAAAGCATAAACCAAAAAAAAAAAAAAAAAGTGTCTCAGAAATGGAGTTAATGCAAACTCTAATGGTCAAAATGGAAAAATAAAATAAAATAAAATGTGAAGAGCCATAGCCTTGCAAGGGATGAGCCTCGATCCATTCAACTAACTTGTAGATAGTATGCATCTGAATGGTCGATTCGACCAGTGACTCGATGATCGAGTAATTCTCAATTTCTAGATCGAATTTGATAATTATACAAATTAGACTGTCTTAAAATGAATTTTATCAAATTGTCTACTTCTTTATTCAAGTGTGACAAAATCACTTCATGCCCTCATTGAAAAAACTTTTGAATCGATTGACAAAGAATCACGAATATGATATTTATTATTATTATAATTAAAAGACATCTAATGAAACAACCGTCCAAACTTAAAGTTTGTTTATAGTTGGAAAAATTAAGAAAGCACAAACACTAATGCAGGAGCCCACAATCACATGCCATTAGCAAACATAAACCTGATCACGTGCATATAGCACTTGTCCTGTTGGTGATCATGAATTGAGGCACGGGTGCCTCTTCAGTCACCATCTTTTGCGAACCTTTTTAGAAAAATTTGAAAGTCATTTTACTATTTTCAAGGGTAATTTAGGTATCTTCGATTTAAATAATATTTATGTTGAGATACAATCATACAAGTCAGGTTGAGTCACGTCACTTAGAACAAAGATGTAACATGCCCATCTAAAGGCTTTGATTCATGACTCGCAATTTTTGAGGAGTCATTAAAAAAAAAAATGTTTCGTTACAAATTTTTATTTTTTTATTTTTTAAATAATATTTTGGAAAAATATGAAAATGAATAAAAGTCGGGCCGCATGACCTAGGTAGCTATTGCTAAATAGAGCATGCCTTTGTTAACGTACTGATTCACAATCAGTCGTGAATCTTTTCCAAGAAAACAAAATTTGTGAAAGTTGATCCAGCTTTACCCACTACATTTGTGTCAATTTCCTTTATTTGGTTACGTAACTTCTTAGTATTGAAAGTTGAATGTTCTTATAATTATATACTTAAAAAGTATACATGCGTGTTATGTCAGTTTCTTTTCTCATAATTAAGGAGCTTAGTACATAATTACAAGGGTTCATTTTATTTAAAATATAACATATTAAATATCCAAGAGTTAGCTTAAATGGCGTGACAATCATTTTGTGTCACATTTTGAACATGTTAAGGCCTAAACATAATCCTATTGTATTGGTCCAACCGAGCCTGAGCCTAAATATTCGTGTGTAGGACCGTAGGTTGTCTGTTTGGAGAACAATTCACAAATACAATAAAAAAAAAATACTTAAATAATTCCAAATAACTATCAAAACATTTTTTTATTCTCGTAATATTTTTATTTTTTTTACAACACATGTTGAATTATGTTACACACTTATCATCACACGTTTCTATTGCTGCTGCCACGACTTTGGACATTCACTACCATTACCACTTATAACATTCATAATTTACTGTTATACTACCATAGTCGCTTATCTGCACGTATCTTATCATCGTCGACCAAATGAAATGTCATACCACTGCCGGCAAAACCACCACCCCTATGAAATCCAAGCACCAATGTCGGGGAATCATCAACCTAGTTTTAGATTTCATGCATAATTTTCAAACCAGATATTAGAATACAAATTTCGCATATTTCAGTCTAGATTTCACATACCAATTTCAATCCAGATTTTCTTCAAATAAATAAATAAATATATATATATATATATATATATATATATATATATATATATAATTAACTTAGCAGACATTGATTTTACACTCCATTGGACCACAAATTTATGTGCATATATGCATAAGTAAAGAAATCATCTAATAAGTACTAGTGAACATCTTATGCTAAACGCATGTGATATAACATATCAATTAATTAGTGAATGACAAATTTAATTCAAATTTTGAGACTCATAATAAGAGCCCGTTTGATTCCCATTTTTATGGAAAAATGCATTTTAGAATAGTAGATTGATGGAGAATATGTGGTTGAAAAATAAGAAAAAATATTTGATTTACGTGAAATATTATTTTAATAAAGAATATGTGGTTGAAAAGAAGAGAGAAAAAAATGTATTTTCTTAAAAATGAGAATCAAACAGGCTATAAATTTATATACCAATGAATTAATATGACATTGGTTCTCATTATATGTAGAGAAAGAGATTGAGGGAGATGCAGAGATCAATTCCCAAATTTGTCACCTATATTTTATACGCACTTGGATGAGGAATTGGGTTCTAAGTGGGATTTATCCTTAATGTGGTTGTGGTGATGGTGGTGGTGGTTTTGTGTAAAAAATGTGTATTTGTTGAATGAAAAAGTAGTAATGATAATTTAAAAGTATAGTGTTCGTGTTTGAAGTACGTTTTCTTCTTTTTACACATTTGAGTGCCTTGGGCCCAAAATTTAATAGCCAAACAAAAGATTACTTATAGATTTCTACTTGACGTTGGGTGGGACCAAGCTCACCCGCGACACCACCAAGTGAAGAAATGCTACGAGACACCCTTATACTATGAAGCACTATGCTATGGGACACCCTTATGCTATGAAGCACTATACTACGAGACACCCCTAACTATGAAGCGCTACACTACTCTACCACTACGCGGTCGGACCGTCGACCCCTATGGATGCTCTGCCACTACACGGCCAAACCGTCAATCCCTGTAGGTACTCTATCACTACACAGTCAGACCATCGACCCCTATGGCTGCTCTACCACTACACGGCCGAACCGTCGACCCCTATGGGTGCTCTACCACTACGCAACCGGACCGTCGACCCCTATGGGTGCTCTACCACTACGCGGTCGGACCATTGACCCCTATCGGTACTCTACCGCTACGCAGTTAGACCGTCGACCCTTATGTACTAGGGCACTCTACAACTATGCTACCGATACAACGCTTAACTATTATGAGGTCGTCGGCCCCATACCTACCACATAAGGGGGTCAACTCCTATGCCTACCACGCGGAGCCATTGACCTCATGCGGGAACTCTACGTACAGGCTAGGCCGCCTATCACTACGGAACACTCTATTACACTTAATCACGAGGGATCACTCAATTAGATAGATGTCGCCTGGAGGTTATCACAAAGACAATCAACCACTAAATAGATAGTGGTTACCTTCTCAGAACATGGTGAAGATGAGATCACAACGTGGGACACGTGCCATTGCAACAGCTCAGCGGTTACGTGGCTCCACCCGCCATAAATACCCCTAAGACGGGTCAGGTAAAGGATTGGAAAAACTCTAGTCATTTGAACAATCATCATCTACGATTTTTTTTCTAAGTTTATATTGAAAAACTCATATACTAATTCTCACGCCGGAGGTGCAATGGAGGAGAAAGCCCTGCCCCTCACTTTGCAGGAAAAACTTAACCATCTTTACCCTCAGAGTTGCACAAATGTCTTACACCACTAGGAGGGCACAGAAGTTAGTTTCGCAATTGTTTCACTACTTAATAACGTTCAAAAATTAATTATAAATATTTTTACAATCAAATAAGTTAGCAAGATTTAATTTTTTATTCACTCAAAATATATTTAAGTACATAAAAATTTTACATTCATCTATAGAATATTTACAAAACGGTCCTTCAACTTCAAATAACTCATGAGACATCCTCAAGTTTTAGTTTAAAGCTAGCGGTATGCGACTAAATTTCCAAGATAACCCACACCATCGCAGCAACTAATATGAGTTAGGTTAAAAATACACATTTTAGCGTTACTAAAAGCAAAAAAAAGGGGTCGAAAATGTTTGTTTTATAATGTATGGTTGGTAACACGTTTCTAAAAATTGATAAAATTAGAACTCGAACAATTTCTTTATTTTGTACACAAATTGCAAATGCAAATTCCTCAGGTGAAGTGTCTGATATTTTGTTAAATTAATGGTTTTGATGCTTACTTCAGTTAAGACATTTAAATCAATGTATAAACTTGAAACTAGATATTGCCTGCCTTATATGTCACATTGTCCTTAAATCATGGAATTCAGATTAATTATTTAACTTGTATCCTTTGTTCCTAAAGTGTTAACATCTTTTTTTTATTATTGTCGTTGTTATAAATTTAAGCTTCACCATACGTCTTCAATATATACATGAACATAATGATTCGTTGACATCTCATCCCCACTTGAACTATTTATTCCCATTTAGTCCCCACTCTAATTGATTTATTATTTTCTATCCTTTTCATTATGACATGTTCCCCATAATAAATAGATAACTAAATAAAAACCGGTAAATAATCCTCCATATATTATAAATACAAGCCAAGAGACTACTTACCCAACACATAAGAATATTAACTCTACTAGTTGCACAAAGCAATGGCTTCTACTGCAAATACTAAGACAGAAATCCTACATTCCGGCAGGCCATTCAGGCTGGCCGATCGACGAAACCCGTCCTTCTCTTCTTATTCATCATCACGTTCATGTCATTCATCCTTTGGATCACTCTCTTTCAATGAAGATTTTAATTTATTTAGTCCAATTACCCCTCTTAGATTCTCATCAAGAGTTCCATTTTCTTGGGAAAAAATCCCTGGAATTCCCAAGCAAGAAAGTATCAATACCAAAGAATCCTTAAGGAATCTTCTCCCATTGCCTCCTGCTCGAAAAACCTCGAATTCCTCCAAGAAATATGTTCATGAACAGATTTTTCTCAAGAAAAATGATCCATTTTTTGCAGCGTTTATCGAGTGTTCTAAGGACGATGATGATGATGCATTTGGCAGTCTTTGGAAAGGATTGAAGATCCCAAGGGCCCTAAATTCTTGCAAAAGGAGTTGTGCAGTTTCAGATTCACTTATCTATATTCCAATTCCAAGATCAAGCTCAGATTATCTGCTCAATCGGCGTTCAAAATAAGTTTGCAATCACTTAAAAAAAAGCAGTGCAGATCGTTGAAGCCCAAAATTCCGTCACTGAAGTCTAGACGGTTCCGTCAATATATAATAAAGTCCTATTTACATAAATCTTTGTTTAGTGCATGAAGAACTGCAATATCTTGTTTTATTTGTGGAGGGTATGTAATTGTTAACAAAATCCTTTCTGGATATCATGTGATGTTTTATGGCAATAAGAGTAAAGATTACACAATCCCATGTGACAATGTGAATTTTGGACCACGGTACCCTATCAATTGGTCAATATTATTAATGGTGTAGAAAGTCTTCAATACTAAAAGTCAAACATCAATAATTTCACATAAACTATGTTTCTTATAACGTTGCTTCGAGTAATTTGTTTCGGGATTGTAAATTTTTTTTAGAATATTATACGTGTGTATTTTTGCAGTCAATACATTCTGCAGTTTAGTTCATCAATGTGATGAGAAGTAATTTATTCATCAAACCTTTTATGTTACATTTGATCTCTCAAGTTTTAAATTTTGTAGCACTTAAGTCCTCATAAATGCTTTTTCATGATTCCATATCCTTCACAAATTTAGAGAGCAGCACGAACCTGCACCGTAGTCACAAGTTTCTTTAAATTTGTGAATCGATCTTAATCTCACGGGACTAGAGAACTGATGAAAAATTCTACAATTCCAATTACAAGGTTTTGTATCAGCAAATTCACTCAAAACTAGTAAAGCAAAATGCTTTTCAAGAACACATTACAGAGTGAAGAACACGTATTCTAAAAGGAGTTCACTATTACACCCCGCGAGCAAGGGCGCAGCCAGCTTTGTAGAGTTGGAGGTCCTAGAATTGAAGATATAGATGTATTAACTAAAAAATCAATAAACGTATAAAAGAAAGTACTTCTTGAGTACCAATCTTTAATTTAGCAAAATCATACTTATTATAAGAGTTCCTTTCGAATCCTCATACCTTATTAAATAGAATCATTAATATCATCAATCACTCTCGATCAAATCACGTTTATTTCTAAACCTACTTTTTTTAGATAGTCAATCAAAGTCAAAGTCGGTGGTGATTATAAGCTTTCCAATTCCCGACCTTAGAAAAAAGTAAATAGTATAAATACTGATGAGGCAATATACGGAGACTCGACCTAAGAGGCCCGACCTTGTCCCGCCGTGAAAATATCCTCGACGAGTTCGGGGTCTTAAGGTCGGGGAACATGTCACGAACTTGGGGTCTCCAGATCGGGCAAGGTCCTCCGCACTAATCCTATAATTCGTTTCAGCATCCTCCTTGTCTAAACACCTTTCCTAATCTTACTCAAATACCGGTAGAACAGTTTAAGCGAAACACAAACTCTTTACGAGATAAGGTTCACAAGCGATAGACTCCTTCTACAACGCAACTACTCGCCTGTATAAATAGGTGATCCAAACTCCTTTTTCAGGTTACAAGAATTATTATTACTTTACTGTTTTATAGTCTTACGCACATTTTTCCCTCTCTAACTTAAGCATCGGAGGAGCGACGAGGACAAACATCGACCCCTTTGTTTCAGGTCATTGGAGATCCTGTTCGCGGTCGATCATAGCAATCCAGTTCGGAAATCATCAGGTACTATTTTCGGTATCATCAAATACCATATAGAGCGCTTGCAGATTATCAAATCAAAATCTTGAGAATCAGGAATTTTTTTTTTTCCACTAATGGCTGAAAATCCTAAGTTCCCTGTTTAAGTCAGTAAGTTTATCTCAATTTCTTGTTTAATTCATCTCTCAATTTAAAATTTAAAAAAAAAAAAAAAAGGGTTAAAATCCACCAAATTTATCACAAACATTACCAAGAAAATCAACCCCTCCTCTCTTTTTTATTTCTAATAGTTTTGAAAGTGACAACTAAAATAATACCGTATGATTGTATGGATCATATTTAGAAATCTAGCTTAACCCAATTTTTTAATAAATTATAATTTTTTCTTATTATTTTATTCTTGCTGTAGGTAAGGATTGTCAGTGTTGTATTTATGTAAAATGAGAACTAGTACAGTTAAAATTAGGTGGTAGGGCGGCCGCGTACAAAGAGTAACATAGGCTTTTTTGTTATTTAAGAAATAGAAGCTATGCCTCCTATTGGGACTTGGACAAAGTCATATCGAGTCCCACTGTATAATTATGATAATTATTAATTATACTATTTATGATTTGATGGAAATTTCCACAAATTGCAAACGGAATAAAAATAATTATTTAGAAGTAATTATTCATGGTATACATTTGTCTCGTGAGAAGGGATAAATCTCGTTAGCATGAGGAACTTGTGAATGCACATAAGTGTGGGTATCTTATGACGCATAAGCACTTGACACTCTCTACTCACTTATCAATTATGACCACTTTGTTTTATTTAATCTTGTTAATGAAATTTGACCGTCTAGATTTAATTTTAGAATAATGTTGAGTGTACATAACTATGTATATACAACTTTACACCCTTTCACGAGAAGAGGGTCCACACACAATAGAATATTCATGAGCCTCCTTCCATGTGAGAGAAGTATAAGACTATGTATACACTATGATGTATTATATCAATCAAACACCATTAATTACAATTCTCTCTAAAACAAATTCTAGGCAATTCAATTCTCTACGATTATTTTTTTCACCCAAATTTCACCCCTACAATCAAACGGACCCTACGTTCTAATTCTTAAAATGACAAATAATACAACAAATTAATCATTTATGACTATTTTAACAATCATATAATTGGAGCTGTCGATTCATCTTGCCAGATGATTAATATTTTTAAGATTTGAACTATGAAAAGATTCATCTATTATGAAAAACATTAATTCATCTGTAGATTTCTATAATTTTCTTAGATTTTCTTAACCATTTCGATCTTCTCCTTCCTAACAAGACCTTCACGGAAAGATCTTGAATATAGAGAAGATTCCAACTTCATACTGCATCTTGAAAGGAGTGTAAATATTAAGAGCTTACAAGTGTGTGCTTATAAGCTAAACTTAATTAAAAGTTTTTTTTTTTTCAAGACTCATTTAGTAAGACTCTTGAAAAGTCAAAAGCTGAATTTGATATTAAAAAATTATTTTTAGATTTGTTTCAATGGTTTTCTGAAAACATTTTGTCTGATTAGATTATTTAAAAAATAATAATATCCAATAAATCTCAAATTTTATAAAATTAATAATATAAGTACATACAAATAAATGCAAACTAGTTATATTATCTTTCATTTACAATAGGCTTGCATCAATTTTGATTTTTCAATTTCTCCATTTTCATATATTAGAAAAATGATATCAAATAAATTTAGTTATTCATCAATGTTAAGAAAGGAGGCTATCAACCTCCCTGTTACCTTAACAAAACCCTTAAAACGGAGGGAGAAGTTAATGGTGTCGGGGCACGAAACTTTTTTCTATGTACAAAAAAGTTGGCGGAAGCCACCAGAGATGGCGGTGTTGTGACGATGGCGCCAATGCCATCAAGCTATTCAAATGAATATGCAAACTCTACCAAAAATAAGTTTGAATGGGCTAATAAAATGTTTAGCATATACGCATATTTTAGAATTATAAAGTAAAGACGTTGTCCATGTATGTAGATATTGTTAAAAGATGTTATGTTTATATTAATAATGGGTCGATTTGTCCTATCGGACGCATCCAATAACTTCTAACGTTTTTATAATTTCATGTTGGTTGGAAAATAGGAATCTACCAAACTCATATGAATTCGTTTTCCTCGATTATGACGTTCATAGAATTCGTGTCTATCAAACGGACCCCATATGTAAACTCAATAATGAGGTATTCGAAATCTATACTATTTGATGCAGCATATATTGTGTCTGTTTGAGCCCCCCTTTTTTGTGGAAATTTGTTTTGTAATAGTAATTTTTTGGAAAAAAAAAAAAAGTGTAGTTAAAAAATGGAGAATAATTTTGGATTTACGTTTAAAATTATCTTATAGGAGAATTTGTGGTTGAAAATAAGTTTTAAAAAAAGAAACTCATACAGGGACACTATGTAGTACTGAATTAAATTCTATTGTTATAATCAAAATCCTTATCAACTGAAGATAGAGTGTATTTGGAATATTTCTCTCCTTGTACCCGTACTTCTTTATACTTATGGAGACTCAAGTTCAATTTTTACAAGTCTGTCTGGTGGAGATTAAAATCAAAGTTTTAGTAGATTGTGATAACAGTTTTTGAAATGTGTAGTTAAAAAGTTGTGGGACCTATGAAATATGTGGTTAATATTGATTGTTTGACTTTAATTTAGATTAAAATCTGATTTTAATCAAGAACAAATAGACTCTAAGTTTGTTTATTTATGGATTAGTTTGAATAATTTTACTACGCTTAATATTTTATATTTTTCAAGACCTACAACACATAACATATTGTTAAGGAAGTCTTGAGTGAGCTCTTCTTCGTAGAACTTTACCCGCCTCACTTAGTCACTTGTACTTTTGCTAGGAAGTTTTGAGTTTTGCTAGAAATCCCGGGCCACATAGGCCTTGGATAAGCGGCTTTTCCCGGAAGTTTCACCTTTTACTTTTCTTCCTCTTCTGAATAAAATTTCAAATACATACCAAATTTTTCATAGATAATTTTTTTGTTTCATTATTCATATTGCATTATGTTTTCCCTTAATATTACCAAACCAAGCTGTAACACATTCATAATTGGGGTTGACCAATAATAATATATCCCAGCAACATATATCCCCAATGCACGTTATAAGAATTTTGACTGTAATATATCATAAAATATTTGTATAAGATTTTATTCTTCACAAGCAAGACATAAATCTTCATCATAAATTGGAATGCAATTTTCAGCCCCTGTTTGGGCCATATTTTTCCACAATGAAAATGAATTTCTTGACCGTTGAAGCACACCTTCCGAAACCAACTGTGAGAGAGAAGTCAACAATGTCATGCTGTGTGAGCCCCCTCAACGACTTTATTTTTTCTAAAATTGGTGGAAGAATATGGCCCAAACAGGGGATCAATTGTTTTTATTTTATAGCCTTTTAAATTTTATTTATTTATTTATTTTGGTGGGGTGGGGGGGGGGTTAATTTTGAGTTACTAAATTTAAACACAAATTTATTTATTTTTTTTACCGAACATAAAATTAATTTTAGATATTAAATCATTCATAAATATGTAAATAAGATTTGGAAAATGTACTGACAAGTATACAATACAGTCAACGTTAAAACATATAAAATTTTAGTGGGTAATTTAGAATGAGATTTTTCGTAGTAAAAATTAATTACAATAAATATGCCAAAAATTTACTAAATTTCATGTTTATGTATAATTTCAACCCGTGTAGAATATAAATTAGAGAGAAAAGATTATAAAATATGTCTGGACTAATTATTTATTTAAACAGTCATTAGCTAGTCCAATATCTAAGATAATACTTGATATATTATCGAGGGTGGTTGGCTTGTTCGAAGAAGCTCACAACCTACAAAAGCATAGAAATAATAAGTACGTTCTTCTTCCTCCTTCATTCCAAACTCTTTAAATATATTATAATTTTTGCCAAATTAATAAATGACGTGTCAATTTAGCTAGTTGATATTTTACCTTAAGGAGAAAATGAAGGATTTATTTCTCCCTTACCTCTCCAAAAGGTATAATTTGCTTCGATAATATATTAGAATGATTTATGGATGTGTGTGCTAATACACAGATACAAAAATAAACTCTCATGAACTCTCAAAGCTTACATAAATAGAAAAATCCTTTTGTACAGAAAAAATCTTACAGAAATTATACAGATACTCACATAGTGAGTAGACCCCATGTAAATTAAATATTACCAAAAAAAAATGGATCCCACATATTTGTCTCTATTCTATAAACTTTCTGTATGCTTCCCATCTGTACGTCTAGCAAATTTCTAACATAAATAGATTTATTTAACGATCTCATCCAAAAAAAATGATTAAATATAGTTCGTAGTGGCCCAAGAACCACTTTATTCATTCACTGCTTAGGGGAATATAAGTTCTCTTCTAAAATTAGGAAGTATGCTTGACTCCATTATCACTCAATATCGCGTAATAATTAAAATAAAAAGAATAAAAAAATAAAAGAAAACATAAAAATGTTTAAAATTTACAAAATACACCCCTTGGATAAGATATATTTAAAGACATCAATTTGGCTCGTTGATAAAAATTTGAGCCAACTCAAGCCGTGGTTCAATTGGACTGAGCCTGAGCAAGCCTACGTGGCTCATCAAGCCACACGAGCTGGACCACATGGCAAGCCATAATGGCCCTTGTCACACGCTCGTTGCAAGCACCACAAAAATATTTTAAAAAAAAAAAAAAAAAACAAATCGGCCTGGTTCAACTCTACTTGGGCAAAAAAAGCCGAGTCATTTTTTACCTAGACCGTGATCTTCAGCTAGTGAGCCAGCTCTGTCGCGCTCATTTGCATCCCTAGGTATATTTATACTTTGGTATATTTATATTTTACATACCATATTTAGAAAAATTACATTTTACACACTATATTTTACTAAGTGCTTGTTTGATAGGTCGTGTTTTTCATGGAAAATGAAAAATAATAATAATAAATTTCATTTTCCAACTTTCGAAGTGTTTGATAGACAATTTTTTTCATAGAAGACATTTTTCATTTTTTCCTCACACGTGCACTATTTTCACCTTTTTGATAAATTCTATGGAAAAATCTAAACGAACACCCTGATTAACCACATTAATGACCGTATGTGAGTGGTGTGGGTCCCAGTGAATAAAATAATATTTCCCCCTATACTCACATGCGGTCAAGGAGGGTGTTCGTATAGCAATGTTCTAATTCTATTTTCCACCATTTTGGTGGTTTTTTGTTTTTTTGGCCTTTTTTTTGTTTTTTTGGCCTTTTTTTTGGCAATCCAAGCAAATTTTATCCCAAATTTTAAAAATATATATCATTTTCATTGACAATTTTCATGAAAAATAAAGCCAAACGAACAACAAAAAGTCAAAAAAATTTGGGTGAAAAATTATACTAATCGAACACAATTAATTAACAATTTCTAATAAAACAATTTCTAGACAGTTTTATTCCCTATAATTCTTTTTTTTCCACCTACATTTCATCTTACAATCAAATAGACCCTAAGTGGTAACAAAACAAACCATTTGCGCCATCACAAATATCAAAATAAACCAAAATACCCTTAATCATAAGAAAGAAATTACACCCTATACAGTACATTATGTAACAATTAACATCCTAGTTCTTTAATTAATTTGTCATTCTTCAAAATTTAAATATTTGAAGCCTTGAGCTTAAATGTTATTTTCTTACAAAATTTATTATATTCATTTACAAGGAGCTCCAACTTAAGCCCTTGTTTGTGCTCCATTAAAAAAAAAAATGTTTTTTTCCCCTTATTCTCAATCACACATTTTTCAATAAAATAATATTACACGTAAATCAAAAAAATTTATTTAACCCCTGTTTATCTGTCATTAAAGTAAGAAAATTAGTTTTGTAATAATAGATTTATGAAGAATATGTAATTAAAAAGTAGAAAAAAATTGGATTTACGTGCAAAAATTTTTATTATAAGAATGTGTAATTGAAGATAAGTTTGAAAAAAAAAAAAGAGTTTTGAAATAATAGCAAACAAACAATGGCTATTTTTTAGAGCCTTGTTGGGGTGCGAGACCCAATTTGCAAGGCCTTGTACATCCCTCTCACAAAGAGGGGTGAGGTGAGTTTTGGGGTATTTTTTTTAATGAGGCCCACATGGGACTCATCTTATGTGAGAGGCTCAGTTCTATCAAATTTTTTACAAGGCTGACAGGGCAGCTTTTTTCATTTTTTTTAACCATAAATTTTTGAAATATTTACTATTTCAAAATACATTCCCCCCCCCCCCCCCCCATCTTTAATGTTGCCCAAACAAGGAAATAAATTAAAGTTTAACATTAATAAGTTAATAACATATCAAAAAATTTAAATAAAAACTTCAATTAACCTTTTCATATAGGATAGGATGTTGGCTTATTACTTCATTTAAGGGGTCCGAATTATCATCTCATGAAGATCGATTAAAATAACATTACCTCTTATTTGTTTTGATGAACACAATACATCAAGCAAAGTTTTGAATAAATTAATATTAACTGAGAAAAGAAAAAAACAATTAAACGAGCGTGTTTTCTTTATATTATGATTAATCTATTCAATATCACGGTTAAAGTTTAGTGAGATTTCAACGTAGTTATTATCTTCGATCTTGCCTCTCAAATTCAATTTTTAAAGTTGTACTCGATCTAATTCATTCTTAATTAACTCAATTTACCTCTTTTGAATTTAATTTAATTTTATCTAGTTGAGTTAATTCATTATATTTCTATATGAATCTGAATAAGCATCAAATTAACACATTAAATCACCTAAGAATGTAATAAAAAATCGCAACAATAATGAAAGTGTATCTCTACCTTTTACGACCAATTGTCAAATTTTACAACATGGTCTAAATTTATACTGACCTTTAGGTTTGTTACAATTCTCGAATCATGACAGTGATGAAGTAATCAAAGCCTTGAGAACAAGCGTAATATAACATATAAATTAATTAACTATGCAACATTTGAGAATTGAGCATAATCAAATCTTGGTCACATCGTTAAACCCAACTAATGATTCATGCAGCGTTTGCTTTGTTGCCTTAAAGATGTTTTCAATTTTGCAAAACATCCAAAACTTACTTGGTTTGATATTTTTGAAAATACATTTTTTTGAAAATAATGTTAAACTTATAATATAAAATTCCAAACATGTGTTGTTGTCATCTTGATAGTTTCACTGAAAACACTGAAAATATGGGAAATAAACGTTTAATTAATTATTTGAAGTAAAATTCTAAAAAACAAAAATATAAACACAAAAAAAAGGGAAAAAAAAATTCTAAATTCTAGAAGATAAAATTTTCGGGAAAAAAAATATAAAATACTAAAAAATTAAAATTCTAGAAAAATAAATTTATAAACAAATATAAAAAAATAATTCAAACTCTTGTTGGCTATTTAAATAAAATTCTCAGTACACGTCATTAATTTTTAATTTTTATTTCTTATATTTTGCTAACTTAATTTATTTTTTATTTTTATTTTTATTTGTAGCAAAAAAAATATTATAAAATTCACCAACATGATGGTTCGCTTTTGAATTTGGTTCCTAAATTATATGAACTCGAATGATTTCATTTACGAAATATTTGAAGTGTAATGGATGATTTCAAGTATTAACGTACCTGGACAGACTCACTCGATGTCCAAGCCTAGGAAAATGGATGAAAAATCATCAATTCAAATGAATGCCGTTAATTTTGCAAAGATTGGGGATTTGTCCATTTCACAAGTTGAATATAAATTCCCGCCCCCCGCGGGGGGGCGGTTTAAATGGGTTATGTCATCTGCTATGTGGAAATGCAGAATATTCTCTTTATTTAATTAGAAGTCTTCGAGGTGTAGCAAAATTATTCTTAGACAAATACTCATAAGTCATTTAGCAAGTGACCAAAGCGTTCTTTTTGTATTCTAAATAGACGATTTCTGTTGGGTATGAATATCATTTTAAAAAGTTGAAGAGATGGGTTAATCCAAATGAAAGATTGAGGACATGGAACGAAAAAAAAAAAAAAAGGTAAATTTTTAAGAAACCCTAAAGGAATATACCCAATATTGTTGGAAAATAATACATTCGAGTATGAGAATAAACAAACCGAAATAGCAACAAGGATTCAAGAACAAGAACTTCGATGCAAAGGCTCAACCGCGTGATCACTGTCCTCAAACAATATTTGCCCCTTCTCCGGTAAATTCGAGATGCTTAAAGGTTTTTCGGCAAATGGTTTCAAGGATTGATAAAGCCTTGTAGTAGAAATATAAAGCACAAAGTATTTCTACCAACAAAACTTAAGAAACACAATAAAATGAAAGAATATGAGTAAGAAATTAATTTGATCTTGTATATGGAGATTGTAATGATTTCAAAGTATTTTTTCATTGAACAAGACCCCACTATATATAGGCCTAGTTCATATTCACGAAATGGTGCCAAAATCAAGTGAAAAGCCTCCAAAAATGAATTCCCAACGACAAAAAATCGTCCAACGATCACAAATTTCGGTCGACCGATTGGTCAACCGAACATTTTCGGTCGACCGAATGGTCCACCGAACCTTCATTTCGGTCGACCGAATGGTCAACCGAAACCTCCTGCAACTTTTTGGTCGAAATCTTGCAGAGTTTCGGTCGACCGCAATTCAGTTCGGTCAACCGAAATTGTTAGCTATTTTTCACTTCTTCCTTTGTTGGTTTTGAACAACCAATTTCTCAACAATCCCCCACTTGTTCAAAATTAACAAGTCTCATATTCAACATGAATGATACTCATGCCTAAGGATTAGATATCTTTCGATTTGAATCTAACCATAGTGTAATTCTAACAAAGTAAAGTCGGAATCAAAGGTAGCTCGAAGCTTTGAACCAGTTATTCCATGTGACGATACCGGTAAGAACACACACACGAGTATCACGTGTTCTCAAGTTCCTCAAACTCGCTTAGCGCTTTTATGGTCTTGCGCTCATCCTTTTCGACAAACTTTTAAGAGAGTAACTCTAACTCTCTATTGAGGCGGCACCACCTCGAAGTTCGTCTAGGTGAAGTTCTTCCAACATCTTTGTTACTTTTAGAGATGCTTGTGCTCTTAGCACTGAACTTCATTAAGAGCTTGAAGCTCAACCCTCACTTCAGTAACAACCAGCATTATATAACTAGGATAGGGTTATCGCGGATTTGAATAATGCTGAAGCTATCCACATATCAAATGACTTGTTGTTACCCTTTGAACCCGTGGATTACCTTTTGAGTAATGACAGGTAGGGTTGCTGTCATTGGTGAATCTTTCTATTTTAAGAGTTTCGACCCCATCCTACTCGATGTAGATGTTACTAAATCTCGATTTAGAGGTTTAGTTAGAGGATCCGCTAAATTCTCGATAGACTTAACATAATTTAGGGAAATAATTCCATCTTTGATTAATTTCCTTATGTAGTCATGTCTAAGACTCATATGTCTAGACTTTCCATTGTATATCTCATTGTATGCTTTTACTAACGTGGCTTGACTATCACACAAGATAGATATTGAAGATGTATTCTTCGGTCCCAAAGGTATCTCATAAAAGTGATTCTTAAGCCACTCAGCTTCTTTCCCGGTATCCGATAATGCTACGAATTCGGATTCCATGGTCGAGTGCATTATACATGTCTGTTTCTTTGATTTCCAAGAAACAGCTCCTCCTCCAAGAGTGAACACCCAACCGGAAGTGGATTTATTCTCACCCGTGCTAGATATCCAACTAGCATCGGTAAATCCTTCCAATACAGCCGGGAACTTAGTATATTGTAAACCTAAGTTCTTGGTTTTCTTTAAATACCCAAGAACCCTTCCAATTGCCTTCCAATGGTCATTGCCCGGATTGCTAGTAAACCTACTAAGTTTACTAATTGCATATGCTATGTGTGGTCTTGTGCATTGAACTGCATACATAAGACTCCCAATGACACTTGCATATTCTAATTGAGCAATTGCCCTTCCATCATTCTTTACAAGTTTTGAACTTGGGTCAATTGGGGTACTTACTTTCTTTATGTTCAAGTGTTTGAACTTATTTATCACATTCTCAACATAATGTGATTGACTTAAATGGTAACCCCCACTAGTCTTTGTGACTTTGATACCCAAAATGGTATCCACTTGTCCAAGATCCTTCATCTTAAATGTGGAAGATAGAAACCTCTTTGTTTCTTTTATTCCATCCATGTAATCACTCATAATCAACATGTCATCAACATATAAGCATATAAATATCACATAATCATCACATATTTTTGAATATAAACATTTATCTACACTGTTATGTTTAAAATCGAACGAAATTATAGCTAAGTCAAATTTCTCATGCCACTTTTTAGGTGTCTGTTTTAAACCGTATAACGATTTTACTAACTTGCACACTTTATGTTCATTTCCGGGTAGAGCAAAACCTTCAGGTTGCTCCATATAAACCTCCTCATCGAGATCCCCATTTAAGAATGCCGTCTTGACATCCATTTGGTGAACATGCAAGTCATGTATCGAAACTAGTGCGAATAATATCCTTATCGATGTTATTCTAGCTACCGGTGCATATGTATCAAAATAATCTATTCCTTCTCTTTGTCGATATCCTTTAACTACTAATCTAGCTTTAAAGGTATTTAGAGAACCATCAACATTGTATTTTCTCCTGAATACTCATTTACATCCAATAGGTTTGGATCCAGGTGGTAAATCGACAAGTTCCCAAGTATTATTTGACATTATTGAATCCATTTCATCTTTGATTGCATCTTTCCAAAACATGCTATCACGAGAAGTCATAGCTTCTCTATAAGTTTTAGGATCGGTTTCCACATATAGAACAAATGGAATTGTTCTTACGACATTCAATTTATTTCCTTCTACTAAGTAAAAAGAAATGCGTTGAGAATCAATTTCATCCGGTCCTAAAGACTTTTCAGTTCGAGTTCTTTTGCTTCTTCGTGGCTCACTTGACTCGTCAACACCTTTAGAAGATGTTTCATCTTGTGTTCCACTTGAGCTAGGGATATCTAAGAGATTTTCTCTCAATTCATTATCCGAAGATAACGAATTTTCAAAGAACTCTACATCACTTGATTCAATAATCACATTGATCTCCAAGTTTAATAATCTATATGATTTGCTATTGCTAGCATATCCAACAAATGCTCATTTAATGCCTCTTGGACCCAACTTGGTCCTATTAGGGTTTGTGTTCTTACAATAAGCAAGGTACCCCCACACTTTGAAGTATCCAATGTTAGGTTTTCTTCATTTCCAAGATTCATAAGGAGAAACCTTAGTTTGTTTAGAAGGAATTCTATTCAATATCCTACATGCACTTAACAAGACCTCACCCCACAAATTAAATGACAACTTAGCATAGGTAAGTATGACATTTATCATTTCAACTAAAGTTCTATTTTTTCTTTCAGCCAAACCATTTTGTTCCGGTGTTCTTTTGCTTCTTCGTGGCTCACTTGACTCATCAACACCTTTAGAAGATGTTTCATCTTGTGTTCCACTTGAACTAGGGATATCTAAGAGATTTTCCATCAATTCATTATCCGAAGATAACGAATCCTCAAAGAATTCTACATCACTTGATTCAATAATCACATTGGTCTCCAAGTTTAATAATCTATATGATTTGCTATTGCTAGCATATCCAACAAATGCACATTTAATGCCTCTTGGACCCAACTTGGTCCTATTAGTGTTTGTGTTCTTACAATAAGCAAGACACCCCCACACTTTGAAGTATCCAATGTTAGGTTTTCTTCATTTCCAAGATTCATAAGGAGAAACCTTAGTTTGTTTAGAAGGAATTCTATTCAATATCCTACATGCACTTAACAAGGCCTCACCCCACAAATTAAATGACAACTTAGCATAGGTAAGCATGACATTTATCATTTCAATTAAAGTTCTATTTTTTCTTTCAGCCAAACCATTTTGTTCCGGTGTTCTAGGTGCCGAACATTGGTGAATTATGTCATGTTGTTCACAAAAATTGTTGAAATCACTAGAAAAATATTCACCACCTCTATCACTTCTTAAAGTTTTTATTTTCTTGTTTAGGTGATTTTCAACTTCATTCTTATATATTTTAAACATATCAAATGTTTCACTTTTATGTTTCATTAAGTAAACATATGTGTATCTAGTACAATCATCAATAAAGGTAATAAAATACATATTTTCATCTCTAGTTAACATGCCATTTAATTCACAAATATCCGTATGAATTAATTCTAAGATACTAGATGTCCTTTTTACACTTTGATAAGGTTTTTTAATCATTTTTGCTTCTACACAAGTTTTGCATTTAAAACCATCATTTTCATCATATGAAATTAAATCATATTTCATCATACATTTCATAGTACTTTTTTCAATATGTTCTAATCTAGCATGCCATAATGAAAATAAATCAACAACATAAGCAAAGTTATTTTTATTCTCATTCAAATTGTCAACGGTACATAATTTGACCATTCCTTCACTAGAATAGCATTTTCCAACAAATTTCCCATTTAGGGATAATACAAGTTTTCCGGATTCAAACACACTTTTGATACCCGGTTTTCCTAAGAGATTTCCACTAACCAAATTTCTAGTCATGTCGGGAACATGTAGTACATTGGTCAAGGTAATGGTCTTGCCGGAAGTGAAGATGATATCCACACTTCCCTTTCCAATCACTTTAGATCGAACCTCATTACCCATTTGAATCTCTTGGTCTCCATCAACTTCATGATAAGTCTTGAAAGAAGATTTGTCATATGATACATGTATTGTAGCACAAGTATCATACCACCATCCGGGAACTTTTCCCTTGATTGCATTGATTTCACAAATGGTGGCCACAATTCTATCTTCTTTGATGGAGTTCACTTTGCCCTCGAAATTGTTTTGTTTTCGGTGTCTACAATCTTTTGCATAATAACCAGATTTTCCACACACAAAACAACCTCCTTTTGTTTTCTTCTTGAACTTGTTGAAGTTCGTTGAAGGCTTCCTTTTGTTGGATTTTATTGACGGTTCCATTTTCTCAATTGCATTTGCTTTGGAAGTGCCTTCATAAGAGTTTTCACTCTTATCACGCATTCTTGACTCTTCTTCAATTCGCAAATGTTTTTGCAATTGTTCCAAGCAGCGATCCTCGGAACTATGCATAATTTTCTTCCGGTATCCTTTCCAAGTACCGGAGAGTTTAACAATAATTGCCCCCACTTGAAAGGTCTCCGGGATTTCAATCTTCACCGCCTTCAACTTGTTGACTAGTACTTGCAATTCATGAATTTGGGGAAGCAAGGGGATATTTTCAAGAAACTTAAAATCAAAGTACTTAGAAATTAAAAATTTCTTGGTACCTTCTTCCTCCGCTTTGTACTTACTTTCTAATGCATCTCATATTTCTTTTGGTAACGTTGTGTTGGTGTATATATCATACAATTAATCCGACAAGGAGTTGAGCATATGACCGCGGCATATCAATTCATCCTCTTCACGCTTCTTTCTATTCACCCTTGATTCATCGGTGTCTTTGTCGGATGGTTCGGGTAGATCTTCCAAGTTCGGATCAAGCACATAGAAAATCTTTAGCGCCGTAAGAAGGAATTTCAACTTATCTTGCCACCTTGTGAAGTTTGTGCCATCAAAGCTATCCAAACGAACCAAGTCTTGATTCATCAACTTTATAGTAGCCATTGTTGTTTCACTCTCCATTGCAGGAATATTGTTTGAGATTGTTGGAAAATAATACCTTCGAGTAGGAGAATAAACAAACCGAAATAGCAACAAGGATTCAAGAACAAGAACTTCGATGCAAAGGCTCAACCGCGTGATCGCTGTCCTCAAACAATATTTGCCCCTTCTCCGGTAAATTCGAGATGCTTAAAGGTTTTCCGGCAAATGGTTTGAAGGATTGATAAAGCCTTGTAGTAGAAATATAAAGCACAAAGTATTTCTACCAACAAAACTTGAGAAACACAATGAAATGATAGAATATGAGTAAGAAATTAGTTTGATCTTGTATATGGAGATTGTAATGATTTCAAAGTGTTTTTTCATTGAACAAGACCCCACTATATATAGGCCTAGTTCATATTCACGAAATGGTGCCAAAACCAAGTGAAAAGCCTCCAAAAATGAATTCCTAACGGCAAAAAATCGTCCAACGGTCACAGATTTCGGTCGACCGATTGGTCAACCGAACTTTTTCGGTCGACTGAATGGTCAACCGAAACCTCCTGCAGCTTTTTGGTTGAAATCCTGCAGAGTTTTGATCGATCGCAGTTCAGTTCGGTCGATCGAAGTTGTTAGCTATTTTTCACTTCTTCCTTTGTTGGTTTTGAACAACCAATTTCTCAACAAATATTGGTAAATTTGGTATCGCACAAAATGTCCTCTTCTACCATGCATGATGAAGTCTGTCCATTTAAAAAAAAATTGGAGGAAAATTGCGTGTTCTGGGTTTTGGTGTTTAAATCTTGGTTTCTTTTGGTGCACATGATGTTTTACTAGTTTCCAAAGATGGATAGTTGACAGTTTACAGAGGTTATTTTAAGAAATTTTGTGCTCAAATTGCTCTTTGTTCTTTTTTAGTAATAACTAGCTAGTTTTACTTCAATTAAAATAAAATAAAATTACTGTTTTGTAAGTTACTATTACATATCTACTGAAGAACCTATCTTCACTTTGATACTAAAAGGTTGCCCTCATCGTTTGTGGCATGAAGCCATGAACGATACATTGGAATAGACAGGAATGTCCATGACGCTGTTTCATATCATGGGCGTGTTGAATCCTTGCAGGTTAGACGCAAGTTAGAAGGAAACAATTAATTTACTTGAGAAAATATTTGGTACATTAGAAAAGACACAACTACCCCAAGACTCAAAATGTTAAGCCATATATTCCTTCAAAATTTATGGCTATATTTTGTTGTATATGGTCCTTGTTCTTAGTAATGAGGTCGGGTTGATCCTATATCTTGTTACAAAATAAATAAATAATAAAAGAGGAAAAATGAAAGTCATAAAGAATTCTACAGGAACATGTATAATATCCTAAACTCAACATGATTAAGAAAGTATATGTAACAAATATCTCAATTGTCATGTTCAAGTTTATCCCATCCAATGCGTCAAACACATACATTGCTATGTCAGCTACGTATAATCTTGAAGAGGCAAGCCAACATTTCCATAATCCTACTCACGTCTTGAGTAGAATTCTTGGTAATGCCATTTATGTACAGTACATATTGAACACATTTTGTCTGTAGAAAAAAACACAACAAATATTCAAAATATCTCTTTCAGAAAGATTAGTACCAAATACCTGCACATTCTTAGTCCGAAACAGCACGACTCTTCTGTATCAGATCCCCTCCTTGTTTTGTCATTTTTCAACAAATGTTGAAACGCGAGCAAGTTTTAAACTAGTAATTGCCTCTAATTTGATTAAGAGGATCACAAGAAGCATAAGATCAATCTTCCTTGTCGGTGTCTTGATGTAACTCGATGGCTTCTTTCCGAGAGACAGAGCTCCCACCATGATCAACGTGGTCTCTACTGCCAACCCGTGGAGGTTCCTCCTTACCAATTGTGAGGATCAGTGTCATGACAGCCACCACAAATATAATCATCAACACTAATCTGATTCCCATCTGTGAGCTTATAAAATCAATGAAGGACGGACCAGCAATACGTTTTTGTATTACATTTCCTTCTCTGTAGTCTTCAAGAAAACGTGAGATTTGTGTACCCATATCAGTTTCTTCAATGCTTTCTGAGCCAATAATCTGTTGGCAAGGAGAAAGGGTGAAACAGAAAATTGTAACATCAGTATTTTGGGTCAAATGACAAGCAAAAGATACAAATGTGTTAAAAGGAAACACGTCATCTTTCTCATTACAAATGCAACATCTGACATTGGAAAAAGGAACTGGTTTAAGGTTTTCAT
The DNA here is from genome assembly GCA_019395295.1 of Osmanthus fragrans. Classification (NCBI taxonomy): domain Eukaryota; kingdom Viridiplantae; phylum Streptophyta; class Magnoliopsida; order Lamiales; family Oleaceae; genus Osmanthus; species Osmanthus fragrans. The sequence continues at coordinate 36,725,436 of CM033341.1, read as the reverse complement.
GAAGACAGTTGTTGAGAATAAAGAAGCCTCACTTACAGAAAAATACTTCTCGTTTCCATCCCAAACAATCATTTTTGGCAGCTTCGTTTTCTCATCAACTTCAAATGATTCAGTAAAGTCTTCCCATTGCTTGACCCCAACATACCCAAATATTAAGTCACGATTTGCAGATGCAGCAGCCTTCAAAAATCTTATTAATCCCAGCGATTTCTCATCTGCTTCATCCTGTATAATGGATAGCACAATTTTCCTATCATCATCTTTCAGCAACTGTAGTGTTTCTTCTTTGATGGGCAATGCCAGAGGGTACAAATTCTGTTTTATACAATTTTCGAGAAATTGCGCTGTCATTTGATACAAGAAAGATCATTTAATCATCAAATGTGTAGAATTAATCTCACTAAAATTGTTGTAATAAAAAAAGTTGAGGTTCTGTATGTATATTATTCCTAGAAGAACTGCTAAACGCCTGTGTACAGAAAATTTTGCAAGTCAAGATATAGCAAAGAAATCTCAAAGAAAAATCTGATTTAGATACACGAGGCTACGTGATCACCCAGCAGAACCATAAGGAAGTATGTACATGCTAGTAGAAAGTAAAAACCAAATAATGTTTGACAAAAGTAAACGAAAAAAGTACATCTCATTTAAATACAGAACTTTTACGGCACGTTTGAATGCAGCGCTGGACAGTAGACAAGATTTTAACTTATTTTTTATCCTTAGGTACTTTATAGTGTTGTCTAATCCATCATCTATGCAAAGTATAAAGCAACCAAAGATATACAATTGCACTATTTCCAAATCCAAATTATGGGCTCAAAAGTAATAGACAATTAACCAACAAAAAGTTCACTTTCCAATTCCAATGACATGGAATGAATTTTGTCCAATAGACATAAATCTCAACTAGGAAAACTTTAGCCGCAATAAAGTATGTTGTACATCAGATACTTGTTCAATATTGCAAAATGAGGCATGCTTCATTATGATGAAAAGTTGGAACAACTAAATTTTAATATCACCTTCAAAAGGCCCATAAAAGATGCTCTGTTCCTTGTGGGCAGTATGAATGGAAGCCAAAGCAGGCACCTTATCAAAATCATATTTGGTCGTAATTGCATCCGAGAAATCTTTTGCAACTGAAAACCATGCTTTCTTCTTATACTTGACAGCCAAGTTTGATATCATGGACTCATTTAAGCCAAATCCTATGAATATAGGAAAATAAGCACCAGCTGCTTCAACAAATTCACCAATAGCAGAGTCAGAATTGAGAATAGCGACATCAGGAGCAATGAGTTTCTTCAGGAATTGAACAAGTAAATCTGCTTTTCGTGGTCCATAATAATCTGAAGGAACTCCATGGATAAACATCTTCAGAGTTGGATACCCACTGAATTAAAGAAAAAATAAAAATCTTCAGGATTTTACACCTTGTTCTCATTGCTTTTTTTAAGTAAGCAGCTGTCTAATTTCTAGATTAGATTTACTAAAATCAAGAAACAAAAAATTTGGTTCGAATTAAGGTAATAGGACATTTCGCTGTTCCCCAAGTGTAATTGAATCAAAATGTTGTGGCCACATACTCAATTTCATGCTTGGAAGCTAGACGCTTGTATTTGTCAGCATCTATTTTTGCCACAATTATGGGCTGCTTCAATCCAGCTAGAGCAGGGGCAGCTTTATCCAACTGCATGCAGCATTAAAATTTGTCAATCTTCTTGTAAACGTTGAATTCAAATTGTCAATCCCAAATACATTAAGCATCCTGAATACATCTCTCAACAATGAAGGGATTGAAACAATATGTGTAGGAACAACCGAACAAGGAACTCAGAGAAGCCAAAGAGCAATAATGATCTTCGTTAAGCCCTATAACTATCTATCTTTCAGCCCTCTATATAGAGAGCATATGTAACAATAAAGCATGGATATTCTACTCTGTTATAACATTTTTTCCCTGTTGGTAAATGAAGCATTTTAACTCTGACTTTCTTCATAGCTGGTCAAAGCCTGGATAAAAGAGAGTTGTGATAGATTTGACAGCTAGGGCAAAACTTCGTCAAATTTCCGATACAAACCATTATGCGATTTTCTTTGACGTGTCCTTCATCAGCGACGCATTGCATCAGATCACTAATATAGTGAATGGTAAGCGATAATAGAGCAGTTAGTTAGTTCACAGATTTCTTCATTTATCATTATCCATATTTTAGATGATAAAGTTGTATCTTTCTGTTTTCAACTTCAGTAGATATTTCAGGAAGTTAGTTGTATTATGGTTTCCCTTGTACCCTATAAATACTCTGTAAACAATGGAATACAAGTGTGTGGTTTTCCATCTTCTGTGTTCTTTCTCACTCTTATATGGTATCAGAGCAATTTGCTACTGCTATTCCTTTCTAAATCACTAAAACCATGACCACAGCCAACACAAATCACACCATGCAAAACACAAATAAACCAAACAATATACTCATCACCATAAATAGCTCAGCCCAAGCACCTCTCAAACTCACTACCAATAATTATATTTCCTGGAAACTTCAATTTCACACCCTCTTTGTTGGGTACGATCTCCTAGGATACACAGATGGATCAAAACCATGCCCACCCAAAACTGTTACTGAAAACAATACAGTGACATCAAATCCTGCTCACAATATATGGGTTCAACAAGATCAATTAATTTTAAATGCTATTGTTGGATCTCTTTCTCCCACTATTATTCCTTTTATTGCCAGAGCTAAAACCTCCAAGGAAGCATGGGAAATTTTGGCAGATACCTACGCAAAGCCATCACGAGGATGCATTAAGGAAGTCAAACTTCAACTTAAAAATCTAACCAAAGGTTGTCAAAATGTTACAGATTTTCTTCAGACTGTAAAAGCTCGTTCTGATGAACTTGCTATTCTCGGAGCACCAATGGATGAAGATGACATTATTGATAAAATTCTTGATGGACTTGGAGATGAATACAGAGAATTAGCTCGTGCAGTACAAGCCCAAGACACCACTATCACTTTTAATGAACTTCATGAAAAATTGTTGAACTTTGAAGCTACTCTATCTCTGGAAAAACCAGAACCTGTTCATTTTCCAGCATCAGCAAACCCGGCAACACGCAGTAATTCAGGATGGCGTCCTACAAATAACTTGGGCAGCAATAACAACAACCGACGTTCATCATCATTCTCTGGAAACAATAACACGGGCTGGCGCCCGTCACCCAACTATCGCTCATCAACATCATACAATGCTGGGCTAAACACCTCTCAAAATGATCGATCATCTCCCAGACCTTATCTTGGTCACTGCCAGATATGTGGAATTCGAGGACATACAGCCAAGAAATGCCCTTCTTTTCGTCTTGTTCCGGTTCAACCTTCAAGTACCTCAATGACAAGGTCTTCAACACCATGGCAGCCTCAAGCACACTTTGCTGCGAATTCCACTTCCCCCACACCATAGTGGCTACTAGATAGTGGTGCTTCTCACCATGTAACTGCCGACTTGAACAATCTGTCCGTGCATGCGCCCTACACTGGTTCTGATGATATCATGATTGGTGATGGAACAAGCTAGTGTTCCACATCTCTCAAGACTTCTAATAAAATGTTTTCATTAAACAATGTTCTTTGTGTTCCTAACATGAAGAAAAATTTAATTTCAATTTCACAATTTTGTCTTTCCAATAATGTATCCATTGAATTCTTACCCACTTCTTTTCTTGTAAAGGAACTTCGCACAGGGACAGTCCTTTTGAAGGGTCAAACAAAGGATGGGGTGTATGAATGGCCAATTCCGTCTCCAAACACATCACTTCTATTAGCATTTTCCACTGTCAAGACAACTTCCTCTGACTGGCATCATCGTTTGGGCCATCATGCGTCTCCTATTTTGAAACATATTATTTCTAATTATCAATTAGATCTATCTGCATCTTTGATATTTAATTTTTCCTGTAATGCATGTCACTGCAATAAAAGTCATAAACTATCTTTTTCTAATTCCACTCGTCTCTACACAACCTCTTGAAATAATTTTCTCTGATGTATGGACTTCCCCTGTTTTGTCACGAGATGGTTTCAAATATTACGTCATTTTTGTTGACCATTTCTCTAAATATATTTGGTTCTATCCTCTCAAGCACAAATCAGAAGTTAAAGATGTTTTTATTAGATTTAAAGCTATAGTAGAAAACCACTTCAAACTAAAAATTCATACACTTTATTCAGATAACGGTGGTGAATACACAGCTTTAGCCAAGTTTCTTGCTACAAATGGCATCTCTCATCTCACTACTCCTCCACACACTCCAGAACATAATGGCTACTCTGAAAGAAGACATCGTCATATTAGTTAAGGTAACAAAGCATATTCTGGAGTTCGCCATAACTTTCTGAATCAAGGTACAAAATCTGTTTCCTAGAATACAACAAGAAAAGTCTCAAGCTGTAAAGCTTCAGTATTACCACCATATTAACAGCTCTGCAGCATACTCAGATGTTCATTATACTCACAATTTGTAAATCATTAAAAAAAGATCAACAAGCCATATCTAGGATGATGTACAACACGCTGAAGTTGCATCTAGTGCAGCATTCATTTCACTTTTAAGATAATCATTTCTCCCACCATCAAACATCCAATTCTAGGATAATACAGGTTCACAGTGTAAAAATCAATTAAGAAGGATCAACAAGAAACCAAGCAGATACAATATCTTTCCATGATGTACAACATGCTGAAGTTGCACTCTTCTGCAGCATAGCATTAATTTCATTTTATAAACAATCATTACTCCATCTATTAACAATTCACTTTCGGAATAATTAAAAGGTTCGCACTTTGAAAATCGATGAGAAACATGCCACAAGACGCCAACAAGTACATCACGCTGAAGTTGCTCTCTTCTCCGTGCAACATCTTTTGCACAATGTACAGCATGCTGAAGTTGTACTCTTCCATAGCATTCATGTCATATTTAAATAGTCACCCCTCCATTTATTAAACACTCAATTTCGAATAATTAAAGTTCAATTAAAAAGGATTCAACAAGAAGCCAAATCGATACATCATCTCTAGCACGATGGACAACACGATAAAGTTGCTCTCTTCTGTAGCAATCATTTCTTTTTTAAATAATCATTACTCCATTGATCGAACATTCAATTTTGGAATAATAACCATAATAATAGTTAAAAGGAAGCTATTTAAAAGAAAAAAAAAAGTGACAAGTAATTGACCTCTGGAGCAAGGCGTTTGCAATGACCACACCAAGGGGCGTAGAAATCGACGAGAATATAATCGAAAGTTGAAATGACAGAATCGAAATTGGATTCTTCCAGTTCCAATACTTTCCCATCCACCTTGAACTGATGCTCCTGCGATGCACAGATTGACGGGGGAAACGATAACAGCGAGGAAAATAGGAACAAAACGTGGATCAATGGAAGCATTTTGAGTTGATTATTGGCAAGATTTGTTTGAATTTGATAAGGCCAAAAAAGTCCCGGGGGAAATCGGAAGCTCGAGAACTGAAAAATCGGAGGAGGCAATGATAATGCAAAAGCAGATTTTCTTCGAGCAAACTATCTTTCGCCTTGTCGGCGGTTGACAAAGCTTGAACGGTTTAGTTTTACTTAAAGTTTGACTTTCAATACTCCCAAAAATGTTTTCAAATGGAGGCGAACTAACTAGGGGTGAACACGGTTCGATTTGGACGATTTATGCTATATTTTTAACTCAAACCATTTCAAGCAGTTTGAAATTTTTCTAAATCAAACCAAACCATTTTATTTTTCAAACCAAACCAAACCAAACCATTATTTACGGTTTGATTCGATTTTAATCCGCGGTTTATCTATCGACATTATAATAATTTATTTAAAACAAATTAAAATATAAATTTAAATAAACACTAATAATGTTAAATGTTAAATTACATTCATATTTGTCTGAAATTCGATATATAACAAAAAGACAAAAAAGATAGTATTAAGCTAGCATTACTCAAACTTTTACAAGCAATAATATCATAATATATATATAAATACTAACCTCTCAGGTATCGAGCGTCACTAGATCAATTTTTTACAAGCCTTATAATTCCCTTAAACAAATCAATCTTTACATTTCGAAGGATGACAGTAGTACCGGACGTCACTAGATCAACCGAGGAAGAAATATAAACAAGAACCAAATGGTTATACAGCTGAAAACCAAAAATGCAATCATCAATATTAAAGAAATACTCTAAGTGAAGGAAATGAGTACAATAAACCATAATCCATTAAACATGTGAAAATTACGAGATGCATTGTTTGAGGTTCACACGATAATTGATTGAAACAAAGACAACTAAGACGTGATAAAACACACAACACGAGATAAATCAACAATCACTTTCGAAACAGCATAGTAAAGAGAGCCGAGGATTCTCATGTCAAATATATTCCTATATGAAACTGTTTTCAAACTTATCTTGTTGCTATAGATTTTTTTTAAATCAACGAACTTAAAAGAGAGCCAAGGATTGATTACTAGGGAACAAACTCACAAAACTTAATATCTTGTCTCAAACTGTATTCCCAAGGCTTATGATTTCACATAAAGAAACTTATAATTTTACAACATAAGATACAAACTATTAAGGTTTCCAAACTGAATGAGTAGCCTTTTTCTTTAGGCCGCCTGGCTCAGGTCAAAAACAAAAAGAACTAAAAATCTCTCACGCCCAAAAAAGACAAATCAGCGATCATATACATACTACAAATCAAATAATTGACAAGAGAAAAGTGTGCGTCAAAAAATTATTTGTCTGTCTCTATAAAGTTAAACATATTAATACGAGAACCCTTATTTCTACACTCCAATAAAAAATATTAATAAAGGAAAAAATCTATTATTCAAAATAACAAGCCAAAAGAATCAAAACCCGTTATTTACAATTTTGTAGGCATAGAAACTCGTTCTAATAACTGAAATATTCAGCCCACTACATTAATATTTTTCCACTTGATCATGAATTTGTGCTGCGTTATACAAGTATGTCTAACTTATGTACATAACACACGTATGCATACCTTGGTCATTGCAAGCGGTGAAGAGGATAGTACCAGTCTCATCGCCAACAAGGCACTCAACAATGCGGGTGCTGCGCATGTGGGGGAAGACAGCGCGACATTTCTACAACACCATATTGGAATTAAAAAGAATCTAGGTTTTGGTTTTAAGACTTGAGTTGGATTTTGAATTCCCCTCCCCCTCACATATTTTTTGGGCTTGGGCTTAAACTTGGAAATTAATTCAAAAATTGAATTTCTGGGTCTAGTTTGGAGATATCATTTCTAATTGGTTTAAATTCTACAAATTATACTTTAATAAAATTATATATGAAAATTTATAATTTCATAAAAAAAATTCATTAAAAAGTACTGTTCGGTTTGGTTTTTTGCGGTTTTTGAAAATCAAAACCTAAACCAAACCATTTTGAAACGGTTTGGTTCGGTTTGAGGAAAAAAAAACGCGGGTCCACGTGGACCCGAACCAACGGTTTCAAACCAACGGTTACGGTTCGATTTGCGGTTTCGTGATTTTTTTGTACAGCCCTAGAACTAACCCATTTGGCCTCCGTTATTTTACAGAATTAATTATTTTTTGAAAAATGTACTATTAATAAAGAATAAAATGTTTTTGAATTTACGTATAATATTATTTTATTAAAAAATATGTGATCGATAAAAAAAGAAAGGGAAAATAATTTATAATTTAATGAGAAATAATCGGAGCCAAACGAAGGCGCTTATTTGGAAAAGTGTGTATATTACTATTAGGTCTAGGCATGGTCCGGTTCGATTCTGAAGAGAATCTAAAATTTTCAGATAGTGAGTAAACGAAATCGTCGGGTCTAAATATAATTTTGGAATCGTTCGAATTCGGTTCCGTTCGGTTCAGTTCGATTCCATATTTTAATTAATTTTTTTAATATTTATAACAACACTACAGTTTGACATGTTTAATCTTAACTTTTACACATTAACGTGGTCCAATTTAATAACATATAAATAACAAGTTGTCCAATAAAATTAATTTACCAATGTATACAAATAACAAAAAGTAGATAGTAAATTAGTAATACTAAAATATCGGTGATCCATATAAATTAGAAATCATAGACTTGTAGGGATAAAATATTTTAAAATATTGTTAATACAGTAGTACTTACCAACTATTTGATTTAACTATCAATTGTTTGACTTGTCATACTAGATACTAAAAAACTCTAAAAGAAAAATTGAAAAATCACAATTAACTAATATAAATAAACTAAAAATTGTTCAACTAATAAGATTTAATAAGAAAAAATATAATATATATTTTATTACTTGTTTCAATGCCTTCATAGAACTTAATGTCTTCAATGCAAATTCTATCTTTGCTAATTTATTTTTAAAAAGTTAAAATAATTTAATCTTTCTCATATATAAAAATTTAAAAATTTAAAAAAATTCGATTCTTCGGTTCTGGGTCTAGAATCGAGAACCGAACCGAACCCGTCGATTCTCAATTTAGACACTCGTTCGGATATTTTAGTTACGAAGAATCGCTCGATTCGATTCGGATCCAGTTCGATTCGATTCGGGAGATATGTCAAACCCTAATTACTACATTATAAATATTTTCTTATCAAATTATTTTTTATTCACATTTTTTTGTAATCACAAATACTACTTATTCGTCATTTATTTTTATCTAATTATAATTTAAAACGATTTATAAATACCTCTCAAACATGCAATTATCTTTTAAAATGTTTTCTTTGGAAATGAGTTATTTACTTATTTTGACTTCTTCAAGGAAGTGGTAATTTAAAAGGTTCTCGTGATCAAGCCATGTCAAAAGTTTGGCAAACCATGAAATGGTACGCATCTAGTCGAATTTGTTGTGTGAAAGATTTTTTTAAAGTGAAAAGTAAGCCCCCGTTTGAACTCCATTCTTTTCATCGAAATGCATTTTTGAATAGTAATTCGATCTCATTTCAACCACACATTTTTCAATAAAATAATATTACACGAAATTCAAAATTTTTCTTTATTTTTTAACTACATATTCTCCAACTTAATACTATTATAAAATGTATTTTTTGAAAAAAAGAAAAAAAGTGGGGCCCAAACTACTGCTAATTCTTTTGTGAATACGTGATTAAAATGTTATAAGTCCCATAAAAATGTATTATTGTAATTTATTTTAGGAAAATATAATTTTCAAGAAACAATTTTTAAATCATAATGCAAGATATCTTGATTGTCCAGTCCCCAAAATCTATTCCATATTTAGTCAGATTTATAATTATGTCAAAAGTATGTGACTTTGTATTCACATATTCTTAGAATTGACAAGAACACTCACTCATCCGTCACTTATTTTTATCTTTTTATAAACAAACATGTGATAAATATGCTAGTGTAAATATTGTAAATAGAATAAAGCTCCTTGAACGATCTCCTAAACGTCCAAGGGATTGTTGAAGGAGCAGCCCCCTTATAAACATGTGGTAACTATTAGCATGTTAAGGATGTTTGTGCAATAGATACTCTCTGCAAGTGTAATCTTATTTTGTTACCTAATAGCCAATATGCATAAATCTTTGCAAACATCAAGCTCCTCTTTGATTTAGCTAAATGTCATTTTTTAATATATTTTGATAAAAGATGATTAATTGGGTAGATAAAATTATGGAGTGGAAAATGATTTTGAGAAAAAAATGACTAAATAGTACAAAACATCCATATTTTTTAATGTTATTATGTACAACGTCCATACCTTTTATTTTTTTTTGCATTTTTACTCATATTTTCACATTTTATTGTGCAAAATATCATTTTCATCCACCTTCCCAATAAAAAGACAATTTTACCCTCGTATTTAATAAAACAAAAAGAAAAGAAAAGAAGTAAAATTAATTGCAACAATAGTTCCAAAATTTCAAAAAATTACAAATTAATCACAAATATATAGTTAAAAATGAAAAAAAATCATTAATTTTCTTTCTCCACATATAGTGACTTCACCAATAAAAAAAAAAAAAAAACCCCTCTAGCCTTGTTCAAAATAGAGGGAATGGCCGGAGTCGAAAGGGCTTTACTAAAAATCAAACTGTAACCTAATCCTAAAGATGAGCTTCCAAATAACGAAACAAATTGATATGCAATTATGTTTCATATTTCGATCTTAATAAATCCACGTGCAAAAAAGAAGGTCAAAGCAATCGACCAATGAATGTGATCGCCAAAAGCTAAAAAGACAACAGCAAAAATGAGGATTTTGATCAAAACACACGCGCCAAGATCAATCAATGCCACAACTCCCAACGACAACGATTAAGTAATTATTTCAAGTATGGCTAGCTAACAAAATAGCCAATAACTGTCACGTAATGCGCAATACTCCATCCGACATTGGAATAAGCCTTAGAATAACTCACGTAGCTATAGACACTATAAGTGACTTCATAGTCGCCCCCTGTCATGGTTGTTGCTGAAGAGCTGACATGATAGGTGTAGAGACGAAATTGACTATAATTGAGTCCATTTTTCGGGAATGATTTAAGAATGTCGATTTTTGAGAAATTAATGAATTGACAAGAGGAAGAAGATGGAGGACGAAGATGAATGATTTTTTTATTTTTAATAATATATTTGTGATTAATTTGTAATTTTTTGAAAATTTTGAATTGTTGTTGCAATTAGTTCTTTTATTTTATTTTTATTTGAATAGGATGATAAAATGTTTTTTTATTGAAAAAATTGGATAAAAATGACATTTCGCGCAATGGCCGCTGCTTTTCTTTCCTTGGGAGCCTCGAGTCGATCACAGTTGCGACTTTTTTTCACTCAGGTAACTGTTTTTGCCATTTTTCTTTTCCAGAGCCCGAATATCCCCCAATTAACAATAAAATAACTGCATTTTGTCATTGCTCCATTGCAATTTAATTTCATGATTTGTGGTTTTACTTAAGAGTAATATATGGATATTGAGGGAATCACGATTGCGCTCCAAGTGTTTGTGTTATTTTCTCTTAAAATCATATGTGCCAACCTTTTTGGCTTTCTTTCCTTTTTCTTTTTCCCTGTAACTATTCACATTGCTAAATGAATCTTTTGTTATTCTGCTTCTTGTTGTTTGTTGGCTGTGTACCATTTATTGTCTTCTTTAAAGTTATCAACTTTGGTAGATTATGTGGGTTAAGTAGTTATTGTGCTTTGAGGATGTTAGACAAGCTTCGAAGCTACTTTCTTCAAAAAAAGTACGGATAGACACATCCTTGTCAAAAGTTACTTTTAATGAGTGCTAACAGGAAGCTCCCAAACGAACTGGTAGTTGAGATTTATGTGTTTTTTGTTCGATTTAATTCCATCAAACCTTGCTTCTTGGAGTGTGTTGGAAGCATGGGGAGAGGACTTTTCTTGCTTTCTTAGTGTCACTTTGGTTTTGCCCTATCTTGGAAGCTCATAAACTACCACAACTAAAAATAAATGAATGAAGGAAGAAGGTATTAGCATTAGAAAGACGACTAAGGCATTCCGGACCCAAAATGAAAATGCTGTAAGAAAAGAAAATTAAGCTTTGAAATGTATAAATAGTGAAGTGGGTGCAATGTACTAACCTTAGCATTTACTGCTGGTTTAATATCGAAGGGGCATACTGAAGATTTACTTAGGAATAATGTAATTGAAAATCCTTTCACTTAAAACAAGCTAAACTACTATCGAGAAAGCTTCATGCTTCTAACAATCATTCTTTGAAAAGGATTCTTGAAGTTATATTTGATTTGAGATAAAAATGTTATTTCGTGTCCATGAGACTGATATGACTGGGACTCGTGTCTCTTGTTAAAACGATCATTAGTGCGTAGATGTATCACATGTTTCATCATGACCGGAGTTTTTTCATTCCAATTCGTTTCATACATTGAATTGCTCGTGTCTCACTTCCTTTTGTTATGTGAGTTTCAGGAGTGTTTGACAATCCTTACCTAGTTTTTCTCAACTTCTGTATCTATTACCTTCATCGTTGCTTAGTACATAGATGCACTCTCTCTTTTGATTTTCTTATTCTCATGTCCAGTAGAACTGGACACCCTTTTCTTCATAGATATTATGTCTATCTTTAAGAGGACAGCAAGATGTTTGCTATGATTAAAGTCTACCATTGAAGATGGTACTTATAGTAACTGTTGAACCACCTCATCCAAAAAACTAAGCTATTAGAGATGGGACAAATTTATTTATTTATATTCTCTCTTCAACGTGCTTGCTCATGTGCAAACAGATTCATTAATTTTCATAAAAAAACTTGACTTGGGTACAACTTTCATAAATGGGTGGTGGAGAGACTTGAACTCATAACCTTTGCCTTACCATGTTGAATTACCTCATCTACAAGCTTAAGTTATTGGAGATGGGACAAATTTATTCGTTGAGTGTCTGTCTTTAAGAATATTATATTGTCCATCTTATGAGTTATTGCTGATTCTTAGAGGTTTCTTTCTCTCACTAGGTGTTTATATATGTATGATTATAAGTTGACTTTGTCTGTGTAAACCTTAACAAACATAATTGCATGCAATTTCAACTGTTTCAGGGTTGGAGGAAGTGGAACTATGGCAGGAGTTATACAGAAGTTCCTCATTGCGTCCATGTTTATGTGCACAGTTCCTATTGCAATTTTGTATGGGTTTAACCATAAATTGTTTCCTGGTAATCTTTCTTTGACATCTCTAGATGTCATGTTAATATTTAACTTCCACATTTGAGGGAAAGGCATTTTTGTTTCTGATGATTTTTTTTTGAACTTAACTTTTACAACTTTGTAGTTACAATCTTATCTCTCTCATTGATAAATTTAGAGTTTGCCAATTGCCATATATTTATGTTTTCTTTGCTGCTAATATTTGGTCATGGATAAAGCTGCATATTTGAGGAGACGACTTTCCTTTACTTATTTTGCCGTTCTAATAATCCCTGTTTAATTGTACGAGCTATTTGCAAATATGATTACTTTCAGCGGTATTTATTGGTGTTAGAAATTATTATTAAACTTTAATCATGATTACTAGAGCAATAATAAACAAACGAGATTGCAAACACAGAAAGGACATAAATATAGGTTCAATTTCGAGGTGAGTGCTACGTTCATAAGCAGGAGGTGGATATCAAGTCTTAGTCTTGTCGAAAAACTGCCTTTCCCTAAAATCCTTTATAAAGAGTAGGAGTATTAGGGTGACATATCATGTAGGGACTACCTAAATATACGTCTCAGTAAAAGATTTGCCTTTAGATTCCACAGAGTCCAACAATTGGAGAGAAGATTACTTCTATTTGCTTACTGGAAGAAACCCAGAGCAATTTTAGGGGCTGCATTCTTCTAGACTAAGAGGCAGCCTGAAGCTTTACTGAAATTGCATCCATTACAGTTGAGATAAGAGCTAGACATTTGATGCACCATCCTGCTATTGTTCCGTTGTTGGAGAGGAAAATCAAGCTTAAAATTGTTGAGAAGACGTGAAAAATGAGAAATCTTAGCCTCCGACTCGTGGCATATCCTCTCTTGTATACTTTAATTCCACAGTAAGATTATTGTGCCATCTCAGTGCTTTACGCTATATAAACTTTATACTACTTGCTGTTAGATTGAATTGTGTTTGTGTGATTATACAGTGATGGGTCTTGAGCCAATTAAAGAACCTGAAGTGCCCTTGCCCTATCAAAATCATGCTCTTAAAACAATCTTGCATTGACATAAATTGTGCATTTTTTATACGTTCCTCCACAATTTCATTTGACCAGCATGAAAACTATGATCGTAGAATCAGAAGTAGATCTTTCAAAAGCCCGCATCCTATAGCATGTTGTAATATAGAGTACCTTTCTGAAAAGTGGGTAAAGATTTACAGTAGAAGGTAAAATTTTGAACTAAAACCATAAAGTAACTTCTGAAAAAGGCAAACTTGTTTGGCCAAAAAATTTAAGCAACTTTTAAGTTCAGCAAAATACGCTCATAAAATCAATTCTGCGTACTGCTACTTCCACCCTCATCTGAATGCAGGCACATACAAACACAAAGACGCTCAGCTGTGCTATGAATTTGTGTTCAGTTGTCAGATTGAATAAGTTCATCATCTCCTTATCCTTCTCACTGTGCATTTTCTTTTTTGTTTCTGTAATTGACTAATATGCATCTTAAACAGGTAGTATTCAGTTGTCTCCCCATTCTGTGACATTGTTGAGTGGATTCCTTGCAGTCATTTCAGTCAATGTCGTCATAGCATTCTACATTTATATGGCAATGAAAGAGCCCTCGAGTAAACACGAGCCGGATCATAAATTTGTTGCAGATGCCAAGGCTAGCATAAAGCAGTCTGGACTGAATGAAGCCGACTTGCCATCAAACCATGGGAAACAAGAATAGGTGATATCAACTAAGATTAGAAAGTTTAGATTTTGTTGAGGAAATTGCTCAATAAGGACCAAGTTGGAGAGAGAATGGAAAAATCCTCCATGAATGACCTGAAGTACAAGCGAAACCTAAAAGATGAGCATTGAGTTTACCCATATTGTGCTTACTGACCTTGCCTTTCGTTCTTAAGTTCTTGAATCTAGATTATCACTATTTTGAATACGAGTTGCTGATCTATGATACTGCTTTATTATCTAACTTGTAAGTTTGCAATTACCATTTGACCCTCAAGATCGAGTTAAGTCATAAGTGTTAGTATGACTGGTTGGGTTGTTATAATTCATGGAAGAAATTATCAAATTTCCACATGCCAAGTATAGAAAGTCCCTTTTCTTGAGTCTAATTTGAGTGCTCGGGAACTGTGAACTATTGAATATGTTACAAGTGTACGAGAACTTAGTCTTAAGGGTCGGAAAGGAAGAAGATGACTCAATGACGGGATTGAGCATTTCTTGTGGCGTAAGATCATGTTTGATTAGCCTATGTTTGGTTTAGTTTTTTTCGAAATTATAAGTCGGTCAAATATTATTTTTATCTTTGTAAGGATCTATAGCTTTTATTCAATTATTAACACTTTCGTAAGATCACAACTTATAATCTACAAAAAAAAATTATCAAACCTATGCTTAATATTTTTCCAATCCTAGGGCTCAAATGGTTTCAAGAGGAACTTTTCCTCGCGTTTTAACCTTAAGCTGCATGATAATAATTTTATAGATACTTTTCCTCTTGTGGGAAAAAAAGAAGATCTTTTCGGTTTGATCATGCCACTAATTAACAATAAATCTTTCTTACAAAAAACATAAATTTGTTTCAAGATTGTTAACGAACCTGAGGTATTAAAGACAATTCGTTTTTTCTAAAATAATAAAAAGAAAAGATATGATTATTATTTTTTTTTGGCACTACTGACTACGTACCCAAGTAAAATGTCTATTATGAAAGTAAAATAAAAGTTCCTATATAAATAAATAAATTACTTAATTTTTAGTTTGAATAGTAAAAATTATTTAGTTTAAAATATACTCATTTATACACGAGTTACTTTTTTTTAAGCTTAGTCAAACAGGAACTATCGGACTTCTAAGAGTATTTTCAACAGATTGCCATCCTTATGGGATGTAGAAATAAAGACTTTTGATTTTGATGTATAATGAATAGACTATTGACTTCAAATTTTCTTCATCAATACGTTCGATTTATAATTCAAATTTAATCTCTAATGTACCATTATAGGAAAAAGAAAAAGTAATAAACAAAATAGAGAAAATAAGAAACGTGAGCAAAAAAAAGAAAAGTTTAATTTTTATCACGTCACTCCTTGAATAGAACCTCTATATTAAAACGGACTTCTTGACAATATCTAATCCCCCCCCCCCCCCCCCCCCTCCCTCTATATGTCAGCTACATAGTCCTAGAACGATTATGGACATTATTTATTTTAGCTTATGTGACAACCTTTTTTATGCAATCCATCGTAACGAAGAAACTCTAACATGACTTTTGATTATCTAAAAATGGATTAATAAAAAATAATTGATCTTTGTGTTGCGTCATTGAACTTTAAAATATTTTTTGAAATACTAAACCTTGTCAAAATGCTCTCTTCAATCGCTCTTTAAGATTCTGTTAGTTAGCTTTGATGAAACTGTTTAGGTCGCTGATAAAATTTATACATGACACAAATTATTGACCAATTCTCCCAACTAGTGATGAAATGAGAGCATTTTGATAAATTTAATTGAAGTTTCAACAACAATTTAAATTTAATGAGGTTTATATGGCTCGGCCTAAAGTTTAGTAATTCTTATACCATTAACTCATTTTCGCAATAAGTTTTCCCAAAGTAATTTAAGTTTTAAATTTTTTTATGAGGGAAAAAGTACTGTTAATTTTAAATATCTTAAATGATTGGTCTTTTAACTTTTAACTTAGTTAAATTGATATTGAGTGAGGTATAAGATTGCGACTATGTTAAGATTGAGAGTCGTACACACGAATGAGTTAGAACAAATATTTTTTTAGTGTAATGATAAAATATATTGTAATTAATAAACTTTTGTAAAAATAAATAGACATAATTATCACATTCAGAATCAACTCAAACAATTTGGAGCCTTAGGCCAAATATTTGAGGGATCTTTTAAAAATAATCATAAAAACATTTAATAGCAAAAATAATTACTGATAGAATCGTCGATTATACCTAACAAAAATAGTACAACTACAACTTGTCATCGATTGGTTGCAACAACAATATTGTCTGTCAAGGATTACTCTATTAATGATGGATGAAAAATATTTAAATTTAACCAGATTTTGCTCATTGATCCAAAGAAGTTCAATTTTTTTTTTTTTTTTTTTTTTTCTAAAAAAGTACATTTTGAAATTTATTATGCTTTTTTGAATGGTCCTTATTAAGAAATTTCTCAAAATAAGCAGAAACAGAATGAAACTGTCACTGGTAACTCATCGCGTATGCCCTTTCCAAAGCCCTCGGTCCCTTTTGTTAAAACCTTCCAAATTCCCACTCCAAACCCTAAAATCCCCATCTTCTTCTCGCACAATCAATGTTCATAAAATTTCAAAACGTCGTTTGAATTTGTACTGTTATTATAATTATAATTATAATTACAGTTTCGCCAGAAGTGCTTCAGGAACAGCAACAATGTATACATCTCCAATGTGTGTTTATGTGAAGGACCAAATCGACCTGACTGCCAAGGAGAAGCAAATTTTCGATCGCCTTCTTGAAGTACTACGCCACTTCAATCTCCAAACCCAGCTTCGCGTCGCCGGGGGCTGGGTTCGCGATAAGGTCAGTACAGTTGATCGTATGCCTATAGTGCTTGTGCTTGTTTTTGGTTCTTAATATGCCAGAACAGATCTCAAAATGCTGCGGCAAGGTACAAATGCTGATGTCTGTGATACGATAATGTAACTTTGTGTGAAAATTTGCACCTTCTTTTCTGTTACTAAACTATTGTGGCGCAACTAACATAATTTATTACTAGTACTCTGGTCCTTGACAAGAAAATTACGACTTTTAATACATGTTTGTGAGAGTTCCAGAGCTCAGCCTCTATTTGTGTAGCTTATATTGGCTTGTAGGAGTACCTGCAGTGTTTTATTTTATTTTCCTTCAAGGAGTCAATGTGTGGGTGAATGCTGCAGAAAGATTACCGTTTTTTTTTCTCCTACAATGAAAATAAGTTTCAGAACTAGTTGATTTACTTTTATCTGCAACTTCCTTTGCAGTTTATTTTTGGTTCTTGTATGCTACTCAATGTTCATCATTATTATTGCAGCTTTTGGGCAAAGAATGTTATGATATTGACATTGCACTGGACAACATGTTAGGAAAGGAGTTCTGTGAAAAAGTAAACGAGTACTTATTATCAACAGGGGAAGAGACACATGGTATTGGTGTCATTCAGTGGTATTTTCCCTTTTCTCTATCTTTGCTGATTGTGCAGTTTAGAAGAAATGTTTTTGTCCCTTTGTAATATGATCAGCACGAATGCCAGTTATATAAATATAAGTGCAGTTGAAGTTCTGGGATCAATTTTTGATCTTAGTTATGGGTGCATTGGCCAATTTTTGCAGTAAAGTGAATATGCACCATTTCTTTTGGTCGGAAGGGGTGTATGTTGTAAGCAGTGTTGTTAAAACCAGACTGGAGAGGTCAGCTCAACGGCAAAACCAGGAACCAGACTGTAAACCGGTTCAGTTTGAAGAAAACATTGTATAAATAAAAACCGGTAAACTGGCCATGGTTTTCTATAACAAAGAAAAATAAAATGTTCCGCACCATTTTTTTCATCTTGGCAGTTGGTACCATGTTTTCTCCTCTTCCACCACCTTCATTGGAGCAATTTGACAGGGGCTTCGGATTTTGATTCCAGCGATATTTCTTGAATTTTTGGGATGTATATAAGTTGGATCATGATTTTTTTCGTGGGTTGCTGCATATATTGAAACAGAGTGAAAAGTAAAACTGTACAAGATGAAAAAAGCGAATACGATGGAGTGCTTGTGGCCGCTCATAGTAAAGACATAAAAGTTTTGTGGGTGGTTGTCTTTTTTTTTTTTTTTTTTTTGGAGAGAGAGAGAGAGTAATGGTTGGGTGGCGGGTGTTTATTTTATTGAGGAGACTAAAATCTAATTGTATTAAAGATGCTAATAATGATGGCATAAGAATGGATAGTTTTTAATTACTTTGAAATTTACAATGTAAAAATTTTGATATATTATTGTTAGGAATATAATTCTCATCAAATCTTATTGCAAACAATACTAGTATTATTCTTATAATTTTCAATTTTCATTTTTTTTGTGTTTCAAATTTTATGGACATATATTTTGTTAAAAAATAATCAGGAAATTCTTCTGATCCGCAGCTATTAAGGCTTGATGCAATAGCCTACAAAATTCGACTGTTGGTTGAAATGCTTACTTTTTTACTCCAAATGGAACCTTTATCATTCTTTTTTTTATTTTACAGTTTTACTCTTATCTGTTGAAAAACATCAATCACACACTATCCTACTACTTTTACATGGACAATTTGTCATTCGTAGGAAAGCCATTTCTGTATATAATTGTTGGTTCAAGGTGCAAAGTGTTCATTAATAGCATTGTTTTTGTTTGGCAGCAATCCTGATCAATCAAAACATCTGGAAACAGCAAGGATGCGCCTTTTTGATGTATGGATTGATTTTGTCAACTTAAGATCTGAAGACTATAGTGAGAATAGCCGCATTCCAACTATGGTAAATGTTTTGAAGTTTGTTACATGATTTTTTAGTAGGAAAAAGTAAAATATATTGACCTATTTGCTGAATATTGCATATTTTATGTTGAACCTACAATAGTAGATACATATATGCAATGTAAGGATCCAAATTTTAGTCTTTCATCGTCTCCTTTGCCACCACTTTCCAAGGCATGCTTCCTTGATAACATTTTCTAGCATGTTAGCTTCTATTTCTCAAAATATTAACACATTACAGTCTCCTTAAATAGTGAAAATCTTTTATTTCACATTTCATTTGCAGAAATTTGGCACTGCAGAAGAGGATGCATATCGAAGGGATTTAACCATCAATAGGTATTTTCTCTAGTATTTGTAGTTTGCTGATAATGCTTTGTAAGCTCTATAATGGCGCAAAAATGAGTATCATAGCTTCCTTAGTGTTATATGGTCTTCTAATTGTTTCTTCTCTCTCTCTCTCTGGATGGAAATAAATTTTGATTTTTGTACACATAATTAAAACGTGTATATTTTTAAGTATATATGAGGATATTCCTGGGGAATATGCCGGTCATTTCCTTTTTCCTTTTGATATCATTAAAATGTGTAGAATTAGCTTATTCTTTTGCCTCCTGAAACTGCTATTCTTCAGCTTGTTCTACAATATCAACACAAGTTCTGTTGAAGATTTTACTGGAAGAGGTAAGTATATTTTTGTCTTAGCTAATTCAGTTAGTCAAATTGAACCTCATTGCTGTTATTTTTTTTGCACCCTCTTTAATGTAAGTGATCTTTTTTTGGTGAATGCAGGCATTATGGACTTGAAGTCAGGAAAAATAGTGACCCCATTGCCTCCAAAGCAGACATTTTTGGATGATCCCCTACGAGTTCTTCGAGCTATCCGATTTGGTAGTTCACAAGTGACTTCTGTATTCAGTGTTCTGGTCTTAATTAATTAGATTTACTTATGCCTTAGCAAGGAGAAACTAACGAATTATATATTTAGCTTAGCTAATGCTATGGTGTGAAGATATGATTCTCCAGAAAATATGTTATGTAATTTATAACATAAGATTAAATTAAATCCTCCTATGTCAGAAACCAACCTGATCATGGTTCTTTAGGTGCAAGGTTTGGATTTATGCTAGATGAAGAACTGAAGATAGCTGCTGCAGATGATGACGTCAAAGCTGCAATTTCAGATAAAATTAGTAGAGAACGTATTGGTCATGAAGTATGCTTGTATAATTCATTTTATGGATCATTATGTTCTCACTATGTCCAGCGATTTTCTTTTTGTGCGTTCTACTAATATTTTCACGGTGTTTTTGCTTTTTGTCTCATTGAACAGATTGATCTCATGATATCTGGCAATCATCCTGTGAAAGCAATGACATACATTTCTGAACTGCAATTGTTCTGGGCTGTGTTTAGTCTTCCTCCTGAGCCAGAGCCTTCAACTTCAGAAGGATGTGAAAGGTTTCTTCCCAGTTCATGTTTAAAGTTCATTTTGAATTTTTTTCTTAATAAAAGAAAGGTAATAATGGTGGTTTATAATTTGGGGAAGGTAGCATTGTGGAAGTTCAAGCTGATTTATGTCCACAAAACGCATTTAGACTTCACTTAACCTCCAAACCTTGGTGACTGTGTTTTTTGGAATTCTGCCAAGTTCCATTTCTCTTAGACGACAATTGTAATTTAAAAAAAAAAAAAAAATCCTTAATGTGGATTATTAAGGTATAAATGCAGTGCAATCTTTTACTTGTTTTTCTACCTTTATACAAGCATTCAAGCATTCTTCCTGCTCGTTTTCTCAAGCTCTCATACTAGGTTTGCCAACTAAATCTTTAATTTGTTGCCCAGTTAAAGTTTCCTCAAGCTCTCTCTATATTGTCATAATTGGTGGAGAAGGCATCAGTACAGTTGCCCTGGATCATAATGCTCTGGTAAACAACTAAATTAGATAGATGACAGATAAAAAAAGTCAGAAGAGACAAACTAGATATTGAAATATCTCACTAAGGTTCATTAATCATGTGAATGCCCGTGGTCTCTTTGGATTGGGTGTCTCAAGAGGACTTGAGGATTATTCAATCACTTTAATATAGTCCGACTCCTGCCTTTTACGTATCAAATATCCACATTTCCTTTGTTTTTTGGTATGTATCTTTGTGATTCTTCTCGTGGCCATGTGTGTCAAGATCTTACTTTCCTTTTTATTAAATTTTATGACTAGGCTTTGTGTTGCTTGCATGGATTCAACATCGAGACTTTTGCAGTTACTTGAACTCTCCTCATTAACTGTGAGTAGTGGAGGGTGTGTGTAAGTTTAATGTTAAACTATATAATTATTTTTCCCTGCTTTCTTTATACTGACAGAGATATAGCACTGCCCTTATATAAGAATAAAATTCAGTTGGCATTGGTAAGTTGTGTAGCAAGATCTTGGTCACAATTAAAGTGGAGTAAACTTTTTAAATTTACAATCTACTGGAAACTTTTTGTTGTCATTTTGCCGAAGGGATGTAAAATGTTATAACATTGCTTGGGTCTTTCATTTTATAATCACAATGCATGTCTAAGCCAATTAAACTGGTGGCTAGCTAGAGATATATCCTTCCCAATAAACAGAGGATACATAATTGAAGAATTTGCTCTTCATTTTTCACTGGCACTTAATATCTTTAATAGGAGGTTTATTTGTAAGGTTTCTACTTTTCACATTCTTCTCGTCATGATTTTTAGGACGACCATAGAAGGCTCTGCCTGTATGCTGCTTTATTTCTTCCCTTTAGGAAGACTATTTACAGAGACAACAAAGGAAAAAAGGTAAATTATGATGTATGTAGTTATGAACATTTCCTATGTTTATCTTGAATGTTTCTTGTCATTTATTCTTGTACATAACATGTCAGAGAGTTGAGTTCAGAATTGTTTTTGTTTCCATCTATTCTCGTATCAATTTATACCAATGCTTTATATTTGAACAGATCCCAGTTGTGAGTTACATCTTTCGCAATTCTCTCAAGCTGAAGGCTAGTGATGCTGAAACTGTACGTGCTACTGGGCACTCTTCTTTTCAGTTATTTCTTTTTTTGATGTTTTGCATTTGCTTAAATTTTAGAATCGATTCTGTCTCCCTTTGCTAATGGGGGAAGTTTCTTAATATCAATAGAATTGTCATTGGCGGACAGGTTGTGAGTTTGCATCTTGCAGCGGAAAAATTCGTATCCTTGATTCCTTTGATCCTGTCTAATGAGGATATACAAATTCTTGAAGTTGACTGGAAAAGAGAAACTATTGATGTTCCCGTTGCTTCAAAACTCAGAATCTTGGCTGGTAAATGATTTTCTCCCTCTTAAATATTACTTGTGAAATTTTCTATGCACCAATTGTTGTTTCTTCAATAAGCACCTGCAGTAAAATCACACCTTTCATTTGTCAAAATTCTAAATATTGAATCTTAAGTATATCTATAGTGGTTGTCTACAGAGATCTACTTGACCTGTCTTTATCAATTGAAATTTGAAAGCACAATTTCCATCCCTCTTAGTGAGTGAAATATGTGCAACATGATCAGACAGTTTTTCTGTTGAGACAGTATTGCCAAAGTATATTTTTCAGAAATTTTAGATAATCGTAACCCTGAAACAAAAGCTGAAACTGTATTTATGGCTTTGAAACTATCCATAATCTTCTAAAAGTGGCTTTAGTTGATCTCGTGAGGGGTCAAGTAGAATGTATTACTGCCAAAAGAAACTTTTTAACATCCGGTTCTCTATTAAATTGAGTTTAAATCTTCAAACTAGTTAGAAGCACGAAGATGTGTTTTGACCTGTGTAATTAAAGAATCCCATTAATTACCATACATGGAACCTTGAGGGGAATATACTTGATTCTTATTTGGAGGATTTATCGTAATATTTTTATTATACATGGCGGTCGTAATTAGCCATGCTGTTCATAGATGGTGATGTCAAATGTTTGTAATCATGGAATATGGGATTGTATAAGGACTTCAGAAATCTTGAAGCTGCATGAACACCATTTTGTGAAATGCAGAAAGCAAGATACATTACACTTAATTAACTTCCGTTTTTTATGAATAATTTTTTTACCAATATCAACTTCCCATCTTCGAATATACTTGTAATTGCTAACTCTGTTCAAACCTATAGGATTGCTGCTGCGAGAAATTAAAGAGTTTTGGCGTGCTGCCCTCGTGCTTTCCATGCTGTTGCGCGCTGCCATTATTGTTTGCTCTACAAATTCATCAAACAACGAATATGAATTGGACGAAAAAATAGAATTATTTAACAGGATTGAGAAAGCAATTTTGGAACTAGGTATTGGCCGAACCTTCCACTATACTTATATTCATAAATTAACTTATCTGTCAGTTTTTAAATAAATCTCTAGCTTAACGAGTTCAGTAACTGATTTTTAGCATTTGCTGCACAATATTGGTATTTGTTTGTTGAAATTCAGCGGTTGCAGAATCCTAAATAAGCTAAATATGTTTATAGGTTTACCAGGAAAGAGAGATTTTATTTCTAATTTATTTTTATTTTTATTTTTATTTTTTAAATGAGAGTGGGATTTTTCATTTTATTATTGCATTTCGCTTGTAATATTCCCTATGGATCAGTGGGTAACATGGTTTCATCCATCCGTTCATAAAATGGTTGGAGTGGCATAAAGGTTTGATTAAATTGAAAATGTCAAAATGCAATGAAAACTATAATAAGTCATCATTATCACAAATACTCTCTCCCCATGTCTGTGTTTGTCTGTCTAATGCATGCTTCCTGGCACTCCTATATATTTTATGTAGGGAAAATTGTAGTGGAGGTCCCCAACCTACTACTACAGCAAGTTGGTTTGCTTCCTTTCATTTGGAACATTTAAATCCCCGTCCTTTCTATTTTTTTGCACTATTAGTCTTAGTTTCGATCTAATATACCATTAAAATAGCATGTGCAAGGCATGTGGGGCACTGCTTTAAGGGTACAATGGGTAAATCTCAAATAATTTTTTGATGAGAAACAATAAAAGAATAAAAAGTAGGAAAAAGAATAAAAATCTGTCACCACCTTAGAATAACCCAGCCCACACACTCCTCTTTGATAGAAATCTGCAAATGATTAAGTCTACTTTTCCCGCGATGCAGGTTTAGAAAAAGTATGGGAAATGAAACCATTGGTGAATGGAAAGGATATCATGAACGTCTTGCAGATCAAATCAGGAGGACCTGTAGTTAAGGAATGGGTACGTCTTAACTGCTTATCGACTGTAAACTTTATACTAAAAATATATAGAAATTAGAATGCTAACTGATGATAGTATATTTTCCATTTTTTCAGCAGCAAAAACTGCTCGAGTGGCAGCTTGCACATCCCTCTGGGTCTGCAGACGAATGCATTGATTGGATGAGGCAAACTCAATCAAAACGTGCGAGGACAGAGTGATTAGTCAACACTTTACTTCTCATATCGGTAAATTAACTTTACTAGTTTTTCAGGGATGGGATTGTTTGTTGAAGTTCAACCTGCAAGCTTACTCGTCTTGATACTCATTGTTTGTTGAATATCTCAAACAATATTCGAGAGCCACAGAGATCTCACTCCTGTACTGGAAGGCTCAGAATTAAAAATGAAAATGTAAAATATCCCATTCCCCAGGAAAAAAAGGATGGAAACTGTTGAGACAGTAATTATCTAGAATATATTATGGCATAGTTTTCTTACATAATAATACTCAATTTTTGAACTGCAGGCTGTTCTTGTTCATATTTGAGGTGTAAAGATTCTTTTCGATACCACATATTGTTTAGTTGGAAGATGAGTAGCTAAAGCCTAAATGTATGAAACTTTTATCTTCCATTGAATTGCTACAGTTTCTTATTGTAAATTTCTGAAAACTGGTGAGGTTCGATACAGTTCTACAGAAAAGGCAAAAATTTTGTATGTTCTATTGGTGTTGCATTGTTTTCCTCTTGGACGAGGAAGAAGATGAAGATGGAAATGAAACACACTAACATATTTATACGACTCAGAAGATATGGCTATTGGTGTTGCATCGTTTTCCTCTTGGACGAGGAAGAAGATGAAGATGGAAATGACACGATAACATATTTATACGACTCAGAAGATATGTTCATTATGCAGGACTACACATGATGGGATATGATAATAAAAAACACTTGCCTATAATGATTAAACTATTTTGCCAGAAGAATTTTACTCACTTGGATGACATCTACTCACATGTGGGACTTGCGCGAATAAAAAACGTAAAAAAAAAAAAAAAAAAAAAAAAGAAAGCAGAACCCCGCCCCTGTTGTGAGTGTCAAGGAGGGTGTCACCCACACCCTCCTTGTTATCAGAGCACGGTTTGTAGAAAGGGACTTGAACATAATGTACCTTGTATAAACACAATTATTATGGTTGAACAAAATCAAAATTAACAACTTTTGCTGCTAATAGAGAATTTGAGACGTCATAAAATTTGAATAATTGCAATTTGCACGGCCATCCACCTTGTTTACATTAACTATCAGTAATATGTCAATATCATTAAACTGAAAAATAGAAACAAATGATATAGGTCCGATATCCTGCCTCGGTAGTATGTCAATATCATTTCTATCTTATGGTGTGCATGATCAACGTTCAACAAGCATGGCAAGTTTTTGGTTTCAGCCTGATGTAAATGTTGGAAAATATTGAATGAAAACTTCCATTTGAAATTCATCCGTTTCTATCCGTTTCCACCATCCACTACACAAACGCCAACAGTTTCATTTCATTTCTTCAATGTTGTAACTCCTTATTCAATGCAATAAAGAGCTGGCTCCTCCTCTATGGGTATAAATAGAGGATCTCTCTTGGTGGAAAAACAGGAAAAAAAAACGAGCTTTCCTTCCAACCTCAAACCTCTTCTATCCGGATCTAATTTTCCTTTCTTTGCTAAAACTCTTTGAGAGATAGACACAACTAGTTCGTAGGTCGGTAACGTTGTGCAGCGTGAACCGACAACCGATTGTATCCTGGGAATCGAACACCGATCAAAATCTCTTGCACCCCGGTGAGACGGCGAATTCGATTTAAGGAAACCGTATATACACGGGCCTTCGATTTTAGTTTGATTTACTTTGATTCTCCAATTTTTCCCTACAAGCTTAAATCGAATTCTTTTGGTGAATCAATTTGTGTTTGTTCATTAAGTTTCTGATTTTCGTGGTTCTTCATTTCTGTGGTTTTTGTTTTCCCCTCCCAGTTCGTGGTTTTTTTTTTTTTTTTTGCTTCAATTCATGTTTTTCCATCAGTTATACTCACCATTTACATAAAGTTTCATTAAGGTAGTGTGTCGAGTCAATCAAATTGAAAGAATAAAAAAAAAAAAAAAAAAGGAAACAGAAAGTAAAAAACGGTTCCTGAGAAGAAAGTTGGTGGTTTTGCATGAGTTTTGCATGGTTTTAAAAATGATTTGGTAATGATTATGTAACTTTTTATAATTCTAGTAATGATTGCTAATTATTTGTAATGATTGCATACCTTTTCTTTTATGATTGATTGATCATTAGTTAATCATTTCTAATTCTTTTAAATAATTGTTAAATGGTTAATAATTGACAAAATAATCTGTGTTTCAATTCTGCGATTTTTTTTGGAACAAATAATTTGGATCTCGAATTTATACACGACTTTACAAATTTATAATTATTCTAAATTATTTGTTGCTTGTTCTAAGATTCAATAGCGTCACATGGAAATGATGATGTGAACAACGGAAGCAACATTGTTGGTACTGGTGTACCAAATCCTACTATGAACACTGTTAACCCTATGGAAATCACAACTGGCATTCCTCCCATTGACGGGATAATTGGAGGCGGGATTCCTCATGTTGGAGTGAACCTAACTTTGCCCACGGCTGCGGCCTCGGCAATCCAGTTTGACACAATACCTTTGTCAGTGCCTAGGGCTGCGACCTCGGGACCCTTGCCAACGTTTCCAGCTCCATTTCTGGTGAACCATGCAATTCGACCGGATAAGTTTGCTGGTACTGATTTTAAGACATGGCAAAATAAGATGATCTTTTATCTTACTACTTTGGGCCTTGCACGTTTCCTCACCGAGGATGCCCCTGTCGTGGCTGAAAACGACACTGATATGCATAGGCGTGCTGCTTGGGATGCATGGAAAAATGCTGATTTTTTGTGTCGCAACTATGTCTTGGATGGCCTACAGAATTCTTTGTATCACGTGTATGTGGTAAAAAAGTCTGCTAAGGAGCTTTGGGAGTCCTTAGAAAAGAAGTACAAGACCGAGGATCAGCGGCGAATCCAACATAAAAGTTCAGCTAGAACGGAAGTTGACTTTGACCGTTAACCGTCGACAATCACCCAATCCGCCCGGTCGTTTATGAAAATTCGATTATATAATATAAAAAATTATTGAATATATATGTAAATGCACAAAACGTAAAAATTATATACATATGAAAATATAGTTCAGTCCAATTTCACAATTACAATATCCAATATATCAATTCCAATATCCAATATCCAAAATGCCCAATTTAATTTTCAATTAGAATTGATTTCACAATTACAATATCCAATTTCACAATTACAATATCTAATATATCAATTCTAATATCCAATATCCAAAATGCTCAATTTAATTTTCAATTAGAATTGATAAACAATTTCACAATTACAATATCCAATGTCACAATTTCACAATTACAATATCCAATATATCAATTCCAATATCCAAAATGCCCAATTTAATTTTCAATTAGAATTGATAAACAATTTCACAATTACAATATCCAATGTCACAATTCCAATATCAAATATCTCACAAAGACAACAAGTAGAGAACCACTGTCTCTCACACAGTCACACGGCACATCTCAGTCACAAACGCACACATTCAAAACTCAGTCAGTCACAAACTCACAAGTCACAAACATGAAAAACGGCATAAACAGAGTCACAGTGCCTCCTTCACAATCTCACAGACTCACACACACACACTATACACGCAGCGCAGTCACACAACCAGGCACCAGCGGCGAACAAATCACAAAAAGACAGTGAACTTACCTCCTAAGTCGAAGTCATGGCGATTCTGGCGAGTTGGCGTCCCTCTGTAAATGTGCCTGAATTTCCAAGTCTCCCCATGAACATCCTTTGCCAAAATGGTCTGAACGGAAGGGTCAGAGGAGTAGTCTAGTCGAGGAAAAATCGTCTCCGCACAATACCTCGGTACAGAAAATCCCCCACCATTATTTGCATCAGATTGTGTTAACGTCTTAGCAAATGAAGAGGGTTTCCTGAGGCGTGCTCGGCGTGCCCCTGTGGGAAATAAAACACTTTAGAATTCACCGGAGGCATTTGAACCATACTACCAGCAATGGCGATTGCACGGTCCTCTTCTCCTCCTCAATCGACTGCTCTGGGTTAGGAACTTGTGACTTAGGTTTGCAATTGGGATTTGGGAGGGGAATGAAATTGGTTTGGGTTGGGGTTTGGGGATGAAATTGGGCCTGGTAGACGGCTGGACTCAACCCTTCAATGGCCCAATTTTTTTTTTTTAAAACCCACAACCCGCCCACCACAAGGAGCTTCATCCCCAGAAGCCAGAACGCCAGAAACCAATCTTCCATCTCCTCCGGCAGTTCTCCCTCTGTTCCCCGGCCACCGGCGCTCCAGAGAAGCCCAAAATTCCGGCGAATCCTCGCCACTAGCTAGATCCGCCCCTGCCGAGGATGCTGGGTCTAAGAAATTCTTAGCCAGTCGGTGTATGGACTTCGAAATGGTTGATTCACGTTCAGTGGTGAGCCAAGTGCAGGAGTATCAAGTACTTTTGCAAGAAATGCATGCTGAGAGTTTGACTATGTCAGAATCTCTACAGGTGGCTACTGCTATTCACAAGCTACCACCTCAGTGGAAGGCTTTCAAATGCTACTTGCAGCATAAGAGGAAAGAGATGTCTTTCGAGGATTTGATTATCAAGCTGCGCATTGAGGAGGATAACAAATGGGCTGAACGTAAGTCAGAGAATTCTTACTCTGAGAAGGCTAATGTATTGGAGCACGGCCAAAGTTCTGGTACTAAGAAAGGTCATTCCTTTCAAGCAAAACAGGATAACGAAAATCGAAAAGATAAAAAGCAGGCTACAAAAGGGTCTCAGTTGAAGCCTACGGGTGGGGTAGGAAAGAAACCTAAGTTCCAATTCAATGGAAAGTGCTTCAATTGTGACAAAGTTGGGCATCGATCAGCAGACTGCCGTCAGCCTCGGAGGGATAACAAGCAGCGTCCTCAGGCTAATATGGTTGGAAATCAGAGAGATCATCTCTCAGATAACATGTCTGACCTAAACCTCACGGCGATGATTAGTGAGGTTAATCTGGTGGGGTCTAATCCTAAGGAGTGGTGGCTGGACACTGGGGCCACTTGCCATGTATGCTCCAACAGGAGCATGTTCACTACTTTTGCACCAGTTACAAATGGTGAAAAGTTGTTCATGGGAAACTCTACAGCTTCTAAA
The DNA here is from genome assembly GCA_019395295.1 of Osmanthus fragrans. Taxonomy (NCBI): domain Eukaryota; kingdom Viridiplantae; phylum Streptophyta; class Magnoliopsida; order Lamiales; family Oleaceae; genus Osmanthus; species Osmanthus fragrans. The sequence continues at coordinate 36,695,595 of CM033341.1, read as the reverse complement.
GTGCTTGGTAAAGGCAAGGTGATCCTAAAGATGACATCTGGAAGAGAGCTTACTCTAACTAATGTGTTGTACGTGCCAGAGATTCGCAAGAATCTGGTCTCGGGGTCTCTTCTGAGCAAGAATGGTTTTCGCATGGTCATTGAGGCGGATAAGCTGGTGATTACCAAAATAGGAGTTTATATTGGGAAAGGCTATATGACTGATGGCCTGTTTAAACTGAATGTAATTGCTGTAACCCCAACTGTTATGAACAATGAGAAAACTCCTTCTGTTTACTTGCTTGAGTCTTCTAATTTGTGGCATGGTAGATTAGGTCACGTAAATTACAATGCATTACGTAGACTAAGCAAACTAAACTATTTGCCTAGGTTTCAAATTGATTCAAATCATAAATGTGAAACCTGCGTTGAGGCTAAGCTTACTAGGTCTTCATTTCATAGTATTGAAAGAAGTACCGAGCCATTGGGACTAGTCCACAGTGATATATGTGACTTGAAATTTGTCCAAACAAGAGGCGGCAATAAGTACTTTATTACTTTTGTCGACAATAACACGAGATATTGCTATGTGTACTTGCTTAAAAGCAAAGACGAAGCTATCGATAAATTCATTCTTTATAAGAATGAAGTTGAAAATCAACTTAGCAAGAAAATAAAGGTGCTACGAAGTGATCGTGGTGGTGAATATGAATAACTATTTGGTGAATTTTGTGCTAAACATGGAATAATTCACCAAACTACTGCACCTTATTCACCTCAGCAGAACGGAATTGTTGAGCGTAAGAATCGAACGTTAAAAGAAATGATGAATGCTATGTTGATTAGTTCTGGATTAGCACAGAACATGTGGGGAGAAGCTATTCTTTCTGCGAATTACATTTTGAATAAAGTGTTAAGAAAGAATATGAATAAGACTCCGTATAAACTTTGGACTGGTCGTACACCTTCGTATAAATACTTACGAATGTGGGGGTGTCTTGCGAAGGTCGCAGTGCCTCCTCCTAAGAAGGTCATGATTGGACCTAAGACAGTTGACTGTGTGTTCATTGGTTATGCACAAAATAGCAGTGCGTATAAGTTCCTTGTGCATTATTCGAATGTACCTGATATTTATCCGAACACGATTATGGAGTCTAGGAATGCACAATTCTTTGAGAATATATTTCCTAGTAAATCTCCTAAACAGTTAACTCCTATTAAACGGACTATGGAATCTTCTGCTTCTGGCAGTAGTAAAGATCCAGTTGAAGAAGGTGAGGATGAGCCTAGACGAAGCAAAAGGACCAAAACTTCTAAGACGTTTGGCCCTGATTTTCTCACATACTTGATGGAGAATGATCCTCAAAGCTATAAAGAAGCTATATCTTCTCCAGATGGTCATCTGTGGAAAGAAGCCATCAAGAGTGAAATCGATTCTATCCTACTGAATCATACCTGGGAATTAGTAGATCTTCCACCGGGCTGTAAGCCTTTGGGCTACAAGTGGATCTTCAAGAAAAAGATGAAAGTGGATGGCTCTATTGATAAGTATAAAGCTCGGCTAGTAATCAAAGGTTATAAGCAAAAAGAAGGCTTAGATTACTTTGATACTTATTCTCCTGTGTCGAGAATAACTTCTATCAGGATGATAATTGCTATTGCGGCCTTGCGAAATCTTGAAATACATCAAATGGATGTAAAAACAGCTTTCCTAAATGGAGATTTGAATGAAGAAATCTACATGGAGCAACCAGAGGGATTTTTGGCTCCAGGTCAAGAAAGGAAAGTCTTTAAACTGGTCAAATCGCTTTATGGTTTAAAGTAAGCACCAAAGCAATGGCATGAAAAGTTTGATAATGCTATGCTTTCTAATGGGTTTAGAATCAACGAGTGCGACAAGTGTGTATATGTCAAAGACACTAATGATGGATATGTCATATTGTGTCTGTACGTCGATGACATGCTCATTGTCGACAGCTCTGATAAGATTATCAAAGCCACTAAGAATATGTTAAACTCAAAGTTTGACATGAAAGATATGGGTCTCGCGGATGTCATTTTGGGGGTAAAAATTACTCGAATACCGAATGGACTTGTGTTATCTCAATCTCATTACATTGATAAGATACTAGACAAGTTCAACAAGTCTGATACCACTGTGGCCAGGACTCCAGTGGATTTAAGTCTCCATTTATCCAAGAACACTGGTGATGGTGTGTCACAGTTAGAATATTCTCGGATAATTGGGAGTTTAATGTATTTAATGACTTGTACGAGACCGGATATAACATACTCAGTTAGCAGATTGAGTCGCTACACAAGTAACCCATGTGCCATCCATTGGAGAGCAATTTTCAGGGTGTTACATTACTTGAGGTACACTCGTGATTTTGGACTGCATTATTCTAGATACCCTGCAGTAATCGAAGGGTATGCTGATGCAAATTGGATATCAGATATGTCAGATTCAAAATCTACTAGTGGATATGTCTTCACTCTTGGTGGTGCAGCTGTCTCTTGAAAATCGTCCAAACAAACTTGCATCGCAAGATCTACAATGGAATCAGAGTTCATCGCTTTGGACAAAGCAACTGAAGAAGCAGAGTGGCTTCGCCAGTTTGTTGAGGATATTCCAAGGTGGTCAAAGCCCGCGCCTGCAATTTGTGTTTATTGCGACAATCAATCAGCAATTGGCAGGGCACAGAACAATATGTATAATGGAAAGTCTTGACATATTCGAAGACGACATAATACCATTCGACAACTACTCTCACAAGGTATTATCACTCTGGACTACGTGAAGTCAAAGGATAATATTGCGGATCCGCTAACCAAATGGCTAACTCGAGAGCTAGTTGAAAAAGCATCGAGGGGAATGGGCTTGCAGCCTATGACGTTGAAATGTATCATGGTGGAAACCCAACCTAATTGAATGGAGATCCCAGGATCTAGGTTCAAAGGGACAACTAAATCATGTATATCTGTGTGAATCACTGATAAGGTTCTCCTTCTGCTCATTCCTATGGTGCTCACAGTGATTAGAAGATGCAGGCTAAACTATGCTTTTAATAACCATTAACCGTTGTTGTGAAAGACTGAGTTAAGAGGTCACATATGTAAGTGTGAAGTGGGGCCGCTTCTATAAGGATTGGAAAGGCTACATCCTTGAACAAACACTTGCAGAACCAGACGACGTGTTCATGGCCAAAATGAACACAACATTGAGAACTACGCTGTGTCTAGAATGGTCCTGTGTGAGATCTATTGTCTTGGTTTACACAAATGGCGAAACAGTTCAAGGCATCAGATCCACTGGTTTGCTAGTAATTCCCGATAGGTTTCACAAGGGAATGTTCAAAGCTAAATACTACCTATCCTATGCAGGATTGTTTCGTTCTACTCTTTCTTTCTCTCTTGAGTTTTTGGTTCTAGATTTTCATTCATGTGGAGGATTGTTGGAAAATATTGAATGAAAACTTCCATTTGAAATTCATCCGTTTCCACCCGTTTCCACCATCCACTACACAAACGCCAACAGTTTCATTTCATTTCTTCAATGTTGTAACTCCTTATTCAATGCAATAAAGAGCTAGCTCATCATCTATGGGTATAAATAGAGGATCTCTCTTGGTGGAAAAACAGGAAAAAAAAAACGAGCTTTCCTTCCAACCTCAAACCTCTTCTATTTGGATCTAATTTTTCTTTCTTTGCTAAAACTCTTTGAGAGATAGACACAACTAGTTCGTAGGTCGGTAACGTTGTGCAGTGTGAACCGACAACCGATTGTATCCTGGGAATCGAACACCGATCAAAATCTCTTGCACCCCGGTGAGACGGCGAATTCGATTTAAGGAAACCGTGTATACACGGGCCTTCGATTTTGGTTTGATTTACTTTGATTCTCCAATTTTCCCCTACAGTAAATGATTAAAATATAATTTACTCTGTATATTTTCAATCACATAAAAAAATGTAATTTTATGTATCAATCATTACATGTTCTATACATCATGCTCGTGTTTACTGATGGTGCATCTCTCATAACTACTTTCCATTTATCACGTGAGATAATAAAAAATTACTTATTTTATATCTTCTAATAAATCCATCGCTCAAGTGAATGGAATTACGAAAAGGGATTTATGTAGCTTGTCCAAATTTATTAACAAGGATTAACCTTTTTTGTTGGAGTAGCTGTCACAACTATTCAAACAAAATGTAATTATGCTAAAATCCAAATAAATATCTAAAAGCTCGAATAATCTAAATCTGTAGTAGGTAATATCCATAATGCAACTAATACGATTTGAAAAAGGATCCACTTACTTTAGGATCATCCAAGTGGATCTAATATAGCGAAAATAGATTCATATTGAAATAAAACTTAATTTGTAGCTGCCCGAATATGTCTATCCAGCCCCAAACATATGCCGCAAAACAAAAGTTATTCATCTAAAATCCAAACAATCGCCTACAAGCTTGAAGAATCTTGCCTTTCTTTCTCATGGGTTTTGCCTGTGAATTTGAGTTCTTCATGTGTTCTTCATCATGATGTTCATCAGCAGCAGTTAAATCACGCTGGTGATGGATTCTACTATACCCTTCAGACACTGAAGAAGATCTCTTTAAGGAAAACGACCTCTTCACCACTGTCTGAATATATGATTTCTCAGCCTCGTCCTTATGGGAAGGGACAGAACAGTTTCTGTTCAAGACATCTCCAAAGATCTCTCCTATGCCATCCTCATTTTCATCTTCTGGTATCGAATCCGGCATTCTGGGATTGTTTTTGAGGTTGTTTTGTTTGATTTCCAGGGATTTGGGGGTGTTTTTTGCAATGGATCTTGGTGTACGAGATGAGAAAGATAGATCAGAAACATCTACAGATTTCGATCTTGTTTTACTGACTTGTCTGATTCTTGAGTAAGATCCACTCATTTTTTTTCTTCTAGAAATCGTGGATTTAGGATCACTTTCAATGGAAATGGGAAAGAAAGAAGACGAGAGAGAAACTGAAATAAGAAGTCGATCGATTATATATGAAGAATAACATATAAAAGTCATTTGACAGAATATAAAAAGTGATGCCATGTACTGAAGGAGATTGCGACATGCTTGGCTTCTTGCTCGAAAATGTGAGATATTAGTTTAATATTAGATAGATTTTTGCGTCGTGTTAGGTGCATGTTTTGTCATCTGATTAAAAATGGATCTTAGAATAGTCATAATAACGTCTTTGTTACTTTTTCATGGCGATTATCTGTCATGGTATCATCGAAAACCTAAATTGTAGGATTGATTACTCACGCAAGTAAGTATCGAAAGATTATCTTGAAAATTTGAGAGGGTTACGAAAGTCAAATTAAAGTGAGAATGGTAGTCGAAGTTATAAAAGTACACATTTATTAAATGCTTGAAAATATTGAGAGAGACGTTCAATCGAGCATATTAGAAGGAGCCTACATTCATTGTCTTGAACTTCATGTCTTCACAATACCTTCTTGATACTTGGACATATCATCTCTAATTAGCAAATGAGAAGATGTTGATGGATTCTTAAATGCTGGTTAATAATAGGCGCCACAATATTAGCCATGCGAGGCGGGTTAAAATCATGATCAAGCACTTATATGATTTATTAAGCATTAAATATAATATAAAAGGAGAAAATAAAAAACGAAGATTACATCATTCAAAAGCAGCAGAAGCAGGCTTTGGTGGGTTGTGCAGGAAAATGTCAAGGAATTGATCAACTGTAGTGAACTTGAGGTCCGAATATAAAACTGAAGCTTCAATGTCATTCTCTTCAAGATTGAAGTTCACTGTAACTCCCTTTATAAATAGACTGTGAAGGATGGAGACTAGTATATTGTTTGGATCTGGTAAAGCTGCCAAAAAGAAAACGAGATTTCTTAAAATCCATTGGACAACGAACACAACTAGATAATATAAGAGATTCTCTATTTATTGTCGACCTTACCAAACAAGACATAAACGTTTGATAATCTAAAAGACAAGTTTTGGAAAGCCAAGATAGCACAAAATTATAATTGATAGTACAGGCATGTTTGGCCCCACTTAAAAGTTAGATTTTTCCAACTTCTTAGGGTAGTACCTCACGAGTTTTTTGTGCGATGAATAAGTGTAGGCTCATTAGATTTCTATAATGGAAGAAACTTTTCTTTTCTTGAATCAGACACTTTCAGCTTGCCCCATCTATAGTCGTCATTATATAATTTGAAGAGTATAGGGCAAGATCTAGCCTAAATGTGATAGATCAGGCCAGAATTAATTTTGCAGTTTGATGTAAACTTAAATATAAAATTAATGACCTACTCTTTGAAAGAGAGACAATTTCTTCCTCTGGAACATGAATCTTCTTAAAAGTCCGACCAGTTTTCTTCTCCCACAAAGAGATCAACTCCAGCTGTGATATAATGTTGGTTGATGGCCGATATAAAACGACCCGATTGCATGCTCTTGGATCGGTCGCCACTTTTATGGTATAAATTCCAATATCTTCTTCAAAATTCAGCACAGCTGAACAAATATAACGTGTAAAAAAATAAGTAGAAATTTCGAAAAAAGACGCAAAAAACATGTTTTGGTTTAAATTTAGCAGTAGATGTAACGGAGCGAAAACTGCAACAATAACAAATAGTCTTATTTGCAATATATTTCAAGTTGAAACGCGTCGATATTTGTTTTGAAAGGAGGGGTAATGAAACAAAGGCGATTCTTTACAAAGAAAAATAGTTTGAGGGAATTGCGATGTTGGATTTCACCTTTGGCCTGACCACTGCCATATACAGTTATCTCCTCCTTGTGCTCATGTGGTCGGAGCAAATAATTTATGAAGTATGCACCAAAGCAATTTGCAGACACGAAAGTGTATGGGATTTTTGCTTCTTCTATGGCCCTTCTGATTTTCTTCTTCTTGTCAAGAACTGCTTGGAATGGGGGCAGCACACTGATTCTATCCTCTTCGCAGCCAAAATCAGACGGAAGAAATCTCTGCAACGATTAACTTATTATGAATTAAGCCTTAATCTCGTATTTCTGAGAGCAACGAAAAACAGGTACCAATCATAACTACCTTTATGCCACCAGCAACCTTGATGGCCTCTATGATTTTGAGTTGATCAAGAACTTGAGGAAAAGCCACTGCAGATATCACCACATCAACTTCTTTAAGCACTGAAACTAACTTGTCATGATCCTCTAACTCTCCCTGCAAGCACATTGCAACTTAGAATTATGTATTATAAAACCCCACGTGTATAAAATTCGTGACTTGAAGTTCACAAGTTACTTACTTTAACAATAACGGCACCCATCGACTCAAACTCATTAAGAAATTCTGTCTTGGAAGAGTTTGGCCTTGAATAAACACAAGTGGGATGGCCTAATTTGATGCTGGCCTTCACCATATAGCTGCCAATGTAGCCTGTTCCTCCCATTATGAGGATTCTATTCTCATTTCTTGCCATTTTGCTTATTTTCTTTTAGTTTTCTACATGAATGTATCTGCAGTTTCATTTATATAGTGTACAAAGGCTTCGCTCATATGAATCTTAACGTAGAATAAAGATGAAAAGAAAACATGGAAACCTACCAAAATTGAATGTTGACAACAGGATACCAATACAGCCAGCCAAAGATGTTTGGAATTCATCTTAAAAGGTCAATCTTGTTAAGAAGAGTAGTCCAAAATCTTATAAATTGGTCAATGTTTCATCTTTATTCGATGTGAAATTATGTCTCTTAACATGCCCTCACAAGATGGTGGCTCGTTTAAGCAAACCAATCTTGAAATCCGTATGCTTATTTTTTTAGTCTTAATCGAATCAAATCGCTCGTTGGAGCTTAATGGGCTCTGATACCATGTAAGATTTATAAACACAGAGAAGTATAGCTAGATTTTGAATTGGCTGGCTGGCTTACTAAATGTATTCATTAATCACCCTATATATATATATATATATATATAATGATTTACAATAACATACAATAACAGAATGCAGTCATAATAAAGGAAATACAATAGCAATAGAAGACTAACAAGGATAGGAGACTATCAAAGATATACTACAGCTATATTGATTACAATATTTACTGATTTGTACTTAGCCAAAATGAGGTTGAGATAATACTACAAATGTTTAGTCGGCTTCTGTTCCTTCATTCTCAGCCTGAAGATTGAGTTGATGTGGGAATACTCTAACAGAGGACAATCCTCCCCTAACAAGCCAGTTTTGTTAGGTTGAGTTAAACCCAATATTCTTCCTAATATTGGTATCAAAGCAGACTCAATTTTGCAATATTGGGTGCCCCAATATCGATTTATTCACAATTGTTTGGCATGGTCCACGCTGTGTGTGAGGGACATATTAAAGTCCCACATCGGCTGGTGATATTTACATGATCCACTTAATAAAGTGAGGGCAACCTCTCCTAACAAGCTGGTTTTGTTAGGTTGAATTAGGCTCAATATCATTCCTAACATGAAGGAGAAAGAAATGAAAACCCTCATGAAATTTTGGTGTATGTGGGGCCACGTGTAATTCATTACCTAAAGTAAAAACATTTCGCCGCCGGACTGTGCTTGTGTGACAACCCCCTAGACGTCCAGGGGGTTGTGTGGCAGCCCACTATTGTTGTGTGGCAACCCTTTGTCGTTTTGAGCTTGTGACTTTTAGATTGTAGATTGGAGAAACTAACCAAAAATTCAAACCGTCATTCAGGGAAAAAAATGAAATAGATAGAAATTAATACACGTGAGTCTCATTGGGGAAAATTCTACTATATTTTTCTACCCAATTTTCAGTGTACTTACCGATTAAGCAGCCTTCTAGACTACCTTAACCAATATATTGAATTAAAGTAGGCAGGAAGACCAATTGGTTGTACGAAAGGCCATTTGTCTGTACATTACTCGGTGAAATTTCAGATACGTGTGAGATTGTTGACAAGTAATAAGAGAAATGGACTTCAATTGAAATTATATCAATTCATGATCAAATAAGAAGGTAACAAAATTAATTTATGAGTTGAATGGTTTGTATTAACTACTAACGATTATACTAAATGAACATTAAAATATTTAGCCTTTCCTTTGTTTAAATGAGAGCGTTTTCTCCTATTGTAAAGAGATAGGTTATTGTTATAGTTCTCTCCCTACGTTAAGAAGTTGTTGTAATCCTTTTCCTATAGTGAAATCCTTCTACAATTTGTCCATGATATTTGTTCATCAAATTTTCTTTATTTTCATCATTTCTACTTTTAGTTCCATTTTTTGGCTTCGTACCACGACTTCCTAACAAAATCAATATAAATCTTTGTGTTCTAGTATTTCATTTATTAGTGCACTTGTAGTTTTATATATTAGAGTTTAATACATGACATTGATATTCACTTTTAGTGAAGAAATATTCTTGCTTGCACTTTCTAAATTTACTGTACAAGAATATGCCGTAGCGCATTAGATTTTGAAGTAGACTATTCTCCATAGTTTTTTCTTCCACATAATTTTTACTGCCAAATAGTTTGGTGGGTTTTGATCAATCTACTGCACACGTTTGATTAATTCAAACTCAGAACCTTAAATGCAGTCGTGTTCCTTCATTCTGTGCTCAAATATCACTATCAAAGAATTTTCCATGTATGAATACTGAGATATACCAACCACAGAATAAATTAGTACCATGTTGAATTTGTGTTTCAGTCTAATATCTAATTAACCTTCTACTCGACCAATATGCTGATAACTAAAGGCAAGAACATTTTAAATCTCACTTCTTATTATCACTTTCATTTTATAGTCGCAAGTGAACATTGAAAGCTTCTATAGTGTAACTCATTCAAGAGAGCTCGGGATTTCAAAAATTATACGATTTTCAAGTAGAGATTCTTTAATAAGAAAGTAGTCATGGGAGAAATTTTCTCTCCTTTGTATAAACATTAATGGTACTAATACAATTTTTTTGTATTTGATATATATATATATATGCATGCAACAACGCATTCAATGCTCAATTTAATAAGTGGAAATTACATGCATCCCTAAAGAAGTTAGACCAGTTTTAGAAAGGATAATGCTTGTTGTACATAATTAAGTGTATGGGTGTCCACTCCCTCACATAGGGGTGGACCCCACATAAATAAAAAATATTTTAAATAAGTGGGGTCCACTCCCATGTGAGGGAGTGGACACCCCTATGTACACCTAATTATGTACACATAGTATGGTCCTTTTAGAAAAGGTAAAGTGATGAAATGAATAATTTATTAATACAGTGAATAGATATTTATACAAGAAGTATACGCGGGATGGTAAGGTAAGACAATAGTGCAGATCCTGAAATTAAGGAGATGGGGCTGTCCTAATAATCCCTGATTTTCAAATTGAGAATTTAAAAATAAGATGTAAAGATTTTTTGTTAAAAAATCATATGATAATTCATTTTTAAATATTAATAATATTATTATAACATTAAATTAATTTAAACACACACCTCACCCACCCCATCTATCAAAACCCTAATTCATTTCCATAACTCTCTCTCTCTCTCTCCACCATCTCTATTTTCGGACCATTGTGAGACCGCACCACCGCACACGATCACTGCGTGTGATAGTAGCGCCTAGCAGCGATAACAGCACCTCTTGCGCTGCGCTATAGCTTTGGTCACAGGTGGCCATTTTATCTATAATCTTGCTAACGATACATTGGGGTGCACCGAATGGTGTACATCCCCCTCACATGGGTGGGGGACTCCACCCATGTGAGGGGGATGTACACCATTCGGTACACTCCATTATGTACAAGTAGACTTATTGTTTTATATATGGGTGGCGATGGACAAGTGGTCGGCACTGCAGATTGTACCGAAGAAGAGAAGGGGTAGTGGTAGTGGTGTGAGGTAGATGCATATAGCTAGCGCTGAGGTCTGACTTTAAAGCTGTGAATTGAGCATATTATTGTTCACAGGCAGATGGACGGACATATCTAACTGTAAAACGAAAACAATAATCTTCACAGACAGGCAAAGATCAGACTACAAATCAGGACAAGTGGTCGACATTACAGATCTCTGATTGTAGGCGGCCATTTTATGTTTGGATTTTGTTGTTATTGTTTGCAGTTTGTTGGTGGTGGTGCTGATTTTGGCGGTGCTCATGAGGTGGTGGTGATATTAGTGGTGCTGGTATTAGTGGCGGTGGGGACCGTGATGGTGACGTGAAACAAAGAGTATTTGTAACTAATTATTTGAGTGTTGTGACCAATAAATAATGTGACCTAAAAGAATGTGTGATTATGATTAAATTTGAAATCGTGACTAAAATTTGGTAAATTATGATTACACAATTCAATAATTTGTGACTGAAAAATAACTCGTGACCAATTAATTTGATAATTTGTGATGTAAAATAAGTTGTGACCTATTAAAATTGTGATTGACAAACAAATTGTGACCTATAAATTTTTTTATTTGTGATCAACAATAATTTGTGACCTATAAGTACATAATTGTGACCATAAATTGTATAATTGCAACTTTGATATATTTAATTATTTATTTCTTATCTAAGTTTTGAAATTATAAACTTGTTCTCTTAAAATTGAATTGATATATATTTACAGCCCAAGAAATGAATATTTTCTATTTAATAACCACGACGAGACAAGATAAACAGCCCAGTCATATTGGACGCGGCCAAGCCCAGTTTCCGACATTTATCAGTGTCCCGTCCCAAGGTGTTCCGAGCCTAGACTGCGTACCAATTTTTTCGGTGGTGGATTCATGGCTGGTCTTTCCGGTTGGGTTGCTTGCAGGCCACAATGCAACCTCGACATAGCCCACCTTCAAAGGCCACAATTACATAAATTTAAACTATATATCTAGTTTAACATACCAAACAAACCATAAAAGTTCATACAAGTCCAATTCATGATGACTAAAACAATTAATCAACCACCATCTAGTTCTGCAACATGGTAAGCACAGTAAAAATGAACGGTGGAACTTCCAGTCTCCTCAACGCTTCACGCTTCCAAATTATACTATTTCCACAGAGTGCTCTTTTTGATATTCTACGGAGGACATATCTTATAGTTTTTGGGATTCTGGGAACATCGTCTGAAATTTAACAAGCAGCTTCTTAAATAGTTTGATGCTCCCTTATTGATATCTAGTCTTCCAACAATCACAAAGACTTCATTGATAACTAATCAAAATGCTTCATAACTATCATCACACAACTTAATTTCTTTAATCATAAAGTTAGAAAATGGTTTATGTAGCAAGTCGTCAAGCTAAAATTCTCTTCAGCTTTGTTTATGGAACGCTAGCTAACAAGACTATCATCGCGCTTGTTAAAGTTATGCCATCCAAAACTGGGCATTTACTGATACTTTCCTACCTCATAGAAGGGCCTATGACCTACAATAATTTACAGTCCACAATGGCTTACATACTCTTATACAGATAAAAATCAATCCCTTAAGCTACAACCAATGTTCTTCAAATGATACCATAACAACGAGCCACATACTCTATTAAGCATAGAGCTCATCAAGATTCTCAGAACAGCCCTGCATTTCATATTTGCCCATAGTTGTCATGTCATCCCAATTTTTTATTCATGAAAGAGCAATCTCAAACTCCCAACAAAAACTTAAAAAACAGTACTTTATGTATACTATTTCACATTACTCGGCTATGATTATGGGAGTAGAAAGAAGCTGGAGCACGAAATGTCCAAATTGAGAAATACTTGAATGGGAGAACTTCAGAATGCCTCTTACAAAATATGGAAAAATAAATAAATCATATAACTATCACATGCCCCCTTATTTTAATTTTTAAAAAAAAAGAAAAGAAAGGAAAGGCCTGTGACCCTGAGCACTAGAACAGCTGCACAGGCATATGCAGACCATCGCCCTTTGATTTTCTGTTCTTCATTAATACCACTTCCAAGACCTCTACCATTGTACCCTTCCACAATCCCCCTTCCCTCATTGCCATCTCTCTCTCATGCACGCATGCACACAGGGCCAAAGAGTACTCAAGCCCTTAAGCTTTCACCTTCAACGTCCTCCGTCACCATCCTGCTCTGACAATGGCGCATATACAGAGCCAAAGAATTACCCAAAACTTAACACATCCACTTTAAACTTCCTCAGCCACCAGGTTTAGAGTTTTCGTATTCACGAGTTATGATTAGGTAGTGCACCTTGGAGCAACATTCCTGCGCTCAAAGTGGTGGTTTGAGGTGGCAATAAATGAGACCCAAATTCCTCAAATATTGGCTCAAACTGTTAGAAGTGAACATAAATAAAACAAGGATAACCGATGAGCAAGACACGCAGTTTTACAAGTAAAAGAAAATAACACGAAAATTATCTCTTCTACATAACCAAAGAATTTTCACTGGTGCGCATGTCAACGTCAAGTGTTAACTATGATACCAGAACCTCTTGAATACAAACCATAAACCTGAATAATAGGAATTGCAAGAAAAAGGCAACCCATATATCATCGTCTCCATTCAATTCCTCAATAAAGACTTCAATGCTAAGTCAACAGTCAACATAACGTTTGACTATGCATTTACTTTTCAGACCAAGTTACTCTATTAATAAAACCTGCAAATTGTTCAAGGTTACGAGCTCAGGACCAAAATTTTCACAAGCTGCGCCAGGTGAAATATTTACAAAAAACCTAAAATGCAAATATATGGAAAAAAATAAAAAATTGGTGATCACATCCATCTAGTCCCAAAATATCAAACATGCAAGAAAGAGGCAAACTACATCAATATTGCAGTCTTTCAATTCTTTATGAACTGCTAATCAGCTAAATTATGGTACACTCAGTGTTCTTCAAGTTATAATTACGGGTAGAGCTTGTAACTCCTCGATCCAGTTTTCTTTTTGACCATAGAACTTTTCAATGGACACGGAGAAAAAAGTTTATCGTGACAGGCGTCAGATCAAGTGCACAATCAATTAGCCAAGATAATATGTGAATCTTGATTCTTCTTCAGTTCGGGCCATCAATTAGCAGTCAAATGTACATTTTATATGCACTTACGTACGTCACAAGGTGAAGAATTCTAAATGGCCCTCCATTTCATATTTGCCCATATATTTCTTTACCATCGAATAGAGTAATCTCACATTCCAACCAAAAGCTGAAACTCCCTTGCTAAGTCACTCAAAGCATGAGCGGGTGAGGCGAACAAGAGCACCAAAATAAAAAATGTCGAGAAAGAAGCAAATGGGGACGCTTAAATAAAGTTAACATAATATATAAATTACTTAATGTTGAAAAGTAAAGGTAGATAGCTAAGCTCAAGTTGGTACTTCAGGGACAAAAGAGACTATCAGGTTTTAAAGTAAGAGCTGATGTGCCTTCTTACTAGGAACCTTCTAGTCTAAATATATGTGAACTTAAAAACAGAAAAGCGAAAAAAAAGAACTAAATAAATGCCTCAAATCTAGCACAATGCATTTTCTCACTGTTGCTGATGGTTACATCTAATCTGGCATATGCTTTTATGTTCCTTTTTCTTTTCTGTCTCTTGTTCTCCTTTTCTCTGCACAATGCATTTTCTCACTGTTGCTGATGGTTACATCTGATCTGGCATATACTTTTATGTTCCTTTTTCTTTTCTGTCTCCTCTTGTTCTCCTTTTCTCCCTCTCCACTCACCACCAATACCCGCCACCTTGATATCCAATCTTCAATCCCCTTCCCCTCATTGCCAACTCTCTCTCTCCACCCCTCTAACTCGCACATATGCCAGTGCAAAGACTCCTAACCCTAACATATCCAACTTCAACCTCCTCTACCTGCCACCATTTCCGCATCAGAATGGTGGTTGCCTCTAACAATCTTGACTAAAGGAAAACAGTTTTGAATCTTTCAATCCACAACTCAACATAGACAGTGCATCTCAGGGAAGTGCTTCCCACTTAATCCATAGGATTGTACTTTGAACACAACTTGGCTATTTACCTCTTAAGAAAGCATAAATGAACTGAAAGCCTAACCAAAACAGAATTAACCTAAACAATGTTAGCTTTATAAGAAACAGAGACAGAACAACACAATTATATCTTCTACACCACCTATAAATATTTATTGAAGTACCAAGTGTATACTGAGATAAAAATGCCTAACATATAAATAATAGACGCATATGATAAAAATAGCCATTAAAATGCAACTGTTCATCATCGTCATATTTTCCAGTCAGTTCCAAAGTTCCAAAATTTACACAACACTTCAACATACTAATAATAATCAGTGGAGAATTAAATGTAGCATGTGCATGTATAATTTTTAATAATAATGAGATACACAACATTCACTAATTCTGATCCACGCACAAGATCCATGACGCCAGCAACAAAACTAAGTAAAAAGATACATCTACAAGGCAGCCTTAAAATTCACACACAACACCCAAAAATTATAAATAGATCTTCACTATATGAATCCGAAGTTCAATTATCATCCTTCCAGATTCCAAACATATTCCAAGACACAAAAATGAAAAGGAGATAAGATAAGGACGATCAAAGAGAATATCCATAATCTTCCCGTCATCATTACTATTTCCAAATATACTTACAGATTTCAACTAACGAAAATATCAATATCACTGTACTGTAGTGTCCTCCCCATGGCCATGGCAACAATTCCTATCACCAACATCATGACTATGTTTGTGATCATCATCCTCATCCGAATCGTCCTCGTCGAATGGCTTTTCCTTGTGGAAAATGCAGCATTTCTTGGAACTTTTCTTGTTCATGAACTCGTTGTCCACCGTGCCTTCCTTCCACGACACCTTCTTCTTAGGCGGCTTCAATTTCAAAACTAGGGTTTCCGTAATTGGCTGTGGTTGCTGTTGATTGGATGAAGATGTGGTTTCTAGGGTTAGGGTAGTGGTAGTAGTGGCGTTGGAAGAAGCGAAGGGTATCAATTGCCTCGAGGCGGCCCCCGCCATTGTTGATCGTTCTCTTGATTTCTCAATTTAGGGGAAATATATTGGTCGTTTACAAGGGCGGGGAACAGTTGCAAACGAGATTCGTTGGAAATAGTCTAGTAGTTACGGAGACTGCACCCGGAGGTCCCGGACCACCAAATAATATATATGTTTAAGATAATTTGTTCACTCAATATATTTTTCCTTGTTTAATTATTTTTATTAAATTATTTTGAAATACATTTGTTAGTTCATACGTTAAATATTTGTAGTTTAACAAGTGTTCCCAATTGAAATATATAATGTTTCTCGTTATATAATTCAAAAATTATATAAAAATAAATAAATTGAATGATGATAGGTGTACAAAATTTGTCTTATAAATTTTTTCGTAGATATTTATTTGGCGATTTTTTATTTGTCCATGGCAAAAAACAGATTAAATCAAATGATGCGTTCTTTGGAAAACTTCTGTAAAGATTTCTTTTGTACATATGATTTTGGCCAAAAAATTTAATTACAATGAATCTTCTTACTTAAAGTAATCGTCCCATCTAAGCCTCCATTTGAAAATAATTTATAAATATAAATATAATTATTTATAATATAAATCTATTGATTTTGAAAATAAAAATGACATGTTAATGATTATACGTCTGCAATGATCATAAAATTTTCTTGGCCTTGCAGTTGGAGACTTGGGAGTAGGTTAAATGTAATGAGTGGATAAAATGCTGAAGGGGTATTGAGGGTGATGTTGTAACACTTCATCACATACATCATGAAGAAAACATTTTATTGAATGCTAAACTTTGGTCAAAGAAAGAAGCTTCTTGGAGCACAATATGTATTGTGTAGTCCTACAAAATTTAATTTAATTTTCAATAAAATTGTGATTGCATGAATTTCATTCTCGTCGCTTCATTTTCAATATACCCTACAAATTAAGTTTTAATTTTATAAATTGAGATCCTGGACTTAATATCGTTAATTTATTATCCATAAATCGTTCAAGAAAAAAGTCATATCTTAGCAAAGTTTTATAAATTAAGTAAGTTTTAATTTTTTATAAATTGATATCGTGAATTTCATATCCATAGTTGGTTTGATGTATGACGTATCTATTATTTATTTGCACAATTCAACGCAATCAAATCCTTCTAAACAGTATAAAGTTTGTGTAGATGATATATTCCCAACTATGTTGAAACATACCATGTCAAAGGCAAAACTTATTCGGGAAACCTAGTTAGTGGGCAACCAAGCATTTGGTCATAAAACCTTGCTAAAATATGACTTTTTCCACTAACGATATATGGTATAGCAAATTAAACGATATTAAGTTCAAATTTGACCCCCATTTTCTAAAACTCATTTTCAATTACACATTTCATAAAATTCACAATTTTTATTAACTTTTCAACACATATTTCATTAACTTTTATCAAAATCTACCAAAATTCTAATTTTTATCTAAACCAAATAGGGGCTAAAGAAGAATAAAACATTTTATGCCTTGTGTTCAATTCCATATAGTTTAGTATATATATCAAACATGCCTTTCGATATTTTCAATACGCATTCTTCACGTCACAGGTAAACAAATTTCAGTACCATATCTTACCAGAATTGGACCAGCAAAGATAAGGCAGAAATGAAAACAAGCAAAATATCTATATAATGTATTTGTCATTTCAACTCTTTCTAGTTTCTACAACATCACAAATTCACAATTTTCAGATAGTATATACACTAACATTATGACGAGAAACTAAATCAGCTAGTATGATCCTCGCATCAGAACTACCAATAAAACCCAGCTAGTTTTTACCGTACTTGTGCATTCCTCCCATTTTTTCTGCTCACAATCTCACATAGTCGGCAGGGTAATGTGTCTAGGCTAGTCGCACGAGTCTTCCCATAATTACCTAAAACCCCGCATCTCCTCCATGCATGATACTCCGCATAAGCAACAGGATCATTAGCTAAGGCCTTGACGAAAGAAGCCAGTTCCTCCATGGAAGAGAATTTTGTCCCATCTATGATCGAATGTGGAGGTACAAAGTCCCAAACATTAGGGGCACCAAAATATATGGGAACTGCTCCAGAGTCAAGAGCGTAAAATAATTTTTCTGTCACGTAACTCTCTGTCGCTGTGTTTTCAATTGCAAGCACAAACTTATAATGGGACATGGCACAATGTATATGATCCCACCATTTAGGTTCTTCATTGCTGTCCTTCACACAGTCGGGATAGAAGGACAGTACTTGGTTGAGGCCTCCAACATTGTTCAAGCATTTGCCAAATGAGTGGTGCGGTAACAATTTGAGTAGGCTTTTGGCAAGTTGGTTTCTTCGAGGAAGACAACGCGATGAGGACCAATAAACAAGAGTATCCTAAACACAGAAAACAATCCAATTTTAATATCCACCACAAAAATCTATATTACTACACAAACTAATTATATAAACTAAAAGAAAGGTAATCATAAATAAGTTGCAAGGGTGTAGAGTGGGAGCTAGAGCAGGGTTGGGGAAGATGATGATGATTCTTGTTTTTTTGTTTTACAAAAAACAATAATAAATAAATAAATCTTTTTGCTTTTTAAGTTTGAGGGATAATGTCTTCTTACACCAGTTTAATTGATTTTGGACAGAAACTCTCATTAGGGATTACTGGTGTCAATAGATGAAAGGTTGAGGATTTACACTGCCAATTTTTTTTTAAGAATGTAAGATTGAGAATAAAAGTGCAAAAGAGGATAAAGATTGGGGACCGTGACCACAACTTTCCCTTCAATAGATGGAAAGACGTGTAATCACAAATAAGCAACAAGAAGAAGAAATAGAGATAGACTAATATCAAACATCAAAGGTTTATTCGGAATACTTACATTGTTCTTGGTGTAAGATAAATGATAATTTCGGTTGTTGTGGAAGAGTGCCCCGGCATATGTTGACTGGACATCATCGTTAGCATGATAACTAATAAAAATGTCCTCGTAGCCTGATTTCTTCCTGCCAGCTTCCAGATCCATGTATACACGAAGTGGATCACCTTCACTCCTCTGACAAGAAATGATGGTGAGGATGCTAAAAGAAAAACGACGTGTATGGAGCTGAAACTTGCAAATGGTGAACCACACAAATTGATGATTCTATTTTTACTTTGCACTATAAAGAAACCACTTTACAATGCATACAAGGTTGGTTCCGAAAATAATCTTGTTTTTTTATTGTACATAAAATGTCTGCCAAATATGAAGCATGCTCCGGACTTAATTAAGCCCCTTTTGACACCCATTATTTCATCAAAATGAGATTTGTAATAGTGAATTTTTGGAGAAAATACGATTTAAAAAAAAATTGGGTTTACGTACAAAATATTTCATTGTGAGAATGTGGTTGAAAATGAGTTTTGAAATAATGAGAATCAAATAGGGACTAAGCCTCTCAATGTAGACACTCACATGAAGGCCAAAGCTAATAACAAAGGAGTTAAAATAAATCAGACAGAAAGCTCTTTAGGCAGAAAATGCCAACCAAAAAAAAGGGGGCTGTATCCTCTATGCTCAACTAACATAAACAATCATAGATATAAGATATGCTTGTAAGAATATTAAAATATAATCTCTAGTTTGAGTTCCTTTGATGACAGACTTTTTGTCCAAAATAAGCAAATTCAGGAAAGAGAAACTGAAGTTTAGAAGAGTCAAATCACAGATTGACATTGATTGTCAATAAATTTCTGACATTATATGAGATTATGTTAACAAACAGAATACCAAAACTCAAAACTTGACTTAATTAGTCTTTGAAGTATTTTAAAACTGTTGTGCTCATTCTAGAAATCCATTTTTCTGTAAGCCAACATGCAAATCAGCAGATATAAGAGGCCGCATAATTTGCGAAGCCACAGACAATGATTTGTTCCAAATAGGCATCCTGGTCTATTTCAATTAGCAGAGTTAGTATTTTTGCTGGTGCAAGTTTCCTTTTCCCTCTATAGATATCCCACTTGTGATGGAATAATCTATCCACTTCAATTAAGATGCCAAGTGGCAAGGCAGACACTAATTCCTGTAATGGAAGTCAAATACATATTAGTGAGAGAAGAAACGGAAGCAAGTCAGTAGTTGTGCGCTTCTCAATTTCTAATAGGAAACTAGTTCAACTTTGTTTGAGATCTAAATATCACTTTACAGCAAAAAAACATTACAATATCTTCCTTTTTCACTGAGTAAGTATCAGATGATCTCTTTGATGTTAGGGTACTATATAAAGAACACATTGGAAATCTTTCTACCGCTATTTAATTGGGAAAAAAAGAGGGCTTCACCACTTCTTTCCATGAACAAGAGCAGAAAGTGGCAAAGCTGTGCATTTGATACACTCCTCTTGTCAAGGTTCACTTTCTTTATTCTTTTTTAGGCAAATGTTTATTCTTTTATTTTTTTCAATTTCCAGTTGATCCCAGACAAGCAAAATTTATGCGAACTCATTGCATTTGAAGAAAATTCAGACTATTGGGATCTTAGACAGATATGCCCATCAGAATGGAAAAGACACTATATTTCCTTTGAAAATTTATTAGTGTTAAGTTCCATCTATTTTTTTCTATTTCTTCAATTCTTATTGCAAAACATTGAATCCAGAGGGTGATTGGGCTCCCAATTTGGGGGAAAATTTATTATTCTAAAAGTCCAAGCATAATATGCCATTTTAATTTGAAGGGAAACCATTAATGCCAGGTCAGTTTCCATACAGCCAGATCAAAATTCAACTGTACATTGCTTTGGCAATACTAGTCAAATAATGAAGCGCAAGACAAAATTCACATAATCAACAAAACTAAAATTTCTAAGAGAAACATTAAGTTCATACTTTGTAAACGGTATATGACCTTACTAGACAGTATGAATGACAGAATTTTAACATTTTTTTTAATCTTAATATAATCCAGTTTAATCCACATTAGCCAACATGTTGTAATTGAGCTGAAATTAGCTAACAAGATGTTTGCCGGTGCTTAAAGAAGGCCTTTTTTAGCTACCTTTGTCCATCAGCTTTTAAGCACGGCCAAACATGCGGTAAGAAGGGTACCTGAAGAGGAGGAGTCGTGGTCTCAAACAGAAGGGCATCAGGTTTATCAGCAAGAACGGAAGATTTGGTCCACAAACAGCTCAACCCACATCTACAACTATACAAATTATCTACATTATCAGGAATCCAAGTCCACCCTTTGACCAAAACACTGACATGCTTCATCTTCAACTTACTACACTGAAATTCACCCTCAAAATCTTGCAAGGATATTGACCCATTTCCCAAACCCTCCTTTTGCTTTTCTCTGAATCGATCACAACCGACTTGAGAATCCCACTTCTTGTACGCTTTAAACAGATCCCTAAATGGATCTGGGGCTGTGGATTTTGATGAAAGGGTTGTTAATAGTGAATTTTTGGGCGGTGAGATTGCAGAATTGGCAGATGGTAATTCGATCAAATCTGTTAGGAGGAGAATCACAAGTGTCAATCCCAACATTAGTGCGATTACAAAAGTGTTAATAGGGTTTAATTGCATCATAAATTGGGGACTTTTTCGAATTACCTCTCAATTCCTCTTCTCTGTGTCGCTGGAGAAGAGAGAGAGAGAGAGAGAGAGATTTTTGTTATTTCCTTTCTGCAAATTGAAGTCGTCGGTTACAATCTGCTGGTTGTCAGATCGGAATGAGTGACTTCTTGTTTCAACAAGTGGTGCATGTTTGACTAATCTTGAAGAAATTACTTATTAATGCCACCATTTGCTTCTTATTTTTTCTTCATAAAAATAAAAAATATGACTGTTATCAATCATGAGTGTATTTGATAGAAATTATTTAAGAAAAATAAATTTTGAAATAGTGATATGATGAGAAATGTGTGATTGAAAAAGAAGGAAAAGTTATTGATGTGATGGAAAATATTATTTTATTAAAAAATGTGTGGTTGAAAATGAGTAGAAGAATGAGAATGAGAATTAAAATGTGGGTCAAACGGGAAATATCAAATCATCATTTGTGACTTTTTTCTCTTATATGGAGCTCATAGCGACTATATTTTTTATTCCCATTCTACAAAAAATGAGAATCAAACGGGATAAAAATAAGTTTTTTATTAGTCAAAATTTAAAATATATCATTCCTTGGCTAGCTTAAATATACTTAGCCTCTTATTTGGTGTAGTAAAAAATTAGATTTTTAGTTGATTTTGATAAAATTGATAAAATGTATTGTCGAATAGTTGATAAAACTTGTGAATTTTATGAAATTTGTGGTTAAAATTAATTGTTAATTTTTACTTAAATTTTAATCAATATTTAATCTACACCAAACATGAATTTAATGTAATGGTTTATTTGATAATTTATTTATTTTTATAAAAAAAATTCTTAAAATATATCGTTAAAATTGAAGTCATTTGATAAATTAATAAATTTCTACAAGATTATATTGAAAAAAAAAAAAAAAAAAACTCGCTAGTTAAGTTTCTTGTTTCAAAACGTGTACAATGTTCTTTTTTTTTTTTTAATAATATAAATAGACAAATTAGACATAGGGAAGGGGTTACTTTTAGGAAAATAAATAACTTATTTATATTTAACATTTACAATGAAATTATTTAATTTAAAATTCACTTTATTATTCAAAAAAATATATACTTCTTTTATTGAAAAACTAATGTTAAACAGTTTAGAGTAATCATTTTATACGCATAAGCTAAAATAATATGTTTAAAAATTAAAAAAATGTTTGAATTTAAGTATAATTTGAACTGACTTTTTATTTACATATTTCAAATTATCAACAACTATTAGGGTGTGTTTGATAGAAAGATGGAAAATGAATGGCAAATAAAATATTTAGCAGGGAAGTGATTTGCCTAGAATTTGTTTTAGAGGGAATTGTATTAATGGTGTTTGATTGGTATAATTTTCCACCTAATCCGTTTGGCTTTGTTTTTCATGCAAATAGTTACTTTTTGGGATAATTTTTTTATAGTCTGTATTAAAATTTGTTTGGATTGCCAAAAAGTAAAAAAAAAAATTTAAAAAAAATAATTTCTTAAAATTTTTATGCTCGTTTGACTTCATTTTTCATGCAAATTGTCAATTAAATGGATAAAAAATTTTATCATTGAGTTTAGAATATGTTTCCATTGCCAAAAAGTAAAAAGAAAAAAAGAAAAAAAAACATCCAACAAGGTGGAAAATAACTTCCCACCAAAATCATAAGAAAATATTTTCCTACTTTTGTGCTTCAAAGGATTGTACATTAGAAATTGGTGGCAAACATTTTCCAGGACAAATTTGGCTAATCAAACAGCCAAAAGTAGGAACTAGGAAAATATTTTCTTAGTTCCATGGCAAATATTGCATATCAAACACAGCCTTATTTATTTATCCATAACTCATTTATATCTATTTGTAGAACTTTTCATATAGGCTTAAATAAATTTGAAGTTTGACTTTACATGTCATCAGTGTTTGGTTGGTTGTTAGAATATGAATCTGGATGAGAATTCTTCTCTTGTAAACAAACAAGGAATTGTAGCAGTATTTGGTTCAATTATAAATTGTGCGAATTCCTTCAACTCAAGTTAGCGTTAGAATTAAGTGTCTATTTGAGTCCCATTTTTAGGCCAAAATGCATTTGGAATAGTATTCTGTTTGTTTGTTCACGTGTCTATGCAATCACGTGATGAGCGCACATATATCACTTTGTGTGAAAATGTGAAAACGCGGGTCGCGTGTTCAATTCGAGATGATAAGGTTGGAATGAAAGTGTGATATTGTGTTTGATGTCTCTAACAGTTTATTTTTAGCATTCAGAGTTAAAAAGTTGGAAGGAATATTGTCAAGAATAAACATTAAGGACAAAAGTGCAAAAGGAAGTGAAAAATAAAGACGGCATATGCAGTGACGGAGCCAGTTTATTGGAAATGAGGAGTTCAGATTCGAAAATATATAGGTGAAGGGGTGGGGGCGGACGGGAGCTGCCCCCGAATTTTTTTTTTTGAAGGAAACTACAAAAATGAGAGAAAACAAAAGTTCACTAATTGAGTCATTTATTTTTTTTGCAGATAGTAAATCAGTATAAATATTATTAATAAGTTGAGAATTATTCTAAAATAAATGAAAGAAATAAGATTAACTTTTTTCGCAAGTTTATTTGTAATAAAATAGAAGTTACCATTTTTCAATTCATCCAATTTACAAAAAAAAAAAAACCCAAAAGAAAAAGAAAAAAAAAACAATTCTCAAAAAAATGGAAGGTCCAGCGCTCCCCAGGACCCCTCCTGCCTCCACCCCTGGGCATATGCAATGGTTTTTTTCCAATCTGACTTAGGAACAAGAAATTGTTGTACAAAGGGAATGATATTTGTTTTCAACTTGAGGTGTAAAGAGGATGACATCTGTTGCTTCACGGTTATTTGGCTAGGTTGATCAGCTACCTAGCATGATCTACATTTTATTAAGCGTTGAGATTTGTGTACATAATTTTATGTACATAAAAGTGTTCAGACACTCACATGTATGTGAGTGGGCCCCACTCGCATACATATGAGTGTATGAACACCCTTATTATGTACACCAAGATTTAAAAATAAAAAGTTTGAACTCTAACCTTGAGGGTCCCACACTACTCCTGCCCTGAAGCATTGTGAGGGAGGTAAATCGCAAGTTATGCATCCAAAGGTACAGGGTGGAAGGCTGCTTGTACACTTGTACTTACCCAAGAGTCAAATCCATATTTCAGGATTTGAACCCTTGACGCGGTAGCCTTAAGCAAAGCTGAATTTCTCCACCCTTCTCTTTTACCACTTGAAAATGTGCCCTGGGGGCTATATACACCAAGATTTATCATTTTATTAATGAGGCGAAAGGCTTGTTTGGCACAGACTTTTTAAGAATTAATGATTTTTGTGAAGAATATGCGATTAACAAGTGAAAAATTATCGTAGATCTTATATGTGGTTGAAAATGATTTGAATTTTTTTTTTTTTTTTTTAATATTTGATAAACACTTGAATCAGTTCGATCTGTGCGAATAAAGGACCTTAACTAATTATGATAACCAAGACGTGCAAAGTAAAAACATAAGAATATCCAAAGAACCAAGAAAATTTTTCCGACTCAGGGCTTCGAAAAAAGAATTCATAGAGTAGAGGTGTCAAAACGATCGACCATCCTAACCCACAGCAGCTCGACCCAAAAAAGCATCTAAGCATGAGTCCAAACCAGAGCTTGAAAGAATGAGTATGTAGGCCATTGCACATTGGCCGCATGTTGTCAAGGTATTCCTTTGTTAGAGCACACAAATAGAAGTCGTAATAAAATAAACAGCTCTTTTGTATCATAGACACAAATCTTTCTTGTAAAATGGAATTACAAGACGCAATTCATATAATCTACAACACGTTTGATGCAATTAGTAGAATAAAGTATCATATGTTTAATGGTTTGTTTAACTTTAATGTCCTTATATTATCGTAACTTACTATGCTTGAACGTGGTTCCCAAATACATTGTGTAATAAGGCCATGTTTGAGTCAAATTTTTGGAGAATGAAAATACATTATTTGACCGTTGGACACACAGCCTGAAGTGAGTTGTGAGAGAGAATTCAAAATTGTCATTCTATGTAGGGCCCATCAACGGTTAAATAATGCATTTTTTTGTCCAAAAAAGATGGCTTAAACAGCCCCTAAATAATTTTCTGCTTGTCAATTCAAACAATGGAACCTAATTTCAGCAAAATTCTAACTCATAATACGCATTTTCAAAAAAAAAAAAAAAAATGGAAATGACCAAAAAGCTATAAATGGGTGGGTGGAGAGTAAGTAAATGGGGCTGGGGCTGGGGCTGGGGCTGGGGCTGGGGACGGGGGAGTTGAAAAATGGAATGATCAAAAAGCTGCACATTGACAGGAAATAAAATGAATAAAAAAATGAAATCGGGAATCCCGATTTGGGGAGGAGAGCAGGGAGACACAATTTTTTAATGGTGTTTGATGCACATTTTTTCCATGGAAAACTTTTTTTCCCACCCCACCCTCCACGCGCCCATTTTCCTCTAAATTAGAGAATTGATTTGGTGGGAAAACTGATTCCAACTTCTTTTTTTTAGGCAATTGAAATTTTTTTTAAACTCAATGGTAAAAAAAATTATCACTTTTATTGACAATTTTCATGCAAAACAAAGTCAAACGAATGGTATTCGGTATGGTAATTTTTTTAAAAAAAATAATAATTTTTAATTTTTTTTGACAATTGGAACAAATTCTAGACTCAATAATGAAATATTTTATCACTTTAATAAACATTTTTCATAAAAAAAAAAAAGTCAAACGAACACCAAACTTTCAACTTTTTTTAGGTGAAAAATTATACCAGTCAAACACAATTAATTACAATTCTCAGTAAAATAATTTCTAGGCAATTCAATTCCTTATAATTCATTTTCTTTCCACCCAAATTTCACATTTACAATCAAACGGATCATTATGGTACAAACGGTCAACTCTCTCTAGAACTCTATGTATTCCTCTCTCTAAATTATTCAGTATATATCTACATATCTTATCTTACTGTTGATACACAAAATCAAGCCCAATTAAGAGAGCCCAATTAAATGGCTCAAACAATAGGGCTTAATTCGAGAAGAGAGCAAAGCCCAAATTGAAAGGCAGGTCCAAACGAGATTACCCAAGAAAAAGTCGTGCTACAATAGCCCATAATCGCTCAAACATGTTGGATGTCGCTCAACTGCTCGAAACGCCCCAGATTTGAGCGAGCATAACGTCTGCTGAACATCGCTCAATTGCGCGAAGTGCCCCAAACTTGAGAGAGCATAACATTTCTTCACTTTCAAAGGCAACAGTTGTTAAAATAGTTAAGGGGCAACCTTATCGCATCCTACCTTCCGAGGATACTGGTCGCGAACAGTTATATGAGTGGAGAAAGTGGACGGTTTCTGAACAGAGTGCTTATCGTGGAGAAAGTGTGTGGTTATAGAGCAACAGACGATTTTTAGACAGTTCTACGAGAGAAACTACTCAAGAGTATAGGTGAACAAAGAGAATACAAAAGAAAGGACCGAAAAAACACTCTCAAACAGAGAATTATGTAATTTTATTTCCTTTAAATTTTTCATTATTAAATCTTAGTTACTTTGTGTGATTGCGCCTCTTAGAGGCATTTCGTGTCTTGTGAATTGTAATCTTCATAAATAAACACCCCTCGTTGAGACTTTGTCTCGAGAGGTCGTTTTTCCTTACACAATCGTCTGAACATTATATTAATTGTTAGTGTTTTCCGCGCGAAACACTTACACATGAGATGGGCAGCACGCACTTCCAATTAGCAATGCGTAAGCATGAGAAGATATATTTACTTTGCTAAAATTTCAACTCAACTTCGAGCTACCCGAGCTTCTTAAGACGCTAAGTCCTATATCACACTGATATTAAGAAAATTTCAACAAGTTGGCCACGTAGACAGTAGATTTTCGAACATCTACTGTGTGTGAATATGTTTACATCTTTTGACAAGATATCGAACTATAAATGTTGGCGATAAAAATTGGATCAACAAATTCCTCTCACCTACCCAGAAGTTTCGCATCATAAACTTACCAATTTTGATGTTCAAATTGGAGCAAGATGGTCAGAAATAGCTATTTGGGAAGGAAGTATTGGAATCTTCGTGTCTTTCTTCACTTAGGTATGAGTATTTATAGATTTTCCTCTGGGCTTTGGGACAATTCGATCATTCTAGGAGAGATGAATAAAATTACTACACAAAAATTAGCTCAAAGACATCAAAAAAATTACCATGTCAAACTAAGTTATAGTAAAGTTCTCAATACACAGGGTAGCACACATTGGCTTATTGGCCAAAATGGCTCCTAATGTTAGGTACCTTGTGGCTTATTGGCCAAAATGGTTCCTAATGTTAGGTACCTTGCGTTTTCAAGAACTTGGCAATTTTGTTGTTTTCACCTTTCTTTACAAAAGTAGGACCTGTCGTCACTTGCAGTTACTAGAAGGGTATTTCCATTAGTCCCCAATACCAAACTTGATAAACACTTTCATGACGCGAAAAGAGCATCTGAGTTGGAGAAGAGGGGTTTTGGAAAGGCAAATAACTCCCACAAGACTTCCCAAAATTTAACACACTATCCGTAGCCCAAACCATTTCTCTGGGCTGGGTGTTAGACAAGTAATTTATTTATTTAAAGAGTAAAATACTGGGAATGCTTGTGTTAGCAATATTACCAAAATATCAAGTTAGCAACACACTATCCGTAGCCCAAACCATTTCTCTGGGCTGGGTGTTAGACAAGTAATTTATTTATTTAAAGAGTAAAATACTGGGAATGCTTGTGTTAGCAATATTACCAAAATATCAAGTTAGCTCAATCATCTTTTTATAATCTATTTTGTACAAATAGATTAACCCTCTTTTTATTGATTCTTACGAACCTCCATTTTTAGTATGGAATAGGATGAGAACCAAACCTTATTTCATAGTATGAGGTTCCTCTTTAAGAAACTCATCACTAAATTTCAAGTTTAGTGAATGGCAGGGACATTTAAAAAAATTACGATATGATTCTATCTTCCTTCTTCGATTTGGAGAAAGGAAGAAGTTAAGAACAAGTAGGTATTAGTAAGGATAATAAGTTGAGTTTGGCAAGTTCTATTAGAGATTATTAAAGAATAAAAACACGTGATAACTTTTTTGAAGCATGTTTAGTGTATCATATCACTACCAAATATTTTGATCGCTAAATATACTACATTTAAATTTGATTAATAATGAACTTTTGTATTATAATTGGACAAGAACAATGTAACACATTCGACAGCGAAAAAAATCCAAAAAATATATGTCTTCAAAACCTAACCACTCGACGAGAAAATATGATCAAGAAGGGGAACGACACCTTGGAAAAAACAAATGCATGTCTACCAATGGAATTGACTTGGACATAGGAATCAACATCAAGGGAATACCAACAAAAAAAAAAAAAAATAGGGTATAAAGTTGGAATAATGCTACTTGTACATAAATAGTTAGATAATAATTTACATATAGATGATGTGTCAAAAAGATAGAGAAATTTTATTTGTATAATGCTACTTGAACAGGTTTGGGGATAGGGTTCGTTTTACTATGATTGAAAAAATTCTGATTCAATCATATTTCACCATGTCATGTGTATATAAACTATTATGTAAATCATTATATAAATATAGTACAATCAATAAAGTTGAGAACCAAATTTGTTATCATGATATTAACCAAAGGAAATGTGACAATAGAAGCAACAAATGAGCATCGTGCTGTCCAAGAAAATGACATTATTTGATTAGTAAATAGACATCTAGCCCCCAAAAAAAAAAAAAAGATATTTAAAAAAAATTCAAAAAAATAAGAAAAGATAAAAATATGAAATTATACGTTAACTTTGAAACATAATATTGTTGTTTCTGATCAACAAAGCGACACCAAAATTAGAGATCGGTCATCGAGAACTTAGCAAATGATCAATTTTAATGTCTGTTTGGGAAGTGTTTTTAAATCATTTAAATTATAGATAGATATAAATGAATAATGAATAAATGATGTACTTATCAATTCTCAAAATGTATGAATAAAAAGTGACTCAAATATTTGTAAATGATTTGTACATATGAGCCAAACACAAACTTACTCTAATACTCGAGTAAGTAAATTAATGTGATTGGTGGACCGAGGCGAAAGAAAAAATCCTAGGGACGGTCTAATGCTTATTTATTTTATTTTGCTATTGTTAGTTTTTTTTTTTAAAGTTCCCACGTGATCATTATTTATCTCTGTCTTATCTCTTTTCAAAATTCAGCATGACCATAGATATTAGTTGAGCAAATTTAAAATTTTAAAGGAGAAAACTCCTTGGCCCGGCTCAATTCCAGGGCCAAGGACAGGGGTACAAAATGGCGTCCCCCCCTATTGTAGAATAGCAGCCCCTCCAATAGGAGGGTGCCAAATGGAGCCCTTGTCACTAGACTTTGGCATCGAGTCTGGCCCAAGTAGCAGGCTCAATTTTAAATCACACAAACACGCACTTGTATATACATAGGAAAATTTGCACTCTTCGTCCTCAATCTTTGTAAAATATAATAAATCTATCCACAACCTTTTTTTTAGTTTAATTCATCATAACCTTTTAATTATGTAATAAAACTCGTCATTTATTTCATTGGACCATTAAATGACGTATTTGTCTTCCTCTATAAATAAATAAATTAAAAAATGAAGTAAAACAACAAAACATAAGAAAAATTGCAAATCAAATTACTTAACTTTTTAAAAAGTATCTCAATTAAAACAATTAAGTACATATTAACAAATAAAAAAAAATTAGAAAACATTCATCTTCTCCAACCAACCAAACTTACTCACTCGCCTCCATCAAGACCTGCACCCTACGCAATTTTACCGTACTTACCACGCTTATGAAGTAAAGGAAACGTGTTTGAATTCTTATTGGATGCTTCAATACAATTCAATAGTGTGGAAAGGACTTGTGGGCCATTTGCAAAATCTTAAAATATAGGTGGATGGAAATGTAATGTGACAACCGAAGCCACCTAATAATAATAATATATAATGTTATAATTCAAGCTCGTGAATCATGATGTCTTTCGAGGTAGGTCATAGGTCATAAATAAATGAAGTCCAGATCAAGCGACAGAGAAATGTGTTCATTATTTTATATATTTTTTTTAAATTATTGACAAATATATCATTCTTTTTTCAGTACATTTATCTAATTCACTTTCTTTCATTTTGTATGAATTTCAAACTGCCTATCAATTATACCTACATTTATAAAGATATCTCTCACCTTAAAAATTATCTTCTTGATACCGTCTTCTACTCTTACAATTTTGCTCATTTACATTCTCTACCTCAATTTCTACTCGTGATAGGAATTCTTCTCGTATTAATATATTAATAGTTTACTCAGACGTAAAAACGCTCATACACTATAACTATAAATGTGGAAGCCTCGGTATCACAAAACCTATTAATTTGTCGACTACAAAGAATTGCCATTGTAGACCGTTAACTTAGCATTATTATCCCATTGGTGGCCTAAACATGTAAGTCAAATTCTTTCTCCAATTATTAGTAAAACCTCTTTCTTCATTTTGTGGGTGGCCTAGCGATGTATTGTCAAGCCTTACCTCTACATATGTGTTGATTTTATTGTTTTTCTATTTTTTTTATTCAAAATTTTCTAATTTATTTCTTAGACCCTTGCGGGCCATAGTTTCGAGCCCAACACGACTTGCTTGACCCATAATATTACTTCGATTATGCTACATGTACATAATATATTTACACAATAATTTACATACATATGATGTATTGATATATGATTGAGTCAAGCATTCTTCTACAAAAAATAAATAAATAAAAAATTATTCCACACTCTCTTTTGGACATCTCATACTTATATAAATCAATGTGTAAGTATATATATTTAACATTATTCATATCACTTACCCTATTTTTGGTTGGTGAGGTAGAAAAGGTAAGTTTGATAAGAGAAAGATATAATAATATAACATAAAACAAAAATTGACCTGTCTACACTCTATTGGCCATGGCTATCTAACTAGCTATTACCAATAAAAAGTTTGGGTTGCCTAGTGTGTATAGAAGAGGGAACCCCTCCAAATCACTCAAAATAGTGAAGGTGGGTGGGTATTTATTTACAATATTTTACTCACCTACCCCATGTGAGTATTCGGGAGGAATTCTGGTTTTGTGAACCCCTCCTCTATGCAAATGAAAAAACACATAAAGTCGCCCCCATGGCACATCTCCAAGTAGTGAAAGAGGAGGGTGGAAAAAATCTAGCCTCATTTGTAACTGTCGGGTGAGTTCAAATCCTGAAATATGGATGAGACCCTTGATAAGTGAGAGTTAAATGATAGCCTTCTACCTTCCATCCTTGGAGACATAACTTTCGATTTACTCATCCATCAAGACCCAAGATAGGATAGGGCAGATGAGGACGCCAATAATGAGACGTAATCCAAAAGAAAAAAAAACTCATGAAGTCTTATCATGCCAACAATATACTAGGAAAATTTTCAGAATTGGTCCTCAACATATTGTTTGAGTAGTGAGTTGACCCCACTTTAAAAATGAGCAATTGTTGCACTATTTATCTTTAACAAATAAAAAATGTCTAAATCATCATATAATTCTCATTTTAAATTTTTAACATAACCTTAGTTGATAGTTTCTATAATTGAATATAAATCATGAAACTGTAATGAAAAATTAGTGACAAATTTTTTTCTTTTTTAGAGATCCGAGCCAACTCGATATTAGGACAATGAAATTTAAATTATTATTATAACCTTAGTTGATAGTTTCTATATTTGACCGTGTAACTATAATGAAAAATTAGTGATTAATTTTCTCTTTTTTAGAAATTCAAGACCAACTCGACATTAGGACTACAATTTAAGTTTTTAACATAAACTGAGTTGATAGTTTTTATAATATAATACTGATCGTGTAACTAATAATGAAAAATTAGGACTAATTTTCTCCTTTTTAGAGATTCAAGACCAACTATACATGAACACTAAGTCCAGACCAGTGATGCAATTTTTGTATATTTAGACAATGACGGTCCAAAAGTCCCTTTCTCTTCTTCCCTGTACAAACGCACCCACCCACCCCGCAATTCTCTCTGGCTGGTCAATAAATATGGGCTTCCGCCAAATGGCTCATTTTTTCCTTTTCCTCATTTTCACACCCCCGGATACTTTTTTCTTCTCCGGCGACTTGCCGGCCGTCATTTCTGCGGGGATATTCCTTACATATTTCTCCGTACTCTCATTCTTCAACATCATCCGTAGTTAAAGGTATGCTTTTTCATTCTTTCTGTATCTCTATGTTTCTTGATTTTTGTGCAAAGGGATATTTAGATCTGATGGGTCTCTCTCAGATTGGATAATTTTCTGTTTCAAATCTTGACTCTTTTTGGATCAGTTTTTGTCTTGTGTTAACATTTGATATTTTGCGTGGGTTCTATTTTTATGTTTTTTAGCTCATTTTAAGTGGATCTTGACCAGCTTTATTGTGAATTTCAGCACTTTTCTTTTTGCTTGATAATGTAGGTTTTTTTGGATCCTCATCAGCATTCATGAATTCTATTTTTTTATAAAGTCATTTTCATTTTTGATAATTTTATTTGAATTACAGCTCTTTCATTTGAATTTGGTAATGTACTTTGTTTGTTTGTTTAAATCTCACCAGCATATCCAGATTCAGTCTGATTTTAGTTCATTTTTGTTTCTAAATGAGTATATTTTTCGTAAAACTAATAATAATCTTAATATTAGGTGGTGTTTTGGGGGGTTTTTTTTTTTTTTTTTTTTGATAGGAAATTATTATTATTATTATTTTGGCCTATTTTGATTACATTTGAGGAAAATAACAACTGGAGACTGCATTTTTTCTAACTAATCACTGTAAAAAGTTTGCTATACATTAAATTTTTCTTACCATTTGTAATCATTTATTGTGGATGCATTATATTAATATTGCTAGTATAAATTGTCTTTTTTTTTGTTTCTTAATGTACTCCTTGATATTATGGACAAGGACGAGTAATTAGAATGAAAGATTAATATTCTTAAACATTTTGTGTGCGTGCGCGCACACACACATCTGTTATATTGGAGTATCATCTGTTTCTCTTCTTCATTATAATTTATTCAGCTCAAAGAATAGTTCATCTATGCATTCACAGAGGTATGCAAATAATGTGTATTTGCGTGTATGAAGGTTCATTTTTTGTATTTTTCCCCCTTTTGGGCTTTTAAATGTGAACTTTCATATTTGGTTTTTTCAAAGAGTTTGTGTACAGATTCATGTACTTTTTGATGACATGAATTATATTGACTGACTTCTTTTCTTTTCTTTTTTAAATCTTTTTTTCTCTCTTCTATGTCATCTGTCCATACATCAATTTATACACAGTGATGTACAAATATCATTACTCTTTTTCAAATCGTACAATATCGTAGTGTTTACAAGGTCTTACCACATGTATGCATACACATGCGTCTATGTATTTTATTTGTGGATATCCTATGTGTATATTTATCTTTCCATTATGAAGGTAAATATTACTAGTAATATATTTTTTTCTTTTTCTTTTTGGTGATAGACCCTTGGTCGAAAGGTGAAGGGTGATATGGATAGACAAGATAGTATAAAAGTTAATGTGGATGGTGTGAGGGGTTTTGGACTTCGAAATGTGAGTTCCCACCACGCCTCAATATCTGAAATGGATGATTTTGATCTCTCAAAGCTTCTTGATAAACCAAGATTAAACATAGAGAGGAAGAGATCATTTGATGAGAGGTCACTTAGTGAGTTATCCATTGGATTGACAAGAGGTTTAGAGAATTATGAGAGCACATACTCACCTGGACGGTCAGTGTTGGACACCCCAGCTTCCTCTGCTCGGAATTCTTTCGAGCCCCATCCAATTGTGGCAGATGCCTGGGAAGCTCTTCGACGCTCCTTGGTGAATTTTCGGGGCCAACCAGTGGGCACAATTGCCGCATATGACCATGCTTCTGAGGAAGTCTTGAATTATGATCAGGTAAAAGGTTTTCATTAGAGAAAGTTGTATTCTGGTAATAGAGTTGAATAGTGCATAATTTTGACTGCCTACTATCACCATGCCTTCTTTTTTGACCAAAACAAATATCCTTGTGAGTTTATTATGTATTGATATTGAAATTGCATAAAACTGCAATGAGATAAATCTTTAATCCCACTACCAAGAAACAAATGATATCTCAGTGATTTTGATTTATATATTTCTGTTAAACTAGACTATGCATGGCTAAGCTTAAAAAGAAGTGCAACTAACTTTTTACTTTTTTCTGAATATGATATTAAAAGTTACCCTTTTTAATAACACTTCTTTTTTCTAGAGAGTAAGTCTTCACTTACTTTTTTGAAAAGTAACTTTTAAGCTCAGTGACACATGCTCCTAATATGTTCCCTTAAATTTGATAAAAAAAAAAAAAAAAAAAAAAATTCAATGTGCAGGTTTTTGTTCGAGATTTTGTACCAAGTGCTCTGGCCTTTTTAATGAATGGTGAGCCAGATATAGTTAAACATTTCCTACTGAAGACCCTTCAGCTTCAAGGGTGGGAGAAAAAAATAGATAGATTTAAGCTAGGGGAAGGGGTTATGCCAGCTAGTTTTAAAGTTCTTCACGATCCAGTTCGCAAGACGGATACTATAGTTGCAGATTTTTGGTGAAAGTGCAATTGGAAGAGTAGCGCCAGTTGATTCTGGATTCTGGTGGATAATTCTTCTCCGTGCATATACAAAATCTACTGGAGATCTATCTCTGGCTGAAACACCAGAGTGCCAAAAGGGAATAAAACTTATTATGACTCTGTGCCTATCCGAAGGATTTGACACTTTTCCGACTTTGCTGTGCGCCGATGGGTGCTCAATGATTGATCGTAGAATGGTGAGATACTGAATCATTTTTATCTTCATAACAGCATCTAAAGTTTATTGGGTTTGTTTGATCCACATTTTTTTTTAAGAATGTATTTTGGAATAGTAGATTGTTGGAGAATGTGTGGTTAAAAAAGAAGTAAAAGTTTTTTATTTGCGTGTAATATTATTTTTTTAATAAAGAATATGTGGTTGAAAAGAATAGAAAAAAATGAATTTTGGGAAAATGGGAATCAAACAGGGGCTATATTCATATGGATGATAATGCTGAAATAGGTTTGTTCTCTTGAACAAATCTGAAAAATTCTTGGTGGAAATTACTAAGTTTTGGAATCTGAAAAGGTATAGGTGCTGGAGATTGTTAAGGTTGAAAACAAGAAAGTGAAATAGGGCTCTCGATGCTAAGTAAATAATTTTTAAAAAAAAAATTCCAGACAGACATAATTAACTATCCCATCTAGTATTTTATTTGTATGTCTTCACTGTATGATGTAGATGGGAGCTTCAGAGAAACCAAACCTATGCAAGAAATACCTTTGGCTTTAAATAAACGAAAAAAGTTGAAGTAGAGCCCAAGTTTGGGAATGAATATAAAGCAATGAATCTTGATGCTCCATGTTCTTCATCCTTTGTGCCAATAAATGGACATTTCTTTTGATATATGTAGAATTATGATAAATAAATTAGTGAAGCAAACATGTAGAGAGACGATAGATCTTTTGGACGAACAGATCTTAAATCCCTGACAGAATTTAGAGCAATGTGATCATGACAGTGTTCTTATGATTGCTCTGTAGGGTTGTTTTTTTGTGAATGGACATGATGACTTAGCACGTAAGACTCTTATTATTGCTAATATGCTTTTCAAGTTTTTTCAGGTTGTTTTCTAGCCCATATTCATTGATATGAGGAGTGTGTCAATAGCATCACTGAGTTTACAGACAATATGGGCACTTAATTGATGATAAAGCTGGGATGTGTTAACAATTTGTTGAAGGATAATATTAGAAAATCGATAAGATCTGATGTACACGTGGTAAACAATTTCACCATAGATGTTAGATAACTCTTTTAACCCTCTAGGTGAGATTCGATGACATGCTTTAATTTCCACGAAAAGCATTGTGCTCTTGTCCATCCTTGAAAAGAAATTTGATACACGTGTGTATTATGTGGAGACACGAGTTTTTCAAGTATCTTGTCTTGTGTAATCTAAGTACATGTTCGACGCTGAGTAGTGATATGAAAAAGATTTTTGACCTTTTTTTTTTTTTTTTTTTCTTTTTAATACAAACCAGTACTCTTTTATCCGACCTGCCAAACATGCACCAAGTGAAGATCAGTTTGTCGTAGATTTTCATTTTCCATTCAGTGTATTCAACATGACGTGTGTTCAATTATGCCTTATTATGTAATTCTCTAAACAACAGTGTACATGCATATACTAATGGTACAACTTCTTTTCTCAGGGTATATATGGGTATCCTATTGAGATTCAAGCTCTCTTCTTTATGTCTTTGAGATGTGCTTTAGCATTGCTGAAGCATGATGAAGAAGGCAATGAATTTATTGAGAGAATAGTTAGGCGTTTGCATGCACTGAGTTATCACATGAGAAGTTATTTTTGGCTCGACTTTCAACAGTTAAATGACATATATCGCTATAAAACTGAAGAATATTCTCATACTGCGGTTAATAAGTTTAATGTCATTCCGGATTCAATCCCCGAATGGGTATTTGATTTTATGCCTATGCGTGGTGGTTACTTTATCGGAAATGTTAGCCCTGCAAGGATGGATTTTAGATGGTTTGCTTTAGGTAATTGTATAGCCATTTTATCTTGTCTTGCCACTCCTGAGCAAGCTTCTGCTATAATGGATCTTATCGAAGAACGATGGGAAGAGCTCGTAGGAGAAATGCCTCTCAAAATATGTTATCCGGCAATCGAAAGTCATGAATGGCGAATTGTAACAGGATGTGATCCAAAAAATACAAGATGGAGTTATCACAATGGAGGATCCTGGCCAGGTTCTTCTTTTATGTTCACTTCTCATATTGATTTCGTGCCTTTTTAAAATATATATATATATATATCTATATCTCCTGCTAGTAATTAAGGCTTAATCCCTGTCAAGAAATGTCTTCCATTGTATGCAACACAATAAACATCTTTTTTCCAGTATCAAAGACTATTCGTAAATATTTCCTTCAGAAAAATTTTTAAATGAAGAAGAGTTGCCAATAGCTTCTTGTACTCCCGCTGCTTTTAAAGTGCGAGCATGTTGGCTAAATACTTAGTAACTTATATAAGTACTAATTTTTACTTTATTTTAACAATAAGGGAAAAGTTACTAA
Source organism: Osmanthus fragrans (assembly GCA_019395295.1). Lineage (NCBI taxonomy): Eukaryota > Viridiplantae > Streptophyta > Magnoliopsida > Lamiales > Oleaceae > Osmanthus > Osmanthus fragrans. Next base: position 36,657,657 of record CM033341.1, on the reverse strand, counting down.
TTAGATATGCAGCTTTTTTATTTAAACAGTAAGAAAAAAGTAACTTATTCAAGCATGTTTGGAATAAAACTTAGGAGCAACTTCTACTTATTTTAAGCTTCGCCAACATGCCCTAATTTTTCATTTTAGTATGTCAACTCATACATTCTGTTTCGTGACATTCTTTCTTCGTCTTAAATACAGTACTTTTATGGTTGCTAACGGCTGCGTGCATCAAGACTGGACGGATACAAATTGCAAGAAGAGCAATTGATCTTGCAGAGAGTCGTTTGCTCAAGGACGGCTGGCCTGAATATTATGATGGAACATTAGGTAGATATATTGGTAAACAAGCGAGAAAGTACCAAACATGGTCCATTGCTGGATATCTTGTGGCAAAAATGATGTTGGAGGATCCTTCACACTTGGGGATGATCTCCCTTGAAGTCGACAAGCAAATGAAGCCTGTTATGAAGAGATCTTCGTCATGGACTTGCTGAAGAGAAAGAAAGAAACAATGGCATGAAAAAATGACACGGAAATTCAGAAAATCTGATTTTGTTTTGTTATGAAATATTTACGATCATTTACGTAATTTTAGGTGTGATCAAATGTTTGGTTTTTGTACATTGGATTCTGGATGCTTCTCAATATAAACCATTTCAGTATATTACATTTCTTGAAGGAATTTCATTAGAAATTTGATGCTCTAGTCACCTGGATTGAGATACTAAAATTTATCATTTGGCTGTGTGATCAAATCAAACTGCTGAAGCAGTATCATTATACAGAGTGGATTATGTGAATAACAACGAAAATGAGAACAGACATGTTTGGCTAAGCTTTAAAAAAGTTAATAACTGTTGAGTAATTTTGGTTCAAATATGTTATTTTTTTCTTTCTTTTAATTTAATTAAGTTGTTTATTTTAGAATATACTTATTTACTATGGTAAATCTTTTTGGTCATGATATATCCAAAACAATTATACCATGATTTCGAGTCCTTTTTGCATCTCAATCTTAGACTAAAGTATCATCAAACTCGTGTCATGGTTTTTTTAAGTAACGGGATGGAAACTTCCCACTCCATAAATCGAGTTAGGTTTTTTTTTAAGACAAATTATGAATCAATATCCGTGTTTCCTCTATAATATCTTAAGACACTCGAATAACTTCATAGAATCAACAAATCCTTTTCATTCCAAACTTTTTTTTGACTTGTTTCATCAGGTGAACTATATAAAATCGGACTATCTATGGAAGTAAAATAAGCTAAAAAAATTTACATTATTGATTAGTGTATCAAACGTGCTCGGACTTTATAGCGTTATATGGCTACTAAATTTACCAGGACACTGAATTGACCTTATAATCCCAAAAATAATTCTTGTCTGATGCATTGATTATAGCTTTTTATAGTAGCAGAATTACACACCCACACGTACATATATAAACAAAGGTTTGAAAATTTTGCAAGAATACGGAAGGCAAAAGAAGTAACAAGCTTAAAAAGTTAATGTTAAGTAAAGGTGAGGTGGGGTGGCGTGGGGTGGGGTGGGGTGGGGTCAGCGTAGGAGGGTAGGTGTTGTGTTGTGCTGGGATTAGCTGTGGTTTCTTGTTGCAATAGATGTTAGCTAGCTATCACCTGAGCTGTCTGCATGAAACTTAAAGGCATGTTTGGTTAAATTTAAAAAGTTTATAAATAAGTAATTTTTAGAATATTTACACGATCAAAGCTCCTAATAGTCCTCCTACGGTTGTTCTTTGCTAATTTTCTATGTTAGGAAGGGAATGAATACTTGGGATTCATGATTATCATATTATAATTTACAAAGATGAAAATAAATAAACTATTTATTTCGATATTAAGTTGAACGTTATTTTTGAACCTACAAGTGTTGAGAATTAGAACTCCTAATTCTATTCCACCTAGAACAATCAATAAGCAAAAATAAATAAAGATACACAAGAATTATAAATATTTGTCGTAATGTAAGACTACTTCCTCTTTTGCTGATGCATAAATTCATTATGATGTAGTAAAGAGTTTACAAGAGAAAATCACATAGTTATCGTCTCTAATATCTATTTCTTTCTTTTATGATGACAATTTAAAGTCTAATGATGGCTTTCTAGTTATAAGATAAATTAGGATAAATTCGAAATTTAGGAGGACTCAAATTCCTAATATTAAATTTATAATGACACAAATTCCTTAGCTACCCTTAATAAAAAAAATTGTCCTGGGATGGAGGGGACCCCCCACGGTGGCCTCAATGATTCACGGACTGATTCCGTATAGCGACAATTATTAGTTTTCACAACTTAACACAAGTAGTTGTATTTTAAGCTTAGTTGTTTGTCCTCTCTCCTTTTATTAGAAATCCCTAAGACATCTCTTTCTGTGGTTCTTTCTTATTTGACCTCTCCAGACCATTTTCATTTTTGGTCCCTCCTCTGAATCTTGTACCATGTTGCCTGTGTGGGGGTGGGGTCTCATATATATTGGACTGAGAAGACAAAGGGGGAGGGTTTCGTGTAACAAATGCCTACTGCACAATGAGTTGTCTCTTATTACAACTTTTAATGTCCTAAATTCCAAATATACCATTGAACAATGTTTCAAATTTTGGATATTGATTGGGAAAATGAAGGTGAATTGAGCTCGAATAGTCTAATTGGAAGTTAAAAATTAAATAAATAAATAAATTTCTTCATTTTTTTTTTTTTTAAAAAAAAAAATCTCGTAGGTTCTTAGACATTCAATGTTTTTACATGACCTGATTTGTACCCTTTTTCAATATTTATATCGTACGGATTAGTTAGGTTCAATTCTTATAAGTATAAAGCTACTTGTATATGACAGCTTTGATAGGAGCCCGTAAGGACCCCCCCTGTGTTAAAAAAATTCGCGGGTCCTGTCACTGTGTCTGTCCTAGTAGGGACTTATCAACCAGCTCTCCGTACAAGCAACACGTCTATTCTTATAATGATATCATTGATATCATAAAATATGGTTAACTATGTGTATAGAACCAAAGTCCATTCTCAAATTATACGAATTTTTACTACTCAATTTATTTTATTACTATTTTACTAAATAACTTATTTTTATGACTATGTTCAATTCATCACTATATATTTATTAAAAGAATTTATATACTCAAATTCTTCACAACTGCTTTATCGCTAAATTTATTTAAATCATCTCAAATTTTTTTCTATAAATTATTCTTAATTAGCCATAGTTAGGCCACAATTTCAAAATTTATTTTGATACATGGGTTAGACTAAATAAATGTCTAGCCTAATCGATAGTAGGAAAAAAAATAGTGAAAAATAGTAATAATTTTAACTTCACTCACTATGAACCTATTTTCAACTTGGTGTGCAATGCTTCTCAAGACTGGCTTGTCATTGATTAGACAGAGCAATATGGCAATTAACACTTTAAGTATGTGATTGACGTCGAACTATCTGTTATGCCTCCCATAAATGGGAGCTCTGATTGTGCGATACGTGGTAGAAGTCTGCACCAATTGTCGAACCCATATCATTTCGAACCCACGATAGTTAAGTTTTGGCCGACCTCTCTGACCGAGCATTCATGGGCCGAGTCCCAATTGGACGAACCCCTATTAATCGAACTCTCATAGAGAGTCGATCCCTCATGGACGAGGCGAGGTTGGTAGAGGCATTTTAGGGAAGATCTTTATACAAGATCTCATAACAAGTGGGTGATGTGACAACACACTGCAATGACGACTTCAATCAATCATACAAGTCAATCCTAGACTTAAATGTCAGACCTAAAGCTGCAAATGGTTATAACATTAAATGAATTGATACTTATGACAAGAGGCCAGTCGCTAGAATGAGGTCACGTGTCTCTTCATCCAATGGTTCTTACTTACCCTCTTTTACTATAAAAATTCACACATTGTGTTATTTGAAGGTAATGTTACATCGGACTCTCAATACTACTCAGCAATTCTCTCTATATTTTACTGTTTTATTTATCTCCCCAAAGCCGACCCCTTTATATATTTAAGAGGCTCACGTTTTAGCCTTCCCACACTCATATATATTTCCACTCCAACTAACTTGATCGTTGGAGTGTCGGCTCCCCCCTCTTTGGAGAAGGCCACGTGCAACTGACGATTTGTTCTAGTGTGCAAGAAGAAAGGCTGAACCGGTCGTGAGAGACCCTGAGATCTGTTGATAGCTCATAGGTACATTTTTTGAGGTCAACAGATTAGCGCCGTCTGTGGAAAACCACACATTACAACCACGAACATTCTAGTGGTGGAAGCCTTGAAAAAAGACTTGTTCTTGAAAAAGAACAAGAGGAAGCCCCAAGAGGATTTGTTTGGCCCAATTATGCTTTTGGTCGACCCACCGAGACCCCCATTATTATGAAGAAGTGAGCTTTAATGAGGCCCCATGCTATGAAGACAACGAAGCTTCCCCCCTTGAAAAAGGCTTTGTTCTTAAATAAAGAATAGAGGGAAGCCATAAAGAAAGAAGATTTGAGGTTCAACTCAACATCTTGGGTACATCTACCCACAATAAGTGCTAGTGATAAAGATAGACGCTCAAGGAGATCAATAGAGGACTCTGAATAACAGGTCCTCCGGACAAAAGTCACTCTTATACAACAATTCCTCTTCCAAATGTAATAGAATACGCAAGACTCCTACAAAGGGGGAGGCCTACAAAAAGGAAGGCTATAAGCAAAAGAACTCTTGAAAATGGGATGCCTCCAAAGAAGAGGCTATGAATAATAACTCTTAAAGAATCGGCTCTTTCTTATACAAAGGCCTCGGCCAAGACTATTTAAACCATATAAAAAGCCGTCACTTCTCCGAATAGGCTCTTCTTTCTACAAGGGTCTCGACCAAGACTATTTAAGCCTTATAAAAAGCCGTCACTTCTCCGAATAGGCTCTTTTTCCTACAAGGGCATTGGTCCAAGGCTATTTAAGCCATATAAAAGGCCGTCACTTCTCCAAATAGGCTCTTTCTTATACAAGGGCTTCGACCAAGGCTATTTAAGCCATACAAAAGGCCGTCACTTCTCCGAATAGGCTCTTTCTTATACAAGGGCCTCGGCCAAAGTTATTTAAGCAATATAAACGGTCGCCTATTCTCCGAATCGGTTCTTCCTTCTACAAGGACCTCGGCCAAGGCTATTTAAGCCATATAAAAGGTCGACACTTCTCCGAATAGGCTCTTCCTTCTACAAGGGCCTCGGTCAAGGCTATTTAAGTCATATAAAAGGTCGCCTCTTCTCTGAATCGGTTCTTTCTTCTACAATGACATCGGTCAAGGCTATTTAAATCATATAAAAGACCACCTCTTCTCCGAATCAACTCTTCCTTCTACAAGGGCCTCGCCTAAAGCTATTTAAGCCATATAAATGGTCGTCTCTTCTTCGAATCGGCTCTTCCTTCTACAAAGGCCTCGGCCAAAGCTATTTAAGCCATATAAAATGTCGCCACTTCTCCGAATAGGCTCTTCCTTATACAAGGGCCTCGGTCAAGGCTATTTAAGCCTTATAAACAGCTACCTCTTCTACGAATCAACTCTTCCTTCTACAAGGGCCTCGACCAAGGCTATTTAAGCCATATAAACGGCCGCCTCTTCTCCGAATCGGCTCTTCCTTATACAAGGGTCTCGGCCAATGCTATTTAAGCCATATAAAAGTTTGCCACTTCTCCGAATAGACTCTTCCTTATACAAGGGTCTCGGTCAAGGCTATTTAAGCCTTATAAACGACTGCCTCTTCTACGAATCGACTCTTTCTTCTACAAGGACCTCGACCAAGGCTATTTAAGCCATATAAATGGCCACCTTTTCTCCGAATCGACTCTTTCTCGTACAAGGGCCTCGTCCAATCTTATACAGTAAATTATTTATGGCAAGCCCACACATTCTCTTCAGTTAATTATGACAAGCTCATAAGTTATATAAGGTATCGCCTCTTCAGTTATTAAGGCTCTCCTCACAAAGGTCTTGCCTCTCTTTTATATAGGCTCGCCTCTCAACGATATCACCTCTTCAATTATATAGGCTCGCTTCACAACAACCTCGCATCTTCATTATATAGGCTCGCCTCCTGAGCATCACCTCTGCTACTCACATTCAGAGCATCACCTTTGCATCAACTCATCACAACTGCTTACATTTAGGGCATCGCCTCTACATTAACTTATCACAACTGTTTACATTCAAGGTATCGCATCTGCATCAGCTTATCACAGCTGCTCACATCCAGAGCATCACATATGTCGCTGATATTCAGAGCATCATCTGCCACTTATATTCAGAGTATCGCCTCTGCATCAGCTTATCACAGCTGTTTACATTCAAAGTATCGCCTCTGCATCAGCTTATCACAACTGCTTACATTCAGACATCGTCTGTGCTGCTCACATTCAGGGCATCGCCTCTGCATCGGCTTATTACAGCTATTTACATTCAGAGCATCGCCTCTGCATCAACTTATCACAGGTGCTCACATCTAGAGCATCGCCTCTGCATTAACTTATCACACTTGTTTACATTCAGAGTATCGCATCTGCATCTGCATCAGCTTATCACAGCTGCTTACATTCAAACATCGCCTCTGCCGCTGTTATCTGGAGTCTCGCCTATGCATCAGGTTCATCACAGTGACCTATACTTCAAGTCCACGCACTATATAAATAATCATACATAGACTTCAGGGACTAATGTTATGCCCCCCATAAATGGGAGCTCTGACCATGCGGCACGTGGCAGAAGCCTGCACCAATTGTCAAACCCATATCATTCCGAACCTACGATTGTTAAGTTTTAACCGACCCCTCTGGTCGATCCTTCATGGGCCGAGCCCCAATTGGACGAACCCCTAGTAACCGAACTCTCATAGAGAGTCGATCCCTCATGGACGAGGTGAGGTTGGTAGAGGCATTTTAGGGAAGATCTTCATACAAGATCTCATGACAAGTGGGTGATGTGACAACACACTACAATGACGGCTTCAATCAATCATACAAGTCAATCCTAGACTTAAATAGCAGACCTAGGGCTGCAAATGGTTATAACATTAAATGGATTGATGTTTATGACGAGAGGTCCAACCGCTAGGATGAGGCCACGTGTCTCTTCATCCAATGGTTCTTACTTACCCTCTTTTATTATAAAAGCTCACACATTGTGTCATTTGAAGGTAATGCTAAATTGAATTCTCATTACTACTCATCAATTCTCTCTATATTTTACTGTTCTACTTATCTCCCCAAGGCCGACCCCTTTATATATTTAGGAGGCTCACGTTTTAGCCTTCATACACTCATATATATTTTTACTTCAACTGACTTGATCGTTGGAGTGCGCGCGACTGGCTCCCCCTTCTTTGGAGAAAGTCATGTGCAACTGACGATTTGTCCTAATGTATAGGAAGAAAGGTTGAACCGAACGTGAGAGGTCGTGAGATCTGTCGACAACTCATAGGTACATTTTTTGAGGTCAACACTTTCTTTAAATCAGCGTTCTAATGTTTGTCTAGACACGACTAGTTTTGAGGCTCAAGAAAAATGCCACCCGTAAGACAAGACTTGAAAAAAGCGAGCAACTGATAATAGAGGGATGGAAGTGAGAATTACACAAATAGAAATAGTGTGGGTCTAAAAACTTGGAAGCAATTTAAAATCCATCCCAATTATATTAAGGTTCGATTTGGCATCCATTCCATCTCATTCTCATTTTTTTTCTCTTTCTTCATTTTAACCACACATTTTTCAAATAAAATAATATTACATACAAATCTAAAACTTTTTATAATTTTTCCACCACACATTTTTCCATCAATCACTATTCTAAAAATTCTATTCTCATTAAAATCAACATCAAACACACTCTAAAAATCAAATATTTGGAACAACCTCATAATCGACTTGTTAATCTCAAAATAGATTGATTTATACTCAAATATTTATATTGTATTAATTTATTTAATCATTTTATTATTAATTTAATGTTAGTTAGACTTTTAACTGTTTCAAATAAGAATTAATCTATGCTGCCCCCCTCCTTGACAGAGGGGGTGACCGAACACCCCAAATAGGGGGGTGGGACCAAATGGTCCCACCCCCCTATTTGGGGTGTTCGGTCACCCCCTCTGTCAAGGAGGGGGGCAGCATAGCACAGCCCTTCAAATAAACGTTAAGAGTTGATCTTTAAAGTCCCATTTTTATTAAATAATAATAATGTATTTTAAAATAAGTAGATTGATAAAGAATTTTAGTTAAAAAAGAATAATAATTTGAATTTACGTGTAATATCATTTTATTGAAAAATGTGTAATTAAAAAATTAAAAAATATATATAAATTTTGAAAATAATGAACAGTGAAACAAGGTTTAAAATTTGAATAAAGCTGATTGTACAACTTTATTTTTATCACTTGGTACACAACTCCCTCACATGGGATGAGACTCGAGCTGATTTAATGTTATTTTAAACTTGGACCCCATCTCATGTTGTGAGGAGATTGTGTACCGAGTGATGTATCGAAGTGTACATCAAGCTCGGTTCTTAAAATTTCTAGAAGCCAGCTAATGTGTACTGCATTCTTACCTTACAAAGAGACTCCACGAATGGCCTTTAATCTTCTGCTACATTGATTTTCTTTTCTGAAGGTCCCCACCCCAAAAACTGATTCTCCATTGGTGCTGTAGACCCCACACCTATTCCCCAACCCCACCTACGCCCAAAAGACAGCAGTCAACCGGAGAACAAGAACCCCACCACTTCCTCTTGTTCAGTGGGCTCAAAAGACTTTTCTTACAACAAACAGCTTCATCTCTAAGCTCTATCTCTCTCTCTCTCTAAAAGCTTCTAATTTCATCGATTAATTGGATAGTATGTTTGGAGAATTTTCTTGACAAGTTTCGGATTCAAAATTTCCGACTTCACCACTGCATATATTAAGCAATCTTTATTTGGAGCCTGATTATCATAAAAGATGGAATTTATGGAGTCACAACGCAAAACTCAAGGTAGTGACAGTGGCTCAGACAACCAAGAACAAGCCTCTCTCCAATTGGTTTCACCTCACCAAATTAGTCAAGCTGAACCCAGCCATGGGTCCGGTCAGACCCCAGTCCATGGACCCTTCATGGGTTCCAATTCCATGCAATCAAGATCCTCACTTTTCTCCAACACCACCAATAACACTTCTGATTCAAACAAAGCTGCTAAAAAGCCCTCTAAGGATCGCCACACGAAAGTGGACGGCCGCGGACGGCGTATACGAATGCCGGCCTTATGTGCAGCTAGGGTTTTCCAACTGACCAGAGAATTAGGCCACAAATCTGATGGAGAAACCATAGAATGGCTTTTGCAACATGCTGAACAGGCCATTATAGCAGCAACTGGTACAGGTACAATTCCGGCTAACTTTTCGACGCTTAACATGTCTTTACGCAGCAGTGGCACCACCATTTCAGCTCCACCGTCCAAGTCTGCTCCTCTCTTACTCGGCGGCGTCGGTGCCGGTATGCTAGGGTTTCATCATCAGTTAACATCAAACACCGGTTTTGGACAAGACCCGGATGAAAATTACATGAAAAAACGGTTCAGAGAAGATACCGGTGGGGCAACCTCACCTTCAGCTGCTAAACTGCAAGATCGAGAACCTAATTCCGAACCCAAACCCGTTTCTTCTCAGCCTTCAAACTTCATCCCGGCTCCGGCCATGTGGGCAGTAGCACCTGCAGCCACCAACGTCGGGAACGCCTTCTGGATGCTGCCCGTGACTGGTAGCGCCGCCACGGCCTCGGCGGGTGGAGGTCAGCAGGAGCATCATGAATTACGACAGTACAATGCATCATCCATGCAGAGAATTGGTGGGTTTGAGTTCCCCGGCGTCGGTGTGGGCCGATTCAGTCCAGTTCAGCTTGGTTCAATGATATTGCAGCAGCAGCAGCCGGCGGTTCAGCAGCTGGGGCTACGTATGTCAGAGACTAACATGGGAATGTTGGCCTCCATTAATGCATATAACAGTAGAATTGATTTGGGTATGAATTTGGAGCAACAAAACCAGCCTCAAGGTAGTGAAAGTGGTGATGAAAATCGAAAAGATTCTCAATAATATCATCATTTTGATTAGCCCCTTTGCATTTTACATTCTTGAATGAATCCTTTTTAACTTTTTTCTTTGATGAAAGATTGTGCGCATATTTTTTTTTTTTATTCCTTTTCTTCTGTTTATGTAGTCAATTATGGTTTTTGAAAGCCAATGCGAATTTGTTGGATTCGAACTAGCAATGGTGCTATGTATCCGAACTAATCTTCTAACCACTGCTTCTATAAATTAAGGGGAAAACAAAACACTGGTTGTATTAAACAAAATGAGTTCAGTCTTTGCACTGTGCGTTGAAGAAAATTAATATTAATGAATAGTATATGTTAAGTTTGTCTAACAACTTTAAATTTTTAGATAACGTGATCAATGATTAATATGATCGATACAATATCATCCATCTAGTTGCAACTTATTGTCCACGTTAGAGTTTTTGCAGAAAATATAAATCGGACTGAGTAACTTAGATAAGTGAATAAAGTCATTTGTACAATGATTGTTGACAATATATGTGTTGTCAAGATCTGTTTGGTTAAATTAAAAAACAGTTTTTAAAATGGACAGTGTAGATTATGTCAATTCATGGTTTTGAACAAAAAATGTTAACCATAGTTGTACATGTAGCATGGTCTAGATAAGTACTTCTGAAATATGGAACTCAATGCTCTCCGTCACTATTTAGTTTATATGCGTATTATTCATGATTATCGTATGTGGCATGTGGCATGTGCAGTAAGTACTACTATACTGGTTTATATTGTATTATGTGATATGTTTAATTAAATGTAAAATTATGTACTCATTTTAATTGTCCAACATCATCTAATTGGTGTTGTAACCAATAATGTTAAATAATATTACTAATTATCTATCGATATTTGAATTCTAATAGCTCTTAATTATTGAAAAATAAAATTCGAATTTTAATCAAAATTAAAGTCAATAATTAATTTAACAATAAAGTTAATGACATTCACAATTGCACATTTTATTAACTAAAATCGTCAATTAAATAGTCAAAAGATAAATATTGAGTACTCCACATAGAGAACTTTTCCATTCTTAATTGTAATTATTTTATGAAAAAGCTTTGACCTTTTGTTTTGCAGGAGGGGCATTCCCTTTTACTCTTCATTATTTATTTTCTGGAAGAAGGGTATTGGGTAGGTGTGGGGTGGGTGGCGTGGGGTGGGGTGGGGTGAATTGATAATTTGTGCCGACACCTTGTCCTTTTCTATATGCTGTCCTAATTTGGATTATATATGAATTTGACTATTCAAAATAATCACATTTCAAACTTGATAATTCTTTGTTATATATATGCTAATCAAAATCTAATCAAATTTTTAAAGCAATTTAACTCACTTTAGCTTTTCCTAATTACACCAAAGTTGACGAACAAGAGAATGTGACTTGCACATATCTAAGGAACGGGATTCAAATAAGTGAAATTTAGATTTTAGTCTTCATATAAAATGAGTGAGAAAAGTATAAATAGAAATAACAAATTTATTTTCTCTCTAAAAAAATTATTTAGACTGTGTTTGATTGACTTTATTCTCCATGAAAAATGTCCATTTTACTCATGTGGGGTTTGATTAATATTTTTTTCCATAAAAAATATTTTCCAGAAGTTGGTCACCTGACCATATTTCTCTCAAAAACAAGAAAAATATTTTCCTTAGGGAGTTTTTCAAGTGATTCATTTACTCTCATTTACCTACCAATAAACTGCGAATAAGTACAATATTTTCTAGGTTAAAATTAAATAAATCACACATTTAATTAATAATTTTCATGCAAATTTCATGTTTTCAATCAAACCAAACACGCCCGTATAGAGAAGTAGGTTCAATAAATATATAAAATGATTATTCAATAGGAAATATATATATATATATATATTTGGGCCCTCATGGTTGAATGATGAAAGCAAGAATGGATAAGAATTAAAAGACGAATCAAACCAGCTTGTTTTGTCTGTCTTTCTCGCGGCCTAATTTAGTAAAGCATCCCACTGCTTTTCTGTTCCTTCTGATTCTTTTTACTAAACATTATGAAATTCAATACAACAGAATCACCAATAATATTTACCCTGAATGATTAAGAATCGGATTTTGAGTTGGATTCATTGCTAGGTTTACCTCTATTACTTTCTTACCAGAAGATGAAATTCTTCTTTCATTTTCTGTCTTCTCTTTGAGATTTGACAAATGTTTTGGATACTAATGGTACTGAACAGTGTCAAGCGGGAAAAAAAAATGAAAAATGAATCTTAACTTTTGATAATGAACTATCGAATGGTCTTGATCAATTTGGTATATCAATGTGACTTGATAGCCTCCACTCGGTAAGTTAATAGTGCTGGCAATCCCAGACTGTAGTCCTGCCAAGAGTAAATTGAATACACAAAAGTGAATGCTGAGGCATTAGTTAGAAAGGAGTAATACTATTTATATTGAAGGCTATCAATAGCATTCCTACGTAATATACATGTGACGATTTGTAATTTGATGCATTAATGTGATAATTTCATTATTAACTCATGCATCGAATCACATATATACCATGTGGGATGACTACTGATGATCTTCACTATGAATAACACTACTCGTTAAAAAGTGATGCTGAGTTATTAACTTATTATTGCAGAGAGAAAGAAAGAAAGCAGGACAAGGAAGTTTTGTTGAATGGTGGTGACCAAGCACAGTTAAGCCCTTGTTTGGCCTCATTATAATTTTAATATATTTTTCCTTCTTATTTTCAACCACACATTCTTCAATAAAATAATATTACGGACCTGTTTGTTTCATATTTTAATCTGATTTAAAGTCAAACAATCAATATCAATCACATCTTTTTGGGTCCCACAACTTTTTAATTACACATTTCAAAAACTTCTATCACAATCTATTAAAAATCTTATTTTAATTCCCATCAAATACCCTCTACATATAAAATAAAAACTTCTCCTTTTTCAACATCTCATTCTCGAAAAAAAAAGTAAAAAACACTAATCCAAAAATTATAATCTCAAATAATTAGGGCTAAACGATTAAACTCCCCGACCTGGTGGTTGTGAAGAATCCGCATAACCTATAACGTACATGTAGCTATAACAAAGTACAAAAAAAAAAATAATAATAATAATAAGGATTATGTACTTGTACAACTTTCTCTTACAACTTTCTCCAATCAACAGTGGATTTTTTTATTCACTGTGGGACCCCCCCCCTAAAGTTGTAAAAAAAAAATTGTACAAGTAGCATAATAATAATAATTCTAGATTTGATCTAATAACAAAACAAACCTAAATTCTTAACGTTCCGCCATGAACTCAAAAATGCAAGTTACATTTAAGCCCAGTTTGAGCCTTTTTAAAATGTGTTTTTTAATATGATTTTTTTGAAGAATGTGTGATTCAAAAGTATAAAAATATTTTGCATTTACATGTAAAATTATTTTATGAGGAGGGAGAATATATAATTGAAAATGATGAGTTTTGAAAAAAAAAAAAAAAACAACAAGAAGGATCAAATAGGAATAAAGACACTATTAGACCTTTCTTTTAGTTATATAACTACCACTCACTCAGGAAGGGTCTTAACTTCTCATCTCCCATCTACAATTTTTTATTTTTTTGGTAGATAATATCTAATGACATTCCACGTAAATATAAACCATACACAACGCAAATACACAATAGATAAAATATTTCAATATATATTAACGGGAAAAAAACAGCAACATAATCCAAGCAAACATTTAACAGAACTATTTTCACAAAAATTAACGTAAAATGAAAACAGCATTGCATATAGCAAGCAGAATGCAAAAATGTGACAAAATAGATTCCTTGATTTTGTCTACACAAGGCATTTCAAATTTGTCTATTATTGCAATAGAAGTGGACTTAACAAGATAAAAGTCACGCTGAAGCGGTCTTCTTTTGCTGAAAGACGACAGCATAAACCGGGACAGCAACGCCAATGCTGAATGCAGTAAAGACCCCAAGAGTCATCTTCAGTTGTTGGTGCTTCATCCTGTCCAAGTTGTACATGTGCTTCGCGTGAAGGTAGAAAGGCTCGTCATGGCCATGGGCATGCCCTCCTCCCATACTCTTCATGCCAGTGGAGTGAAACCCCCTGTTCACTGTCCCACCAGAACAAATTTCACCATTTCAACAAGGCATGCAATAGAAAAACCAAAAATAGGAGCATCTATTTTTAACGAGTAATTTTATAAAAGCACAAATTGAACTATCCACAAGATAGAATTTTCTAAAAGAAGTTGGATATTGGAAAGCTCCATAAAATTATCTTCCTACTTGCATTTGAAACATAAAAATACGCTGGAAGTTCAGTGGCATAAGCATTTAAAGGAGCGCTGCGTGAGAGCCACCATATCTACTTGTAAATTCTACCGAAATGAATCCTATAAGTTGTCTTGAACTGGGATCCATTGTATCCCATTTGACATTAAAGAAATTGATCAATAAAGTGTCATTTTTTATTATGTTATAATAAATAAAGAAAGAAGCCATCAAAACTCAAAAGACACCAGTGGAATCCATTACATTACATGCAATGAATTCTTGCGACACGAGACTCTTTCATCGTTACATAATTTTCTCGACAAAAAGGCTGTGCAGGAAAATGTCATTGGCTAATTTCAAAGTTATTTACGGCACATACAAAATGATAGTATTGACCAATTCCATCAATATCCTCAAAGGATAATAAAACTGACATAACAAATAAAGAACAAGATTAAATGTATGGGGTAGCAGAAGACTGAAATACAATGACACCTATTTATCAGATCATCAATCAACTTCTATTACAATTGCATTTGCAAAGACTTGGTGAAATGAAGGTCACAGCAAAACAAGTGGTAGAAGGACACACAACTTAAAGCAGCCTCTCCTCTCCCCAACTGTATGTCTGGCAGATCAACTATGGAAAACATAATATTCTTAAACAATTTCCAAAATTAAAGATACAACTAACAAGTGATCATTTTGAGAGCTTTAATATCAGGAGGAGAGAAACTGACAAAGATTTCATTAAGAACCGTAGAAACCTTATCCAACAAATGGTCATAGAATTTAGAAACACGATAAGAGAAGGCATTTTCTATGTGATCTCAAACCAAGTCTAGGAAAAAGGCAACAGAACCATACACGGGATTAGAGCAGTTCCTGGAGAACCAAATATTTCTTTAGCAAAAATTATTAACATTACCCACTTTAAGCTCCGAATTGAGCCCATTTCTAGTATTCGACAACTCACCTGAATAAACTTTAATATCACAGGAGATACACCAGAAACCTTAAAAAACGAACAGAAGAAGCAACTGCTTCAAAGAACAAGTGGTCAACAAGATAGATGATTAACTGGAGTACAATGCAGCAGAAATAAAACCAATAGCCTTCCACAATTGACACTATTCATTTGCATATATAAATTATCCTAATAACATATTCTATACAATTTCTCAAGGAAAATAATCAAATAGGAGAGATTTTGGTACATGACAGATTCCATACAACTGTACGAAATATAATAGAAGGAAGAAGCACGTGAATCGCTTGCATAAGTTCGATTGGTGATTTAATTCAAACAGTATAAAGGCCGTTTATGTTATCGGTGCACAACCAAGTAAAACCAAATAAAAACAGATCCTTAAAGCAGTTGTCCAGCAAGATCTGAAAGCAGCATCACTTGAAACAAACACGTTCACTGAAAAATTTCTTCAAGTCTTAACATACAGAAAGTACTATTCAATCATTAGAAATTTAGAATAATTGTCAGAAACAAAATATAAGCAAAGACTGACCACAATTTCATACTCATCAAACATTTGAAAAGCGTCAAATCTATTTTTGTACCTACACCAAGAAAGATAATAAGTTTATGCACACCCAAATTCTATGGGCGTGTCCATATTACAATTTAGCTTCGCCTTTTGCAGTTAAGGATAGGATCTATTATACTGTATTCATTCACATTATCTTTCCCAAACCTATACCACAGGCTTTACTCATTTACTTCTATCCCAGAAAATTCCCTCCCAAAGTTGCGGCACATCCAAAGTTCTAAGTGAAAAAGATAAACGTTCAAGCTACAGATGGAACAGTGAATGCCCAGAAAATGACAACCAACTATAAACCAGGCAAAATAGTCTCCAAATTAATCATTCTTACTGAGTACTCAGCAGGAATGGAAACGATTCAGGGTCGGGTAGCCTTCCTCTTCACCAGCCTTGCCGCCGCCTGGGGTTCTAATACCCCATCCCAGTCCACCGCTTAGCCTGGCAAGGGACCCCGCCCCATTTCTCGTTTTACTCGGTTTTTATTTTTATAACTACTTAAAATAGAATATAAATAAATAAAAAACCGCGAAATGAGGTTTTTTTGCACCACGTCAGGCCGACTCTCAATGGCTCGACAAGCATTGCTCATTTATAGATCTTACTTTTTTAATATGAATAGAATATGAATATGGATTGCAATTTTACCCAACCCAGCCTTGAATAGGACTGTGATTCCCTCGGGACGGGACGGGGAACATGGTCCCAGCCATGGTTGGCATTTGCATAGTAAATTTTTTATAATAATAAATTATACCAATATAAAAAGAACATGTATGTATAAATGGATTTTTATTAAAAAATGTACTAACGGGATATAATGCTAAAAGACCAGAAATCCACTTCACGATCTATTGCAAAGTTCATTATTTATCCATGAGTTAGTTCACCACACCCTTTTATGAATCACTTCTTCAGCATATCTTCGGCATTAACAGCCGGATCGGTGGAAGGCAATGCTGACTTTACCACTTTTTCGTCCCCCTCTAGAGAATCTAGGCAGCAATGAAAGTCCTTGGCAGAATCGAGGGATAACTGTCCAGCGGAAATGGGAATACTTTCAAACGAAACGACGACATAGGAGAAAGAAGCTCAGTACTTCCCTCTTGTATGACTTAAGGAAAACTACAATAAAGTTTGATTATACTTCCCTCCTAAATTACAAAAGGAATACTAGAATAAAGTATGATTATAAAAACAAACAGGATCGAGCAAGGATTCAATACAGGATGGGGTTCTTCGTTCGAAAGATAAAAAAAAAAAGTAGTAAAAAACCTCCCAAAAAAAATAAACCAAAATTGTTTAAGTGTTGCAAGAGGAAGACCCTTGGCTCTACCCATCATGTGAAGTGCCCAAACCATTTATTATTTAAGTATAGAGGCTTTGTTAAATAATTTAATTTTGTCCCATATAGAAAGAGTACAAATGTACAATTAATATTAAATAATTTAATTTTCAATGTGGAATAAAATAAAATCCCTTAGTAAAGCCCCAATACTTAAAGAAAGGGCCCCGCATCGGGTTCTTTATGAGAATATATTAAGCCCTTGTTTGAACCCCTTTTTTTTCAAAATTAGTATTTGGAATAGTGTTTTTTTTGGAAAATGTGTGGTTGAAAAAGAAAGAAAAATTTTCAATTTACGTTTAGTATTATTTTATGGAAGATTGTGTGGTTGAAAGTAGGAGAGAGAAAAAAATGATTGGAAAAGGGGCTCAAACAAGGGCTAAAGTAGTCTATAAAAGGTAGTGGTGGATGAACTTATGATTAAATAAGTAATATGTTTTACATTTGAATGGGCCATAAATGGGATTTATGGCCTTTTCGTATTTTAGCCTATTGTTATGTTTTTTATTTTTATAATTATATTATATTATAAAAAAATTTAAATAAATTAAAGAAACACCTACCAGAACAGTAACAATATTACCCTTCCATGGCCCTGGCTCGGGTCCAAATGGGGTAGGTCCCCGCCAAGATCAGGACAATAAGGTTTTTTGCCATCCTTGGTCTTTCGATGTAGGACTAAATCCATTAACAAAGTCCACAACACTAGCAACTAAACAATAAATGCATGAAGAATGGATCACACATCGGATTCTTTAAGGAAGTGGACTGTAACAGGGAGTGGTTGACCAACTTAAAAGTAAATAATGGAATTAACATTGAATGGACCCTGATGTGGTCTTATCTTGTAATAGCCCACCGTATTATAACTAAAAAATTTTAATTTAATAAAAATACATTGATAAATACAACATTTTTTTTTATATTTATAGAATTTTAAATATTATATAAAAATTTATCTATACTAATAAAAATTGTAACGGTTAAGAACAGGGGCATGTTTCCCATCCACCACCTGATCAAGGATTTTTGCCCCAGCCCCACCCACTTCCCCAACTCTCCGACAATTCCCACACATTGGGGTGGAGCACCAAAGGATGGGTCGGGGAGAGGTATTTTGACATCCCTATTATTTAGATTGAGACATATGATGAAACAAATTTAATTGAACACAAATCCCATAATTTGCCATAGCTTTTGGACATGATACCTTGGAAACAGGCACTCAAACAAATTTCAAGAAAAGTCATCGTCAAGGCTCCATATTTTAAAGCAAACTCTAAATATGCTTAGTCCATGTCATCTTTTGAACACTTAAAATAAATACATAGTTCAATCAAATCACAACACACCGAGATGAGCTTACATGTCAACTAATCTCAAAACAGTAGCTTTTAGCCTTTATATATTTTAGACATGGATTAAATATCTTTTTCAGGTTATCATTTATATAAGAAATTCGATTATGAACATGAAATCTACACCCAAATTTTCTAGCTTTAGGTTGACATTGCCAGATGCAACTACAAGAAAGTAACTCCACATAGGCACATACATTTCAAACACAAGTACACAGTTCACTGCTTCAATTTCATCTGAAGGATGAGGATGGCAGGCATTAGCGCTCTGGAAATGAAATTGGAATGGTGAAAATGGATACAGAAAAACTTCATTTCTATATCGGTTTTTTCTCAAATTCCAAATGCAAGGCTCCAATTTCATGTTGCTACATTAATCCGATTAAAATCTGAATCATACATAATCAATATTAAAAATAAAGACAAAAACCTATATGTACGCTATTTTGTGTGTGTATACATACACATATCATATACACTTCCTGTGTTCTCTATACAAATACATCCTATAAAGATATAAATACCACGGAGTGAGCGACAGAACCCACTAAAAATTAGGTCCAAATTCAATTATATATACACAAATACAGGATGTATACATATACGCATGTAAAAAAAAAAACTCACTAATTAATTTTGCGGTCCTAAAAAACCCCATTAACTATAAGGTCCTGATTTCATCAAAAATCCATTTCTCAGCACAAATCTCCCATTTTTTTTTATCAATTAACATCCTTACCACACAAAAATATCATGATACAAAATAATAGCTATGCAAAAATGATTTAATAAAGACAAAGGTGAAAAATCATTACACAGATCTGAATTAAAAATTGCAAAAAAAATGACAAAAAACGAGGATCTAGAAAGATTAGAGATAGCAATAGGGAACCTGGTCTGGGAAAAAATGATTCAGTGGATCTCAGAAGCTTGGAAGCACAGGATTTCAATCCATTATTCATAGCCATTTTCTTCAATCAATTTATGCGCTGGGCAAAATCGAGAGTCGAGCAAATTGGAAAGGTTGGGAGAGTCAATCGAGGGTTTCCTTCTGTTCTGTTTTGAGGACTCGCACGTGAATGGCCCGTGATATAAGAGTTAAATGTTTGAATGGCCATCGAAGTTGGGTCTTGCTATGCTATGTGTACCCTTTCCCTTATCATTTGGTTGACACGGTTCCATCCGAGCATTTATATGGAGGTCGGGTCCCACTTCATTAAATTTAATATTTTTGTACTCCATGTGAGGGGGGTAAGTGGAGTCGGGTAAAGAAAAGGGTAAGAAAAAGGATACAAATAGCTTATTCCATCGAACTTTGCTATATGTCACACTTAGCCACTGTACTCTACGACCTTTCTCAATGGCCACTCAACTTACTCTGTCAAACTCCATTGGCCACCGGATGGAATTCGTTAGTTATCCTTCCTACATGGATGACGGTAATCTTACATGGATGACGATAATCTGACATGACCAATTAAATATTAAGTTAATTGCTACGTCAACGCTATGTCAGTTGAATCTAAACACACATTGTTACAAATTGAAACGTTACTTTCCTTTACTGAGGCAAAGTCATTTCTGCCCCAAATTGAAACCCACAAACCCTAAGGTGAAATTAACGATTTTGCCCCAAAAATTCGATCCGCATCTACACCGGCAGGTTGATGAATCCACTGAAAGCTTACTGGGTTTCTTCCATCTTTTTTGCAGAATTTCTTCCAATTTATTGAGTTTTTTCCATCTAATATTTATTTTGGGATTGAGAATCGACGACGTCGTCTTAATTAATGGTTTCTTTGGCAGATGAAGCTTGGTTGGGCCTTGGTGGCGGCGTGCTTAATTATCCAGGCTTTGGGCCTGAAGACATGTGTGAGGCGTGGTGTAAGAAAGAGCCCATTTTGTCAATGAAGGCGATGAGATATGTATCTAAATATATTTCAAGTTCTACCAAATTTCGTATTCAGCAGTAATATTTATGGTTTGTTTAATTAAAATTCTTGAACTTTTTTGGAAATTCCGGAAATGGTGCATAATAATAAGGACTTGAAAACTTGTATTGTTGATTAGTTGTCGTGGATATGTGACAATCACTCTTCAATTTATACGTCTTTATCGTTTTCATTTTACATTGCATATGTACTTGCTGAGAAGGGTCACGGTGAAATTATTATTATTAAAAGTCCACTAATGGGGACAAAGAAACAAACTCATTAATGACTATGACACATTCCTTTCTGAAATCTGTGGTGCACTTTTTGATTCCTCTAACATTTTTTTTAGGAGTGGAAGACTTGTGCTGTGGGATGTGAGTTTGGGTTTGATTCTGGTAAGAAGCCTGATGATGCATTTGGGCTCCCTTTGCAACCGGGCACTGCTAGTGTGATTCACTCAATGGTGTCAGCTTAATATTATGCTAGGATATGGAAGTTTATGACTTGGAATATCCATTGGAGGAGGAGGAGTTGTTGTAGTGTTCATCATATCTCGTGAAAGTTAACTTTGAAGAAATGGTTAACGAATTACAACAAATAGATGAGGCTGAATTGTTGAAGTTGAGAGTGGCAAGGACACGAAAAAGAAGAGTTGTGAACATGACAAAAGCTACATCCGTTTGGTTATAAAGACATCGATAGTAATCTGTAGTGCATTGCAATGTAAAGACACTGATAGTAATTTTTGGGCACTGACATGTTTCTCTTTTGATATATATCTCTATTAATGTTAATGGTAAATTTGAGTACTGGCATATGTAAATTTCTTTTGAATGTTAATGTTAAATTTATGAACATGGATACAACAAGAGATGCATTCGTTCCTATTAATGTATATTTCTAAGTTTGTGAATATTTATAACCTGTCTCTTCAATTTATCTCAGCCTTTCCCTTGTGC
This sequence comes from Osmanthus fragrans, assembly GCA_019395295.1. Lineage (NCBI taxonomy): Eukaryota > Viridiplantae > Streptophyta > Magnoliopsida > Lamiales > Oleaceae > Osmanthus > Osmanthus fragrans. The sequence continues at coordinate 36,636,082 of CM033341.1, read as the reverse complement.
AAATATTTCAATGAATATGAAAATCCTAGATGAAATATCTTCAATAAAAGCACTACGACTAACATTTGGAAATAACTACAATTGACATCAAAAAGATAAATGTACACCAATTTTCAACAAAATGTACATCAAATATAGTATCGATTACAAAATATGAAAAATACATTAGTCTTTTCTCCCATTTCATTATTGGAACACATTCACATTTCTCTTCCCTTTCCTTTCCCGTTCTCTTCCGTAGATTCTTTTCCCTTACGAATAGTTATGTTCAGGGATATCTCCGCATCTCGGTTATTTGAGCAAATCTCTTGAACATAGAGGACAACTCTTCAATTAGATCTTTAGGCGTACATTTACCCAAACAAACACACCTCGAGCCTCCATTAGACCCACCTTCAAAGTTTCTACTTTGTCCACTGCAAATAGTGCAAAGAAAAGATCGGCAAATGAGTCACCGAACTCATTTGTTGTAATTCGTCAACCATTTCTTCAAAGTTAACTTTCACGAGATCTGATGAACACTGCAACAACTCCTCCTCCTCTAATGGATATTCCAAGTCATACACTTCCATATCCTAGCATAATATTTAGCTGACACCATTGATTGAATCACACTAGCAGTGCCCAGTTGCAAAGGGAGCCCAAATGCATCATCAGGCTTCTTACCAGAATCAAATCCAAACTCACATCCCACAGCACAGGTCTTCCACTCCTAAAAAAACATGTTAGAGGAATCAAAAAGTGCACCACAGATTTCAGAAAGGAATGTGTCATTGTCATTATTGAGTTTGTTTCTTTGTTCCCATTAGTGGACTTTTAATAATAATAATTTCACTGTGACCCTTCTCAGCAAGTACATATGCAATGTAAAATGAAAAACGATAAAGATGCATAAATTGAATAGTGATTGTCACATATCCATGACAATTAATCAACAATACAAGCTTTCGAGTCCACATTATTATGCACCATCTCCAGAATTTTCAAAAAAGTTCAAGAATTTTAATTAAACAAACCATAAATATTACTGCTGAATACGAAATTTGGTAGAACTTGAAATATATATAAATACATTTCTCTGACAAATGGGCTCTTTCTTACACCACGCCTCACACCTGTCTTCAGGCCCAGAGTCTGGATAATTAAGCACGCCACCACCAAGACCCGACCAAGCTTTATCTGCCAAAGAAACCATTAATTAAGACGATGTCGTCGACTTGGTGTACTAGTAGAGCGACGTCGTCGATTCTCAATCCCAAAATAAATATCAAATGGAAGAAACTCAATAAACTGGAAGAAAAACTGCAAAAAAGATGGAAGAAACCCAGTAAACTTTCAATGGATTCATCAACTTGCTGGTGTAGATGCGGATCGAATTTTTGGGGCAAAATCGTTAATTTCACCTTAGGGCTTGTGGGTTTCAATTTGGGGCAGAAATGATTTTGCCTCAATAAAGGAAAGTAGCGTTTCAATTTGTAACAAGGCGTGTTTCGATTCAACTGACATGGCGTTGACGTGGCAGTTAACTTAATATTTAACGGGCCATGTCAGATTACTGTCATCCACGTAGGCAGGTTAACTAACGAATTCCATTCGGTGGCCAATGGAGTTTGACCGAGTAAAGTTGAGTGGTCATTAGAAAAAGGCTGTAAAGTACAGTGGCTAAGCCTTGACATGTAGCAAAGTTCGATGGTCATTCAAACATTTAACTCGTGATATACTAATGTCGGGGGCAAATAATTGCCAACTCTTCTTACACTAGAGAAATTAAAAGAAATATTTTAGACTCGAATTGCTTTTCAACTTGTTTAATTAATTTTACGAAAGTATTTCTTTCAATTACAAATAGGACTAAGCATGATTCGATTCGGATCGAATATTTAGTAAGTGAAATCGTCGGGTTCAAATTTAATCATAGAACCATTCGGTTCTATTCGTTCGGTTCCAAAGTTATGTACTATAATTAATTTTTTTAATATTTATAAAGTCACATTAATTCAACTAATGACGTATACAATTTTAGCTATTACAAAATAATGTAATACAATCTTATGTGTCTTTTATGTCTCTCTTTGCTGAATTTTTCATATATTTGATTGTGAAAATCATAGAAAGATAACGATAGCGAGTTTACAATAATTAAGAGAGAGACGCTATCGAGCTTCAATTCGATTTCTGCAGAAGAAATGGCACCACAGTAAAATAACAAATTTAAATAAAATTTAGATCAATTTGATTAAGTTGACCTTGAACTGAAAATTAGAAATAGGACAATCATATTTTTGAGTTAGCAAATTTATTTAGAAAATAATAAAATAACTTAACTTATTTAAAATAAATAAATTAAAAAAATTAGAGAGATTCGGTTCTTCGGTTCTTGAGCTAAAATCGAGAATCGAACTAAACCCGTCGATCCTCGATTCAAATACTCGTTCGAGTATTTAACTTAAGAAGAATCATTCGATTCTGTTCGCTTCGATTCGATTCAGGAATTTTGTCCAACCCTAATTACAAAGACTTTTAAGGGCCTGTTTGGGAATTTTGTCGCATCGATTATGAATATTTTTTTAATATTGATTTTGAGCGTTTATAAGCGGGTTGATTTTGAAAGATTTTAGTAGCGATTTTTAAAATTGTCCAACCTATCCTTGAGAGTTTATTATCTCAGTTCTGGAAGTTTTTTTTGAAAAAAATAAAATTATATGTCCCTTTTTAAAATTTTCAATTTATAGTTTTTTAAATGAAATTTATTTACTAGTAAAAAATATTTTACTTACATATAATTTTTTTACATAAAAGTTAATATTTAACTTAAAAAAATAAATAAACTTAAATATTTACCTAAAATTTCAAGTTAATATTTTTACTTGTAAGTAAATTTTACAATCATGAGATAATTTTGTTCATTTAAATAATTTTAAGTAAAATTTTTACTTATAATTAACTTTTTATATTTTATAAGTGAATTTTTATTTTATTAGTAGTAATTTTTGTTTATAAAAAAATTATGTAAAAATGGTTTTTACTTATAAGTAAATTTTTAATTATAATGTAATTTTTCTTATCTTATAAGTAATATTTTGCTTATAAGCATTTTTAATTATAATTTATTTTTTTCCTTTATACATAATTATTTAGTTAATAAATTTTTATTTACATGTTAGTTTTGAAGTAAAATATAATGATTGAAAATGATTATTTTATAAAGGGTAAAAGTAAAAGCATTAAATGAGAAACGGTCAAAACCCATCGATCTAGCAGGTTGAGAGAACCGATCAAAATTACACTACACTAATTTTGGCTGATTTTTAAACTATCCAAAATTGGTGGCCCAAAGAACTAGTAAACACCGATTTTTCTAAACCCACGTAAACGGTACCACTCAAAATGTATCAAAATTGGTTTTAAAAAAAAAAAGGATAGAAAGAAAAACTCCTAAACAGGCCCTAAAGGAAATTGGTTCGGTGAGGCTCCATCTAAAAACGCTTTCAAAATTGGAAAATCTTTTAGATGTTAGTTACGAAATAAAAATTGAGTTAATTTCACAAACGGTCACTAAACTTACCTCAAAATCACAAAACGGTCACTGAAGTTCAAAACTTGCAGAAACGATAACTGAACTTACGTAAACTTCTACAAACGGTCACTGAAGGACCAAAACACGTGAATAAGATAATTGATGACCTCAAGTGTAAATATCATCTAATTTCATTTACTCCAAATCTGTCCCTGAATTTAGAAATCAAGCATTGTCCCTCCCAAGTACACCATATGAAGCCGGCGTCGAAAATTGCCAAATTCGACCACCATATCGCCTGCGAAACCATCAGATTTTGACACCACCACCTCCCCATCTCCCTCCACAATCCTATACCAACAAGCAATAAAAACACATCAAAAATCGATTGAAATTCACGTTAAAAAAATCATCCCCACGCTCGATTTTATCTCCAATTTCGGCCAAGCCATCATCACCCATGTCAAAACTCCATCACAGGCTATTAGTACTCTCCAAGACGAAGAGGTACATGTTCCCATATCATCACAAAACAATTAAAATCAAAATCTAAACCATACCAATTCAAAGGCAACGAAAATCGAAATTTCTTCCCCAATTTTCGGCTCTGGCGTCAACAAATACGGTCGCACACCACCACCATTACCTTCTACTCATCATAGCGAACAAGATGCACGTATGAGTCCTCACCAATTGATCCCGAATCAGCCAATTATGTATATGTATCTTCTACTAGTTCGAAGACAGCGAAAACATAAATTTCTTCCCCAATTTTCGGCGTTGGCGTCAACAATTACAGTCGCACACCACCACCATTACCTTCTACTCATCATGGCGAACAAGACGCACGCATGGGTCCTCACCAATTTATCTCGAATCAGCAAATTATGCACCTGTATCTTCTACCTGTTCGAAGACAGCAAAAATCGAAATTTCTTTTTCAATTTTCGGCTCCGGTGTCAACAATTACGGTCGCACAACACCACAATTACCTTCTACTCATTATGGCGAACAAGATGCACATATGGGTCCTCACTAATTTATCTCGAATAAGCCAATTACCGTACCAGCATCTTCTACATTTGAAATGGTTGTCGAACTTATTTCAATTCAGCGCTCAAATCTAATCCAACCTACAAATAAACATAGGGGAACTAAAAGTCATCATCAAACAACTCTGGTTAACCCTTCAATTGCAGATATTACAGCTCTCGTTTGTTAAATTTTGGGGTTGAATGTTGGTCTTCGTACCCCAATTTTCGGCTGGCTCAATTTCTTCAAATCAAGGGCATATTTGGAGTAAATGAAATTGGATGGAATTTACACTTGAGGTCTTCAATTATCCAATTCGCGTGTTTTGGTCCTTCAGTGACTATTAGTGGAAGTTTAGGTAAGTTCAGTGATCGTTTGTGCAAGTTTTGAATTTCAGTGACCGTTTTGTAATTTTGGAATAATTTCAGTGACCGTTTGTGAAATTAACCCAATAAAAATTAAAGTAACTTCCTTAGAAATTTTTTTACACTTGCAAAAATCATGGGAACAATACATAACTACTACACTATAAGAACCGATTTTCACAACTAACAAACTCTCTAGATAATTTCATAAATTAGGTAGTAAATCAAATTATTCAATATATAATAATAATAATATACACTAAATCTATATTAAATATAACAAATCAGTTATCTATCTTATTTAAAAGATTTTTTTCTCTGTACTCTCGAAATCAAAGTTGTTTCTCTCTCTCTCTCTCTCTCTCTCTCTCTCTCTCAAAGTCAAGCTATGGAAAAACTCTCCAAAATCATTGCAATTTCACCATTTAAACTCGTTTCTAGCCAAAATCAATGACTGAAGTCACAATCCCATAATCAAAAGTCTGATATTCGTTGTTCTGGAGAGTTGAAGTTCCCCTATAGAGTGATTCGATTATTCTCAAAGCAAAAGTAGAAAATTTGTGATCTGATTTCAAAGGTAAGATAAGCTTCTCATAAGCTTATGATTTTGCAAACATTAATGTTTATGAATTGATAATAACGCAAATTGTTAAGTTTTTCATCAATTATTACTTGCATTGTTACGAGAAATTGACATTTAAATGCACTAAGTACCTTTATATTTTGATTTATGTTGCAATGGATGAATACATTGGAAATTTGAAGAAATATGTGAAAAATGACCTAAGTGGGAGAAAATGAAAGTTCGAGGATTAAAGTGCAAATACTCTAAACTTGTGTCTAACCTTATGAAGAAGATTTGAAAGTATTAGGAGTCAATTGGATAAAGGAAGATGTCAAATGGATGAAATATCGTCAAAGTATGATCACACATCAATTATCAATCGAAAAAGTTATGCACTTTTTTTCAGCATCATATTGGGACCCCTTTTTTACATGGCAAACGATTGAATTGGAAGATGATATTGAAGAAAAGTTGTATCCCTTTGAATTATATTTCCAACGCAACTTGAATCACATTTGTGAATTAAATTGGTCTTCACGATAAATCCTTCGATTAGAGAGTTAAGATGAAAATTCTTTAATTGATTTATAAAATGAATAATTTATGTGATTTATCCAATCCAAATGAGGAAATTCCGAATTTTAATTTCGTTATTTCAATATTGAATTCTACTACACATTTGAGAGAACGGTCATCATTTGGATCATTTGAGCATTTTTTTATCTCCTCTGTGGAATCGACACCTAAAAGCTGTACTACGATAACCGTGTTATTCTTTGGGCGTAATCATGAATTTTTCTCCACGTATTTAAAGATTTCCTTTTTCATTTTTTTTTTCAATTGACAGTTCTAAATATACTGATTTGTGGACTTTTTTAGTCTGCCAACATGACTATCATTCACATTGTAGGTGTGTATCATTCACATTGATACATTCTGGTAACTTTGACTAGTTGTGACACTTAATTGAGTAGATTGTAAAATAATATTTTAAATGTTGTGATAGTGCATGCGTGGAATTAGTTTAATCAGTGAACAATGTCAATACATTGAAATCGATTCTCTGTGACCCTAAATTTATGTGGTTCGTATTGATCTATATTTGTCTTCTTTATCATAATATGTGACCAATGCCACTAGATGTCAATATGTCCACATTAAATGTGAATATGTGGTTTGAACCGATCCGTGTGTAACTTATTTTTTCAGTATGTTATACTATTATATTACCTCACTTATAATGGATTTTGTAGATAGTTGGCATGTATATTAATAAGCTTCTTCAATTTGTTAACAAATAAAAAACTTACTTCATTTCATGAACTGTCGAGATGATGGATAGGCTGAGTTGAGCTGCATAGCTTAAGCTAGCTGCTCCTTTTTGTCCTTTTGACAATGGAACCACAAAATCATCATTTTGTGATTTCTATATTCACTTTTGGCCATGGCACATCTTTTATGCTTGCCTTTGTCTATAGCATACCTACATATGAAATTAATGCTAACGAAGTGACCTTGGTGTGAATGGGGATAGACTCCATTTTGCCAACCTGAATCTTCAGAGTTTTGAACTTTATAATGTGGTTGTTTTGGTTTTGAGTATGACACATCTGTCGTGCAACACATAAAACACAAACTACATCAGTTTATACAATGATACAAATCAAGTTACATTATATCGAACATAAAGTTACATAAGATAGATATGAAATTCATGTTCACAGCGCAGTTCACATTGTAATATTATAGGTTACATACAGAGAGTCGCGTGTTCCAGTTAACATTAAAAGCTACATGGTGTGTTACGTTATTGTATTGCATTCACATAACATAAATTCACAAGATTTAGTTCACAAAAAAACTGCATGTCATGTTAAAATATTACAAGTCACAAACATATTGTATTTCATGTCACAATATATATAAAATTTATATTTCAAACCTGTCATATAAGGCGTTATGAGCTCAAGACCAGACGGATCAATATCATTTATCCTACCCTGGTGAATACTAGATTTAAAAATGTTAGACATGTCATAACATAAATATGATTACACACCAATTCATAATGTATGTAAAACTTATATTTTCACTGAAAAACACATTCTCATCCAACAATGTCATAGAAGGTTATTTTTTACCAACATGTGTGGCCACATTTTCCTTGATACAGGGTACGCACTCGTACAACTACACTTGAAAAGTAATTAAAAACTCAGACAACTCATAGTTAGCTCGTTCCTTTTTCTAAACCCTTCTTCAATAACGATAATGTCAATTTAAAAAGATGTTTCTTCCAAGAGAACATTTTCAGAGTCAAAATCATCAGCAAGTAGTTCGTCTTCACCATACCCAAACTTCTCCTCTCGCTTTCGATCGAGCTACTCTTTGTCCCTCCTAGGCCTGGGCACGATTCGGTTATGAAGAGAACCGAACCGAACTGAAAATTTTCGGGTAGTTAGTAAATGGAACCATCGGGTTTAAATATAATTTTGGAACCGTTCGGGTTCGGTTCCATTCTGTTTAGTTCGGTTTGGTTCGGTTCTGTTCGGTTTCATAGTATAATTAATTTTTTTAACATTTATAACAATACTACAGTCTAACATGTTCAATCTTAACTTTTACAAATTAACATATTCCAATTTAATAAGATATAAATAACAAGTTGTCCAATACGATTAATTTACCAATGTATACAAATAACAAAAAATAGATAGTAAATTAGTAATACTAAAATATTGATGATCCATATAAATTAAAAGTCATAGACTCGTAGAGATAAAATATTTTAAAGTATTGTTAATACAGTAGTACTTACTTAACAACTATTTGATTTAACCATCAATTACTTGACTTACCATACTAGATACTAAAAAAACTCTACAAGAAAGATTGAAAAATCACAATTAACAAACATAAATAAACAAAAAATTGTTCAACTAATAAAATTTAATAAGAAAAATATAATATATTTTTTTATTACATGTCTCAATGCTATCATAGAACCCAGTCTTTTCATTGCAAACTCTATATTTGTTAATTTATTTTTAAAAAACTAAATAATTTGATTTATCCCATATATAAAAATTAAAAAATTTTAAAAAAATTCGGTTCTTATTCGGTTCTGGGTCTAGAACCGAAAATCGACCCGTACCCGTCGGTTCTCAATTCTGATACCCGTTCGGGTATTTCACTTACGAAAAACCACTCGGTTCGGTTCGGGTCCGGTTCGGGATATATGCCCAGCCCTAGTCCCTCCATTATGTCTTGTCAATTCCCTCCTCATCACTCAGTATTTGGCATTCTCGTTGGTGAAAAGCGTTTTTTACTACAAATACTAGGGGTCCTTCTTCTGTTACGAGCCGAACCGGCTCAATTTTTATTTATTTATTATTTTGAAGGCAGAATTTTTCAGAATTTTTTTTTTAAAATACGGGCCGGTTGAGCCAAACGGGCAAGCCCTGCTCGAACCGGCACCCAAAAATGGGGCTCGGCCCGAACTTCGGCTCAATCGAGCCGCCAAACTTTTTTGCCATCACTAGTTAGTACGTTTATGCTTTTGTCAATTCTGGTTTGAGTGAATAATTTATTGTAGTAGATCTATAGGTTATGTATCGTATCCTAGGGTAAATCTAATCTAAGTGTTGTTTGAGTCTCGTGTTGATGCAAGCCCACAGCCTTGCCATCACACTGCTTTCTTTAAGTTTTAAAATGTAATGGTCCACCACTTTGATGTATGATGTGACAAACAAATAATTGGTGACGAGATAAATGATCCATAATCTAGCCACGTTATATTCAGGAGCATCATCATCCAGTAACAAAATTTTCCTTTTTACGTCATGACTTGTGATCGTCTTTAATTTATTGAAGTATTTTTCTTTAATTGGATGATATTTCCGTCTAACATGCGTCGATCATCGACACTAGCATACCACAATCTAGAAACAAGGGAAATTTAGCATTTGAGAAGCGAATGAATCTTCAATTTAGGTTAAACCACGTTTCTTGTTTCTTCGATTGATTGATAGTTCGTAATAAAACTTGATGAATCCGCTCCGACTTAACAACTATCTCTCTGCAATGCATGTAATAGAAAAAACACGTATCTTCGAGTATCTGCTTGTGTGCATCATTAAATTTCATCACGAAGTTCGTGATGACATGCTGGATAGAGCTAACTGTTAACTTGCCCGTAAACCATTTGCTTGGTTTTATATGATATTTCCATTACTATACAAATCATAATGCACAACAAATTACTTTGAGTTCAACACATACATAAACACCTAGACACCAAAATATACATACATGACATTTTATAAAGGTCGTAATACATCATAAACACCTCGACTTCGAACACCACATCATTTTATACATGTCATATATTATTCAAAATCAGGTCACAAACACTTCATACATGTCACAACAATTGATTAGATCGAATACATGTCACAAAGTTTAAATATCATGTCACAACACATGATTGATGTCGTAATCAGTCTACTCATACACCACAAAGCTAAATGGAATGCAAATGCACAACAAAATTGGAAACATAAACATTGATTTCTCATTATTCGAAGATTTTTCACCCGAATTCGACATCTTCACCCTTTTGCGGGGAGGAGATTCTTTAACCTTCTTCTTCCTCTTATCTTTCTCCATCTCCTTCCTTTTATCATCCACGCTACGAGTTTAAACCATTTTCAATACAATTTTTGGAAATAAGCAAAAGTAGGGTGATTTTACGATAAAACTTTGTGTGATAATAGCGGATTTTTTTGCTTGATACAAGGTTTATGTGATGTTGAGATTCTTGAATATTGCAGATAATGAACAATAAAATTGCCGATGAATGGATAATGCAAGTTCGAGAAGAAGATCATGTCTTTGTTAATGTGTGTGTGTGTGTGTGTGTTTGTGTTGTGTAAATGAATATTCAATTAGATTTTAATTGGAACAATTACCACCTTTAATCTAATTTTTATTTTAATTAAAACTTTATTAATTATAATTAATAAATCCTAATTACCACATGATATATTAATTTTAAAATAATCCATCTTATTTATGATAATTAGTCTTTATTTTGACTTTTAAATAATTTTCCAAAAAATCATATCAAACGGTCCTAAATTTAGTCTAATCAATTAAGTTCAAGGAGCCTCAGTCATTCTTCGGCCTGATCAAGACCATACATGGAATATTAAAGGCAGACGAGCGTATTTGAGTCCTTTTTTCATTGTTCGAAAACAATAATAAAAAAAATAATTGAGAGTTAAACCATTTTGATAATATTTGAATCAAATAATGTTGTAACTTGTGAAAATATGCTCACTGTATCATAGACTAATATATTTTAGCCAATACTTTAGCCACATTCTTTAAAAATTCATCTTTTCGCTATCTTTTTTTCTCACATAATCTCCCAATAAATTTTTTTTACATGTAAATTAAAAAAAAAAATTATTTATTTTTTAACCTCTTAATTTTTTAAAAATCACTATTACAATATATATTTTTTTAAAAATGAGGCTCAAATAAATTCTAAACTTGGTTAAAACTAGGCTTAATAGCATACATCGTCCCTACGTTTGCCTTGTAGTGTGCAAAACGTTCTTACGTTTCATTTTTTTTGCATTTTCACCCCTATTTTAATGTTTCATTGTGAAAAACTTTTTTTCACCAATTTGTAATGTAAAATGACCAATATACCCTCCTATTTAAATAAAACAAAAAAAATGAAAAATAAAGAATAATTTGCAACTTACTCCTAAACTTTAAAAAAAAATGTAAATGAGTCCAAATAAATTACGTAAAAGGTTTAATAGCATAAAACAACATTACGTTTGACCCGTAGCGTGCAAAACATCCACAGGTTTCAAATTTGTGACAATGACGTTTTTCGCAATTAAACGTAAAAATAAAGATGAAAATGCAAAAAATTGAAAACGTAGGGACATTTTGCACACTACAGGACAAATGAATGAACGTTTTGTGCTATTAACTATTAAGCGTTATTAAAATATTTAAAAAAAACTATTTATCTCTTCTCTTATTCTCCAAATGGGACCGTCACCTTAGAAGCTAAAAACTCTGGCAAACTAACCCTCAAACCGTTGGATCTCCATACCACCGAAAAATCGTCACTCCCCTCTAAGCACACCACCGAACATCCAACTCATGAAGTTGAATGTTGGGTGATATGTGAAGAGGGGAGTAAGAGTTTTTCGGTGATATGAAGGTCCAAAGGTTTGGACGATGGTTTGTCGAAATTTTTTGGTTTCTAAAGTGACGGTCCCATTTGGAAAATAAGAGAAGAGAGATAGTTTTAATTTATTTAATTTTGTTATTCTTAATATTTTAATATGACTTAATAACACAAAACGTCCATGCATTTGCTATGTAGTGTGCAAAATGTCCGTACATTTTATTTTTTTGCATTTTCATCAATATTTCTACGTTTCATTGAGAAAAATGTCCTTATCACCAAATTGAAATTTACGGACGTTTTGCACACTACAGGTCAAACGTAGGGACATTTTGTGCTATTAAGTCTTTTGTAATTTATTTGGACAATTTTTTTAAAAAATTTAAGAGTAAGACTGCAATTTGTTCTTTATTTTTTTTGTTTTATTTAAATAAGAGAGTATATTGGACATTTTACATTAAAATTTGGTGAAAGGGGGCATTTTCCGCAATAAAATGTGGAAATAAGGGTGAAAATACAAAAAATTAAAATTTCGGAATATTTTGCACACTATAAGGCAAACGTAGAGACGTTTTGTGCTATTAAGCATTAAAACTATTTGAAATGTAATTTATAGGGTGTTTGATGATGATTAAAATTAATTTTTTTAGTAGATTGTGATAGAAAATTTTGAAATGTGTGGTTAAAAAATTATGGATCCATGAAATAGGGATAATTGCAGCCGCCGTCCCTAACCTTTGCGATTTTTGCAGACTTTACCTCAACCTTCAATTTGTACCACCCGGAGTCCCAAACCTTTCATATAATATCAGCCGAAGTCCAAAATGACGGAAACCGTCAGTTCCACCATCAGTTGACCTTCAAAATGGGAAAAAGTCATATTCTGACCAATTTAAGTGGGGGCATTTTCGTCCAACTCTATTTCCCCCTTTTACATATGTATCTTTGGGTAAATTATAATCTCTCTCCCTCTCCATTCTCTGTTACGCGAAGAATCCGAACCGTCATATACAATGTCCACTGAAAATACCCAAGAATCCGGCGGAATTCCAAATGATTTTGCATGTCAGATTCGAGGTCGTCTTCCCGAACCTGTATATGGTAAGTGTATAAAATTTCTCAACTTTTTTTGGTTGTAGACGTTGAAGATTTCGAAGTGTGATCAAGTAGTGCATTTTTTCTTCATTTCAAGCATGGACCTTCATTTCTGCGACATTTAATTTGCTTTTTATTTCGCGCTGCTCTCGCATTCCTTTCAGTCGACTAGGGTTAGGGGTTGTTGACGTTATTTTGTTTTGATTGTTTGTTTCCAGATGACAATTCAAGTTATTTCACCATAAAGATGCATTATGGTGGTGTATTGCTCCAGAAGATGCGAAATTTTGTATACGAACATGGGAAGATAGCATACATAGACTACGTGCACCCCGATTGGTTTAATAGATTTCTCCTCGACAATACTATGAAGATGGTAGGCAATTTGGGGCAAATGAGGTATTTGTACAAGATTGAAAAGAAGAGATTGAGTGAGGCATCGTTTTGGATTGTTAAAGATGCAGACTTTATGAATGTAGTTCGGTTGCTTGGTGAGAGTAGGATTGCTGAGATGTGGTGCTTGCCTGTAGTTGATGTGTTGGAATTGCCATGGGACGAGAAAGTCGAGCATGATATTTCAGTGGTCGATGTTGCCACAGGTGAGGTGTTGGAAGCGGTGGCAGATAGAGGCAGAGCAGAGGTTGAAGAAGAAGAGTATAACCAAAATGTCTGCCATGCAGTGGAAGTTTTGGACGATTTCCCAGAGGGGGGTGACTTGTATATTGTGGATAACTCGTATATTGTGGAAGAGGCTGACAGTAATGGTGCATCTGACCAGGATCATGTGGATAACTCGTATGTTGTAGGGTTTGAAGAAATTGACTGTGCACCCCATGCTGATGCACCTCCATTGGATGAAAATGTGGGTGATGAATGTGCAGTTGATGCTGATGCACCTGCATGGGATGAAAATGTGGGTGATGAGAACGCAGTTGATGCTGATGCACCTGCATGGGATGAAAATCTTGGTGATGAACCTATAGCTGCTGAGTATGACAATGAAGCGACTTCTGCACCCCATGACAATGACTTTGAAGGGGATCCTGCACCCCATGCAGAGCACATTGAAGAGTCTCCTGCACCCCATGCAGATACCAATGTAGACGCTCCTACATCACCTGAACTTGACTCACCCCATACAGATGTCGGTCCGGATGATACTTTCCTTGAGCAACAGGGAATGGAGGACTTCAGTGATCCAGATTATGAGCAGGAAGAAGAAGTGACTATGGATGAGGATGATCATTTTGAAGATACATTCTTCAGATTGTGGTTTTGATATTGGTGATGAGAACCTGAGGACAGAACATGAAGAGGGAGAAGGCCCTGTTGATGGTTCCGGAACAGACTACGGTGAATCGGATGATCTTAGAAGTAGTCCAAGTGATGTTGAAGACGTTGGTGGGTCTTCAACTAGCATGAAGGAACCGTGGTTTAATCCAGCTACAGACATGTAGGATCCCAAATTCAAACTTGGTACGCTATGCAAATTTTTTCCCTTTTCTTTAAAGTATGTAAACACAATGACCGAGACTTCCATCTCTCCTGCAGGCATGAAGTTTGACAACATAAAGACTTTGAGGGATGCAGTTGTGCAGTATTCGGTGAAGAATGCAAGAAGTGTGAAGTATGTGAAAAATGACGCAACTTGATTGCGAGTGAAATGTGAAAAGAACTGTCCATGGGAGTTGTATGCCTACCAGCAGCCGGACAAAAGTTTCCGGATTAACACATTTAGAGATGAACATAAATGCACAATGGTGTGGCAGAATAAAAGAGTGCATTCTGGCTACTTGGCAAAGAAGTACATAAGGAAGTTCAGATCTGACCCGAAGATATCCATGAATAGTTTTGTGGAAACAGTGAAGGAGGATTGCATGTATGAAATCTCCAAACATCAGTTTTATAGGGTGAGAGCTAAATGTGCAGACATTGTTAATGAGATTGTGGCTGAACAGTACAAGATCCTATGGGACTACGGTGAGGAGTTGAAACGAACTAATCCTAGCACCACAGTGATGATTGAAGGGCAGGGTGATACATTCAAGAGAATTTACATATGTTTGGGGGCATGCAAAGAGGGTTTTAAAGCTGGGTGTCGTAATGTGATTGGTTTGGATGGATGTTTTTTGAAGAGTGCACAGGGTGGGCAGTTGTTGGCTGCAATTGGGATTGATGCGGATAACTGCTGTTTCTTGTGGCTTGGGCTGTGGTTGATGCTGAGAACAGAACAAACTGGGAATGGTTTTTAGAACTTCTGACGGTTGACATTGGGATGTATAATGCAAGAGCTTGGACCTTCATTTCTGATAAACAGAAGGGCTTGGTTGACTCCATTAATTTGCTGTGTGAGGGTGCTGAGCATAGGTGTTGTGCTAGACATTTATACAACAACTTCACCTTAGTGCATAAGGGTTTGACATTGAAGAGTATGTTCTGGGCTGCAGCACGAGCAACAACGGTGCCAGAGTGGAGAATAGCAATGTCTGAGATGAAGGACCTGAATGAATTAGCATTTAAATGGTTCTTTGAAAAACCAGCAGCACAGTGGAGCAGGTCACATTTTCAAGTATATTCAAAGTGTGACATCTTGCTTAATAACCTGTGTGAGGTGTTCAACTCTTCCATAGTAAATGCAAGAGAGAAGCCTATTATCTCGATGCTCGAGAAGATAAGACATCAACAAATGTTGAGGATGAATGCCAAAAGGGAAGCTGTAAGAAGATGGGATCATGCTTTTGGTCCCAGGATTATGAGCATTATTGAGAAAGCGAAGGGTGAAATGAGGTTCTTCAAGGCTGATTACGTTGGCAGTGAAAAGTTTGAGGTGAGCAACAGGGATGGAATGAGATGGAGTGTGGACTTTCTGAATCGTGAATGTGCCTGCCGAAAATGGCAGCTGACTGGGATAACTTGTGTGCATGCAATGTCTGGTATGTTTTCGAGAAACATTGGCATATATGAATACGTGGATGAATGCTATAGTAAAGAAGCTTACTTGAGATCCTATAGCCCAGTCATCCAACCGATGTCCGGTCCTGAGTTGTGGCCAGAGTTGGGAAAACATCCTCTACAGCCACCTGTGAAGAAAAAACAGACAGGAAGACCAAAGAAGTTGAGAAAACGGTCACAAATAGAGCCTCCTATCGGTATTAAAATGGCAAGGATTGGAATGAAGATGACATGTAAAAGATGTGGTGGGACGGGTTACAACAAGAGAACTTGTTCTGAGGGAGATACACAGCCAAGCCAATCATAAGGCAAAGGAAACAGAAATGCCCCCAGGTCACAGCCAAGTCAATCACAGGGCAAAGGAAACAGAAATGCCCCCAGTTCACCAGATACAGCGCCAACTCCGTCACAAGGCAAGGCCAAGAGAAAGACTTCTACGCAATCCGAGCGTCAAGCAACTAAGAAGGGACGTGGACAAAAACATACATAGCTTTCTGTAGGATGGTTGTTTTGAACACAGTGGCTGTATGACAAGTTTTTTTTTGTTATTACCTTTTGATAGAAGCGGCTAAACGGGGTTGTGCTTTTGTATGATGTTGGAACAATGTATGATGAAACACGTTAGAATTTCAATGCTAAAATTTGTTACAATGTATGTTGTTCGTGTTTGGAATTGTGTTATGAATGTTATATATGCTGAAAATTTGTTGTTCGTGTCTTCAGTTGTGGAGTTTGACTCTGTCAAATATTTGTTTCAAAGCTTAAACTTACTGAAAAGGTATGGAACTTTATTTGATTCCAGAGGAAAAGGTTTGGGACTTTTAGAATTTGAATAGAAAAGGTTTGGGACCTGAGCTGCGACAAATTAAAAGGTTTAGGCCTTATGTACGAGGGGTTGAAAACGTTTGGGACCTGAAATGCACCATCTACAACATGTTATCTATTCGAAATTTCCTTTTGTTCTGAAGCATTTGCACACGGGGAGGGGAGATCTGCTAGAACAGAACAAATTAGGGCAACACTGTTTAATCTTAAAAGTCTTATTTAAGGGGAAATACGCTACAAACCCATACACAACACTCGAAACTAACCCCTAAACCCCGTTTCAGTATACAAAACAAACACAGCTTCTAATCTGAAGTCATACACACTTCTACGAACAAAACTATTTCACAAAAAAGCCACATACAAATCCTAGTATCCAAGTCTTCCATGAGCCACGACTTCTTGCACGTAGGGTGTTTAGTTCAGCTTCCATCTCTCTTCTAACGCGCAGAAATCCAGGGATTATGTCCCTCGATCTGTCGCACATTGGAGGGTCATACCAGTGAAAAAGGTTGCATCCACTAAACTCCTGACGGCGTGGACAAGTAAGAAATCTTCTTCCTGGGTTCATGTTCGTCCATGAGGTCTTTATCTGCACAGGTTCACCGCATCTACAGACATTGCACTCCATTTTCAGCCGTATATGTTAACAATGGAAGAGAGAGAAGAATATAGGAGAATATATAGCACCTGCAAAATGGAGGGAAATGAGGTGTGATTAGTACAGTGAAAAGGGAGAAATAGAGTTGGACGAAAATGTCCCCACTTAAATTGGTCAGAATATGACTTTTCTCCATTTTGAAGGTCAACTGACGGTGGAACTGACGGTGAAACTGACGTTTTGGACTTCGACTGATATTATATGAAAAGTTTGGGACTCCGGGTGGTACAAATTGAAGGTTGAGGTAAAGTCTGCAAAAATTGAAAAGGTTAGGGATCGCGGCTGCAATTATCCCGATGAAATATGTGATTACTATTAATTATTTGACTTTAATTTAAATTAAAATAAGATTTTAATTCGAACTTGATTTATTTTAGGCGGTTGAATTTAAAAAAAAAAAATGGAAAAAGGAAAAGGAAGTGTAAAAGCTGTGCGCCACCGGCGCTATTTGCCCATCCTCTTCCTCAATTCAAAAGGACCGCTGTCGTTCTTCCGACCCGTGGACGGCGGATTATCTTTCTGATACTCCAAGAGGCTCTAATGGCCTCCACTTCCGCTCCGCTCCACATCATTGACGATGACGATGTAAGTGAAATTAATTAATTCCCTTTTTGATTATGCAAACTCAGTTATATATTTACAGAACTATATATATTTTTGAATTGTGTATGTATATAGGAATTTGACTGGGAAGCAGCTGTGAGA
This sequence comes from Osmanthus fragrans, assembly GCA_019395295.1. NCBI lineage: Eukaryota > Viridiplantae > Streptophyta > Magnoliopsida > Lamiales > Oleaceae > Osmanthus > Osmanthus fragrans. The sequence goes on along the minus strand of CM033341.1, from coordinate 36,618,151 downwards.
GAAATTGATATGGCATGCCAGAATACCGCTAATGTCACTAGCACTAGCAAATGCACTTCAATTTCTAATTCAGATTTTAAATTTAATTCAAATATTAGTTTAATCCCAGTTCAAGAAATTTCTAGAAACGGAAAAACCCAGCTCGAAGTTTGGTTCTTCTTCGGCAGTTAGGCAATCTACCTTAGATAAGTTTGTTTTGATTCCGTCGAACAACTCAAGTAAATTGGAGTTTACAGATGGGTTTCATGGAAATAACAGTAATTCAAATAATAATGGTGATGAAATTAAGGGTGGTCCTGAGTGTTATGATATGGAGACGCTCAATGGATGCGTTCAGATAGATCCTGAGGCTGCCAAGACTTGGATTTACCCAGGTTTTTTAAATATAGTTTTAAGCTCAAATATAATTTTGTAATCTTCTCTGGTATGCCAATTTCATTTTCTTCTTAACATTTTATATTATGCTGGGTCAGTAGGAATGTGGGACGTTATTTGGGGTGAAGATGCATTGTTGTATGTTTCAGTTTCCCTTGCTCTGTCTGGCTTGAAAATGTTCTGCATTAGTGCTTTTTTTCTTCTGGCTCGGGGGTTGAGATTGTATGAAGAGCTGTTAGAAGTTTTTGAATATTTTTTGTGTCCTTTCGAATGTCATTCTTATTGTCTTTTAAGTAATTCCTTTGAAAAGTTAGGTTTTCCTGAAAATACTGGAAAAAAAATTGATTCTTTTTATGTTCATAATTTCGAGTGTGCAAAGATAAAATCTAATATTAACATTGTCATCTTTTATTAAGATAAGATTGCTATTTTATTAAGCTCACTGAACATAATATTTTAATATCTGCTGTGAGTTTTTGCTAATATGGTTTATATTTATTTCGATATTGACAATTTTTTTTTCTTAACAGTAAACATCCCTCGTCGTGATTATCAGTTCTCAATCACCAGGACTGCACTATTCTCCAACACTTTAGTTGTACTGCCAACGGGACTTGGGAAGACTCTTATTGCTGCAGTGGTCATGTATAATTATTTCAGATGGTTTCCAGAAGGTAATATTATCTTCTTGCCCTCTTTGCTTCTTATTCCGTCTTATTGTTTAAATTCATAGATATTTATCAGTTCATATGATAATTTTCTGAGTTCTGTCTCATCTCATTTTGTGTCGTTGTAACCAAGCAAACCATCGGAACTAGTTCTGTAAAGGTTTCACATATGTGACATAAACTTATTGAGAGTGGGCTACTTAGCTGTTGTTGCGTGAAATACATTTATATTATTTTTACTGTTATTCTAATGACAAAATTTAGTTCATAATATAAATTTTTTTTTTTGTGAATAAATTATAATCTCAGAAAGTTTATATATGGGAGAGAAACTGGGGATGGCTGTAATTAATTTCTAGTGTTGAGATTTAGGGAGTTATGGCATTTGTCCCAATCATAATTTAAGTTTATACTAAAAGGCATATAAAATTTCACAATCTCTTAATATATATGCAACGACTAGTCAAGTAATCCTGCACGACGTCTGATCATCGATGATGGTGCTGGTTTACCTCAATTTTTGAGGAGTTATATTAGAAGATTCATTGTAGCATATTAAATTTTACTTGTTGCATACTTGGCAGGAAAAATTGTCTTTGCAGCTCCTTCTCGACCACTTGTTATGCAGCAAATAGAAGCTTGTCATAAAATTGTAGGAATACCGCAAGTAAGCAATAGTTTACTTTGGTCTAGGTGTTTCTTGCTGTTGTTCTAAGTAGACAAGTTTCCATGAGTTTACCTATTTTAAAGAGGTTGTCATTCAACTGATTGCAGGAGTGGACTATTGATCTGACAGGTCAAACGAGTCCTACAAGAAGAGCGAGTTTATGGAAAGACAAACGAGTTTTCTTTGTTACTCCACAAGTGCTGGAGAAGGATATACATTCTGGTTTGTTCCTCAACTTATTAACCTACCTCTTGAAGACAGATCAGGGGAATTTTAATTTAAGAAACTTTAGTATTACATATTTGATGTTCATAGAAGAGCATACAATAATCTGATACATTTTTGCGTTTAGATTTAAGGTTCATTTAATTTTATTGAATGCGTTAATCTTCTGAAGATATAGAAAACTATGAGAATTGTCAAAATAAATATATTGCTTTTGAAACTTGACACAAGGTTTAACAATTCCTTGGAGACAATTTTGTGAATTTCAAGTGCTCAACACTCTTGGTATCAAGAAAACAGTCTATTCATGCAGATTAAGCACTTCTGTATCTTCAGAAAGGTATCATAGCAAGCATGTGGTCACTTTCTGGATGCATTCTTAAATATAATATAAATATTTTACGAATATTATTTAAAATCTTGGGATATGTAAGTTGTCTCCCTCTTATTTGTTGTTTTCTTTCTTTTATTTGTTGCCTTTCTAGATTTTCTCCTTGGATGTTTGGGGGTAAATGAGGGTTATCTTGGATGAAGAAGTCTATATGTGAAGCAGTTTTTGCAACTACGATGTAATAAAATTCTTTCTTTCAGTAGACTCTATTATCTCCTTTTTTTTTTTCTCCAACCGGTTTAATTAAGCTTTATACCATGCCAACCTAACTCCGCATCAAACATTAATAATTAATTAAGTTGAAAAATACATTAATAATTAAGCATCCTCAGTGGTATTGTTATGCACAGAATAACATTGGTGAGAGAACACATGATGGTTCTATCTATCACTAGTATTTATTATAGGACCGATGACATTTTTTTGTTTGTTTTTGGATCTTTTACATGGCTATGACTTTGTTTTCTAGGGTCATAGTTCAGACCATTTTGAATTGGATGTTTACATCATTCTTAAGTGATTTGATGTACCATGTCCAAATCTTTGTAATTTTTATTTTTATGGATTTTTTCTTGATTGAACATTACAGGTTCATGTTTGGTGAAGCATCTGGTTTGCATAGTGATCGATGAGGCTCATCGTGCAATGGGAAATTATGCTTATTGTGTAGTAGTGCGTAAGGTTTGCCACTTAATATTTTCTCATGTTCTGGGAGGTTTTAATATTTGCTTCTGAACTTTCTTTTCAAGTCATTATATTAGCGGATCAACTTGGCATCTAGATGAAATTACTCAAGTTATAGGCTTGATTTCCCATGTAATTTGTTTCAATTTTTGTTTCTTTGTCTTTAGCCATTCTTGGAAAATTGTAAAGAGTGGTCGGTTTGGACGTGAGGAAGACTGAGGACTGTCTACACCTATGATATGGTGTACTACATGTTCTGGAGATACCCGTGGCTATAATTCTTGATATCCATGGTTTCTTAGGAACGTGCTCCTCATGTCTTGAATATACTAGTAGTCATGACCGTTTCAGTCTATTATTTTAAAATTTAACTGATAATATCGATGGAAATTTTTCAGTTGATGGATATTTCTCTGCAACTAAGAATATTAGCATTGACTGCAACACCAGGATGTAAGCACCCTTTCCAGTTGTCTGGTTTTCTCAGCATGTTTGGGTGGGCTTATGAGCAAACTTATAAGCACACCCAAGCATGCTTAAATTTGACATTCTAATTCCTTCACTTCTTTATATTTTGCATTGGTCATTATTTAGCTAAACATCAGACGATCCAGAATATAATTGATAACCTTCAAATATCCACACTTGAATATCGAAATGAAAATGATCCGGATGTACTCCCTTATGTGCACGAGAGAAAGATTGAACTGATGGAGGTATTAGGACTCTTTCTTTCCCAAACTCGCAATAGAAGATGTAATCTTTTTCATGAAATTGTCACTGGTCTTGGTAGGTCCCTATGGGCAAAGAAGCTGCTGAAGTATATAATTTGCTTGGGGAAGTTGCACGTCCATTTGCTGCACGGCTTTCTACTTTTGGATTGCTTCAGAAGAGAGACTTCCAGACAGTATGTTTTTATTCCTGACGCCTCTCAAATTTTGTATGTAATAGACACTTATCTAATTTGTTTTAGTAGATTTGTTTTATACTGTGAAATGCAATCATAGATGTAAAATATAAGATTATACCCCCCTTTTTTTTTCTTTTCTTCTGTGAGTCAATTAACTATCTAAAATCATATAGGATCAATCAACACTAGATGGATTATTTAATTTTTCTTTCTTCATTTTACCAATTCTGTAAGTACTTTTCTTTGCCCAGTCCATATTTTTGGCCGCCACTTGGACTCTCAAGACATTTCTTTCCCATGTATGTTGTACTAAATCAAAACATCAGATAAATTGAAAGGCACCAGCGGGTCTCAAATTCTTTTTACTTAGTGGGTAATTTATTCACAACTTTACACGCTATTGTGCCATATTTGGTCTTTGATAAACGACTGATAAAGGGGGTTCCTAATTTCTGTTAGGGCTTATACAAGACTTTAAAGAATCCTTAATTTAGCTGGCATGCTGTGCTCTGTATACTTCAGGGATTGCAGAAAACATTAGACGTAGGGTGTGGCATTTTGCTATCTTCCATTGCATATGCTCGATTGGACATTGTGAAAATCGTTACTGTCCGCTTGTTGCTACTTTTGGTTAGAGATGTAATTAAATTACCATTACTCAAAGGAACTGCAAATTGAATTGCGAATAGAACTTTATCATGCATTCCATGATTTCATCTTTTCCCCATTAGCAATTCCCTTATCTAGTTTTGGTTTCTTCATCTATCTAATTGACACTCCAAATGTGCACATTAACGACATCAACTATAAGTTTAAATTTTTTGAGAGGGGACTTGCTTATTTATTTAAATATATCTTCAACACACAATCTCACGCGCAGGTTGGATTCACATTTTCATAAAAGGCATGACATCTGACATTTTTTATAAATGGGTGCTAGTAAGACTTGAACCTGTGTCTTTTTGCCTAGTCACCAATACCATGTTAACCACCTTATTTAAAAGTTTAAGCGGTTAGAGGGGGTACATTGCAGCTTGTATCTATTGCAAATATTAACTTACCATATGTATAGGGTCTCTATGTTAGGTAGGATTTCTATTGCTTTGTCCACAAGTTAGGGTTAGTATATAATCTTTGTAATTCTATTCATTCAATATACATAAAAACTTCTCCTCTCCATATCTCTGTCTCTTCACATATTTTATACAAACTTTATATGGTATCAGAGCATAGATTCTGAGCAACAATGTCTAGACAAAACAGTGGTAAAGACAACATAGAGGCGATGACAACCCAATCGGATCCCATGGCTCTACAGCAATCCGATCATCCCGGTTTAATACTCGTTTCTAAACCACTTGATGGAAACAACTATGGACAATGGAGTAGGGCTATGAGAATCTCTCTAATCGCCAAGAATAAACTTGGTTTCATCGATGGCAAGACCAAAGAACCAGAAGGAGATGATGAGAAACATCAGATGTGGAAACGAAGCAACCATATGGTGCTTTCTTGGATACTGAATTCGGTACATCAGGATATCGTCGAAAGCGTCATGTATTCCGAATCAGCCACAGAGGTGTGGAACGACCTGCGAGACCCGTTCTCTCAAGGTAATGATGCACGTATATATTAGATTCGCCAAGAGATTTCTGAACATCGACAAGGCAGCCAATCGGTATCGGCTTACTACACTAAGTTGAAGGCATTATAGGATGAACTGGGTTCTTATCGAGACCCAATTAAATGCACTTGTGGGAATGCTAAAGTTCTGGCTGAAAGAGATGAGAAGGAGAAGGTGATGCAATTTCTAATGGGGGTGAACGATTCCTTCTCGACGGTTCGTGAAAATATTTTAATGATGAATCCTTTCCCAGATACTAGAAGGGTTCATGCTATTTTAATGCAACATGAGAGGCAAATTGAGGTTACAACGGATCGTGAAGGGCAGCACTCAATCAATTGGCAAAAATCAGGAAATTGGAGATCAAACCAGAAGAATAATAATTTTTCGAAAAATTCGCCCAGTAATGTTCGGTCGACCGAAGTTCACCTAAGACAGGATTGGTCGACCGAAAATTCCTACCGGTCGATCGGTTCAGCGGGATCTCAGAAACACTGCAGCCACTGTGAGATGATGGGGCACAATGTCGATACCTGCTACTTCATCCATGGCTTCCCTCCAGGGCACAAACTTCATGGAAAAGATGTAAGGCCCCGAAACAAACGGTTCACAAACACCTCCACCATCTCTACTCTTGATTCAAAGGAAGGAAGGAAAGATACTTACCACCAAAGAATATGAGCAAATCATGTCGCTCCTGAACAACAAGACCGGTAATGATAAACCTTATGTTAACACCTCATATATCAATCATTCTACTACCTCCTTAAGTAATTCGTGGATTATTGATAGCGGGGCCACTGATCATGTGACGAAAGATGGAGTCATTGAGAATAAATTTATGCCTAAACATAATGCTGTACACTTACCAAATGGGCGGCTGGCTTCTATTAAATCTATTGGTGCAGTTAAATTAAAGAATGATATGATTGTTGATCATGTGCTTTATGTTCACAACTTCAAAGTTAACCTGTTGTCTATCAGCAAGCTCACTAGAGAGTTAGGTTGCTATGTGATATTTTTTCCTGATTTTTGTGTCATGCAGGAATTGACTACGAAGAAGACGATTGGCTTGGGAAGGCAGAGTAACGGCCTATATTATCTTTCTCAATGACCACAAATACACCATACTACTAGTAGACCAACCAACCTATGGCACAGACGACTTGGGCATCCTTCAGTCTCACCTCTTCAATTCCTAGCACAAAATACTTTAGAAATTAGTTTTGATTCCCACAATATTTGTGATGTTTGTCCTCTAGCAAAACAATCTAGATTACCTTTTAAAGTCAGTCAAATTTCTAGCAATAAATCATATGATTTAATCCATTGTGATATCTGGGGACCTCATAAAATTTACTCTTATTCTGGTGCTAAATATTTCCTTACAATTGTTGATGATTATTCTCGTTATGTTTGGGTACATCTTATGCGCCATAAATCTGAAACTCAAGGCATAATTAAGAACTTCTTCGCTTGGGTTAAAACTCAACACAACTTGACAATCAAAGCCTTAAGGTCTGACAATGGCCAAGAATTCCTATCATTGCAAACATTCCTAGATGAAAATGACACTACTTTCTATAGGTCTTGTCCTTATACTCCCCAACAAAATGGAGTAGTAGAGAAAACACCGTCACCTCCTTAATGTAGCCCGTGCCCTTAGATTTCAAGTCAATCTTCCGTTAAAATTCTGGGGGGAACACATCAAAACTGCTTGTTACCTTATCAATCGGATTCCTTCACCATTGTTGTCACATAAAACACCTTATGAAAGATTGCACAAGAAGCCACCTCCTTATTCCCATTTACGTGTCTATGGTTGTCTGTGCTATGCCACTAACCTTAAACCCAACCACAAATTTGATCCTCGTGTCAGCCGGTGTGTGTTCCTTGGCTACCCCTCAGGACAAAAGGGATATCCCTTATATGATCTCAACGATCGAAAATTAGTGGTGTCCCGAGACGTCGTGTTTCATGAAGATATTTTCCCTTATGCTTCTCAACAGCATGAGGACACCAACTCCATCCCGTTGCCCCAATTCACGCCCTTTGACATTGAAACACCAAGTTCATCACATCCTGACAGCCACCATATACCCGAAACACCCACACTGCCTAGAAATCCCGATACTTGGTCCACCGGTCGACCGAACTCACCTGTCGGTCGACCGAACTTACCTGCAGCCAGTTCATCAGAAACCCCTACACCTAATCTCGCTTACTCTCCCACAGATCAGCAAATCCAGCAGCCAATACCACCAAATGACCACCTTCGACGTTCTACAAGATCAACTCAACCACCCATTCACCTCCAGGATTACCTTGTCAACCATGCTCTGCCTACTCAGGCCGGGTCTCTTCTGGCCAAATCCAGCACTCGACACCCTATATCACGGTATGTGTCATATGACAACCTTTCTTTTCTTCATTGTGCTTATATACACAATATTTCACATGCTGTTGAGCCTGCATCATATGAGGCAGCCTGTCAGGACTCCAAATGGGTGGCTGCTATGACAGATGAAATTCATGCCTTGGAAGAAAATCGCACTTGGTCACTTGTCCCACTTCCTCCAGGCCATCATCCTATTAGTTGTAGGTGGGTGTTCAAGATCAAATTTAACTCTGATGGTACAGTTGAACGGTACAAGGCTCGGTTGGTGGCAAAGGGATTTACACAACGAGAGGGGATTGATTATACTGACACCTTCGCTCCAGTTGCCAAGTTGACTACCGTCCGATGCTTACTTGTTGCCTCCATTCGGAATTGGACGCTCCATCAGATGAATGTGCATAATGCCTTCCTCCATGGCAACCTTGATGAGGAGGTCTATATGACTCCCCCACCTGGGCTACGTCGACAGGGGGAGACGCTTGTAAATCGACTTCATAAATCCTTATATGGTTTGAAACAGGCATCTCGTTCTTGGTTTCAAAAATTTGTTTCTGCTGTTATTCAGTTTGGGTTCAAACAGGCAAACGCAGACCACTCACTCTTTACAAAGGTTAGTGGTGATTCATTTACAGCCATTTTATTATATGTGGATGATATGGTTGTCACAGGAAATGATAAAGAAGCAATTTCTATTACAAAAGCATTTCTTGCATCTCAATTCAAGTTAAAGGATCTTGGCACATTAAAGTACTTTTTCGGAGTAGAAATCGCTCGCTCAAGATCAGGAATTTCGATAAATCAAAGGAAGTATACTCTTGACATTCTTCAAGAAGCCGGGTTACTTGGAGCAAAACCAGCATCATTCCCCATGGAACAGTCATTAAAATTGAATTTAACAGATGGACAGTTGTTGAAAGATTCCACATACTATTGACGGTTGGTTGGGAAGCTCATTTATCTCACCATTACTAGATCGGAGATCTCATATACGGTCAACACACTCAGTCAGTTCATGCAGGCACCTAGACAACCCCATCTTGATGCTGTTCACCGTTTGCTTCGATACTTGAAAGGGGCACCAGGACGAGGATTATATTTCCCATCAGAAGGGAAGTTACAGCTAACAGGATTTTGTGATGCAGATTGGGCAGGAGACATTACCACACGACGGTCAGTTACGGGATATTGTGTATTTTTGGGAAATGCGCTCATATCATGGAGGAGTAAGAAACAAACGACTGTGTCCAAATCCTCAGCAGAAGCAGAGTATAGAGCGATGGCTTCCATTGCCTGTGAGCTTACATGGTTAAGACAGTTGCTCACAGACTTATGTATAGATCATCCACAAGCAGCGATTTTATATTGTGATAATCAAGCAGCGTTGCATATTGCTGCGAATCCAGTATATCATGAAAGAACGAAGCACATTGAAATAGATTGTCATATTGTTCGTGAACGAATTGCCAAGGGAGAGATCAAGACTGCCTATGTTCCAAGCAACGATCAAATTGCAGATTTGTTTACTAAGGCATTAGGCAAGGAGGCATTTCTGCACTTCACTCGCAAGTTGGGCACTTTTGACATACATGCTCCAACTTGAGGGGGAGTATTGCAAATATTAACTTACCATATGTATAGGGTCTCTATGTTAGGTAGGATTTCTATTGCTTTGTCCACAAGTTAGGGTTAGTATATAATCTTTGTAATTCTCTTTTTTGTAATTCCATTCATTCAATATACATAAATACTTCTCCTCTCCATATCTCTGTCTCTTCACATAGTTTATACAAACTTTATAGTATCTTTATTGATTTTATAAATTAGGACCTTTATTTCATTTTAATATGCGTATTCTTCTCTTAAAACTTGTTGCTGATTATTGACAGTTGAGTCCATGTGATTTACTTAATTCAAGGGATAAATTTCGCCAAGAACCGCCTCCAGAACTACCTCAAACAAAATTTGGAGAAATTGAGGGCTGTTTTGGAGTTCTTATAACACTTTACCATATAAGGAAGTTACTGTCAAGCCACGGAATAAAGCCTGCTTTTGAGATGCTTGAAGAAAAGATGAAACAATGGTATGAGCATAGTCAACATATAAAGAAGCTTTTCTATCTGCAGGAGTTTCACATTCCAATAAATATATCCAAATATGTCGACAAAAAATTATTTAGTCCTTGTTTGGTAGGGATTAAAATCTAGATTTTTATCAAAGTCAACAATTAATTTTAACCCCCCCAAGTATCCACAATTTTTCAACCACACATTGCATCAACTTTTATCAAAATCTGCTAAAAATCTAATTTTAATCCTCACCAAACAGGGGCTTAGCAAATCTCTGCTGTTAACATAGTGGTCTTTAATCACGCTGCTAATTTAGTATCATATTAAAAATGTTTCAGAGTTCCTTGTAAGTCTGAATCTGTTTGCTAAATTCGTTTGCATAAGTTGCCAAAACATCCTAACTTTCATGCAAGTTCTATTATTGCAGGTCTTTCGCACGAGTAGCTAGTAATAATGATTTTCTTTTGAGAGCCAAACTTTTGATGCATCAAACTGTATCCCATGGTGCCCCTAGCCCCAAATTAGCAAAGTTGCTGGAAGTATTGATAGATCATTTCAGTAAGTAGCATGTCAGCTTATTCTGTTATGCACTACTCCTTCAATTCCATGGCATTCTTACTGCTTGCTGAATATAATTCTTATTGATTTGGCAGACTTCATTTGTTGACTTCAAATGCTTGGAGAAAATATAAAACAGTAATTGTGTGAGGCAAAAATAGCATAAGTCAGACAAAAAAAAAAAGATGAAAATGAAACAATGTTAAATTATCTGTTCTCTTTGACTGAATTTATGGCTAGTAATAAGTTTGTTAGCAGATGCGGCCCCTCCCCCCGTTCAAACCCAATAATAATAATAATAAATAAAAACCCTTACACACCTTTCCAACCCATGAAAACTGTCATTTTATGTATCTAACTTCAACAATAAGGGTTCTAAGAGGAACCCAAGGACTAGATGAACTTAATAAAAAAATTGGCTGGACAAATTTTCACTTATTTATGTTATAGAAAATAGAAAAAAGGAAGTTTTGACTGTTTCAAGTTCACATAAATGGTACTTTAACTACATATCAGAATGAAATGCCCACAAAAAAGTAAAACCTGATCTCCAAAAAGCCATAAAAGTTAAAAAGCACTACAAAGTATTAAAAGTAGACTAAAGACCTCTGACACTAAGGGTACTATGGCTGTCTATTGCACTAGAGCGCGTAGTTGTCTAGGAAGGTCTAGGGGACCATACTTTTAGTAGCGGCGCAGGTCCCATACCACAGTGGCAAGTGAGTTAGTGACCTAAATCAAAAAATCGAAATGGTGATAATGTGTCATATGTTGAGATAGTATGTTCTTTAATTGAATGAGAACTACGGGAAAGAGTTGATTTGATTTGATTATATGCGGAACTTGACCAATATAAATTCTTTGCAGAAGTGAAAAATCCAGGAAACTCACGAGTCATTATATTTTCAAATTTTAGGGGAAGTGTCAGGTAAAGATGATTTTTGACTTATTCAAATGATCTTACATAAAAAGTTGATCCAAACTCAAATACTACCTATCTTTCGATGATGATTTTAGGGACATTATGAATGCATTGACAAACATCAAGGAGATTGTAAAAGCTACTGAATTTATTGGTCAGAGCTCAGGTTCATAACCTCGTTCCCTTTTTCATTTGTAATTATACTCCCATTGCTAGGTATATATGCGTAATTGTTTAAGAAATTTTCTGTTTCTTTTTTATTTTGTATTTTACCTTGAAAGTGACTGATTGAATTAATTAGGGATGTAAATCAATGACGCCTTATTCAGTTTATGTTAAAAGTTTGTATTGGACTTGTCTTCACGGAGGAGTTATCTATAACTCGTAGACATTTCTCTCTAGCTTCAGAACTAAAGCTGCTGATTTTTAGTTTTTTTCAACAACTGACGATGGACCAACATAGCCTTCCAACACTGGTTCTCTGGTTGGATGCCTCATTGAATTGTGTTGATCTTATTGTGCTTGGGATTCATTCACAAAAGACTGTAATATTAACGATGTACATATTGATTAAAAAATATATTTTATCAATGAGTCTTCTTATTGAATGTTCTTGTTAATTCGTAATTTCTTTTTTTTCTAAAAACGAGAAAGCTGATGCTGTAGTCATCTTAGTGTATATATTTATTCATATCTTTTATTTATCTAATGCATCTAAGTTGATAAATAGTTCAATTCCTTCTTTCAAGTCTTCCTCTCTTCACAGGCTTATGATATTGTTTTTCATTTAACTTATGTTTCAACGATGAAGAATCCTCTGCCCTAGGATATCCTATTAGAAATTTGTAAGATAATTTAGCAGCAAGGAACTGAACTTAATAGTACCGTGTCACCTACTCTATTTATTGATATCTGCAGGCAAAACATTGAAGGGACAATCACAAAAAGTTCAACAGGCTGTATTAGAGGTAATTATTTTGCTCTTTGAGGTGTTTGCAATTTGCAGTTATTTACTTGACTTTTCTGTATAGAAATTTCGCACAGGTGGTTACAATGTAATTGTTGCGACATCAATTGGCGAAGAAGGTCTGGATATCATGGAAGTTGATCTCGTGATATGTTTTGATGCTAATGTCTCGCCTCTGAGAATGATTCAGCGGATGGGGAGGACTGGAAGGAAGCATGAAGGACGAGTGGATATCCTTCTCTTTCCTAATTAATGATTTTCTTTGGGTTGGTGCTTTATTTAATCTATACATGTATTTAGTAAGTATTAAGTATTATTTAGAATAACAAAACATACATACTCATAGATGTTCAAGTAATTCACAGATAATTATTAATTTCCTTGACAAGATTTTACTAGTTTTGGCGTGTCAAGGGTCGGAATTGAAGGGTTATATGAGAAAGCAGGTGAACAGCAAGGCCATTAAGAAACATATGAGCAATGGTGGAATGAATAGCTTTAATTTCCATTCTAGTCCAAGGATGGTATGTTTTATTAGCTGAGTTGATTGAGGTTGATTTAATTTCATGGTTGCTAACAGCTTGATTGCAATGTGTAACTGCAGGTTCCCCATATTTTCAAGCCAGAAGTTCAACTGGTTGAGATTTCAGTCGAACAATTTGTTCCTCGTGGAAAGAAAGTGAAAGATGATCACCTTAATCAGACGCCTGCATATAAAACCAAATTAACAGATGCAGAGACAAACATTCTTGACAAGTACTTTTGCTCTACTAGAGAGAAAGGTTGGAGACCATCACTGATTGCCTTCCCTCATTTCCAGGCATTTCCCTGCAGTGTGTACAGTGTGGCACATTCATCTATGACGGGAATATTTATAGATACAATGCAAAATCTGCAAGGATTATCATTTTCTACAGATAGCAAAACTTCTATGACCGAGGTTATTTCTTTAGCTTTGGTTGATTCCTGCACGTGTGGTATCTTTTGCATGTCATGACTTATTATGATGGTTCAGGATGAAGACTTTTCAAAGCACTGTTCCAGAGTAGAAGCTGAGGAACTGTGTTACCAAAACACTAAAGGTGAGTGTTTATAACAACTCCATAGGCTTAGTGGTTTATTTATTACACAACCCTTTCCATGGCACTCGGAGATCTGTGAAAATACAAGAGAGACTTTTCCTATTGTCTAAAATTTGAAATCATTATAATCCTCACCTATTGGTATGGGTCCATCACTTAAGTCATCTAATTTTTTTAAGTTTTAATCTGAGAAAGGTTGGTTTCAGAATTTATTTTCCGAATTACATTTACTCCTTTTCCTTTTTTGGTTATATTCAAGTATATTTTCTTTCCTTTCAGTAGAACACCAAACCAAGGGAGACAATTTGACTAGAAACTGACTTTAGTTGCTATATATGGATGTGTTAAGAATTTAAATACATGCTTTTGTTTGGATTAATATTGTTTCTTAAACCTTTCAATATTCTTTGAGGCAATTCAAAATGCAACTTACATATCAAATGTTGGGTGATGCCTTTTAATGACCTTGTCATACATTTTAGTGCAATAAGACTTGCCAACTGATTTTCATCTGCCATGATAATCTGCATAACTAACATTTTGCTTCATATTTAGAGAATCCTGGGTATTCTGCTGAAGAAGAGTTGAAAACAGAATTACCAGAAACTGATGCAGAACTTGTGGATATTTCAAGAACTAAAGATATATCTATGCAGGATATCCATGGACAGAACTCTGTTGCCCATTCTTTCCTGTTTGATTCAGAATTTGTCTCTGTTGATGAGTTTGGACGGGTCCTGGTTTTATCTCTGTCACAACTTCCTCTGATATCTCATTCCAAGTCTACAATTGGAAGCAATATGGAATTTGTAAGCAATCTGATGCAAGATTCTTCTGGCTTTGAGGCTTCGACTAAAGATTTTAAAGAAAAAACCGTGCAAGCTAAAGGTACTTCCACTTCACAGACAAGATCAACAGAAGCTGTGAATTCTTTGCCATCTAGCAGAAAGTCAAATGAAAAGGATAGCTATGACAAGGATGCTAAAGTGGAGCTTAATAGAATATCAATGGACTTAGATGATGAAGAGAACAACGATTTGAGGGATTTTGAGCTCAGTCCACGGCTAACTAATTTTATCAAGAGTGGGGTTGTTCCGGAGTCTCCTATAAGTGATTCCAGTCTGTTTCTTTTTTCTTGAAACTTCATCGTTAGAGAAATTTCCGTGTCCAAATTTCAGTGTCATATTTATATGTGAAGAATTCTTTTGTTTTACAGGGATATTAAAGGGTAAAGGAGTTGACTTCATGATTCCGGATTTTGTCTCGTCCCCAAACATGCATTCTGGTTTTTTGATGAAGTCTCCACAAAAGGTGGATGGTGATGGCAATGTGAATCAAATGGAAGTCCTGACCTCACCTCACAGTGAACTTGGAACTTCACCACTACATTTGAGCAACCATGCACCAAAATCATGCCAATCACCATTTCCTGTGGTCAAAGAAACCCAAACTCCTATTGCAAAACCGTCAAACACAAGCAGTAGTAAAGACTGGGCTCTAAGTTCTGGAGGCAAGTGTGAAAGTGTTGAGCAGCCATGTAAGTTTAGAAGGCTACGCAAGCATGGAGATCTCCATCAGAAAATGCCTTCAGAACGCGAGGAACAGAGTGGACTTATTGAGAGACTAAAAAATTCTTCTGTCACTGACGGTCATGCTGCAGTTAAGCATGCCAGAGGTAAAAGATTTGTTGTCTTGTACTTTTCATGTAACTGTGACTGTGTTGATGCATCTGTTTCGTTTTACTGCCGCGTGGGTATTTTTCTCTTAGGAATCTTCCCTTAGAAGGTAGGATATCTACTGTGATATTGAAATGATATTCTAAGAGTGTGTTTAGTAGAGATTTAAATTGGATTTTAATTGAAAAACTAGTTGTTATGTTTGACTTTCATCCCATTAACGGCTAGTTTTTCAATTAAAATCCAATTAAAATCTCTACCAAACACACTCTAACTGGTATTTTTGAACCTACTGTCTGGGATTCATTTGAAAACCAATTTCCTAAGTGAACTGTTTCTTTCTTCATTCAGGTCGGAAGAGGCTAGCGAAAGGCGCGACAGTCTATATTGACGAGGAAGCGGAGTAAGTCCTTGCTTGGATAATGAAATCTGTAGGATATGTGAAAAATTTTCGTTCCCATATCTTGATCTGGATAGCGACTGAATGTTCAGAAAGTAGACTGAAATAAACAAAACACTCTTGAATAGTAGTCTTATCAACTACATAATTTTCAATACCAAACACAAGTGTCAATGGGCTGAACTCTTCTCACTTTCCTGTTTCAAAGTAACCCCGATATGCTCTTATTACTTTCAGTTCTTGTTTGTCAAACTACTAAAGCACACTAAGTGCCACGAAATGAATTCTACTAAAAATATTTAAACTTGTTTAGGTACAACTTATCGCTGTCACGCTCCCTAGACTGCTTTGGAACATGGGCTCTTATCTAGATTTATCTAATCAGCAACCTGCTGATAGTAAAGAACTTTGTGCCGTGTGCATCTGATTCTTTTTTGTTGAAAGAAAATAATACATTTTCTTGTTGAATCTGGCATTTTCTGTGTATATAATATGAATTTGAAATTATGTACGAAATTGGACGAAATGAACCAGCGATGCAACATCATTATGGAATGGATAAAACAGCAGATTGGCATATACGCCAACTAATGGAGGTAGCACAATTGATGTTGAGTGATGATTATACGTAATGTGTGCATTGATCGAAGGGATCTCTCATTCATATGAGCAATGTGATCCTAACAGAACAAGTTAGAAGAGGGAGACGTGAGCCAAAATTAACATAGCCTAAAGCAATTGGAACTGTCACTAGATGTAGTGGCAACTCAAACGGAGTGCCAAAAAGGATTCATGAAGCAGACTCAAGTTAAATTGGATAATCTTAATTTATAGTTGTCATATTTCACGTACTCAATAAAGCTTTTTATGTATCAAGCTCAAATCATCACCACCAATTACATGTGATTTCTTATTGGTGCTAATCACCTTCTTGTAACTATTTCATTAACTTCTCGAATCTCCCCCTGGCTTGCCCTTCTCTCTTGGTTTTATCTTTTTTAGTTGCTTAGCTTTATTCAATGGATGGAAGAATCTAGCAAGATATGATTCATGTACCATTAGTTTTTATTCTTGGTTAGCACTAAAAGAATCCCATTCACCATTCAATCGATCGATTCTGAAATTAAACCTAGTTGCTAACAGTTTTTGCTCATTCATTCTCAGGGTCTCTTCAGAAGTTATGGCGTCTGAAGATGAGGAAGATGAGGCTAACAGTACATATGATGATAGTTTCATAGATGACTGCGTAAATTCTACAGAAGCAAGTACTCAAGCTGAAGTGGGCAGAATCGACATGATGGCAATTTACAGGTTTTTGTTTATTTGTTCTATTATTTATATATTCTGTTATATCTATTCTTCCATTGATGAATTTCAGTTTCCTATCAATTTTCTGAGTTGGCTTTCATTTTATTGTTCCCTTTGCTCTATGTTTTCTTTTTACTTTTTTTTCCTGAGGGCGGAAGGTGAGTTCTCCTAGAAGGTTCCTCATTGTCAGAATATATTTCCTAACAATGAATTGATGAATTGAGATGTGAAAAATGGGAAGCAATATTGTGTCTGAAGCCGGATTTTGAGTGAATAATACAGAGAAGACCTTATACTTAATGTAACAATTGAATTTAACTTCTAAGAATTGTGCAGGTCATTTAGGTACTCATATGATGGTATAGTTAAAATCTAAATTATTTACTTTTTATATCTTCATTTTAAGCCAGTTTAGTTGGAAAATTGGGTATAAATCTAATCCCCTTGCAAGAATTTACTATAGTTGCTATAGATATTAGGGCCCGTTTGATTGCAATGATAAAATTTGGATGGAAAGAAAATGAATTATTGAGAATTGAATTGTCTAGAACTTGTTTTACCGGGAATTGTAATTAATTGTGTTTGATTGATATAATTTTCCTCCCGGAAAATTTTGAAATTTGGAATTTTTGGTGTTCATTTGATTTTGTTTTTTATGAAAATTGTCCAATACAGGGATATAATTTGTTACAATTGGGAATAGAATTTGTTTCCATTGTCTAAAAAAAAAAAAAGGTGGAAAACCATTTTCCCACCAATTAGGGATATAATTTGTTACAATTGGGGATAAAATTTGTTTCCATTGTCTTAAAAAAAAAAAAAAGGTGGAAAACCATTTTCCCACCAAATTGGTGGGAAAACAAAGTCATCAAAAAGGATGAACTTGTGCACGTGTGGGGGGAAAATCAATTCCCAAGAAAATGTTGTGCATCAAACAAGCAAAAAGTTGAAAAATAGAATTTTCATGGAAAATTTCAACTATCAAACAGGGCCTTAGCGTAATTTTATCATGGAACTAGGCTTTGTATTCTTTCAATTATTTTTAATTGAAATATTTTCTTTTTCTTTGTTTTTTTTTTTTTTTTTATTTCAGGCGATCCTTACTCACTCAATCGCCCTTGGAGAGATTGCCCAACTTTTCGAGTCATATTAGTCCTGATTCCACAGTTCCAAGTATTAGGACGGACAAAAGTTCCAGCTTGATAGGGACACAAAATCATTCTCTTCAAACTCCTCAAACTGGGTTAGACACTACTGAAAATGAGAACAAGACTGAGAATCAGAAAAGGAAATTGAGCTTTAACCAAGCTCAATCGATACCAGTGGTCAACTTAGAGAATGAGTTCTTGTTACATTCTGAAGCTGCACAAAATAAATTACCCTCATTGTCAAGGACTGAAGAAAACCTAGATATATTTGAAGATGATCGGTTTTTTGAAGATATCGATCTTGATGCACTTGAGGAACAAGCTACCAAACTACTCAGATACAAATCAGAGTGCTCTATGCAGAATCAAGTGAGGACTTCTGAACATATGGCTCAGAATCTCGATATTCCGGGTTCTCCTTCATTTGATCTTGGAATTTGAATTTTCCTTTCTGTGGGATTACAAATTACTTAGGACATGTCCGGGAAGCTGAACTCGACAGGATTAAGGAAGAAAAACTGTTAAAATTTTATCTGTTGTGTCGAGTATTGTCTAATTCAGTAGCAGCAAACATGCCATAATGCAGCAATACCATGGAGTTTCTCTTGTATAGATGCTAAAGTATTTATCTTCCATAAGCGGATGGCAAACTATTTATGATGTACATAAAAGGTGAAAAGGTTAAATGTACTCTGTAAATGTTGGATGTATTTTAGAATGGTTCTCATGCATTTTGGAAGAATTCAGCGAGTGAAATGTAGCAAGTCTAATTTTTTTACTGCACTTGGATATTAATAGACAGTTTTTGCTCATTTGACTACTAAAATAAAAAAAATTCGTGATTTTCTTTTAAGGGGCAAAATGGGTAACTTATTAATTTCAATGTAAAATAAATTAAAAAGAAAAGACGATAAATGAAAAAAAGAAAAGAATACCAAACTCCTAACCCTAGCTAGGCTAGCTTGAGTGGTTTTAAACCCTTGTGCGCTTGGTTTGTGAATATGGGTTTGAATTTTGGGAACAATACATAAATTATATATATAAGAAGCACATTTCAAAACTAATAAACTCCATAAAAACTTTTCAAAAATCAGACGATAAACCAATTTATTTTATTTTTAATTATAATATAATATAATTAATAACACAATTTTAAATCCAAGCATTTCTTTTTCTCTCTACTCTCTATCATCTCCCTACCCCTTTTCTCTATCGAAGGTGGCCATCGACTCTGGCGACCGGTCCAGTGACTACTTCGACGACCTCTCTGTTGACTACTCTGACGATTGCTTTGACTACTGCTCTGACGACCACTCCAGCGATAGAAAAATCTCCAAAAATTGAAAATAATTTCTCTCTATACTCCACTGTAGAAAAATTTCCAAAAATTTATCCGTGACTAGATTTAATGTTCATGACTATACCCGTGTTATATGTGACTATTTGTAATAAAATCAATTTAAACTGCGACGGTATGTGACCAAGTTACAACAGATTACAATTAATACAAATTTGGTCACAATAAACACATATTTGATCATCGAGGGTCACCACGAACAAATCTACACATCGCATAGCAACACCACAATCCACCACTAGTCACCAACACATCACCTCCAGTGCACCATAACCACCATCTTTAACTCAAATCTATGACTATAAATCCACCATCACTAACCTGGGTTATATGTGACTAAATGTGAGCAAATTTGTCTTCAGTGTCACCGTCTGTGATCATGTCAGTCTAATTTGGGACTCAATGTTAATCTGGTCATAGACAATCATAATGAAGACAAAGTTAGTCACACCCAATCATAATAAATACATACTTGATCACATAGGGTCACTACAAACAAATTTGCATACACCAAAGACCAACATCACACTCCATGACCACTTATCACCACCATCACCACTACCACTCCAATGCATCACCGCTATTATTTTCAACTCAAGTCTACCTTCACTTCAAATCCACAACAACAACAACAATCACCTTCACCATCACTATCACTTCCACCAACATCTTCAACAAACACCAACCACCACTACCACCCCATAGGCATCACATCAAAACAAATTCACCACTAACAATTTCAAAAAACACAAGACTCGAACATATCGTCCTCCGATCCCATCTCTTCCACACTTCCTATCAGCGCGTCGAATGGGTCTGACACCAGATTTAGATCCTCCAATAGTTGGAAATTCATCTTAGAATGCCTTCCTCTATGTGTGAAAATCTCGACTTGCAATGGTGGTCTAGATCTGGATCAAAACGCCACCGCTTTCCATCAAATCGTTGAAACAACAACATTCACCTCTCTATGCATGAAGATCTAGATATGGCTGCAATGTGGTTGAAGTTAGTGGCGGCTACAGGTCTGGCCTCTCTACCCTTCAATGCACTCGATCCCAACCAATCACATGATTTCTCCCCTCCAATGCTGCAAGCAACCACCATGCCATCGCCTGCTGCCTTTGTGAGACCTGATTTATGAGAGAAAGTGTTTGATTAAAGAGAGAGAATTATGAGAGAAAAGTGCATGAGAATGAAGTGTATTTTTTCTCTCCAAATTTTGTAATGAAATTGGTTTGTAATGATAATTATCCTTAAATAAAATTATATTTAACACCTGATTTTTGAATAAAAATTTTAATGACCTGATTTTCGATAATGAAATCTTAAATACATGTTTTCTTTTAATTTTCCCTTGAATTTAACCAAGCTTGCGTTAGGCCTCCCGATCAAGCTTGGGAGTCATGCAGATCAGGTTCATGGGCTTACCCTATGATCCAGCTCGTGAGCTAGCCCATTGACTATTACTTGATATCATTAATAATAAAAATATTTCTTAACCTTGTTAAGATTTAACTTTTGATATAAAATCAGTTTTCTAAACCAAAAGGAAGGCTTGTGTGCAAGCAACAAGTCACTCCTCCCAAGAGCCAGATCTCGGGCTCGAACTTACCCAAGCTCGAGTTCAACCTCTAGAGTCAAACTCAACCTCGGGAGATTTGCAAGGCTAGCTATTACAAGTTATTCAATAATTCATTGGGATGACAAAAAAATATGCTCAACCTGATATTTGAGGGTCCCATCCCGTATAGGACGAGGATACAAGAAACATAGTCCTCACCGGTTTAGAGTTAATTTCAAATTAAATTTTTTTTTATCAATCAAAAATAAATAAAAAAATTATCATCATTTTTAGAGATAAAGAACAAATTTTAAAAAAAACATAAAATAAAAAAGGGACGACAAATGAGGCGGGAGACTTCTCTCGCCCCCCCCCCCCCCCCCCCCCTCGGGAACCCGTCCCGTCCCGTCCCGTCCCGTCCCATTTTAATTGAGTATGGAAACTGAACAAGACAAAAAAAGTACTCAACAAGACGAGAGTTAAAATGAAAAATCCGTTTCATACCCACCCCACTGTTATCCCTAATAATTAGATCACGAGATGGCTCATTGATTAGCACTTGATATCATTAACAATAATAAAAAAATTCAACCATATTAAAATTAATTTTTGATATCATTGAAAAATCAGTTCTCGAAATTTAAAGGAAAAGGATTGTGTAAGCAAATAGTCACTTGGCCCCAGGGCCAAATTTTGGGCTTGGATTTGTACAAGCTTTAGCTTGGCCTCTCGAGCCAAGCTCGAGCTTGCGAGGCTTGCATGAGAACCTCCCCTACAGGCTACAACCCAACATCAGGATCCCATAATTTACATTTGGAGCATTATGCCATATTCGATCATTTTCTCCTTCGTGCAACTATGCCAATATTTGCTGACCGGAAATACATTTTGGTTCTACATCAAACTTGACTTTTCATGCTTGAGTAAAAAATAAAAATAAAAAATCCAGAAAACCACAGAAACTGAACTGTACACAGCTGTCAAAGTAAGAAACTCTTAAACCTTCAACAAACAAAGATTCTACTACATAGCATGCTACACAACTAGCTCTACATCTAGAAAGGTTGATCAACACGATAACATCTTTTACATGCAGATAAATTACACAACATTTTCGACACATCAGATTCAGAAATCTACACCGATTGTTAAAGATCAGAACAAAGTTCAACTACTGAGAGAAATATGACATGGCTCGTCGAAAATCCAAAGATTTGAGAGCTGATTCTGGGAAATGCTGTGAACCCGGCATTAATAATCCTCCTTTACGAGGAAGAAATACTTGTGGTTGATTACTCGTTGCCAAGTTCTCTCCAACTTTTGACGAAGTGACTTCTTTCTTTTTCTTCACAAATTCAAAGAACTCAGCAACTTGGCGAGCATACCTTCACAAGTGAGAGAACACCAAAAATGATTGCAAATCTCTTTATCTTGTGAATGGACAGGAAACAGTAAACGAAGTAAAAGAGAAAGCAATGCGGGGACGAATTAAGGAAAAAGATGAGAGAAATAAAAAACTACTCAAAGCACTTATGATTTATGTTTTACTAGATGTCTCCTAATAATATATGCCTGGACAGGGAACATGCTTGGTTGTGTTTGAAAGCAAGTCAAAAGTTACTTATGTGCTAATCATGATTTTCAAAGTTACTGCATTTAAGCACTGACAAACATGCTCCAGCAATTGCCACGTGGAAAACAATGATGCTATCTTAAGGCAGGTATATGAAACATTTCAAATTCCACTCTTCAAAGAGAAGCAATTCATGCAGCACGCACCAAGGGAAAAAGATTGAGAGCATTTTTAACATGAATGTTAAAGATGTCATTTAGTATTATGTCAGGATGTATACAAATCAAGAATACTGAAGTAAGGACATATTAACAGTTCCAGAAAAACAATCTAGCCCCTGTTTGGTACAAATTAAAATTTAGATTTTAATCTAAATCAAAGTCAAAAACCAATTTTAACCACACATTTTATGGGACACACAACTTTTTAACCATACATTTCGACAACTTTTATCAAAATCTACTAAAAATCTGATTTTAATCCACACCAAACAAGAGCCTAATTGCTTGTAGACCAACTAGTTCACCCGTGGCTCAAAATCCAGTCCAAATTTGTCAATAGACCATTTTATTAAATGGCAATTTCAGTAACCTTAGCACCTACATACTTAACCAAGACGAAGACCAACCAAAACATGCATACGATGAGACTAAAGAACACGGAATCCAACAACTGCTAGCTACTTCGTAATAGCATAGATTACTAAAAGAAGTAAATGAAACAAATAATTTAAACAAACATATCAAAACACAGAAAGTTTACATACTGCTGCTTAGCTTCTAAATCTCTGCTAAAATCAATGTCCGGCTCGCAGTCAAGAACCAAGGCCGGAACCTGCTCATAACCAAACAAAGATAAATCAAAGCTTTGCTCATCACATCGATCACCTTGAAAGAAACGACATACAAGCATAATACCTTTTGGATGCTTGAATGCATATGATCACCATCCAAATAATAGACACGGTCCCTTATATATGGATGCAAAGACCAGTCAGCATCCTGGGGTAGCTTACTGACAGATAGAACCCCATGATTTCCACTTTGGAAAGGAAAAAGCCAGCTTTCATGCTTCTCATGCAAATCCTGCAGATATTCTAGAGAGACTCCGCCTTCCTCTGCTCTCTTGCGCAGCATCATACGCTTGTGACAAGTATCAGGGCTTGCTCTTAGGTAGATAAAACCATCAGGAATAAGACCAGGCAAACTTGAGACAACTGGATCAAACCACGAGTCATAAATGCTGATCTCCATCTCATTCATCCATTTTGCCTCATGAACAGCTCTCACAAAGACCTTCATCGAACAAGAATGACAATTAATCTGATGCAGTAATCCATAACCAGGCTAGCTTGTCCTCTCTTATAATATTGGCAAAAGAAAAATGATAATAAATGTCAAGTACCAGAATTCTACCAATATATTTTAAACATCATCATTATAAGAATGTTCTGATGTTGAAAATCTTCTGAAATGTATCTGATATGATGATCCCATAAACAATAACATGCAGGACTTCACAGACAATATGAAATACATTTTAAAGTAGAAAAATACATTATATTTCGTTAGAAAGAATAGTAAGTAAGACACACACCATTCTATCACTGAAAACACTCCTTTCCATTAATCTGAGGGGTTTAATACCACCAGATGACTCCCTCTCCTGCATAACTCTTGTAACGAACACATAGTTTTGGAAGGTATATGCATATCTCTCTGGCTCGGCATAAAATGCATCTAATATGTTGAAGTGGTCTGGGCCCACATTCTGCCACTTGTCAATAGGTTCAGGAACAATCTCCACAAGATCTCTAAGCTCCAGTGTTTCATTAGCTATTCTCTGCAAGAATGTGGTCTTCCCAACACTGATATTTCCTTCAACACAGAAAGTGAGTCGCTTTTTTTGGGCATGCTTAATATCAGAATCAGAGCAGTTCTCCTTCATCTCTTCATCCACGCTATCCTTGATGAATGTTGTTATACTTTCTGCGTGGTTTCTATGTATGATTCCAACCGAACTTTGTAAAAACTCAACCATTTTCTGACTGGATGACCCAAAAAACTGCAGCAAGAAATGCATCATCAATATAAAATGGCAATGGAAAAAGCACAAATAAGTACATTGTACATTTGCATTGATTTAACCTTTGACGGTTGCTAATTTATCTCTCAAGCCAAGCACGTCAACCAACATATATTAATTAAAAACTGCAAAAAAATGAGAGAAAAAGTTGCTAAGCTATAATAAAGTATCTAGATAAAGCCTCAGAAGTCAAAATGAACGTTAACAGTACAATAAAGAACAAGTCATCAACAAAAACTCCACCAATTAAACTCTAAATTCTCTTTCAACTTTCCCTTTCTTCTGCATTTCAGCAAGAGTACATGCTCATTACAATAATTATCGAACTCCTGGTGCAAAATTAAGGGTCTGAAGTAGTACAGATGCTTAAAACAATACAAACATTCCATGAAATACGCAGACTATATATACCGATATATCCAATGAAATACAAATGCATAAATTTTTCTCTCGTGCAAAATAAACCTAATGGAACTAATATTCAAGCATATACGAGTTTTGTCCATAATAATATGCGAGCATGATATATGAATAGCAAATTAAAGACAGTACATAGGTATACCTTATCTTTATATAGCCGTTTAAGCTGAGCAACACCATCAAAACCCTTCTCTACCAGCTTCCTCAAATTCCTCGGCCCGACTCCAGGTATTGTCAGCAAATCCGGGTTCCCAACAACCACCCCACCTCCAACTCCACTATTTCTCTGCCTCCTCTGTACTCTCACTTGCCTCTCCTCCGCACCTTTTCCGTACTCCA
Organism: Osmanthus fragrans; assembly: GCA_019395295.1. NCBI lineage: Eukaryota > Viridiplantae > Streptophyta > Magnoliopsida > Lamiales > Oleaceae > Osmanthus > Osmanthus fragrans. Next base: position 36,592,744 of record CM033341.1, on the reverse strand, counting down.
AATTATCCACTCCCTTAGCCTCCGTGACGACGAACTCACCGCCCTTATCTGAGTTCCCGACCAGCGTCCTAAACCACAGAGCACGGGGCCCACTCTTATTACTCCACTGACTCTTCTTCAACACAACCCAAGCCCTCGATGGAACTGCACTACTCCCCCCAATAATACCACGACTATCATTTTCAATGGCACACCTGCACAGAGGACGATTGTTAGAGGTAAGTTTCATAAACTTGAGGTTCTTGGCTGCTGCAATGGATATAGAATTTTCGGGACGGTGGTGGAGTGTGTGGTGGAGGGAAGAGGCGGAGGCAGATGAGGGCATTTTAACACTATTTCGGGTACTGTAAAACCCTTGAGAGAAGAAGCAGGGTAGAGAGAGGGAAGAATTAACGGATAAAATTGGGGGGCCCGATGGGCTTCTGCGCAGCAGCTTCTGCATCACTCTGGTGCATTTCACACCTACAAACTATAAATACGAGGGTTTGAATATATGTATCTATAGATTTACATATAGATAAAAGCTTGAATTTCGGGATGGTGGCTTCTGTTTGTAGCTTTCTTTGAGAGGGTTTTGTAGAAACGGGAAAGAAGATGGTGGGAGTTTTTAGGGTTGAAGAAAGGAGCATTTGAAATTATTTTGGGAAAATTTCATCATCAGTCTTCAAGTTATTGACTTAGTACAAAAGTGATCCCAATCTTAAACCTTTAAAGCAGTCATGCGCGCTTATGGACAAATTAGATATGTCAGGTCACGGTCCAGTTCGGTTCGATTCTCTTCTCTTCAGAATCAAATCGAGCTACAAAATTTCAGGTAGTTAGTAAAAGGAATCGTCGGATTCAAATATAATTTTAGAACCATTCTGATTCGATTCGATTCAATTCTGTTCGGTTCTATAATATAATTAAATTTTTTAACATTTATAACAGTATTACAGTCTGATATGTTCAATTTTAACTTTTACAAATTAACGTATTCCAATTTAATAATATATAAATAACAAGTTGTCCAATATATATACAAATAACAAAAAGTAGATGGTAAATTAGTAATACTAAAATATCGGTCATTCATATAAATTAGAAGTCATAGACTTATAGAGATAAAATATTTTAAATTATTGTTAATACAGTAGTATTTACCAACTATTTGATTTAATCATCAATTGTTTAACTTGTCATACTAGAGACTAAGAACTCTACAAGAAAAATTGAAAAATCGTAATTAACAAATATAAATAAACTAAAAATTGTTCAACTAATAAAATTTAATAAGAAAAAATATAATATATATTTTATTAGATGTCTTAATGTCCTCATAGAACTTAGTCTCTTTAATGCAAACTCTATCTTTGTTAATTTATTTTTAAAAAATTAAAATAATTTAATTTATTCCATATATAAAATTTAAATTTTTTTATAAAATTCGGTTCTTATTCAGTTTTGGGTCGAGAATCGAACCAAACCCGTCGGTTCTCACTTCAAATACTCATTCGAGTATTTTACGTACGAAGAACCGCTCGATCCGGTTCGATTCGGGTCCGATTCGATTCAATTCGATTCGAAATTTTTGCCAAACTCTAGGCCAAATTATCAAATTATAGATTATCATATTTGAGTAGTTTTATCTTGTCCATAGAAAATTACTTTGTAAAAGTGCAAGGTTATTAATTGGATATCATTTTAAGCAAAATGTATTATTTTTATAACGAAACAATTGAAGTTTTGATACCTTTGAAAGATGACTTTGATGGACGAGTAGAGCCAGACGATATATTCAATTTGTGTAACTCATTTTTTAGATCATATAATCGTTATCTTTTTGAGACACGTGTTCTTCATGTTTTAGATAATCATTTTTTATTACATGTATATGTCTATCACTATGTTTTGTAATTTCATATACAATTGGAATGTTTTTGTAAAAATATTGGGTTAAATTCATCACTAGTCACCCAACTTTATATTTGGTGTTATCATGATCACTCAATTTAATTTTTGTTTCGTCATGGCCATCTAAATTTATACTTAGTGTCACTATAGCCACCCAATTTATATTTATTTCACCATAGCCACCCTATTTATATTATATATACAAATAAATTTAAAAATAAAATAAAATCTTGTTTTAATTTTTTTTAAATAAAATAAAAACTTATTTTTTTTAAAAAAGGTACTCAAAAAAATAATATAAAATAAAAAGGTATTTTTTATTAATAAAAGTTCCTTTAAAAAAAAGGTTTCTTAGAAAAATAAAATAAAAACTTATTTTACATATATAATACAAAGTTATCATTTTACCCATTTTAAAATTAGTGAAAATGGTTAAAATAAATTAGGTGACATGGTGATATTAAGTATAAAGTCATGAAACAAAATCAAATTAGGTGGACATGATAATATAAGTATAAAGTTGGGTGACCATTATCGAATTTAACCCTAAAAATATTAATGTAGTCCCCATTTTATACCATATGGACATGTATGAGAATTTGTATTTCTTTTCGGGCAGATTTAGTCCATTTTATTGAAAAAAAAAATAAATTATGCCAAAATTTTGTTAAGTTATTTGTAGCTGACGATGGGTTGGCAACTAACTAGCATTCACATTGGCATATGTCACGTCTCAAATTTACTAGACACATCATGTCAATAATTACCCATAAAAAAGTCATTATCATGCCTTTTTGACATATAATTTCATCGGCTTAAAGGATTGTGAAATAAGAGTTAAATTACTTGTACAATGATTTTGTACAAGTAATTTGGGTGTAAACATCTTAGCCTTATTTAAATCAATGGTCAAATCGCTTGCCAACTCCTAAAACTAATTGTCAAATTAGTTGTACATATGAACCATGTTATACGTGCAGAAGAGTTTCAAAGGATTTTTAACAGAATACATGTATCATTTTGTGATTGGACAAAAAAAAAAAAAAAAAAACTCACCCACAACGCACCTGTAATTATTCTATGAAAAATTCCTTGTACGCTGGAAATCAAGGAATTGTTCAGCAAAACTCATGAAATAAATTACGATTACAATTGAAACACCCAAAAGGTAAGAGTACCTTTGAACTCATAGGGAACTTAGTTGTCCATGTAAGGTTTAATTCGATCTTTTAAGTTCTTCACTTTGATGGTTATGACGTGTGACTTGTTTAAATGATGAATTGACATTTAAAAAACAAAAAATATAATCGGACCACTGTTGAGCACGTATATGTATCATACCTAGAATTTTTCGATTGTGAAATGTCACTTATTAAGCCTCTGTTTGATGGTCAAGAAATTGAAGAAAAATAATATTTTGAATAGTGATTTTTTGAAAAATGTATGATTAAAAAATAGAAATTTTTTTAAAATTATGAACAAAATATTTCATTGTACAAATAAAGGGATTTGAAATGAGGACAGTCAGGTTAAAACTGAGCAGGCCAAATCATGTGTCAAGGTGTACCTACCGAACAAATGGAAGCCCCATCCTTAAAACACCTGTCTTTCTCACCGACTCGGCCAAATCTCCTTTTCCACAACTCTCTTTCGTTGCAAATTGCCTACAAACTTCTGCCTTGTTATTTTTTCTATTCTTCTCTCTTAAGTCGCATTATCCAATTCCCAATCTCCCATTCATCCTGCATTTTCATACTCAAAAAAGTGATAAGGCTGTTTCTCAAACTCTTTGGAAATTGGAATTCCTCTTTCTTTCTGTATAATTTTTTTTTCAGAAAAATTGAATGATGGGACGTTCACCTTGCTGTCAACTAGAAGCACACACCAATAAAGGAACATGGACTAAAGAAGAAGATGAGCTCCTTTTCAATTACATCACTCTTCACGGTGAAGGCTGCTGGCGTTCCCTCCCTAAAGCGGCAGGTACCACCTTCTTATGCGGAAACTTTAAGCAGTCTAGGTTTTCGGGTTCGTTTGGACGAGTTTCGACAACGGAAACTCTTAAGTATTGGACAAACTCAAAAACCTAATCAACTTTACATAATTTTGATCCCAGATTTGTTGTTGACTTCAACTAAAAGTAAACTTAATTGTAGAATTCCCATTTCCTTATGTGTGTGTTATTTTTGTTTCTTTTTCTGCTACTGAAACGTACTATTTATGGAATATATAAATGAATGAAAGTTTGCTATATTTTTCTTGTTATAGGATTGCTTAGATGTGGCAAGAGTTGCAGACTGAGATGGATAAACTACCTGAGACCTGACCTCAAGAGAGGAAACTTCACTCAAGAAGAAGATGAAATCATTATTAAGCTTCATAGCCTGCTGGGAAATAAGTATGCCCTTCTTCTGTGGGATTAAATTTTGAACTTTGAACAAAATTTGTTCTAAGCATATCACAAATAAGATGTTTTTTTTCGTGACTAGATAGTTTGATTCTCATGTTAGATATGCTCATCCTTAAATTCGACTTATATATCGAGGTTCGTCAAGTAGTTACGAACCATGAAGTCAAGCCTTTGACATTCCTTTCCGAGTGGATGGATGTCCACAATGGCCCATATTTTCTAGCAATGTGAATTTATTTGAAGCAGTCCTCATCAAGTTATTGTTAGAAATGTCACACAATTGACAACAAATATGATGAGGATCAAACAAGTAATAAGGAGACCAGAAAATCTTGGAGTGATAAGATTGTTAAATTTAAATTAAAGGATATATATTTATTATTTGATATTTGTTATCTATTCTTTGGATAGATATTAGTCACAAAATAGTGGAGAGTTGTTATTCTTATTTTATTATAAATAAGAATAAATATGTGTTAGGTGTTCATGGCCTATGGTCATCATTTAATAATGTTCTAATTAGTCTTTTATTTATTTTTCTCTTCTTTTTCGTATTTTCTTCTTGGTATCAGAGCCATTGTGAGGACTTCGCACACTACAAGTCATTTCTTCCACTATCACTTTACTATCCATAAATATTGACAACTTCTTTACACGCATCTCTTATTAATTTTCATCCATCAAATACATCCCACAAAATCCAAACAAAACAACAGAAGCAACAAATTTCACACCAAAATTAACAAATCCATTGCCTTTTGAAAGTCCGATCCCCTGATTCATGGTTGGATTATCTCAACAGTTTGAAAAAAATCCTCAAACTCGTTAAAGGCTTAAACACAATCCATACAGTATGGGAAGCATTTGAAATGCTTATATACACATGACATATCTTCACAAGAATGAAGATAAAAATCATTGTTGGCTTGTTCACCAAATCAATGTCCATGGTAGCTTTCAATTTTTTTCAAAACAAATCGTGCCTTCAACCCCAGCACAGTTTGCGGGAGGATCTTAAAAATGTCACACAATTGGCAACAAACATGATGAGAATCAAACAAGTGATAAGGAGATCAGAAAATTTTGGAGTGATAAGATTGTTAAATTTAAATTAAAGGATAGATGTTTGTTATTTGATATTTGTTATCTATTCTTTGGATAGACATTAGTCACAAAATAGTGGAGAGTTGTTATTCTTATTTTATTATAAATAAGAATAAATGTGTACTAGGTGCTCATGGCTTATAATCATCTGCTAATGGTGAAACTCTTCCTATTCAAGGAAGAGGAACAGTCTCACTTCCTTCTGGTTTTCTTTCCAAGGTTTTCCATGTGCCTGGGTTAGATAAAAACCTGCTTTCCTTCCTTGCCAACTTAATGTTCTAATTAGTTTTTTATTTATTTTTCGCTTCCTTTTCGTATTTTCTTCTGTTATCACATCTCAAAGAGGTGACTGTTGTGATCCCAATTATTACATCTTATATAAAACTCACCTTTAAAATAGACTTCTAAAGAGAAAATGTTAATGTGATTATAATTTGATTAGTCCAGGTGCTTTGATTTAGCGATGTAGGACGCAATTAAACTTGTCAAGACTTGATTTCTCAGTTATACTATTTCTTCCTCTATTTGACTCGACAACTTGGACAAATGTAAAAAAACAAGAGTACATTCAACAAAGGTTTCTGAATATATAATTCTTGATTACAGATTTGAATGCAAAAATCCTTACCTTTTACTGCTAATTTGTCTGCAGGTGGTCTTTGATAGCAGGAAGATTGCCTGGAAGAACAGACAATGAGATCAAGAACTACTGGAATATTCACATTAAACGCAAGCTTATTCACCGTGGCATTGACCCTCAAACCCACCTCCCCCTCAAAAACACCACCACCCCTACTGCGGATAAAAACCGTATTTGCTTGGGTTTGATAAGCCCAACTTCATCATCCAGTAGTACAACTGGAGAAACTCAGCCACATTTTCAGCTTCAGCACGAGCAAAACGCTGCCGTTGCAGTTGATCTTGAGCTGTCTATTGGACTTCCTTCCTACTCAACATCGGTGTCTAAAGTTTCCGGCCAGTTTTTCTGGCCGGTGATGAGACCACCGCTGGGGGCACAGGTGCCTGCTAAAGCAATTTGTTTGTGTTGGCAGTTGGGGTTTCAAAATGGACAGTTGTGCAAGTGCCAAACCAAAAATAGTTTATATAGATATTCCCGATCATTGGATATGAAGAATTTATAGGTTTTAGATGTTTTGTGCTATTCACATAGAAAAAGAAATAAGAATGTATTATAATATGTATACATTCTTTTGATGTTCTTTTAGTTGTCTCGTATTATAAAATGTGTCTATTGTAGCATTACTGTCAACGAATTAATTCTCAATTTTAATAAATTTAGGCTGGATTACATTAATATTTTGGTCTGCTGCATTTTATTTATCAATATATTTACCAAAAAATCGGGGGAAAAAAAAATATCTTACGTAATTCTCCGTGTGGTGATTCTGCCGATAATGGATCAAGAAAATATTCAATTGTGACCTGAGTTGGGATACTGGAGGAACGCAAAAAACCTTGGGGTCTTCCATATATACAAGAACATATACTATACTTACTATTTTGGATATGTTTGATTAGTCAAATAATTAAAAGAATGAAAGATTGTTTTAACAAATTAAAAATTTTCTTAATTTAATTTTTGACAATATCAAACATATTTTATATTATTCTTATCGTGCAAAACTTCTGCTTTTTAGACAAGACACATTTGTGCCTTGGATGAATCTTTATACAAGTAAAGAAAATCATTAAGGGACATGGTGCGGCTTTGAGAAAAATCTGTCTATATCTGACGAACCTGCAGCTACAAGTTTTGAAGTCTTCTGATAATCTTCAACGAATCCTGACCAACTAATGTTCCAGTGAAGTATCTCAAAGCGAAATTCGTGTTCTTCAACCATATTTGAAGACAACATGCATGTGTGTGAATGATATAATCCTACAAAAAAATTAGGCTACTTTGCGTAAGTTAAGATTGGTGAATCTTAATTCAAGTGGTGATTGCGACCGAATAAAATAGTGAAATGGCGATAAAGTCAAGACTAGAGGGGATTTCACTTCTCCAATAAGTCAAAAGGATTAAAAAAAATGAGGGTGTTGTTTTTTATTTACTTTTGATTGTTTTAGTTAATTTTGCGAAATTACTAAATCAAAACTATTGTATTTTTTAATATTTGACAATAGATTATTTTACCCGTGGCATAGGGGGCCGTGGATGTTTCCCTTATGAGTTTACCACGTTATATATGGTATTTTTTTTATTTAATTGTGCAATAAATTATATCTTGTACAACACATTTCTGTTAAGCTGTTCCAATTACAATTGTGCGTACGTAAAACTATTCGTAGAAAGTTTTGACTGACTGATGTATTTTGATTAAAACGAATAATTGAGACAAATGATTTAAATAACTAAATTTTAGTACTAACACATACAAGCAACAAAACTCGGTTGCAGATTATATCAGCTAGCAATCAACAATTCTTTATTATATTTGTTTCTTCAAATTTTCTTGCCCTTTATTTTGTCATTTTGATGTGAAAGTGATGATCATCGTACCGTTCGAATTTAGTTACGTTTCTCATGGTACGGGAAGTTTGACAATGAAGGCATAGGCCACGATGGCAATGCAAGGAATATTTTAGTTTTCCTATATATGATTTCCCAACAGTGTAAACATATGTGAGAGGTTGGATTAAGATAAATGACTCTAATTTTCAATTAAAAGCGGGTCTTTTAAAACTTTTGTAGGCCTAGTATTTTCAGCAATTGCTATGGCTTCTTTATCTCTTCATGTTAAAAAAAAAGATTGTTTAGATCTGATGGGACCTAATCTCATTCATTTTTTTCGAGCATAGAACAAGATGTGTAGAAGAATGAGCCAAAAACAACCAATCCCCTAACCCGGGCATTGGCGGTGGAACCAGGATGTTAGAGTTGGAGGGTCCTAAAATGAAAGATATTGAGATGAAGGAGGGGGAGTATGGGGGCTGCCCCCGATTTTTTTTTTTTTGGGAGCTGAGGGTATAGCACAAACATTCATAATGATTAAAGAACTTGTACAATTAAAATAAACTCAGTGCAACTCAAAGATAAGAATGAAAATAGTAAGAGAACTCAATATATGAATGTATTAGACTTACCAAAAAAATTAAAGTAAGAGATATTTTATTACAATCGTTCTCTACGTGTTCTCATACTTTGATAACGTTTCAGAATTACATCATTTTCGATCTTGGCAAAAACATCTTTCTCAATATATGCAATCAAACTATCATTCAACCATTTTCGATCATTTTAATCCGATTAACATTTTAGGATGAAATTCCAAAATTCAGTAACCTTTAAAGTAGAAATTCTAAGACTTATAACATGTTTGAGAGTGTATTTTCAAACTTATGAGCTAGTCAATATCATTTTTATCCACACAATCTACTCACAATTTTTATCCACACATTAAATAGGATTATGATCTACAAAAAGTTTTACCAAATATAACATAATAATAATAATTGTGAGATTTTAAAATTTGTAATTAAGAGCTTGCATATATTGAGAAAGATGTTTTTAAAATGGGTTGGGGATTTTTCACAAAAAAAAAAAATCTGGAAAAAATGGAGGGTCCTAGGACCACCCCTCGGGGTCCGCCTATGCCAGGCATCATCAGATACACAACCCTCTATGTAGCTCTACCACTAGACCTTTGGGTTCCATCTACTAACTCTAATTTTAAGTTCCTTGTGATTGGGATTGGATACATCGTATGTATGGTTCCAAGTAACATGAAAAATGAGAATTTTCTTAAATTTGAAATAATGATCTTTTCTAGACTAATACATGTTGAAGATAAATACATTTAGCCTCAGTTGGTTTCGTATTTTCTAAATTAATTTTTTCTTTCAATCTCATTTTCAACCACACAATTTACGATATTAGTATCTTTTATCAACTTTTCAATCACATATTTCAATTAACTTTTATCAAAATCTACTAAAATCTGATTTTTCAACTAGACCAAGGGCCTTAATCATATTAGGCACTTAAAGCGAAATATCTATCTAGTGATTAAATTTTTCGAGTTGAACAATTTGAATATCCACCTTTTATAATAATAATAAATAAATAAATTGATTTCCTTGATCTTTAAGAATTGTCTCCAACCCTTGAATCTTCTTTAATATTTTTCAAGTCCAAATTTTGGGCACCAAGAACAAAAACCTACTCAAACATGCAAAACTTTTAACAAGTCTTGATACTTGTCTAAGAAGTGATAGATCATAGTCGGATTCATTTGGCAGGATTTTTGAGAAGTCAAAGAGAACTTTGAAATCCAAAAGTTGCCTTTTGAATTCGTGTGGCTAATGTTATGAAAGTGATTCTTTTAATTATAAGAGTTTTTAGAGGAAACGGATACAATACACTGAATACAGATTCCTTTAAAAGTACTTTCAGAATAAAAATTAATGTTCTCACGAAACTTTTCTACATGAACTAAAAGCAAAAGTCATATCAATCGCCTTCTAATATCTTATAAAATTGAAACTTAAGTTCTAAGTATTTGATCAAACTTATTTACACGTGGTCAAATATGAATTTTAACTTTTATTTTATTAAAATTCAGATTTGACCATCGTTGATTTCGGTTAAACTTTGACAATATAATATGTTTGACACTTAGACTTTAATTATATGTATAATTAAGTCCCTGAACTTTTTCAAATCTACTAAAGAGACATAATTGAACCTATGTACATCAAGTTATAATAATTGAACATATGTTATCATATATGGCGTGTACAAGACCAACCTCTTGAAATATATAAAAATAAAATAAAATAAAAAAGCAATTTTATTTCAATCCTTCCAATAAAAGTCTTTTAACTTGCTATCTTAATTCATTGACTTCAAACAATTAGTACTAGGCTAAATTGATCGTTTTACCCTCTTAATTATTCTCTCACAAGATAACATTTTCTTCAATAGTGTCTTTGCGATCAAATCGCAGTAACATTAATTTCATTGAGGCTTTCCATTATTTCGAATGCGGTCTCATATTTATCACGCTTCTGTTGTAACAAGTTTGACATAGATGCTAAAATATAGAAGCGAGTCATTTTATTAGACTTCTCCCTTTTGTCGTTATAATCCTTTTCCGGATTGTTTGCCATTCATTTCTCTTCTTCAAGCACATATTCATTCCTTTTAGCGGCGACAACGATATATAAGTTACGGTGAGTATAGACGCCATGGATGGAGTCATGATTACTATAAAATTAAAAATAAATGTTTAAGCGATTTTGAGCACAAATAATTTAGTGTGCGATGCTTGAAACCTAAAACTATAAAAAAAAATAATAAATAATAATAAATACGACTGAAACTTTTGAAGTCCACCAGACACCTTTATTTTCCCACTGGCTTTAGCTAGCTGGATTTCTAAAATCTTAACAAGTCAGTACCACATGGTTTGGTCATCAATTTCAAGGTTGAGAGCCTCAATAGAAGGTTCATTAGTGGATCAATTTGTATGTACAATCTCCGTCCATATCCCTTCAAATACTTAGATCTATTAATCGTCATCTGTACAATGACAATAAATTTCATTTGGATAATCCTCCATAAGGGGTTCGCTTTCAGCAATTACCATGCATAGACTTCCTATGAAGAGACCATTCGAGATATGGCACGGGGCTAAATTTATATTCCAAAATGGATCGAAAAATGAGATCGTGGGATCGGCTCGATCCTACTCAATATTTTCAACTATTAGATTCTCATTTAAATATTTTATACATATTCATAGTACTTCATGTCCTTTTTATTATATAATAATTCTATGTATTGCATCATGTTGGTTTTCGCGTTGCCGTTTACATCCAATGTAGGCTATGAGTAAATGATTATCATCTTTTCTTTTTTCCATTAGTTTTATCGTTCTGATGTGGAAGTCATGGCCGCCGTTGCTGGTGGGGTTTGAATTGTACCTATGGTTCTTAAATGTATATTTATGGTCCGCGAGACTACTTTGACAATAGAGGCATATGCCTAATGCCATGAAGCAAGGAACAAGTCAATTTCAATATGATAAATGTGAATACTAGATAAGCCTATGATACGTTTCAAGAAAATCTAGCCTAATTTTGAACAAAAACTCATTTTTTTGTCAACAAAAACATATTTGGGTAAATGATATTACTTTTCCAAAATAAGCCTTTGATGCGTTTCAAGAAAATCTAGCCTAATTTGGATCAAAAACTCATTTTTTTTAAGTCAAAAAAAGCATATTTGGATAACTGATATTACTTTTTCAAGCGAAAACAAATTTATGAGTAAATTCATGGAGAAGTCTCTTAACTTTTCGTGATTTAGGGTAAACCCCATCATTTTAGGGGTTGAATTTTGAACAATCCTTTTGTTATATTATCAAAAGTAAGAACTTATTTTTGTTGCAATTTTAAGATTTTGTTTTCACAATTAGTTTATGAAGGCTAGATTTTTGCGTGAATCAACAAGTTTTATTACATATTTTTCTAATATATCTAAGCGAGTCAAAGAAAATGTTTTGCTAAATAATTCATAAAAACCATATCTTGATTTTTATGTGAAAAACCATTAACAGTTTCAATTGAATGAGCAAGGAATTCAAATCAAATGAAATAAAGCACTTCAATATGACCTCATCTCAAGTCGAACACTACATTTTAAATAAGTTACGGAACTTGTCTTAACGTCTTTTTGAGCAAGAGCTACATACTCTTAATAGTATTCTTATTATTACTATCAACAAGATTAAATCCATTATGAAAGCTGTTCATTAATCTCATATTTTATGAAATTATTTTACGTTGTTATTTCACAATGAAATTAGAAACATTATGCCTTCTTTGTTGCACACAAACTAACAAGATAATCTTTAATATTGTGAATTATTATATATTTGCAAGTTTGAATAGAAATTTGCTTGCACACCATATCTATGACTTGGTGTGTTTTCTCATAATGAAAAAAGTCATCAAAAGCAAGTATTAATGGCGTATTTTTCCCTATAAATAGCTGAAAATATTCAGCAGCACTAAGCATAATTAAGAAAGCATGGCTAATAGCAAAGTTGGCATCTTTACTCTCTTCCTAGTTTGTGGTATATGTTTTAATGCCTCATCTTATTTAATCTTTCTGTGTATATATATGTCTAATTATGCTTTGTCGACATTTTCTACTTGTGACATCTATGTACTACAAGATGTCGACTTATTTTTCTTTGTTAATCTTAAGTTTTCTACTTGATTACTCTTTTCTTATTTTGCTTGTGATTTCTATTACAGGGTTGTTTTTCTTGGGAAGCAATGTGGAATATGCGGAAGCCCAAACCGAAATCTGCGCAAAAGAGTGCCTAAATGTTGGCTACATGATTTGCCCCTCTTCAGGCCCCGAGAAGCTTCATCCAAGCTGCACAAACTGTTGCAGGGCACAGAAGGGTTGCAAACTTTACAGATCTGATGGAACCCTAATTTGTACTGCAACCTAAATGGAGAGATCTTGAATGATAGTGGTATATGGTTTGTGTAATAAAAGAAAAATAAATTCAAGAAACTTTTATCGTTGTTTCTTGAGAAATGAATAAAAGATTCAGGTTTACTTAAATTAATGACTGACGTTGTTTCTATGTAGCTTTATTTACCAAGAACAAGACTATCGATCAAGACTTGCCTAAAATGTACTATGGTCACTCAATTCCATGTAATTCAACTGCTGCATCACCGGTATATCCTTATTTGCTTCAAAACAAGTAATAACTACAATTTTCTCTAATACAATTTAAGAAAACATTGAACATTATCAAAAACCATAAACAAAAAAAGTAAAATAAAAATCATTGGTCTATTACATGGGATAAGAGATAAAGAATCTGTGCTTTTCAGAAAGTGAAATTCTTAAAGAAGATGGGATGTTGCAAGCAAAAGAGGACTACTACTTTCAGTTTCGTTTCTTCTGCTGCAAACTTTATTCGGCATCTTTAATGGAAAATCTTTCTGCTTTAACCTGAAAGAATAAATTGAAAGGTAATAGTCTTCAATTCTTCCATCTCATAGAAGCATGTCGGACTTGGATGGCAATCTTCTGAAGAAGTTGATAGGTACTGGTGGCAATTTTTATTTGTTTATTGACTTGCTTAAATTAGAATGATTTTTAAAAGTCAAAATATATGTCAAAAACGTGTTTAATTGATGTAGTCCAAATAAGGTAAGCCAGTCAGTTAGGATTGATTGGGTGGTACAGGTTAACAGACTATTGACTGCATTTTTTAGGGTTTCCAAACCCTTAACGATGCGCAATATTTACCTATCTTATAACAGTATATACAAAAACATATACTATACTTACTATCTTGGATATGTTTGATTAGTCAAATAATTAAAAGAATGAAAGATTGTTTTAACAAATTAAAATTTTTCTTAATTTAATTATTGACAATATCAAACATATTTTATATTATTCTCTTACCGTGCAAAACTTCTACTTTTTAGATAAGACACGTTTGTGCCTTGGATGAATCTTTATACAAGTAAAGAAAATCATTGAGGGACATGGTGCGGCTTTGAGAAAAATCTATCTATATTTGGCGAACCTACAGCTGCAAGTTTTGAAGTCTTCTGATCATCTTCAATGAGTCCTGACCGACTAATGTTCCAGTGAAGTATCTCAAAGAGAAATTCGTGTTTTTCAACCATATTTGAAGAGAACACGTATGTGCGTGAATAATATAATCCTACAAAAAGATTAGGCTACTTGGCGTAAGTTAAGATTGGTGAATCTTAATTCAATTTAAGTCAAAAGGATTAAAAAAATGAGGGAGTTGTTTTTTATTTACTTTTGATTGTTTTAGTTAATTTTACGAAATTACTAAATCAAAACTATTGTATTTTTAAATATTTGACAATAGATTATTTTACCCATGGCATAGGGGGCCATGGATGTTTCCCTTATGAGTTTATCATGTTATATCTGGTGTTTTTTATTTAATTGTGCAATAAATTATATCTTGTACAACACATATATGTTAAGTTGTTCCAGTTACAATTGTGCGTAAAATTATCCGTAGAAAATTTTGACTGACTGATGTATTTTGATTAAAGCGAATAATTGGGACAAATTATTTAAATAACTAAATTTTAGTACTAACACATACAAGCAACAAAACTCGGTTGCAGATTATATCAGCTAGCAAGCAACGATTCTTTATTATATTTGTTTCTTCAAATTTTCTTGCCCTTTATTTTGTCATTTTGATGTGAAAGTGATGATCATCGTACCGTTCGAATTTAGTTATGTTTCTCATGGTAGAGGTGTCAATTCGGGTGGTCCGGGTCGGGTCGGCCCACCAACATATGAGCCCGGTAACGGTCCGCGTGAAAAAAAAAAAGCCCGCCCGCTACGGGTTCCGAGTCAGCCCACAAATTTTGGACTACAACCTAACCCGTCTGCTGACCCATCCGAGTCGAACCCATACGGGTCACGGGTCGTGATTTGTTCCGATTTGGCTCGCATGATTGTATAAATAAAATTATAAAAATATAGATATTTATAGCAAAAAATTTTTTTTTTGTTAAATGTAAACTAAAAATTGAACAAAATGATAAATTCATATTTATATCAAGAAATGTTTACATAGAATTCAAATTTAATGTTACCTGAATTATTTATAACTTTGCAAAGTTAAATTTAATTTAAACAAATAACTAAATGCATTTCTAATTATTATTATCAAATATTTATAGTATAAGTACATCTCAACTAAGTTGACACCTACTTAACTATAATTTAGTTGTTCAAAAATTATATATTTATTTATATCTCAATTTTTTTTCACGGGCCAACGGGTTAATCGCGGTCCGTGAAGGTGCAACCTGCGAAGTCCACGGGTCACACCTCTTTGACCCGTGAACGGTCCGCTCGGATCAAGGGTCGGCCTGCGGTCCCGAGTCGATTTTCACGGGTCTGGCCGGCTCACCCGTCTTGACACCTCTATCTCATGGTACGGGAAGTTTGACAATGAAGGCATAGGCCAAGATTCAAGGAATATTTTAGTTTTCCTATATATGATTTCCCAACAGTGTAAACATATGTGAGAGGTCGGATTAAGATAAATGACTCTAATTTTCAATTAAAAAGGGTCTTTTAAAACTTTTGTAGGCCTGGTATTTTAGGCAATTGCTATGGCTTCTTTATCTCTTCATGTTAAAAAAGAAGATTGTTTAAATCTGATGGGACCTAATCTCATTCGCTTTTTTCGAGCATAAAACAAGATGTGTAGAAGAATGAGCCAAAAACAGCCAACCCTCTAGCCCGGGCATCATCAGATACACAACCCTCTATGTACCTCTACCACAAGACCTTTGGGTTCCATCTACTAACTCTAATTTCAAGTTCCTTGTGATTGGGATTGGATACATCCTATGTATGGCTCCAAGTAACATGAAAAATGAGAATTTTCTTAAATTTGAAATAATGATCTTTTCTAGACTAATACATGTTGAAGATAAAGACATTTAGCCTCGGTTGGTTTCCTATTTTCTAAATTCATTTTTTCTTTCAATCTCATTTTTAGCCACACAATTTACGAGATTAGCATCTTTTACTAAAATTTGATTTTTCAACTAGACCAAGGGCCTTAATCATATTAGGCACTTAAAGCGAAATATCTATCTAGTGATTAAATTTTTCGAGTTGAACAATTTGAATGTCCACCTTTTAATAATAGATAAAAAAATTGATTTCCTTGATCTTTAAGAATTGTCTCCAACCCTTGAATCTTCTTTAATATTTATCAAGTCCAAATTTTGGGCACCAAGAACAAAAACCTACTCAAACATACAAAACTTTTAACAAGTCTTGATGCTTGTCTAAGAAGCGATAGATCGTAGTCGGATTCATTTGGCAGGATTTTTGAGAAGTCAAAGAGAACTTTGAAATCCAAAAGTTGCCTTTTGAATTCGTTTGGCTAATGTTATGAAAGTGATTCTTTTAATTATAAGAGTTTTTAGAGGAAACAGATACAATACAGATTCCTCTAAACGTACTTTCAGAATAAAAATTAAGGCTCTCACGAAACTTTTCCACATGAACTAAAAGCAAAAGTCATATCAATGGCCTTCTAATATCTTATAAAATTGAAACTTAAGTTCTAAGTATTTGCTCAAACTTATTTATACGTGGTCAAATATGAATTTTAACTTTTATTTTATTAAAATTCAGATTTGACCATCGTTGATTTCGGTTAAACTTTGACAATATAATATGTTTGACACTTAGACTTTAATTATATGTATAATTAAGTCCTTGAACTTTTTCAAATCTACTAAAGAGACATAATTGAACCTATGTACATCAAGTTATAATAATTGAACATATGTTATCATATATGGCGTGTACAAGACCAACCTCTTGAAATATATAAAAATAAAATAAAATAAAAAACAATTTTATTTCAATCCTTCCAATAAAATTCTTTTATCTTGCTATCTTAATTCATTGACTTCAAGCAATTAGTACTAGGCTAAATTGATCGTTTTACCCTCTTAATTATTCTCTCACAAGATAACATTTTCTTCAATAGTTTTTGCGATCAAATCGCAGTAACATTAATTTCACCGAGGCTTCCCATTACTTCAAATGCGGTCTCATATTTATCATGCTTCTGTCATAACAAGTTTGACATAGATGCTAAAGTATAGAAGCGAGTCATTTTATTAGACTTCTCCCTTTTGTCGTTATAATCCTTTTCCGGATTGTTCGCCATTCATTTTGGGGAACCTAGGACACTCTTCTTCAAGCACATATTCATCCCTTTTAGCGGCGACAACGATATATAAGTTACGGTCAGTATAGACGCCATGGATTGAGTCATGATTACTATAAAATTAAAAATAAATGTTTAAGCGATTTTGAGCACAAATAATTTAGTGTGCGATGCTTGAAACCTAAAACTATAAAAAAAATAATAATAATAATAAATAAAATAAAACGACTGAAACTTTTGAAGTCCACCAGACACTTTTATTTTCCCACTGGCTTGAGCTAGCTGGATTTCTAAAATCTTAACAAGTCAGTACCACATGGTTTGGTCATCAATTTCAAGGTTGAGAGCCTCAATAGAAGGTTCATTAGTGGATCAATTTGTATGTACAATCTCCGTCCATATCCCTTCAAATACTTAGATCTATTAATCGTCATCTGTACAATGACAATAAATTTCATTTGGATAATCCTCCATAAGGGGTTCGCTTTCAGCAATTACCATGCATAGACTTCCTATGAAGAGACCATTCGAGATATGGCACGGGGCTAAATTTATATTCCAAAATGGATCGAAAAATGAGATCGTGGGATCGGCTCGATCCTACTCAATATTTTCAACTATTAGATTCTCATTTAAATATTTTATACATATTCATAGTACTTCATGTCTTTTTTATTATATAATAATTCTATGTATCGCATCATGTTGGTTTTTACGTTGCCGTTTACATACGATGTAGGCTATGAGTAAATGATTATTATCTTTTCTTTTTTCCATTAGTTTTATCGTTCTGATGTGGAAGTCATGGCCGCCGTTGCTGGTGGGGTTTGAATTGTACCTAAGGTTCTTAAATGTATATTTATGGTCCACGAGACTACTTTGACAATAGAGGCATATGCCTAATGCCATGAAGCAAGGAACATGTCAATTTCCATATGATAAATATGTGAATACTAGATAAGTCTTTGATGCATTGCAAGAAAATCTAGCCTGATTTTGATCAAAAACTCATTTTTTGGTCAACAAAAACATATTTGAATAAATCATATTACTTTTCCAAGATAAGCCTTTGATGCGTTTCAAGAAAATCTAGCCTAATTTTTATCAAAAACTCTTTTTTTTTTTAGTCAAAAAAAGCATATTTGGATAACTGATATTACTTTTTCAAGCGAAAACAAATTTATGAGTAAATACATGGAGACGCCTCTTTAACTTTTCGTGATTTAGGGTAAACCCCATCATTTTAGGGGTTGAATTTTGAACAACCCTTTTGTTATATTATCAAAAGTAAGAACTTATTTTTGCTGCAATTTTAAGATTTTGTTTTCATAATTAGTTTATGAAGGCTAGACTTTGCGTGAATCAACAAGTTTTATTACATATTTTTCTAATATAACTAAGCGAGTCAAAGAAAATGTTTTGCTAAACAATTCATAAGAATCATATCTTGACTTTTATGTGAAAAACCATTAACAGTTTTCATTGAATGAGCAAGGAATTCAAATCAAATGAAATAAAGCACTTCAATATGACCTCATCTCAAGTCGAACACTACATTTTAAATAAGTTACGAAACTTGTCTTTACGTCTTTTTGAGCAAGAGCTACGTACTCTTAATAGTATTCTTATTATTACTATCAACAAGATTAAATCCATTATGAAAGCTGTTCATTAATCTCATATTTTATGAAATTATTTTACGTTGTTGTTTCACAATGAAATTAGAAACATTAGTTGCACACAAACTAACAAGATAATCTTTAATATTGTGAATTGTTATATATTTGCAAGTTTGAATAGAAATTTGCTTGCGCACCATATCTATGACTTTGGGTGTTTTCTCATAATGAAAAAAGTCATCAACAGCAAATATTAATGTCATATTTTTCCCTATAAATAGCTGAAAATATTCTGCACTAAGCATAATTAAGAAAGCATGGCTAATAGCAAAGTTGGCATCTTTACTGTCCTCCTAATTTGTGGTATGTGTACTACAATATGTCAATTTATTTTTCTTTGTTAATCTTAAGTTTTCTACTTGATGACTCTTTTCTTATTTTGCTTGTGATTTCTATTACAGGGTTGTTTTTCTTGGGAAGCAATGTGGAATATGCGGAAGCCCAAACCAAAATCTGCACACAAGAGTGCCTAAATGTTGGCTACATGATTTGCCCCTCTTCAGGCCCCGAGAAGCTTCATCCAAGCTGCACAAACTGTTGCAGGGCACAGAAGGGTTGCAAACTTTACAGATCTGATGGAACCCTAATTTGTACTGGAACCTAAATGGAGAGATATTGAATGATAGTGGTATATGGTTTGTGTAATAAAAGAAAAATAAATTCAAGAAACTTTTATCGTTGTTTCTTGAGAAATGAATAAAAGATTCAGGTTTAATTACATCAATGACTGACGTTGTTTCTATGTAGCTTTATTTACCGAGAACAAGACTATCGATCAAGACTTGGCTAAAATGTACTATGGTCACTCAATTCCATGTAATTCAACTGCTGCATCACCAGTATATCCCTATTTGCTTCAAAACAAGAAATAACTACAATTTTCTCTAATACAATTTAAGAAAACATTGAACATTATCAAAAACCATAAACAAAAAATGTAAAATAAAAATCATTGGTCTATTACATGGGATAAGAGAGAAAGAATCTGTGCTTTTCAGAAAGTGAAATTCTTAAAGAAGATGGGATGTTGCAAGCAAAAGAGGACTACTACTTTCAGTTTCGTTTCTTCTGCTGCAAACTTTATTCGACATCTTTAATGGAAAATCTTTCTGCTTTAACCTGAAAGAATAAATTGAAAGGTAATAGTCTTCAATTCTTCCATCTCATAGAAGCATGTCGGACTTGGATGGCAATCTTCTGAAGAAGTTGATAGGTACTGGTGGCAATTTAGACCTGTTAAAGATGTAATTTGCATACATTAAATTTCTGTTTTAGACAAATTTTTTTAACGTAGTATCAAAGCAGACAAATGGTTGTCATGAGGTCACTCTTCTGTGGAAAGTATGCACATATTAGGCCTTGATAATAATAATTAAAAAAAAGTTAACATATGAATGAGGAGGAGGTGTGTTGAAGACATAATTGACGTAAATAAGATTGTATATTTTTAAATTATTAAGCTTTTGAATAAAGAGGTTCAGTGTACCTGAATCTAGGATGGCGTAACACATAAATCCCAATGATTACTGCCACGATTTGGAACGGAGTAATGTATAAAAATACGGCACAGATCAATGAAAAGAGGATGAATAGAGCCGTAGCTCTAGGGTCCCTCCAGCTCAATACGGCAAGAATCCTCTCTCCTTGTGTTGCCAAATCTCCAACCACAGTCTGGACTTTGCCTGCGACGCTGCGCAACCTGTCATACCTGTTGAAGACAAGATAATAGTTCAAACTTTTAGATAAGAAGATATAACAAACTATGAGCAGGTAAAGGTCTTAGGTCAAATCTTCCGGACATTGTTTTCTAAAAATTATACACATGTAAGGCTTGTAGGCCTTGAAAACAAATTTTAAATAAATAACTCCGCGTGTCTACTTTAATGGATATTTTAGATGAGGTGGTTCAACAATACCTCATTTTCACAGTATCTGTTTGACAGGAAGTTGGGAATGAGTCGAATTCCTCGTCGACTTCGTCTGGATGAGCTACATCTGCTTGCGAAAGCTGGGCATCCATATAAGGTGGATGCCTCGGCCTGAACCGATATTTCCATAATCCGATAACAAACAGGTAGAGGAAAAATGTAGGCAAAATAAGTTCCGGGTAGCAAATCAATATAAAGCACAATATATGAACGAGAATAGTCGTCATGGGGTTTTCCCAGTAACAGATTCCATTAAACCATCTGAGAACGTACGAAATCCCATTCATAAGCACCATTATCCTAGCAAAATACGCTTTGCTACGCCTCAGACTCCATGCATTGTAATCCACATCCAACATGTACTCCACAGTTTCCCCCCTGAGAGGCGGCTCCGCCCTGGCAAGCTTCTTAACAACTATATCCGTTGCCTGGTGGCGCAGCCACTCGATATGGCGGAGAGAAATGGGATGAACATAATGCATTTTTGGAAACAATGGCTTTCCATATCGTTTCATCATGTTTACCCAGGCAGTGCAGGTGAACCGAATTGCCAGATGGAGTTCGCCATTTTTCTTTAAACCAGAAGGTTCAAGAACAAGCAAAGGATAAAAATGGGTGTAAATTTGATCAGTTTCTAATGTCGAAAGCCTGATTCTTATCTTTCCAATTCTTTGATCTTTGGCATCTTCTTTTCCAGTTATGTGGCAATTATCAAAAACACCAATTGTTATTACTGTGCATGGATCAAAAACTTCCCAAGTATATTGTTCATTCCAACGAGGATTCAGGGTGTCGGCAAGAGTTCTTGTTCTAACCCACTTGGTCCCGTACTTTGCTACACAATAAGCATCTGTAATACCACCTGTTTAGGAGAAAAAACTGAGGTGATTCAATACAATATTAAAGTAGACAAAGATCATGACCGAGATCGACTATTGTGGGAACTCAATTATGAAAATTATACAAAAATCATGTATTTTATTAAAGATAAACAAGGCACATATAAGAGGATGCTTTGTAAACACAATTCATACGGAAAAGGGTTAAATGTATTCCCTTATTTCCTTCGTCTGTAGTTCAAGAAAAAACGTTGATTAATAATATTAGTTGATTGTTGATTTCCAAAAATAAAAGTTTAAACAATGTTATAAGTTGAATTATTAACAATTCTAAAGAGACGAGGTGGTTCAACATTACCATCTTTGTCTTTCATTGGCAACAGATTCTGAGCTCCCAGAAATCCCACCTCAAGAATTCCAACGGGGGATTTCCTCAAGATCTTTGCTGCTGGCTGAAGATCACTACTAAAATGTTGGGATTCATCAAGAACATGGTAACCAGCATCAATCCATAGTCGAAGAAGAATTCGTGTCCTAAATGTTCCTTCTTTTCTATGCATGTCACTTTTTTCCTCAGCCACGTACGGATTATAAAGGCTAAACCACTCAGCATCAGGAAGTTTAGAAGTTTCAAGTCGATGTTTAAATTCTCTAACTGGTTTCATCAGCATTCCAAGAACTTCTTCTTGTCCCCCTCCACTTTCCACTACACTGAAGACCATATACTCATCAAACGGCTCATATGCGATAAACATCAGTTCCTCATTCCATTCAGGATTGATATGTTTTATTGGAGAATTCCTCGTTACCCTGCCTTGATCGCCAAGCTTTATCCTGACAGACGTTTCTAAATTTCGACCTTTATCACTGGGAACAAGATCCTGTGCTGCAATAACATGTACTCGGAGATAATACAATTTTGGTGAAAAATAAACTTTTGATCGCGTATCAGTAAGGCTTGTTTGGTCCATGCTATGAGAATCAGAATGCCAGGCTTCAGGGAATGCTTCATCGGCTTGTGTTCCCATCCAAACAGCTAGCATAATTTCACCGTGGCTCATTTGCTGCCCCGTCTTCTTCTCCAGCCTATACCTGTTGAAGACAAAATTTAAGTAAAATCAATGCATTTTCTTGACTTATCTACAAGCAGTTTAAATTTTTAAATGAAGTGGTTTAAATAATGAATTTCGTGTGCACATGTGAGGGTGTGTTGATTTGAATAACTAAATATGTCCACTATACGATATATATTAGTATTTTAGAATAGATAAGTAACAATACCATTGTGGTGCAAGAGGACTATCCGGTGGCACACGATCAGGCACTTCCGCGATGTCGAAAACTATTCTCCCCCACAAAATCATCCTTGGCAACATCTTTATCCTTGACAGTGATTTCAATCAAATGGGATTGTAGTCTTTCCTTAGCAAATGCGAAAACTTTGTTCCAGACAGGATTCTGATTTTTCTCGAAATGATTAGTCACCCCTTTGTAGTTCCCAATTCTCACTTCAACATATGGGTCAAGACTCCCTGATATGTCCATTACTGGAAGATCATTAGCCTTGACAACATTAACATACAAAAAATTCATCTGTTCAACTAAATCGTAGGTGCTTGCAGTCTTGTCCCGTCCCCAGTAGCCCATCCGTGCAGCCAACGGTGGCCTAGTCTCCACCAGTGCATACTCAGGTTTCTGCCCTGGAAACTGCGTATGCACTGCCCTGGAAATATCACTCTTGGATTCAATTATCACAGGCTTTTCTCCAGGATTCTCCAAAACGTCTCCCAATGAGTGAAATGTCTTCAACTCTTTTTCCTTCTTTTTGTTCTTGTTTCTCTCACGAACTTCCGGATTTTTCAGATTCTGCATTCCTTCTGCTGCTGCTGTCTGAAAAGACTCCGTCTTCAGATTTTCAGTCCCGTGCAGTACTGTATAAATCTTCAAAGAAATGTCACCTTTTATATGCGAAAATATCCCTCTTTTATCAAGAGGGTAGCGCTGGATCATTGGTTCAGATTCAGAAAAAGGAATAGATATCCCTGAAATTCTAACTTTTCCAAGAAAATTCTTGTAATGACCATGCTTATTATCATTGTAAACAAGAACTTCGATGGTTTTGTTTGGAAGATTTCTTAGGTTTTTTATATTGAAAACGAGTTTTTCATTCCACGAAGGGTTGAGAGTTTTAAGCTTTGTTGAGGTTCTTTGGCGCTGTTCATCGAAATCTACTTCTACAAAGGGATTGGCCGAGCCATGTCCATCTTTGGGCATCAGATCACTGGCTTCAAGAACTTCTATTACAAGTTTTGCCATCAAATTATGTCGCTGGAAATTTAGATGAAGAAGCTATGGTTTAAGAAAGAGAAGGTAAACAAGAATGTGTGCGAGATAGAGCGAGAGAGAGAGATCAAAGAAGACTGGAAGAATAGTAGGAAAATAGGGAAAGGAAGAGATGTGCCAAAACAATTTGGAGTACTGATACACAACTTTGTAACATGAAACTTGATTATCTAACTTAGAATAAAGCTTTTCATACATATGGAAATTATAGAAAGCATTACAGATAATGATGTGGCAATACTGTATTGACTGATTTGAAATTTTTGTTGTGTCCAATATTTAATGAATGCTTGTCAACTGACAATCAGTCAAAGATTTCAGTACACGTAGCATTGATTATTTTTTGTGTAGGTGGGATCAAAATTAATGGTCAATTCCATGCTAGTAGCAACATACGTGATCTCCGATAAATGACTAAATTAAAATGGAATAAATTAAAGTGAATGAAGAACATTCATGCAAATTGAGTAGAGTTCAGATCTGCTATCCTCGTACGTGTAGAGAGGGGGGTGGGGGCTCGATATTATTCTGGTGGAAGAAAAGCTTAGAGTGTGTTTGATAGGCATTATTTGGGAAAAATGAATTTTGAAATAGTGATATGATGGGAAATGTGTGGTTGAAAAAAATGAAAAGTTATTGATGTGATGGAAAATATTATTTTATTGAAGAATGTGTGGTTGAAAATGAGTAGAAGAATGAGAATGAAAATGAAAATGGGAATCAAACAGGGCCTTAATTTAAAGGTACAACTTTTTAATAGATTCAATCCAAAGAAACTTTCAAAAAAGAATTTCTTTTCTTTTACTTGGATATATCACCTTTTAAAGGGAGGGTTCATATTTATAAATTCCAATTTTCATGAGAATTTCTTTTCTAATTACTATTTATTATAGATAATTAATCAGATATCTGTGTCACTTGAAATTTTAGTATACAGTACCACTAAGTTAATGGTTAGGCTATCAACCTATACGTACTTACTAACCTGATTTTGTACCATTCGTGAATCAAATATGACATGAGATTTCAGTATTTCACAAAATTAATATTAAAGAAATTCTCCTATCCTGACTATGAAGCTACTGTACAGGATTGTGTTGTTGAGTCGTTGACCTTATAAATATGGATTACAGTATTTATTATTTTTGATTTTTTGAATGGTTAAACCCCAATTAATGACAAGAAAATATGTCCCCATACCAAGACCTACGTACATGTAAATTATCAGCGACCCCTACATTGGATTTACGGTCCATTTAAACGTTAGATTGTACAAAAAAGACCAGGGTCATTTTCAATAGTAATTTTTATTTTCCAGTTGGGTTTCTATAAGAGTTTTTTCAATAGTAATTTTTATTTTCAAAAGCAGTTGAATAAGCATTGCTATCCTATCTCCTTATTGATAACCATTATTTCAAAACTCTTTAATTTTCATACTCATTTTTAACCATACATTTATATAATAAAATATTTTACACGCAAACCCAAAACTATTTCCTACTCTCTAATCACACATTCTTCAAAAAATCACTATTCAAAACTTTATTTTCTCAAAATAATGACCATCAAGCAGGGGCTAATTCATTTTACCATAATTCATCTAGAGGCTTAACTTGGCTCTCAATTTTTGAGGGTTGAGCTATTCATTTTTAAAAAACGAGACTCGGCATTGTCCGTGTTGAGTCTATTGATCTTTGAACCAACAAATGTTGTTCATTTTTTAATTTCGTTTTGAATCTAAACAAAACAAATAAGATAGCAAAGGCGAAAATGTCATGCCAATTCGTATACAGACTTGAGGAGTGAGGTTAGGTTAGGCTCAGTCCATCTCTGAACAAATCAATCCCCCACACAACATGCATGTCTCGTAATGTGTCGAATTTGGTCGTCCAAACAGGAGACCAACAATCTTAAATGGTACAATCCATCTTACACCTCTAGATTACACCTTAGAGCATTATTTCCTTCCCCATTGTACCACAGAAGCATAAAGGAGGTGGGGAAAAAGGTATTCTAGAATCTGGCCAATTGGGTTCAATATTTTGTCTGAATGTACATCTTTCTGTGCTAGGACATACAACTTTTTTGTTGAATTATGTTAAGAATATTCTGCAGTAGATAATGTCTTTGCTTTCCAGTGGTCCTGTGGAATCCTCCTTTGGTTTTTTTTGTTTTCTTATGTTAAAGATTACTAAAATTATTTCGGGATAAATTCTGTCTGAAGTGATTGAATTTTTAGCAAAATCTCAATTGAATAATATTTTTTAATTTGTCTCGATTAAGTCACCGAACTTCAATTTAATTTCAAGTTGTCATGGTCACTTCTTGCCCCTCCAAGTTGATGATAATAATTTAATTAGCAGTCATACGACAACAGATCTTCTACGCTATCGCTTCATGGCATGTTATTATATCATTGCATTACGTCATAAAAGTGTTATGTGCAATAAAAACACATTTAAATTATATATTGCAGCATTATATTAGGCTTGATGAAGATGAGAAATATAGGGATTCAAATGGATCAAATAGAAAAATGATATTCAGAATCATAAAACTATCATGAAATATAATCGACCAACATTATTTAATCTTATTATCTTGATACTTCAAACCAAAAAAACCCATAAAATTGAGATCTGTATAGATATAAATTGTCCAATAAAAATATGTGATCAAGAATTACTAAAAATGTTTCGTTCTAGAGTAGACTAGAATTACTAAGAACGTTTTTTACCCATTTGATTCTCATTCTTTGTAGAATGAGAATGAAAAATATAGTCGTTATAAGCCTCACACAAAAGCTAGAAAGTAAAAAATGATGGTTGTGTATGAATTACTAAAAATGTTTCGTTCTAGAGTAAACTATAATCACTGGGAACGTTTTTTTACCCGTTTGATTCTCATTCTTTGTAAAATGAGAATGAAAAATATAGTCGTTATAAGGCCCACACAAGAGACAGAAAGTAAAAAATAGTGACTGTATGTGATTGATAACGATCATATTTTTCATTTTATGGAGAAAAAATAGGTATCTAATGGGGTATAGTTCTAGAGTAGACTACAACGTATAGGAATGATATATGACGAAATCATCAACGAAATAAAGCCTGTAAAATAGTTTCAGTTCGTACAAAATAGCACACTTTCAAGAATATCGGTGGCTTCGGGCCATACCATTATACCAATCCTCCTTAGCGGTAAAAGGTCAATTAGACATAAAAACATTAATCAACATATAAGATTTAGACTACTTTTAATGATGTTGACTTTTTAATGACCCGTAATCGAACTCAAAACTATATTGATTATTCTCAATTTTGAGACTGACTCGACGAGCCAATTTGCGAAACATATTTTGTGACAACACCGTGAAAGCCCAATAAAATTATCACGCCTCCACCTCAACCCGACGGAGTGTTTGGATTCTCTGATCCTGTTTTTATTAATAAATCAATTAGATACAAGCATGAGGGTGACTTGACTGCCTTACATCCAAACTATAAGCTTCTGCTGTCACATTGTTAGTTTAATTCTCGTTTTTCTGTGTTGTGTTTACTTATTTTTGTTAATTTTAGAAGAGGGATTTGGAATTGCACTCAGAACAAGGAGTCGATGATCAATAGATGGAAGTCTTGCGGTGAAAATCAAGAATTGGAGATGAGTAAGTGAAGCTTGAAGATCAAAAGGGTGCAAAACAAGGACAAAAGCGAACCTCGAAGAGAAGATTCGACATAAACAAGAAGGGATCAAAATTCTGGCACCCGCTTGAATCCCATTCTGGAGGCGGCCAGATTTTTGGCAACCTTCACAATCACCTTGCTAGAACTTTTTCAAACAAGGTCAATTTCGAGAATTTCAAGGACACTTGAAGCAATTAAACTCTATAGAAATATTGTCTCTCTATTCACACGATAAATACTTTATAAACATTGCTTCAATGTTGTCTTTTTTTATCAAACACACCCACTGAACTTTATAACAATATCAGAAACACCCTCACATTTAGAAAATCACAAAACCTCTCCTATTTATAATTTTAAGTATCACATAATCCTGGGACAAGTCAAACCCGAGCACCGGGGGTTGAGCTCATTACACAATAGTCCTTCCAGAATTCAACCAGTTTAAGAACAAAAAGAATCGTATAGTAAAATATTAGGGTTTGAACTCCTTAATAGATGGCAAAGTGCAAGTTCAGATCTGGTATTGCCTCAAAAATGTTAGTTTCGCAAAATAGAAATTTCAACTGGAATTAAATAAATAAATTATTCCTAAACGGAAAATATTGTGTAAATTATTCAAATAGACTTACTTTACACGTTATTTTACAACTATAACAAAGAGCTTACTAGAAACTAGAATTATAATAGAAGCAGTAACTGAGAATTTCTGGGAGCTGGATCCTACAACAAGAACGCTCTTTCGAAGAGCAAACATCTACATATGCAATAATACAACATAGAGGAAGGAAAAATACCGATTATAGGTAAATTTTTGAGAATTATTCACCCGTGATTGCCTGAGTTCCTTCTTCCCAGTCGACCCCTCCCTTCAATCTTTCACCGAGCATTTACAGTTCTTTTGGTGCTCCTGCAGTTCCTGCAGCATTAAGATATTTATTAATCAATTGCTTAGAGACATTGAAGAAGAAAAATATTCAATTTTAGCAGTGTTTATAATCAATTTTATTTTCATCGGTCACTGACTGCCATTGCACGTTCATTACTTCAAGCCACTTTTCTTATGGGAAAATTAATCACTTGAGAAAAGAATTATAAAATCAAACTTGGCCAATCTAATTTTCATGATGATCAGTTTAAGTTTCAGTTTGTTTTGTAAATCATTCACATTAGTCAATTTCACATAAAGAGGTTTCAAAATTTTTGAGAAGACCGAAGTAAGGAAAGCTATAGGGTAATATTTCCGTCAATTTTAGGAGGAAATAATTGTTTGTAATAGCAAAAGAACCAAGCAGAGCCTAACTCAAGTGTGTGTCCCCTTGTGTTGGCTCTGGCTAAGCTTAAAAGTTACTCCTTACGTCACATAAAGATAGACTTACTTTTCTTTTTTCGCCTGTCCCAAATTATAGGTCATTTTCCTTGTTGATAAGATAATTAATTTCTTAATTTTCTAATATACCCCTATTTAAGGTGCTTTGTTATCAACAAATATGAACTACTCACATTTATATTTTCTTAATATATGTGAAAATGGAAACAACTAACAATTCTATCTTTATAGTACGGAAAGAGTATTTTTTTTTAGTCAAAACCAACTTTTAAAATTCTATTTCTCCAAAAGGACTCTAAAAAGTAACTTGTACTTCTTTATAAGCTCGGTCAAACATGATAGTGAAGTAAAATTCTTCTATTTCTCAGTCTACATAGTAGATCACCATTCTTATTCCCTTTCTCAATAGGGGTGTTAAGTGGGACGAGCCGCTCGCCGACTCAACTCGCTCCACATACGAGCAGAGCTGGCTCAACTCGAAGCTGAACAACAAAACCCGCGCGGCTCGAACATGAGCCCGCTTTCTTAGCCCTACACAAATACAACTATTCTCATTGTTGCAATTATCATTTCAGGAAGCCGAAAACGGGTGCATGAAAATTCAAATTTCAATTTTTAAATTTTTTTTACATTACATTTCAGAATTTTTGCATCATGATTTTTCCTATAAGAAGGCAGTGCACTGCCTTCAGTTTTCATACAAATTCCGCTCTCATTACACGTTCCCTAAATCTCTCATTCTCATACAGCATCTGCTATCATCACTCGCACAAGTGCTTGATTGTAATTTTTTCTAATTTCATAATTTTTAGATATTATTATACTACTTCAAAAAAGAGCTTTCACTATCTATCTCTAATACTATATTTTAATGACTAGCTTGTCATCTTTTTCGAACGAAAATAATTTATTCAATATCTTATAAAACTTTCAAGGATTCAACCAAAATGCTAATTGTGTTACGACGTTCATTAAGATGATAGAAGAATTAAAGTCATTTTTCATAAAATACAGAGTTAGTATTCTTTTAACCGTTGATTCTACTTAATTCTCTGGACACTAATCGATACATATGTTTGGTAGCGACTTGGATGATTTCGGTGTCAGTCTGTAGGTTGGGCCATAACCAACCCAACTGACCAATGGTCAGCTCTAATTATGATAAATCAACTTGTAAAGAAACTATTTGTTGTTACACACATTGCACAGGATGAACTTAGTTGTCATGATTCACAGATTATTGTACTTTCTTATATGATCTTAATTTGATTAATAATGCATTTAGCAAATCTGTACTCCATGTATGGATAACATTAGTATGTTACGACATCTACAGCAGTTAATTTTTTCTTTTCTTTCTGACTGGATGTTTGACTATAGCTATTACATTGCCTGTTTGATTGCCGTAGTTTTCCGTGGAAGGTGAAAAACGTTTTCCTACTTTTTACTATTCACTTCTTTGATTGCACTAATTTTCCAGGGAAAACGTTTTCCAACGTTTTTCAAGGTACAAGCGATTGATGCACAAAAGTTAAAAAACGTTTTTTCACCATAATGGTGGGAAAACATTTTCCAACTTTTAGACAATTTTTTTTTTTAGCAATTGGAACACATTCCACGGTCAATGGTAAAAAAATTTATCCATTTAATTGACAATTTGCATAAAAAACAAAGTCAAACGAAAAATTTGCCAGGTAAAAAATTATACCAATCAAACACCATTAATTACAATTCCCTGTAAAACGTTTTCTAGGCAATTCAATTCCTGCCATCCATTTTCTTTCCACCCTTGTAATCAAACAGGCCCTAAGTGTTTATGGTCTATGATATAATTGGATGCTCATTTATTGAAAGGTCCACTAGGTAAACTAGAAAGTACAAAATCGAAAATATGATCAATAATTATTCATTTTGTAGGTTTTTATCATTTCATTTGCTACCCTTGGATTATAAGATCCTCATTTTGTAGGTTATCAGTTAAAAGATTTCAATAACATTTCTTTCAGCTCATCATAAATATAATGAGCTCCCAACCCAAATTGAATATCATTAGACGAAAGGAAAAAAAATATTTGTCAACGTGAAGAACCTGGATCTCATTTTGCAAGAACTTGACATATGCTACAGCTTCGTCTAACATGTCAGCTGTGTTAGTTTGCTGCATAAACAAAAGCAAAAGTTTTCCATGTCAAAGGTATGAAGCGCTGAAGTACTCATGATAAACAATAGTGAAAAAGTAAATCACCAAATAACTGGAACAAAATGCATCCATGGGGCAACTTGTCATTAAGAACCTAAAAAAGAATGGGTGGTAAATTGTGTTCAGGAGAAATATCATACATAACGGCTTTGTCTGGCCAAAAAAATAAAAAATAAAAATAAAAGACCAATGCATCAGTTTAAAAAGAGTATTAAAAAATATCATGTTAAATTTAAAGGCAACATACACATTTCTAGGGAATTGCAAACTGACAATAAGCATATTCAGAAACCATCAATATAACCACAAGCAAACTCAGCCCCTGTTTGGTAGAGTTTTTGAGAATGGATTTTGTGAAAAGTAATTTTTTTTTGGAGAATGTATAATTAAGAAGTAGGGAAAAGTTATGAGTCCATGTGCAAAATTATTTATTGAGAGTGAGTTTGGAGTAGAAAATGTGGACCAAACAGGGCTCAGTGTATTATTCATATGAGCCCATACATCAACTAGTATGACAGGATCCTCCAAACCACTCTGATTCACCTCACCCACCAAAGCAAAAGCAACAAGATAATTATCGTCACAATAATAAAATTGTAACGTTTTCTAAAACATGCATAGATATTTTTAACATGTCAAAAAATAATATAAATCATAAAGTAACTCTAACGGTAATAAATCAGAATCTCCACTGCATAACTTAAGTATCCTATTTCCTGTCTTTACACGCCCCCTTCTGCTATATATAGATGATACCTCCTTGTTATGTGTAGGATAGATGTGATCTCAAAATTTTAGGTCTCTGAATCCTTACATTTAAGTGTTTTGCAGAGTTTTTCCTTCGAGGCCATACCAGAAAGAGAAATATAGTACAATAAGATGGCCCTGGCTCATATTATAAGTGTCCAGCATATTAGATATATGACACTGACTCTACAACTATGACAGCAAAAGTCTCTTACATTTCATAATAAGCGTCAGATTTTAAGAGAGAGAGATACAGGTGAACAAAGGTATAAGAATAACTATAAGCAAAGGAATTTTTAGAATTCTGAGCAGACTTCTCAAAAACATATCATAGCCTAGTTTATATTATTTGTTCAAATATTTTACATAGGGTCCTTATTACTAATGGACTCTCTGCAATTTTGGAGTCCTCTAATTAGGATTAGCTTGTAAATATATTAAATGTGAATCCTTGATGAAGCAGGAAGCTCTTAATTAGTGCATTTCATAGCATTTTCAGGTCATTATAATAACATATTAAGGTAAAAACTAAAGTACTAGTAGTTGATCAAATCTTTTCTCTGCAAATTTACAACTTCAAATGTTGACATACCAATAACATCATCTAAAAAATCATGCCATAGATTCTCAGGTTTCTTTCATAAGAAATTTTCTTTATTTCGATTAGTGCTGCCAAAAAGTCTCTAATTAAACTGACTAGTTTTCAGCAGACGTGCAACGCAGAAAAGGGGAAAGATTGTTGATCACCCAAAAGTTTCAAAAGCTTTGCTTGATTTTTGCCGGAAGAGGTGTAGAAAAATATTTTTGAGAAAGGAAGTATCAATATATCATCATAGAAAAACAAACAATCCATCACCCCACCTAGATTTTTTCATAAATTCAAATCGAAAGGGAATACAGGATGATTGCATGAATAATTTACCTTATCCATATTGGGAACAAGTTCTTGAAGCTTCCGTATCCGGTCACTAATTCGTGTTCTTCGCACCTGATCATCAAAGAAAAGAGAAGTCTTGAGAACATTTCTGCTTCAAGAATTGACCGATAATATAGCTAACAAACAAAAAGGAAAAACGTTATACCCTCTCTGCAATGCTGCGAGGATGTGTAGCACAGCCACGCTTTGCTCGAGTCCTGCACATGATTGACTCCTCCAAAAGCTTTTCTGTTTCAGCATCAAATGACCCACTCAGTCCACTGTGCACCAGCCCACGTTTCTCTCCTCTCTACACATCCAAAAAAAATAAAAATAAAAAACTTAATTAAACGCACAGACTATCATGCGTGCACGCAGAAGGAATAAAGTAATCATCGTGGAGCAAACAAGTTTATAATTATCATCAAGCCATTATAAATAACTATGAAAATGTGTATAATCCTAGTTTGAGTTATAGAAATCCACAAATCATATAAACATGACAACAACTGCACCAGGCATCAAGATTTTAGATCCACATAATTGGAAGAAATAAATTATGAATTCGGATTATACTCCTTTTCACATTTACACGCGTATCCATACAACAGTTTTCATGCGGATTTTGTTCAAACGAAAAAAAGATCATTTATATTATTTGGTCAGTTGACTACTTCTAATTTAATAAAGTATCAAAAAGGACCTCCCTGTCAAAGGTCAATTTAAACTTAGGAATTTCCTTTTTTTGTGTACTTTTCTTTTTGCTGGAGTATCATTATTAATTAAGCAAGTGGCTTCATGCTGCAGCGTGAGCCATATCTGACTGAAATAACTGAGTTCCACAGTCTTCAAGCCGACATAAAAGATTGAAGATCTCGACACAAAGGTTGGGGCAATTAGGTCAGGCAGCACGTCTCAGAAGATTGGAGTGGAGATACAAGACTACCAAAATGTTAAACAGGGAAAAGCCTGGATTTTCCGGCATGAGCAAAGACTAAGAACAGGAATTTTTTATCACTAACCTAGAAAGATTTTATGGATTTTTAATTGTAGAGTTTTAAACAGCAGCCTCTTTCCACAAAATTTGGAACGTGAAGCTTTTGTTCATTTCGCTCTCCATTTTAGTCCTTGCGATATAAAATCTCATAGTTTTTTCCATACTGACCAAGGGTCACAGCCACATTGCAGCACTTTTTGCTGTCTGTCATGGTTCCCCCAACTTCCCTGATTTGCCTTCCAGCTTTTAAGCACGGCCAAACATCATCTATGTTGATTTTTTGAAAAGCTCCCAGAGTGCTCCGTCCCCTCCAAAATCACAAGGGAACCGGAAAGTGTGAATCTATTCTTTCGTATGATGAATGTAATCTCAACAAAAACATCAACTTTTAAGTAAACACCAAATGTTGAAATTTCAATTGTTTCTCATTCATACCATTACTTCAAAACTTTCAAATAAAAGTGGAAAAAAATGAATACAAAATTGAGCCAACAATATGCTATACAACACTTACCTGTTGAGAAGAAGAGGATAACTTGGGTGAAATCTTGTCTGCATCCTCAACCTCGAGAGTCCATTTCCCTGAAGGAACATTTACCGACGAAGGTGATGTATATTCCGGAATCCCAAAACT
This sequence comes from Osmanthus fragrans, assembly GCA_019395295.1. NCBI lineage: Eukaryota > Viridiplantae > Streptophyta > Magnoliopsida > Lamiales > Oleaceae > Osmanthus > Osmanthus fragrans. Next base: position 36,558,282 of record CM033341.1, on the reverse strand, counting down.
CGAAAAGTAGCCATCGGTATTAATTTGGGACAAAAACTCCGCAGGAGAACTGTTTTGTCTCAGAAAATTACTCAACCCAGGTGACGGCCCACTACTTATGGTTTCCAATAAGCTCAGATCAGTGTCGTACTGGCGAGTGGAGGTTCCGGTGGCGGAGTTCGGTGGAACTGGTGGTGGGTTGGAGGATGACAATAAAGGTGGGTCTGAAACAATCTCAGAGGGTTCTTCTTCGGATTCGAGTAAAGCCTCTAACCAGGTCGCCGGAGCTGAGCTGAACCGGGCGAGTCCACCGCCAGCGCTTCGATTCAGTTCACTGCTTCCACCACCACCTGCCGGCTGCATCTGGTTAATTATTTTCTGTTTTCTGCTTATTTTATTAGAATTTCTTTCAACTTTTTAGAATTTTTTATTTTTCATGATATTTCTTGTTGCAGTTCGAAGAATCTGAATATCAACACTGAAGTAAAGAGTGGAGTGGAGAGTTATTTGGATTAATTATTATTTGAATGGTCAATAAAGTATATAATTAGGCTATGTTTAATTCTCATTTTGGAAGGAAGTAATACATTTTTAATAGTTGATCGATAAAAAATATGTAGTTAAAAATTAAAGAAATTTTTTGAATTTACGTGTTGTTGACCTTAAAAAATGTACTTATAAGCTGTCAACGGATCACAGGACCTCTCACATCGGGTTCAACCTTTCTTCGTGCACACTAGGACAAACCGTCAGTTGCACATGACCCTCTTCAAAAAAAAGGGAGTCAGTCGCGCGTACTTCGACGATCAAGTCAGTTGGAGTGAAAATATATATGAGCGTGAGAAGGCTAAAACGTGAGTCTTCAAAGTATATAATAGGGGTCAGCCTTGGAGAGATAAGTAAAACAGTAGAATATAGAGAGAGTTGTTAAGTAGTATTGAGAGTCCAATTTAGCATTATCTTTGAAAGACACAATGTGTGAGCTTTTATACTGAGAGAGGGTGAATAAAGACCGTTTGATGCTAGAACACGTGGTTTCATCGTAGAGGCTGAGACCTCTTGTCATGAATTTCAACGCATTTAATGTTCTGATCAGTATGTCCTTAACTCTGACATGCAAGACTAAAATTGACTTGCATGATTGATGTGGCCGCCATTACAGTGTATTACCACATCAGTCACTTGCCACAAGATCTCTATACAAGATCTTTGATGAGACGACCATACGACCTATGCTCCTCACAATACGGGCTCGGTAAAGCGAATAGGTTCGATCTTAAGAGGCTCAGCCCAATGAGGGTTCAGACAGTAACATGAAGATCATTGGTTCGGAGATTTACGTAGGGGCAATCGTGGGCTTCTGCCACATGTCACACGCTGAAGACCCTATTTATGGGGGTCGTAACAACTAGCCCCCGAAGTTCCGGCACGGTTATTCATATAGTGTGTGAACTTGTAAGAGAGAAGAAAAATAGGGGGTCGTAACAACTAGTCTCCAAAGTCCAGACATGATTATTCATATAGTGCGTGGACTTGTAGTAGAAAAGAAAAATAACGGATGTTCGAAAGTGAGGCTAATCCCTGTTGTAGAAGAGGTGAGGTCATATAGGCGAGCCTGTTGTGGAAGAGGTGAGGCCATATAGGCGAGCCTGTTGTGGAAGAGAAACCTATTGTGATAGAGATGAGGTCATAGAGGCGAGCTTGTTGAATAGTGAACGAGGCGAGGCCATATAGGCGAACCTGTTGTTGAAGGGCGAGGTCATATAGGTGAACCTGTTGTGATAGAGGCGAGCCTGTTGAATAGTGAACGAGACGATGCCATATAGGCGAACCTGTTGTGGAAGAGGCGAGGCCATATAGGCGAGCATGTTGAATAATCATGTTTGGACTTCGGGGACTAGTTGTTACGACCCTCTATTTTTCTTCTCTACTACAAGTCCACACACTATATGAATAATCGTGCTTGAACTTCGGGGGCTAGTTGTTACGACCCTGTAAATATGGTCTCCAACGTGTGACACATGGTATGAGCCCACAATCGCCCTACGTAAATCTCTGAACCCATATACAATTCGAACCCATGATCTTCATGTTACCGTCCGAACCCTCATTGGGCAGAGCCTCTTTAGACCGAACATATTCGCTCTACCGAGCCCGTATTGTGAGGAGCATAGGTCGTATGGTCATCTCATCAAAGATCTTATGTAGAGATCTTGTGGCAAGTGGCTGATATGACAATATACTGCAATGGCGACCACATCAATCATGCAAGTCAATTCTAGTCTTGTATGTCAGAGTTAAGGTCATAGCTGGTCAGAACATTAAATACATTGAAGTTCATGACAGGAGGTTTCAGCCTCTACGATGAAACCACGTGTTCTAGCATCAAATGGTCTTTATTCACCCTCTCTCAGTATAAAAGCTCACACATTGTGTCATTCAAATGTTATGTTAAATTGGACTTTCAATACTATTTGGCAACTCTCTCTATTCTACTGTTTTACTTATCTCTCCAAGGCCGACCCCTATTATATACTTTGGAGGCTCACGTTTTAACCTTCCCACACTCATATATATTTTCACTCCAACTGACTTGATCGTCGGAGTGCGCACGGTCGGCTCCCCTTTTTTGGAGAAAGCCACGTGCAACTGACGGTTTGTTCTAGTGTGCAGGAAGAAAGGCTGAACCGGACATGAGAGACCTTGAGATCTGTTGACAGCTCATAGGTACATTTTTTTGAGGTCAACACTTGTAATATTATTTTATTGAAGAATGTGTGGTTGAAAAGAAGAGAGAAAAAATGAATTTTGAAAAAAATGATAATTGGACAGGGACTTAGTGATATTACATATGGTGTATTTGATTCACATTTTTTTTTTTTAAGAATGTATTTTAGAATAGTAGATTTATAAATAATATGTGGTTAAAAAGAAAGAATTTTTTTTTATTTGCGTGTAATATTATTTTAATAAAGAATATATGATTGAAAAGAATAGAGAAATAAATGAATTTTGAGAAAAATGAGAATCAAACATGGACTTAATTTATAAATGTTGAAAAATATGGGTCGTACATCATCGTTCATATGAGGTGATTTGACCCACGAGATATTAAAATGGTTGGAGGGAATGATTTGAACTTGAAATTCAAACATATAATTCCTTATAATCACACTTAACTCTCATATAACTTCCAATTTTGGTCTAGCATTTGAGAGAGAATGATGAAAAAAAAAAAAAAAAAAAAAATTGGTGAAATTCATATGGAAAATATCACCAAAATTTGAAAGGCAATAAAATCACTATTTTGGTGTGAAAACTCACAAAATAAGGCACTTAGATTGTGGAAAATAATCCCCTTTCATTGTGATCAGGATTGGGACCATTGGAGTACAAGAAAATTGCAGATATGAAGTTTTGGAAAGCAAAGTGATTTAATCATTCAAAAGATCTTGGAATTCATCTTTTCAAGTAAGGATTCTTGACCCGAAATTTATGTTAAAGAATGCTACAAATTATTACATTGGTATCAGAGCCTTATATGATTTTATGGCATCTTTTGGTAATTTATTGCTTTCTTTACATTGATAATTATGCAATAAGATTAGTATGGTTAGAAAGGTAACCATATAAAAAACTTAAATTTTTGGACTTAAAACAAAGAAGATATGAAGTTTTGAAATTTGGATGAAAATCTGAATTTTTTTGCATGAAAATTGATAAAACCAGAAACTTCATCACATGATAACTTTTTATACATTAAGGCCCGTTTGATTTATATTTTTCCTCCGTAAAAAGAAAAATATGACCGTTATCAATCACATTCAACCACTATTTTTTACTTTTCATTTCTTATGTGGAGCTCATAATGGCTATATTTTTCATTCTCATTCTACAAATAATGTGGCTCAAACGAGCCCTAAGTTTCATATTGTCTATTTGATATGGTTGGATAGATATCGAGACCTTTCTAATGGTATGAATATCATTAATTTTGGTCTTGGAATGAAGAAGTTATGTCCTCCCAAAATTTAGATAAAAATTCGATTTTTTTTGTATGAAAATGGGTAAAATTTGAAATTTCATCACATGATAACTTCTTCTACTCTACGTTTCATGATTCCCATTCAATATGGTTGGATAGATATTCTCAAGACCTTTTCAACGGTATAAAGATCGTTCATTTTGGCTTTGAAAAGAAGAAGTTATGACCTCTCAAGGTTTGATCGAAAATCTGAAGATTTTGCATGAATTTGTTATAATTTTCACTATCGGATAGATCTATTGATGTCCTAAATGTGGCCACAAATGAACTCAGAACGTCAAAATTAGTCAGAATGATCAATTGATAAAAAAATTTGAGAACAAAGTGGTGACATTGACGACTGACGCAACCCTTTTTTTTATTACTTTAAAAGAAAAAAATAATTACAAATTGATCTCGCATGTAAGGGAGCATGCGATGCCCAATTTCAATTCTGAAAATTGTAGATTGGTCCCTGAATTATTCTTAATTTTTCAGTATAATTAAATTAATTTTTAGATAGTTAAAAATAATTTTTTTTTTGTATTTAATTCTTAAAATAAAATTGTGGAAAGTATTACAAATATTTTTTGAACTTGATTAAGTTCCATTTTTTTTTTTTAATAAAATCAAGAATATTTATTAAGTGGTATTTGGCTAGTGAGATTTTTTTTTTTTTTTTTTTAAAGTGCTCTAAAATGGAAAATATTCCGAAAGTATTTAAAATACCACATTTATATACGTTTATGAGTTGTGTTGGTCTTTGATTAGATTATATGATCCATTATAACTTGTTTTCAATTTTTGTGTTTGATCAGATATTACTGAATCAATGCACACTTATAGCATCCCTTGGAGGGAATGCTAGAAAACAATAGCTTACGTGATTATTGAAATTAATAAACTGATCCAAAACATAATCTAATGGAACACATAAATATTTTTGGGACAAATTATTATTATTGTTATTATTATTGTGATAAGCAAAAGAAGAGAATTCTGATGTCACTTCCCATTTGTTGGGATTGTTTTGTAACAAATATTAAAGTGAGGTTGAGAATCGGTATAATGAAACTTAAATGATGTGAGTTTTATTCCTCGGTTACAATTGAAATTTTTTAATTTGTGATATCATGGTATATGTCATCATTTAATAAACGTCATTGTTTATACTTTTATTGCACATCATAGAATTACCTTATTGAATTACATGATGTCTGTTAATATGTAAATTGTTATGAATGCTAAGGTCAGTTGAATTAGTGAGATTCTTATTTAGACCTATTGATTATTAGTTGAGTGATAGTTAGGTGATTGGAAGATTTAGGAAAAATCTCACTTAAAACTATTTGATTCACCAACTGAGTAGGAGTTCTCAAGTTGGAAGAATTAATGTAATTCTCGCTTAGGACTCATGAAATTTTGTGTTGTAAAATTAAGTCTATGATAGTGAAATAATAGGATTGTGGACGATGATTGGAAACATAGTGAACTTTTGACTCTGTGCCTAATGTTGAACTATCGTATACGTTAATTTGCGTTAATGTAAAATTGTATATGTGCATAAATAGGCACTGATTGAAAATAAAAATATCTCTAAAATTTGATAGATCATGACATCAAAATCCATAATTGTCGGCTTTAATAAAAGTGATAAGCAAAATGCGATAACATTTTTTGACCGTTTCTTGAAATTTTATTCCGGTGTTGCTACTTTACCATATTACAAATTACTATAATTGATTTAGTTTGATGGGACAAGTCTAGGAAAGTAACTGATTTAATTTTGAATGACTCAAGTAGGAAAGAAAAACTATTTTGACCAACATTTATATTTGTATTCACCGATCGGACAATTGTGTTTAACCATTTAGGGTATAGAACACAATTGTGAATACAATAATATGATGTTGGGTTCAAGTATGTTCCATAAATACTCGAGGGATCGAAAATACTTGAATTAATGTTGGAAAATAAGTTTGGGGCATAGCGAGAGGTGATGTTCTTCTAGTAGAGCTACTATATATCCCTAACAGGTTTATAGTACCATGAGTTTTAATATTAATTACTGGTCACATAATCTATTTGTCGTAAGAATTTTTGTGAGATAGATCTTGAGAAAGATTTAAGTTGCGACTTTCGTTGCCATTTGTGGTTTAGGTCAATCTCATCATGTGCGAGTGAGAGATGTTGGAAAATATGGGTTGTGGGTCGCCCATGTGAGGTGGCCCGACCTACAAGACATTAAAAGTGTTGGATGGAGTGGTTTGAACTTGAAATTCAAACCTATAATTCCCTATAATCACCCTTAACTCCCGTACAACTTCAAATTTTTGTCCAGCATTTGAGAGAGAATGATGAAAAAGAAAAAAAAAATGGTGGAATTCGTATAGAAAATTTCACCAAAATTTGAAAAGCCCTAAAATCACTATTTTTGGCATGAAAACTCACAAAATAAGGCATTTAGATTATGGATAATAATCTCATTCGACTGTGATCAGGATTGGGACCATTGAAGTGAAAGAAAATTGCAGATTTGGAGATTTGGAAAGTAAGATGATTTAATCATTCAAAAGATCTTGGAATTCATCTTTTCAAGTGAGGATTCTTGACCCGAAATTTATATTAAAGAATGCTACAAATTATTACAATAAATGTATTTTAATGTCACTTAATTGTATCAATTGTTACCCATACATCACTTAATAAAAAAAATTCATTAGGTTCAACAAAAAACGCGACTTGAGCAATGAATGGGCAACATGGTGCATAGTTCGATGACAATTGAGATACAATTTTTCAATTATTAAATGATAACAATTGTTATAATTCAGTCACCACTAGGATACAATTTTAAGTTCAGTTATTAAGTAGTAACATTTTTTTCTTCCATCAAACCAACATCTTAAAAAAAGAAACCAAAGAAAATGAAGGAAAAAGAAGAAACTGAAAATCAGAGGCCTATACATCTAGGGAAAATAGAACTTTTTAGAATTGAGTATTATAGATTTATGCAAAAGATCAAATTTTACTCGCGGGTATCTCATTTTTTCACGGAAAAATGGATTTTTCAAAGAAATGTTGATTTTTTGGAAGTAGTGATTGAGATTTCTAGAAAAGATTAGACGTTTTTAATCTAACTAAGTACAAGAGATTTCTGCAAAAGATAATATTATTTGTTCACTTTGAGATGAAATTGGATTGTAGTGCCCAAATTTGATCATGGAATTGGATTGTGGAACGAAATTGGACAAATGAGATTTTTCATTTTTGCGAATGATTGGATATTTGAAAGTGAAATCCAATCCAAATCTGAAAAAGTTAGGGGGCGTTCTCTTCATATTTCAGTTTTGAGTTTTGAGTTTTGAATTCGTTTTGTGTTTTGTGTTTTCGGTGTCCATTTTGAGATTATTGAAAACTCATTCTTTTTGTCGTTTTGAAAAAATATTTCTCAACCTGTGTTTTTTGAGTTTTGACAGATTTGTGAAGAAAACAGCCAAAACGTAAAAAAATTGTTTTCTGTTTTCTTCATAAAATTTTCAGTCGTTTTCAAAAACTCGTTTTCGAAAATGAGAAAGAGAACGCGTTTTCAATATTTTGGAAAATCGAAAACAGAAAATGACCCGAAAACAGTAAAGAGAACGCACCCTTAGGTGCCGTGCTTTTTGCTGTTTGCGGGCCGTTTTTTGTTTTCGATTTTCGAAAATATTGAAAACGCGTTCTCTTTCCTATTTTTGAAAACACAAAAAAAAAAAAAAAAAAAAAAATTATAACTAAAAACACAAAACGACTTTTTTTTTTTCGTTTTGGGCGTTTTTAGTTAAAAACATGCAAAATTTCCAAAACGCGAAAACACGGTACTGTAGATAAAAAGTGACCCTCTCTTCCCACTATTTCTAATCGTGTCTCATTCCTTCTCTCCTTCCCTCTTCCACAAAGCCGGCGACGAAGAAGAGCTCTCCTCTCTTCTCTGCAACCGGCGATGAAGGAGACCACCACAAAGTCGGCGCCGACGTGGGTCGCGATGTTATTGTGAACGATGATGCCGTTCGTCTCTACTGTGAACGATACTGTTGTGGACGGTGCTGCCATTCGACTCTACCTCCTCTCTCTTTTTGATTTTTTTGATTTGGGGGGTTTTTTGATTTGTCTCTGCTGTGGTTTGAGGTTTTTTTTCTTCCGATTGGGCGGCTTTGTGGTGGTGTGTGACGGCGGTTTTTGTTTGTGGTGGTGGTGTGGTGTTGATAGAGGTGGTGACGATGGAGATTTTCGTTGATGGCAGTGGTGGTGGTGTTGATTTTGGCGATGGTAGACCCTGATGGTGGTAGCAGTGGTTGATGTTGATTTTGGTTGATGGTGGTGGTGGCAGCCATTGATGGCGGTGGTGGTGGTGATGCTAATTTTGGTTGATTTTGGCGATGGATGACCCTGATGGTGGTAGCATTGGTTGATGTTGATGATGGTGGTGGTGATGTTGATTTTGGTTGATGGTGGTGGCAATGTTGATGTTGATTTTGGTTCACTTTGGCGGTGGTAGATGGTGTTTGTGGCAGTCTTGTGGTGGTTTTTGAATAAGATATTGTAAACAAAAATTCTCGAAGTAAACGTGTTTTGTGTTTTGATGTTTTGAGCAATCGTTTTTCAAAATGACAAAAAGAACGCATTTTCAACAATTTTAAAATAGACACTCAAAACATAAAACGAATTAAAAACTCAAAACACAAAATTGAAATACGAAGAGAACGACACCTTATATTTTTCTTTAATTTATAGGCCTCTGATTTTCAAATTTTATTTACCTTCTTTTCTTTGATTTCTTCTTTCACACAGATCCATTTGAGAGAAGAATAAATTGCTACTACTTAATAACTGAACTAAAATTGTATTTCAATAGTGACTAAACTATATCAATTGTTACTACTTTACAACAAACTTAAATTATATCTCAATGGTTATTAAACTATGCATGGTGTAACCCAACTATTGTTCAAGTCGACGTCGTTTGTTGAACTTAATGATTTTTCCACTTGAGTGATAGATGGATAACACGGTACATAGTTCATTGACTGTTTAAATACATTTTAAAATTAAGTTGTTAAGTAGTAATAATTGATGTAATTCAATGACAATTCAAATTATTAACCCAGAGTTATTCTCCAATTTTCTTTTTTGGAAAAATTTCATTCAAGGTCTTTAATTATAGGTTCATTTCAAGTTGGTAACACAACTTTAATTTACATCGATTTTATTATTCAATTATTAATTTGATTTTGTTTCAATTTGATCGTTCACCTAAAATTTCATGCGTTAATTGTACCATTTTATTTGTCATCAATACAAAACTGACAAATTGATATTTGATAACACGACAAGTAAAATTCGAGACATCGCTTATATTTTTTACTATACAAATTCTACGATTTTTGTTTGTAAAATTGTAAGTCTTTTGCATTGACAAATGGCATGTATATTCATATTTGATCCATTTTGTTAATCTGGTCATAAGCTTCACTAATTCATTGCAAATTATATCAAATTCAGCTAATTTTGGTCAATAAATATAAATAAGCAAGACAAGTATTTCATTGACAAATTAGGTCTATACCCTTGAGGATACAACAACTCGCCTAGATAGACTATGCATTAGAAAATAGAGTTCGATGTTTAAAAAAATATATATAGAATTTGAACTCATCATAATAAATTAAAATCTTAGGACAGTTTGTAAGCAAAATATTTAATTGGAATAAAATGAAAGTTAGGTAATATTTGATATAAATATATAAGTTGGATGATGAAGTTGAAATAAATATTAAGTTTGAGTGACCATTGTGGAATAAACTTGTATGTTAAGTAACCTGTGATGAAATTTTCCCTTTCTTTCTCCAATAAATAGAAATCTCAAATCTTTAATGAAAATCGCATAACAAGAAGACTTGTCTTTTGTTCTAGTACTTTGCCAGAAACAGAAAGGGATTGGAGTGAATATAAACCGTAAAACTTTGATTGGAAACATGAAACTTGAATGGAAAGAAAATAAGTTTTAAACAATTAAATGGTCTAGAATTTATTTGCATGAAAATTATCAATAAAATGTATTTGACTGATTTAATATTCAACTTAAAAAATATTATACTTGTCAATATTTTATTACTTTGCCAGAAACAGAAAGGGATTGGAGTGAATATAAACCGTTAAACTTTGATTGGAAGCATGAAACTTGAATGGAAAGAAAATAAGTTTTAAACAATTAAATGGTCTAGAATTTATTTGCATGAAAATTATCAATAAAATGTGTTTGACTGATTTAATATTCAACTTAAAAAATGTTATACTTGTCAATATTTTATTGGTGGGTTGAGAGAGATTGAGTTAGATGACAGAGAGAAAAAAAGAGTGAATTGCCTAAAAAATAAAAATATATCCATCTAAAGAAAATGTTTTCCTTATTTTTGAATTTTTGACGAAAATATGATGTGATCAATTTTTGAAAAATATTTTTTTTTAGAAAAAATGTCAATCAAACACTCTAAAAGTGGGAACTTGAGTAAAAAAAAAAAGAAATATTTTTTATGAAAAATAAAATCAATAAAAAACAACCTTAATTGTTTCCCTAATTAATCGGAGTAAAAAATATATATTAAATTTTACAATGGCTTTAGAGCGTGTAACTTTATTTTATCAATAAAAAAAATATTATATTAAGCCCAAGAATAGTTTAGCTAAAAACAGTTAATAAAAAATTACAGTTAAAATCAACAATTAATTTTAATAACACATTTCATTAAATTTGTGTTAAACTAGAACCCAATAGACGAGAGAAAATTATATGAATATGTATTCAAAGCATTCTAATACTCAGAATTCCAATAGACAAAGAATTTAGTAAACAATAAAAGAGACGTCGTTTGAGCAAATATATGCAAACATTGCAATATATGAAGAGAAATTTGAAAAAGTAAGGATTACCTTTTTATTGTATTTTGTTATTTGAATTTGGATAAAGATATAGATAGAGGTTTGGGCAATTTGTAGGTTTGAGTGGTACCCATTATGGGAATCCATAAAAGGCACGAGTCACAGTTTTCATTGTCATGTAATTCTGGCTGTCATTGAAACAGTTACAATAAGCATAATTCTTGGGTATGCTTGGCATATTCAATGTCGGTGCTTTCTTTTTATTTTCACAATTTTTTTTTTTTTTTTGTAGCTCTCAGTTGTAGTGGGTTCTTCACAAGTATTTAGAAAAGTTCCAATTCATCTGCTATTTCGCATACTTACCTGATGTTTTAGTTGTTATCTTATTTACTTTTGAATTTATGTCAATGACATTATTTGACACAATACTTTTAATGTAGGATGCTTCAACACATAGCTATGATGTCCATAATGAATTATTTGTTGATTATACGGATATATTTACGACAAATATGGTACGTAATGATTTTATTTTTTAATATGATCATATATTTATATACAGATATTTGATGTCCAGAATGAATTATTTGTTGATTACACATATATGTTTACGACAAACATGGTACGTAATGATTTTTATTTTTTAAATGATCATATATTTATATACAAATATTTGATTATAAACAGATGTTTATAAATAAAGAGGCATTGATTGATTGGGTTAAAACTATTAGTAAGAGACATAACATGATTGCTTTTATGAAAAAGTCCAACTTAGGCCAAGAGAAAACCAGGAATTGATTTCGCTTGTGAAAGATATGGTTCGTATAGGTGTAGGAATACCAACAAAGATAATGTAAAGGGAAGAGACGTAGAGCTACTGGAACAAAAAAGTGTGGATGCATTTTGAATGGAAGAAAATTGATAAATGGTGATTATTGGGTATTCAAAGTGAAATGTGGAAAACATAATCATGGTATTGCCCATAACCTTGAAGAACATTCATATGCCGGGAGACTAACTGAGAAAAAGACTTCAATTTTAGTAGACGTGTCAAAGAATCTTGTGAGACCAAAGGGAATTATATACACATTGAAACAAAATGATGAGACAAATGTCACCACATTGAGGCAAAGCAGACAGAGGACTCGAGTTCAAGTCTTATAGAGGCAAAGCTTTATTTTTTCTATCTTAACTTTGAAAATTTTGGTCTTTTACCAATACAAAATTTTAAGCTTTTAAATGGTTATAAGCCGTGGATTCTAATAAATATGTGATTAACAAAATAGATAAAAAAGAGAAAGAAAAAAAAAGTATATCATACAAAATATATGTAAAAATAGAATTTAATCAAATTATAAACAATCATAAATTTTGCAAAACATGCACTTAGCTATACGTGCAAAACTATTTAGGAAGATCATGCTTTTATTTCTTTTAAACATAGTAATCATTTTCAATACACCACGCAATACGTTACATACGCCTAAGATGTTAGGTGCGACACGAAAGCAACTTTTGTAATACTATATTTTACTTTACACTACTTTTTTTTGTTTTCATTTTGTTTTTATTATTTCAGCAATCGACTTAACGTAAGTGATTATCAAAATATAAGCTTGACCATTTAATTGAATTGGTCAACCTTGTACTTGAGCAGCTTGAGATTGATTCAATGTTAAGTTTTTTCTATATTATATATATGATATCGTAATAAATAATACATGGACCTATAAATCTGTATGTTTGCTTCCACATAGACTATTATTCAATTTATAATCGACGAAAAAAGTATATTTTGTAATTAATGATCTAAATTATCTAATTATATTAATTTTACCTAAATGCATACAATCAAATCAACTTAGGGTTTAATCGTATGAACGTGGATGCTAGGACTTACAATTTCATTTAGTGTCACCTTTAATTCACAAATCAAGATTCATAAATATTATAGTATTCAATCAAAATCTTCCTAATTAATCAATTTACCACTCTCGAATTCAAATGGACACGTTCAACTAAGTCGATTTGTCATAGATTTACTTGAATCCAAATAAACCTCAATTAAATACATTCAATTTCTAAAAATCCATGTAACGATCATGATAACCATAAAAACATATCTCTACACTTTTATCCGAATTTTGTTATGTGGCCTAAATATATAACTTACCAATTTGTTACGGATTCACATATCATTGAATTAATGGTCAATTAATTTTCAAAATATTAAACTGCATAAATAAAATCAACATGGAAAATTAAACTAATAGAATCTTGAAAATTAAAATAAATGGTCAGATGTAAATTACATTGTTTGTATTGACTAATGATTTTGCTACTCATACTAGTGTAAGAAAATAAAAATGAATACAGTTCATCATCGGGTTTTAATATCTTGCTGGAGTAAATAATTAAATCTTGCAACAAGAATCTTTTACAATCGTAAAATCTCGTATATCCTACCTTTTTGCTATTTAATATTGATATTGTTATGTGTTTTTCTCTCTAAAAATGTGTATCCCTAACTATAGAATAATGTCAATTATATATAAGAGTCGAAATTCTATCTTGAAAAACAAGTTGATATATGTTTTCATAGTAGATTTGAGTCAAACTAGAGAACAAGCGAAATTTGAAAAAATTCCCCGAATGTGTTAGTACAGGATACTCAATTTAGTCCCTACTTTTCAATATATTGCCCTTGCGATCACAGCATATAACGCCCCAAATCTATTTCATTTTTATTTTATAAAAATAGATTTGAGGTGTTACCTAAAATCAGTCATCTTTATTTAATTTAAGCAGATTTTTTAAAAAAAAAAAATTTGATCGATAACTTGATAATGATAAATCAACGTTTTAAGTGAAAATTTTCAAATTTAATAAAATCTTGAAATACTAAGATGTCAACCCATAAATTTAAGTTTAACATAGAACGTCAATTACTTGAGCACAAAGAAAACTATTGGATAGTGTGCATGAAATTTAACATAAGGATGTTTTTTAAGTACAAATTTGCAATTATCATTTCTAGAAATTTTTACTTGGCGATCCCATAAGCATCACTCGATCAATTTTTCACGCGTCCAAACGACCGTTCTAATCTAAAGAGCGAATATTTTTGATAAAAATACTTAGTAAAAATACGTGTATATTCTTATTTACATGATATAAATATAAAATAACATAACATACCAATTTTTTTAAAAATTTAGAACAACTGGTAGCGTATCTAATAGTTCAAGGAATTTCTTCAGAATTCTTACATCCCGTAGGATTTACATATTCGATCTAACGGTTCATCCCGTAGGATTTAACATATTTGACCTAATGGTCCATTCCGTACGATTTAACTAGTGGTGGCAATCGAGTCGAGTAACTCGTGGGCTCGTAGCTCGGCTCGTCTAAAACGAGCTACGAGCCGCTCGGGCTCGTAAAAAAGAACCCGAGCCATGAGCCGAGCTTTGAAAATGTCAGACGAGCTGCTCGTGGCTCGTCAATTTTAAAAAGAAAAAAAAAATTAGAAAATGTGTCTTATATATTATTTTATTAATATAAAAAAAAAAAAAAAAAAAAAATAGACGAGCTTGCGAGCTGAGCTCATGAGCTGACCTGGAACTCGACTCATCCCGATCCACGAACTCTCGAGCTCGACTTTTTTCTCGTTGCTCACGAGCTTGTTGGATAATGAGCTCGAGCACGAGTCGAGCTCGTAGGTCGACGAGACGAGACGAGCCGAGTCACTGCCACCACTAGATTTAACATATAAATCGACCCGAAAACCTTATTTCATGCCAAAGTCATAAAAAAATATCAAGAAATAAGAATTTACCACTTGCACAAAGTATTCTTACCTCAATCGCTACCAAGATATTTGAAAATGTAGCATGTGAAAAATATATAAACGATACTTTGTTAAATCCCAAAAGTGTAAGTGGTGAAAAAATGTGTACAATATAAACTTTGTGGGAGTGGAAAAAATCATTTCATCTCAAATATACACACACATATTTTTTCCCACTACTACACACGTAACTTACATAACTTAAAAAGACATTTTTCATGTTAATGGGAGTTAATGGAAATTAATCATCATTGGTTAATGAGTTTAATGAATTTTAAGTCAATTTAAAGTGAACGTTGTGTTTAAGTTTAAATTAATTTAATTACCTTTTCAAACTCCCAATAACTGTACCATTGAAAGCTCCTTTTCCCATTGATTTTGCCACAACAAACATTGTCAATCATCATTGTACAAATAGATTAATTCATTATTTAATTTGAGCTACAAAATGACTATAACATCGATATATTTTTATCAATTTCTAAAATACTTAAATATTCGACTAAAATAATTTACAATAAATTCTAAAAAGTACACATAAACGAAATAAATCATTTATGCAAATAAGTAGGTCACACTTATCATTTTAACTTTTTGAACTTTAGTGTGACGATAAAGTTGAACATGAACTATTTTATTTTCTAAATGATCAACATTAAATTTAGCTCATATGAAAATATAAATAAAAGTCATGGTGTTACACAGCCAAATAGTCCTTGAGTTTAAGTTTTTTTATATTATAAATTTAACTTCATTTTCAAAAATGTAATTTTGGAAGGTAATTGTATTCACACATCAATTTTTATTTTTTGTATCATATTTTAATTACATTTAGGTTCTTAATCTTTGCTCATTATAAAATTTATGTCCTTAACGATTTTTTATATTATTCTTATCCTCAAACTTTTAATTAATTAATATATTTTGTATTTTATGATAATTTTATATTCAAAAGTCCGTTGAAATAGTTAAAATAACTTATTTTCTCATCATATTTTTTAGAAAAATAGAAAAACGAAAGTGTGAAAAAGTATTTTACCTAAATTTGGATACAAATCATCTTCGATGACGAGACGTATTAATTAAAGGATAAAAAATTCAAAAAAATTAAGAAAATAATTGCTATAATAAATTAAGATAGATGAACTTTAATGTTATTAAAATGTGATGTATCAAATAAAATTTGTTTTAACAATATAATCACTCTTTTCGAAAATACTAGACCCATTTTTTAAAAATATCGGACGAAACAAGTTTCTTTTCTAATATTTTAAAAAATTGAATTTTTTTTATAGCAAACTAAATACGTCCAATCAACTGGAAAAAGCTGTAACAATAAGGGCATGTTTGATAGGCTGGATTTTCCATGAAAAATGGCATTTTTGACTGTTTGATAGACAATATTTTCTACATTTTTTCTTGATTTTGAGGAATTTGTTTTTTCGTGGGTTTGGTAATTTTTGATTTTTCAGGCCATATATATATATATATATTTTTTTTTTTTGACAATTGAAACAAATTATATTACTAATTGTAACAAATTGAATATCTTTAATTGATAATTTTTATGAAAAACAAAGTCAAACGAATATCAAAAAATAAAAAATTTAAACATTTTTTAGATAAAAAATTATATCAATCAAATACAATTAATTAACAATTTTTAATAAAATAAATTTTAGACAACCTAAAATTTTATTTCCTCGCAAGTTTCTGCAATCAAGACCTAACTGTTCAGCCACTTGTTTGAGATAAAAAAAAAGTCATCTTTTTTGCCTTAAAAGTTCGCCAAATCTTTTTTTTGTTCACCAATTTTGTCAACTGGAGTGGGGTTGTTGACCTCCGGAGCTATGCCGATCTCTTCAGCCACTGGATCCCCCGTTTTGGATGCCGAAACTCCACTGTTAGACGATGTCGTCCATGGATCCGTCGACTTCAAAGGCCGCCCTGTCTCCCGACCCGGATCCGGTGGATGGAAGTCCGCTTCCTTCATCATAGGCACGTACCTACAACATTCAAACGACGACTCGTGCCGCTAACCCGTTTATCAAAATTTGTATTTTGATGGAAAAATAGCTTGTTTATTTATTTTGTTCAATTTATTAGGTGTTGAAGTGGCTGAGAGATTTGCATACTATGGAATAAGTTCGAACTTGATAAGCTATCTGACGGGTCCATTGGGCCAGTCCACCGCAACCGCGGCGGAAAATGTGAATGCGTGGTCTGGCACAGCGTCACTTTTGCCGCTTTTGGGTGCTTTTGTGGCCGACTCGTTTCTCGGTCGCTACTGGACCATTATTGTTGCCTCTGGGCTATATATCCTGGTCAGTACAAAAGCTCATCGATCTTTTAAAACTTCTATATTCAGAAAGTTTTCAAATGGTTGAATTGTGCAGGTTTTCTACGATGTAAATGCTTATGATACTTGGTCTGTTAGCTGCTGGATTTTTCTTTGTGTTAGAAGAATTTTCGATTTTTCCTGGGGTTGCTTTAATGTGGTATGGTTTGGGAAGGGGAAGATTAACTTGTGTTCTCTTATAATGGTTATGACTATTCTTGCAGTATACATGACTGAAATATTAAAAAGCCCGTTTTTTGGTTGCTTGTGGCAATATTCGAATACAGTACATATCAATATTTAAAATGCGTTGAAGCATTACAAGACTTGTTTAGGGCTGTATGCATTAGTTTTGCACATATGATGAAGAGTGAACTCAATGTTTAAACATTTTTGACAACTTATTAAGAAGCTGAAAACTATTACTCCGCCATTCTGTTTATTAGACACCTTTAATTTTTATGAAGAGTTCATGATGCAAATATTCTTGAGAATGCTATGCTTCTGCTAAATTCTAGCCTTGTTATTTTTGGATTGTTATTGATCTCAGGGACTTGGCTTCTTGTCCCTATCAGCTGCTCTCTTTTCATTCAAATCTTCTGACTGCCAGACAGCATGCTCTCCACCAGAGTTTCAAATTATTATCTTCTTCTTGTCTTTGTATTTAGTTGCACTAGCACAAGGAGGGCATAAACCGTGTGTTCAAGCTTTTGGAGCTGACCAGTTTGACGAGCAAGATCCAAAAGAATGTAGATCCAAAAGCTCGTTCTTCAATTGGTGGTATTTTTCCATGTGTGCAGGTGTTTTAGTGACTCTCTTTGTTTTGAACTACATTCAAGACAACCTAAGTTGGGGTCTTGGCTTTGGAATTCCCTGCATTGTCATGTGCCTTGCACTAATAATATTTTTGCTTGGAACTACGACTTACCGGTTTAGCATACAGTGTGATGAAAGAAGCCCATTTATGAGAATTGGTCAGGTATTCCTGAATGCGGCTAGAAACTGGCGGACTACCTCGGCAGCAATATCTAAGGAAGAGGATGCTCAGTGTATTCTGCCATATGAAGGCTCTCAACAGTTCAAGTAAGTCAACTATCCCTGTGCGTATCTTGTGATTTGGAAGAAAAAATACCTCGACTTTGCTTTATATGATTGAAACACGTTGATATCCTTTTACTCAAAGTCTTTGTTTATATATAAATGATTGATTTAATGGAATCAATCTAATTTCGGTTCCTTTCATGATCACATTTTTTGGTTGTAACAGACTTCTTAATAAAGCTTTGGTTGCACCTGATGGTTCAAAGGAAGTTGGGAAAGTTTGTAGTATCACTGAAATTGAAGAGGCGAAAGCAGTTCTCAGGCTTGTTCCAATATGGATTACATGTTTGGGATATGCCATTGTATTTTCACAATCATCGACCTTGTTCACCAAGCAAGGCGTTACAATGGATCGTTCTATCACATCTAGCTTTCAAATACCAGCTGCTTCACTTCAATCTTTTATCAGTCTTGCAATTGTTGTCTTTATTCCCATCTATGACCGTATTTTGGTTCCTATTGCAAGGACTATAACTAGGAAACCCTCAGGCATAACAATGCTCCAACGTATTGGGACTGGAATACTTTTATCTTTTCTTTCCATGGTAATTGCAGCTTTGGTCGAGAGGAAACGTTTGAAAACTGCTGTTGAATATGGACTGGTGGACATGCCTAAAGCAACAGTGCCAATGAGTGTGTGGTGGCTGCTACCACAGTACTTGCTTTTCGGAATTGCGGATGTATTTACGATGGTCGGTCTCCAAGAATTCTTCTACGATCAGGTTCCGAGTGAGCTGAAAAGTATCGGCCTTGCTCTATACCTCAGTATATTTGGCATAGGGAGTTTCTTGAGCAGTTTTCTTATCTCTGTGGTGGAGAAAGCTACCAGTGGCCCCACCAAAGATAGTTGGTTTTCGGACAACCTTAATCGGGCGCATATTGACTACTTCTATTGGCTACTGGCTGGGATTAGCGCTGTTGCATTAGCTGCCTACTTGTACTTTGCAAAATCTTATATCTATAACAGAAGAAACAGTCTTTGACTTTGCAGTTGTGGTGGAGAAAGCCATTAGTGGCCCGGGATAGCAGTAATTATCGTAGCATCTTGGTAAATTCTATTGTTGTAAGTTGTAACCTCCTTGCCAGGTGTGTAGTATTAGAGATTAATCAAATATCAAAATGATATGAAGATCATTTGTTAATAATTTTTAATTGTCTCATATTGTCATTATGTTGTACTTGGTTGATATCTTGTAATCTAGGCTCCTGTTTGGTTTTCATTATTTGATGTTATAATTTTTGGAATAGTGTTTTTCTGGAGAATGTGATTGAAAAAGAATAAAAAGTTTTTGGTTTATGTATAACATTATTTTATTGGAAAATGTGTGGTTAAAAAGAAGAGAAATAAAAATGTATTATAAATTTAACGGGGATCAAAGGTGGGCTACTTGTTTACGAGTCATAGGACCCTTGTAACTACTGTAAATACATACCGAAGGATCAATACCAAGTGTGTTGCATTCTCTTATACCAATTCTTTACATATAGAACAGTACAAAAATTATCAGTTCTTTTTGCTTATATGGTATCAAATGCAGCAACTGATATATCTTGAGATTGTCAACGAATTAATTATTACAATATAGATTAACATATAAGAGATGGATTACTCTTTTTAATAAAGTTGATTTTTCAAAATGAAATCCTAAATTTTAATATGCTATCAGAGCATGTTAAACTCCAACGAGATTCGATCTTATTAAGAAGACATAAAAAATGAGTACACAAATTTTAAGATTAATCTGCTCAAACAAGACATCATCTTGTGTAGGTCTATCTAATTGTAATTTAAATTCCAAAATTAATGAAAATTATCAGGATCAAGAAGCTGAAAATCTCTTAGAATGCCAAAATCTTTATGTTCCGTTCTCCATGCGATAATTCGGAATTTTTTGTGAGGCTTGATTGATGGATCTCAGAAAATACCTTGGAAAATAGGTACCACTTTTGTACTTCTAAAACAGAAGGGAGAATGGGATTCCGAGATCCCTTGAATTTTAACCAGCCACTAGTGGCGAAACAAGCTTGGTGACTAATAAACAAAACTACCCTTGTCGGCTAGAATTTTGGCTGAGAAATAACACGCAGATAGTATCTTTTTAATGACAGGAGATAAGTCGAATTCATCTTCCCAATGGAGAAGTTTCCTGTGGGTTAATCCGGAACGTCTCCAGACGAGGAGTTGGTAATGGTGAAAACATTCAAATTTTCCATGATCTCTAGACCACTGACTTTCCTTAGGGTTATGTCAAAGGTTCGTACTTTCCTTTGGCGACTTTATTACAATTTATTGTTTAACGGGTGTAAACTTGGTGAAAAATAGACAACGAGCAATATGTTCTTTTCCTGTTCTAGAAGAAAGAGTGCGTGGAAAAATGTTGGCTTGCGGGGTTTAAAGCCATTCAGGGTTATGTTGTGTTAGAGTACAGTGACATCCGAAATTTATTTGACTATGCGACTTATGTAGTGAAATTCAAATTATGAGAATTTTTTTGAGTCTATGATGGTAGCGGATGGATTGGTGTAGGGTGGAGCCCCTCCAGTATTGACTTGTTTTTAAGGCTTCATTGTATTATTCGAAGTAGTCGCTAAAACACTTACATCTTGTACTCATTTTTGATATAGTAGTTTTTTTCCGTCTAGAGGTTTCACGTAAATTTGCGTATTCTTATTCTTATTGTGGTGTCATCCCTGCAGATTGTGTAACACGGTTGATCTCAGTATACTCAAAAGAGAAGAAATAAATTCTAGTGGGAAATTTACAGATATTCCTAAGGGTCCGTTTGATTGCAAATGTGAAAATTGGGTAGAAAGAAAATGTATTACAAGAATTGAATTGCTTAAAATTTGTTTTACCGATAATTATCCATGAATTGTGTTTGATTAGTATAACTTTTCACTCGAATTTTTTTTGAAATTTTGAATCTTTTGATATTCGTTTGACTTTATATATATATATATATATAGAAATTGTCAATTACAGTGGTAAATTTTTTCACAATTGGGTCTAGAATTTATTTTAATTGCCAAAAAAAAAATGTAATATATCGAATATCATTTGTTTGACTCTGTTTTTCATACAAATTGTCAAATAAATGGATAATTTTTTTACCATTGAATCTAGAATTTGTGCGAATTGCAAAAAAAAAAAAAAAAAAAAAAAAAAAAAATCATACCAAATATCATTTGTTTGACTTTATTTTTTATACAAATTGTGAATTAAATTGATAAATTTTTTTACCATTAAATTTTTAAAAAAAATTTGATTGCCCAAAAAAAAAAGCTGGAAAATCCTTGAAATCATGGAAAAATGGTCACGTGAGGCCAGCCCAAGAAAATCAATTCTAGAAAAAATAATTCGAATCATACATGTCATTTGGAAATGAAATTTGTTTTCCATTCTCCATGAAATTTTACCCCTATCAAACAAACAAGGCCTTAGTGAACTCCAGAGATATGGCCATGACCATCTCTTCAGCTGCTGGAATTCCACTCTTAGGCAATTTCGTCCATGGCTACGTCGACTTCAAAGGCCGACCTGTCACCCGACGGGGCTCCGGTGGCTGGAAGTCCGCCTTCTTTCTAATAGGTACATTTTTTCATTCAATACAGGATTTAAGGGCCTGTTTGGCAGGAACTGTTTTTGAAAAATCAAAGTCGAAGTTAAAGCTATCTCAAAAACACCCTAAATTAATACAGCCACACTCTCTAACTGCTTAAATGTTTTAGAGGAGATGTTAATACTCCTGTGGTCATCTGTGCATGTGTCAACTTTTAATAATTCTACGGCACCTTCCCATTCAATACAATTTAGGTAAGAAAAAGGTGTATTTATTTATTTATTGTTTCTAATAATCAGGGGTTGAAATGGCTGAGAGATTTGCCTACTTCGGAATATCTTCGAATTTGATTATCTATTTGACGGGTCCATTGGGCCAATCCACTGCAACAGCAGCGGAGAACGTGAATGCTTGGTTTGGAACGGTGTCACTTTTGCCACTATTGGGTGCTTTTTTGGCTGACTCCTTCCTTGGTAAATACCAGACTATAATCATTGCCTCTGGGATCTATATCCTGGTCAGTCCTAAAAGCTCACTCCAAAAAGATATAGTTTTTGTTTTGTTCTGGGAAATGCTGAGATTAAATTCTGTATTTGAATTGTTATGGATCCAGGCACTTGGCTTCTTGTCCCTATTTGCTGCTCTCTACTCAGACAAATCTCCAGGCTGCCAAATTGCTGCAAATAACATGGCATGCTCTCCTTCACAATTTCAAATTATTTTCTTCTTCTTCTTCTCTTTGTATTTGTTTGCATTAGCACAGGGAGGGCATAAACCTTGTCTTCAGGCTTTTGGAGCTGATCAGTTTGATGAGAAGGATCCAAAAGAATGTAAAGATAAAAGCTCATTCTTCAATTGGTGGTATTTTTCCACGAATTTGAGTATTATTTTGTCTCTCTTGGTTTTGAACTACATTCAAGACAACATAAGTTGGGCTCTTGGCTTCGGAATCCCCTGCATCCTCATGTGCCTTGCGCTAATTATTTTTTTGCTTGGAACCATGACTTACCGATTCTGCATACCAAGTGATGAAAGAAATCCGTTTGTGAGAATCGGTCTGGTATTCCTGAATGCGGCTAGAAATTGGCGGACTTCCCCACCTGCTATATCCAAGGAAGAGGAAGCTCAGGGAATTATGCATTATCAAGGCTCTCAACAGTTCAAGTAAGTCAATGATTCCTTTGTGCTGATATTAAAAAAAAAAAAAGAAAATAAAAGAAAGGGTCTCTCGACCTTGCTTTGGTACAGTTAGTTTTCTATTATTCGTATCCGTAAGTGTCCTGTCAGTGGGGTTTGATGATTTATGTTTTATGCAATATCCGGGTTCACTCTTGTTTATTGCGCTTGGTCCTTTATGAGGAATACCATTTATTAACGGATAAAATTCCTCATCATAAAATTAGGTAGACACTTGACTTTCAATCTCAAACCACGACAATTAAACCTTGTTTTCATTAAATCGGAGGTTGGTTATATGAATTTTTTTGTCCACCCTGTTCGGTTCATTACTAGATCTATTGTAATATCTATAAGCAACTAGCAACCACAAGAAGCAGTGTAAGTTTGGATATGCCCCTTCCTCTTTTGACTTGTGTTATCGAGATTTGCATAGCTCTTAAGGATGGAATCTGCCAAAACAGGTTCCGACTGATGTATGTTCAATCTCCTCCAGCTCTACCTATTGGCGTATATTTTCATTTCATTTCTTTTCCATTTTAGTTTAATTTCATCTCAGCTTTTTGAAATCTGCTACATTCATGTTATGGGCATTTTGTCCGTTTAACAACCCAACACTAACCCTAGAATATAGAAGGTCTAATAACATCATCTTATCGGACAAGCACTTCTCATTTTATTCAACCTGCTCAAATTCTATGTATTACATCCTCTTTATTTCATGGTTCCACAATTATAATTGGACCTAGATACTTAAAATAATCACTTTTGGGGACAATTCGATCCTCTGTAGATAATTCTTATATCACACATACTTATTTACCCTAAATATTTCCTTTATATGATTAAAATAATGGAATCAATCTCATTCCATTTCATTATAACATATACTTTTGGTTTGTAAAAGGTTTCTTAATAAAGCATTGGTTGCACCTGATGATTCGAAGGAAGATGGGCAAGTTTGTAGTATAACTCAGATTGAAGAGGCAAAGGCGGTTCTTAGGCTTGCTCCAATATGGACCACATGTTTGGGATATGCCATTGTCTTTTCACAAGTAGGGACTTTATTCACTAAGCAAGGAGTTACAATGGATCGTTCCATTACATCTAACTTACAAATACCAGCTGCTTCACTTCAATCTTTTAGCTTCCTTGCAATTGTTGTCTTTATTCCCATCTATGACCGTATGTTGGTTCCTATTGCATGGACTATAACTAGGAAACCCTCAGGCATAACAATGCTCCAACGTATTGGGACTGGAATACTTTTATCTTTTCTTTCCATGGTAATTGCAGCTTTGGTCGAGAGGAAACGTTTGAAAATTGCTGTTGAATATGGACTGGTGGACATGCCTAAAGCAACAGTGCCAGTGAGTGTGTGGTGGCTGCTACCACAGTACATGCTTTTCGGAATTGCAGATGTATTTACGATGGTCGGTCTCCAAGAATTCTTCTACGATCAGGTTCCTAGTGAGCTGAAAAGTATTGGCCTTGCTCTATACCTCAGTATATTTGGCATAGGGAGTTTCTTGAGCAGTTTTCTTATCTCTGTGGTGGAGAAAGCTACCAGTGGCCCCACCAAGGACAGTTGGTTTTCGGACAACCTTAATTGGGCGCATATTGACTATTTCTATTGGCTACTGGCTGGGATTAGCGCTGTTGCATTAGCTGCCTACTTGTACTTTGCAAAATCTTATATCTATAACAGAATAAACAGTCTTTGAATTTGCATTTGTGGTGGAGAAAGCCATTAGTGGCACGGGATAGCAGTAATTACCGTAGCATCTTGGTAAATTCTATTGTTGTAAGTTGTAACCTCCTTGCCAGGTGTATAGTATTAGATATTAATCAAATATCAAAATGATATGAAGATCATTTGTTAATAATTTTTAATTGTCTCATATTGTCATTATGTTGTACTTGGTTGATATCTTGTAATCTAGTTGTTTACGAGTTATAGGACTTGTAACTACTATAAATACATATCAAAGGATCAATACCAAGTGTATTGCATTCTCTTATGCCAATTTTTTACATATAGATCAATACCAAGTGTTGGGAATAAATGTCCCAAATCAGATTTTCGCCTAAGTGACTAATTATTTTCAGCAACTATAATGAACGAAAATGCTCAATCAGATAGCCCGAAAATCACGCATCACAAATAGTAAATAATATGCGAAAATTAAATAACAAGAACACCGAATCTTGGTGACCCAGTTCACCCAAATAAGGGCTAATCTGGGGGGCTCAGAGGTAATCCCGTCACTAGTGCAAGAATCACCCAAGAGAGAGTTACAGAATTAAGTATACAATCTGATCGTACCAACACAAGAAATCGATCATCGATCTTTAAAGATCTCCCATAAACCAACCCTAACCTGACCTTGACCCAGACCAAATGTAAACCTGTTCTATAGAGCCAAATCTGACCGAAGATAACACTATCATTACCGGCCAGAACCACTAAAAAACCACACGACAACAACCTGCCGTCAAGAATAGTAAACAAACCACCACACACGGTCGGCCAACGAAGAGCCACTCTAAGGCCTTACAGGCAGGCTGACTATTACACAAAACTAGATTAGGAAATCACCCACACATCCAACTAAAAGATGGACAGAAGAAATAAAGGGAGAAATCGCCTCTTGGGTGAGAGAGAGAAAGAGAAGCTGCCAATACTGAAGGAAGAAAATGAATTGTCTTTGTCTATCAAAAACCGGGCCAGGTCTATCAAAGACCAGATCTTCTTCTCAGCCGTAGATTTGCATGGATGGTGTGGATTGATCTAAAGAAAGCACAAGTTTGGGTGTTAGGTGAGTGGCCAATCACAGGCAGCTAGGTGGACTTTTATATGGGCCAGACTTTTAACTTCCAAAAAAGGGGTTTTGAGACCATGTTTTTACAATCTTCACCTTGGTACTCAAAACCCTCATTCTCTCTAGTTGCTACATTGCACGTGACGGTAACTTACCCTACATCATCGCCATTTACCTGTAAAAAGAAAATAACCATTATCAATATATGAAATTGATAAACAAGTTCCCAAAAAAAAAACTTACCAATTGAAAAACATTTTCAGTCTCATTTCAAATGGACATACAATAGCATGTATTTTCTAAAGATCAACTTCAACTTGAGCCATCTTATTCTTTTAAGAATGACTAGTTGTTGCCCGTACGATGTACGGGTTAGGTTATTTTGTAGGAAGTGTTAGCATGTTAAATGCGTGAAATTATGTTTTACTTTGAGGTGTGAGATAAGATAGAAAAATTTTGTTTTCAACATATAAATACATTTTTGGATTCATTTCTGTTAAAGCAGTAGGGAAAATAATGTGTTATTTATAGAATGAGTGAAAAGATAATAACTTGTCAATATAAATAGCTACATATTTGTACCTTATATATACAATAAGAAAAATAACTACATATTACAACTGTATAATCAATAGACAAATTATGTTGTAGACCGAATATACAAAATATAAAAAAAAATGAAGATTTCAATGAATATGAAGCCAACGGTTTTGAAATATTATAACTGGGTAGAGCTTCATTTTATTTTATAACTATATTCAAATTAAAATGATTAAAAGTACAGGATAAAGGGGAAAAAATTCTGAATGTTTATGACTCATTACGGAATATCAAACGAAGTCGAAATATTACATTCTTAATATCATTTTCAAGTACTCATGGCCTATTATTTCACGACATTGATGGTGTGCGAAACGGCTAATCGTAGCAAATGTTACGACGCTTCAAAGTAGGTCGTTTCAAACTAATATTTCGAGAATTTTGATAACAATCTAACTTTAAAAATTCAAACGAAGTCGAAATATTATATTTTTAATATCAAACAAAGTCTAAATGATATAGAAGATTTATCGATTCGACCAGCGTACAATCATTTAGGAATTTTTAAAGTTAGCTTGTTATCGAAATTCTCAAAATATTAGTTCTACCTTGACGCGCCGTAACATTTGCTACGATTGACCGTTTCGCACACCATCAACGTCGTGAAATAATAGACCGTGAGTACTTCAAAATAATATTAAAAATGTAATATTTCGGCTTCGTTTGATGTTCCGTAATGAGCCTGACAATGAAGACAAAAATATAAGTAATATATTCAAAAAACGAATTATACGTTTTTTTTAACACACGCGTTTGACGTCCGTTTAACTATTTTCGATATTCATTTACATCATTTGATATATCTACGATATAGTTCTCGAAATGAGTTTCGAGAGGATATAAAAGATTTATGGATTCGGCTAGCGTAGAATCGTCAAAGAATTTGTAAAGTTAGTTTGTTATCGAAATTTTCGAAATATTACTTTGAAACAGCGTACTTTGACATAACGTAACTTTCGCTACGATTGGCCGTTTCATACACCATCAACGTCGTGAAATATTAGGCCGTGAGTTCTTCAAAATGATATTAAGAATGTAATATTTCGACTTCGTTTGATATCCCGAATTAAGCACGCAAATGATGGCGAAAACATAAGGAAAAAAAAGGGGTATTGCATGTCTTGCACAAGACGACGCAGTGCCTCACACAGTGCGACAAAATTTTTATTTTTATTTTTTTAATTTTTTATATAACACTCACATTTTTTTTTTTTTTTTTTTTTTTTTTTTTACAAAAATATCAGTGTATAGAGCAAAATAAAAATTAAATAACAAATTTTTTTTTTTAAGTAATATATAGCAAAATAAAAATAAAAAACTCAAAACCACGGTACACGACACCGTTTAGGACGATTAGTTTCTACAATAAAAAACTTCTTCACTCTTTTAATATATGTAGGATATAGAGCAAAATAAAAATTAAATAAAAAATTTTTTTTTAAGTAATATATAGCAAAATAAAAATAAAAAACTCAAAACCACGGTACACGACACCGTTTAGGACGATTAGTTTCTACAGTAAAAATCTTCTTCACTCTTTTAATATATGTAGGATACTTCACCTTAACCTATGTTTACCTCTCATAATAGACAAATTTTGTAATAACTAACAATGCAATTTGACTAACAATGAGATTATTAAGAGTATCATGCAAAAAATACAAATCACACAAATGTTTTTCAACCAAATGCTTCCTTTTACAAAATTCCAATTTATGAAGTCATTCACCAATGTAAAGAAATAGGTAATAGTGGATTTCCACCAATCTTTGTCACACACAAAGTAAACATCCACATATCCTATAAGGATCAACCTATCAAACCTCTTCAATTTACAAACAAGGTGCATCTTCACCTCAAACTCTAAGAGTTGACTCATATGGATATTTTCCTCCACTTCCCAATATAGGAAGACAATTTTAACGTCTAGTGGTTCAAGTTCCCAAAAGAATTGAACAACTAATGCTAAAATCAGTTGTATTGTTTTGTATTGTATGATAAGGGAAAATATCTCAATATAGTCAAACACTTCTTTTTGTTTGTAAATCAACTTACATTTCATTCTATGACCATTAGGCAAACTAACCAAACACCAAGTCGTAATTTGCCATCTTTCACTATCCCTAGCCAATTGGTAATCTAGGATATAATTCTTTTCAATTTCGGGGGTATTAGATTTCATTTCAGTTTCACCATGAGGTACACCAACCTCATACATCACAGGTTCATTCCCATCAAAATGAGTGAAGTCATTTTTTGCCACCTTCACCTCATTCTGAAATTCCCTTTTAGAATCATCATATTTGAATTTTAAACAAGGCATAACAGACTCATTAAACACAACATCATTGCTGTTAATGATCTTAAAACCAGGTTCTCCTAAAACCCACAACCTGTAACCACTAACCCCCTTAGGATAGCCTAACATAACATATCTAATATCCCTAGGCACTAACCTGCCCTCAGTTTGGTGAACATATGCTACACACCCAAACTCTCTAACATGTGCTAAATTCGAAGCTTTCCTGTCCATAGTTCTTGAAGAGTCTTCAGCTCGACAGAACTATATGGAGATCTATTCATCAAATATGATGTCGTACATAAAGCCTCAGCCCAAAACCCTTTAGCTAGGCTTGAACTAACTAACATGCACCTAACCTTATCCATTAAGGTCTTACTCATTTTTTTTTCCGCCACCCCACTTTGTTGAGGGGAGTACTTAACTGTTCTTTGTCTCATGATTCTCTTTTGTTTACAAAAGTTATCAAATTTCGCGTTACAAAACTCTAGACCACTATCGGTTCTCAAAGTTTTTAACTTCTTATTTAATTGATTTTCAACAATTTTAAGCCAAGTCCAAAATTTATGAAAAGTATCAGATTTAGCCTTTAAAGGGTAAACCCATACTTTTCTAGAGTAATCATCTACTAAGGACAGAAAGTACTTATTTCCACCAAAGGTGGGCTGGTCTTCATGACCCCATAAATCTGCATGGACATAGTCCAAAGGTCTCCTATTTGTATGTAAACCCATCTCAAAACTCACCCCGTGAGACTTTCCCAACGAACAAGTCTCACCCAAGTTTAAAGGTTCAATAAGACCATTACCAAGTAACTTTTGGTTACTTAAATGTTTCAAACATTCATTTCCTATATGCCCCATTCTTTTGTGCAATATTTCAGATTTATTATTAGTAACACTCGAGAGATTAGCTTCTTGTAAAGCAATAGCATTACCCATTAGGTAGTACAACCCATTTTTCTTAGGGCCTTTCATTATAACAAGGGAACCTCTCATGACTTTAAGCATATTATTTTGAGATTTGAATACATGTCATTCATCCTCAAGGATTCCCAAAGATATAGATTCCTTTTAAGATTAGGGACATATCTAACATTTCTTAATTGCCTGACAATACCATCATACATCTTGATGGCTATGTCTCCAATACCACTTACAGTCTGAGAATTATTATTACTCATATAAACCTCACTAGGTTCAAGTTCCTTATAGTTATAAAACCATGAGCTAACGGGACACATGTGGAATACACACCCTGAATCTAAAATCCAGTCTTGACTAATGTCTTCACAAGACATAGTCATAACATTCAAGCTGTTCAATTCATAATCAACAGCGGCATTATTCAATTTCATATCATTTTGCTTCCTTTTCCACTCATAGAAATCCCTCTTAAAGTGTCCTAACTCTCCACAGCCATAACACTTCATGTTACTTTTACCTTTGGATTTAGATCTCCCTTTCACTTTCCTTGCCTGAAAGTTATTTTTCTCTCATTTCACTTCTCCCTCTCACAAACATACTCTCTTCCCTAGAGGCTCTATTCTCATTTTTAACCTCTAACTCTCTTGACCTTAATGCATCTATTACAATTGATTGTGATAATTTGTCCCTCGAGTATTTTATTGCATTTCTCACATCCTTGTAAGAGTCGGGCAAAGAATTCAACAAGATGATAACCAAATCCTCATCATCAAATTTCTTAGCATTATGAGCAAGACTCTTAACTATTATACTAAAATCACTTAGATTCACTTCTAAGTCTTTTCCCGGGTCCATCCTAAAACTAAACAATTTCTCCAAAAGGTCAATCCTATTTGGCAATGTCTTAGTTAGGAATAAAGCATCAAGTGCAGTCCATAAATCCCTAGCATTCTTAGCTTCATCAACTTGTCTAATTATATGATCAGACAAATGCAAAATTATAGAACTATATGCAATCTCATTCATTTCTTCAATTTCAGCAGTTTTAGTTTTTAATTCAATAGAAAATGTTTCAGGATCGTCCAGGGCTTTAGCAACCCTTTGTTGAACTAAAATAACCCTCATTTTCTGCTCCTATATAGAGTAGTCGCCCTTTCCATTGAATTGTGACAATTCTACCCCGAACCCATAAAGGATTGAGTGAAATGGAGGCGAGAACTCGAGGCCATTTGAAAATCTCAGATTCCCAAAAATAAGCAAAAAAAAG
Organism: Osmanthus fragrans; assembly: GCA_019395295.1. NCBI lineage: Eukaryota > Viridiplantae > Streptophyta > Magnoliopsida > Lamiales > Oleaceae > Osmanthus > Osmanthus fragrans. Next base: position 36,527,422 of record CM033341.1, on the reverse strand, counting down.
TTTTGAAAAACAATCAGGTTTTAAAGATCAGTCAAGAAACAGTTTCAGAATTAAATAGATGAAATGAAAAGACAGATTACAGTGAATTGTGTGTGCTGCAGGTATTGTGATAATTAGCAATAACAAGTAATTCATCAATTAAATGTTATGCAGTACAGATATGTGTAATATTCAGTAGTAACTTGTAATTCGTCAATTAACAATTATGTAGTCCAAATTACAGCATATATATCAATACAAAATGCAGCAACAAATTCCAATTTGCATTAGACAGTAAGAAACTAATGTGAGATTTTAAATTTAATTCTAAATTTAAACGATCTCACCAAAACTGTTGAATAACAGTTTAATATTTCTGTATTCAGCTCCTTATCAAGAAGCTACAGAAACTAGCAGGTCCACCACGGGTGAAGCCAATAAGGGGATAACCTGAAACACTTAACAAAATATTAGTAGGCATTTTGTAAAGTGAATATAATGTCAAATACTTTACCAAAACCAATCTGCGAAATCCACCAATGCGCACTTCGGAGATTTCACCAGATCTAATTTCAAGAACCTCAGTTTATGACCCAATAAAAACTGTCTGCAATAAATCTATCCTAAATTGCAGATTATTTGAAAATTTTATTTTCAATCAAGGATGATTTTAATCGATAAAAGATTTTTCAGAAACCAAAAAATACACAGGAACCCTAACCCGAAGGCTCTGATACCAATTGTTGGGAATAAATGTCCCAAATCAGATTTTCGCCTAAGTACTAAATATTTTCAGCAACTATAATGAACGAAAATGCTCAATCAAATAGCCCGAAAATCACGCATCACAAACAGTAAATAATATGCGGAAATTAAAGAACAAGAACACCGAATCTTGGTGACCCAGTTAACCCAAATAAGGGCTAATCTGGGGGGCTCAAAGGTAAGCCCGTCACTAGTGCAAGAACCACCCAAGAGAGAGTTATAGAATTAAGTATACAATCTGATCGTACCAACACAAGGAACCGATCATCGATCTTTAAAGATCTCCCATAAACCAACCCTAATCTGACCTTGACCCAGACCAAATGTAAACCTGTTCTATATAGCCAAATCTGACCGAAGATAACACTATCACTACCGGCCAGAACCACTAAAAACCACACGGTAACAACCTGCCGTCAAGAACAGTAAACAAACCACCACACACGATCGGCCAACGAAGAGCCACTCCAAGGCCTTACAAACAGGCTGACTATTACACAAAACTAGATTAGGAAATCACCCACACATCCAACTAAAAGATGGACAGAAGAAATAAGGGGGAAATCGCCTCTTGGGTGAGAGAGAGAGAGAAGCTACCAAAACTGAAGGAAGAAAATGAATTGTCTCTGTCTATCAAAAACCGAGCCAGGTCTATCAAAGACCAGATCTTCATCTCAGCCGTAGATTTGCATGGATGGTGTGGATTGATCTAAAGAAAGCACAAGTCTGGGGTTAGGTGAGTGGCCAATCACAGGCAGCTAGGTGGACGTTTATATGGGCCAGACTTTTAACTTCCAAAAAAGGGGTTTTGAGACCACGTTTTTACACCAAGATTACCAATTCTTTTTGCTTATATGGTATCAAATGCAGCAACTGATATATATTGAAAGTACGTTTTTCCTATAGTTAAATGGATATATCTAATCGTAATTTGCAATTCCTAAGCTAACGAAAAAATCATTCTCTTCTCCATAACTATCCATTTATGCTGTTGTGGAGAAATTATCTAGTACCAAGCCAAAGACGGAGAAGTTAAGAAAATCTCTTAGAATGCCAGAATATATATGTTCTGATCTCCATGCCATCATGCGGAATTTTTTTTTGGGGTTGGTTGATGGATCTCAGAAATACCTTGGAAAATTGGTACCACTCGTTTACTTCTAAAGCAGAAGGGGGAATGGGATTCCGAAATCTCTTGAGTTTTAACCAGCCACTAGTGGCGAAACAAGCTTGGCAACTAATCAACAACAATACCGTTGTCGGCTAGAATTTTGGCCGAGTAGTATCACCCGAATAGGTTTTTTTATTTATTTACGGGAGGAGATAAGTCGGGTTCATCTTCCCTATGGAGAAGCTTCCTGTGGGTTAATCTAGAACATTTCCAGAAGTGGAGTTGGTTGTTGGAAGGAGAAATTCACTATAATCAATGACAATTGTGTTTACAAGATCTCAATACTTTCAACTATGATCTAAAACTCTCAAATTGCTGTATGAATCATATGTTTACAATACAAGTTGGAACTTATATATATATGAAATCCTAGAGAACAAGTTGTAGATGAATAGGAGTTCAAAACGCGTTAAAAAGGGAAAAGCATGTTTGGCCAGATACTAGTGTCGCTTGAGTAGCATCGAACGACAGTTCGTTGCTCAAGCGAATGGAGGTGGGAAAAAACAATCTGTTGAAAATTTTGATAGTGCTTCTCGAGCGACCAGCTAACGAAAATGCGACAATTTTCTTTCCGGTCCATAATTTTGATCTCTCCAAGACCACAAATTTTGATCACATTACAACAAATCTTCATCTTGAACCAAATTTCAATACAAGAAACTCTACAGTAAACACCACTCAACTTCTTCCTAACAAGCCACAATAAACTAAATCAATGACAAACACTAACTAAGTTTATGCAATGTTCAAACTTATCAATGGAAAGTGATTTTGTCATCATATCAGCATGATTATCCTTAGTATCAATCTTGCTCAATATAATATCACCACCAGCAATCACTTCACGCAAAAAAATGTACCTTATGTCAATGTGCTTGATTCTCTCATGGAACATCTGATTATTGGTCAGAAAAATAACATTCTGGCTATCACAGTATACTGTATTTTACCAAATAATCCCCTCAACCACATAGTCTCTTTACATGCCTCTGTAATGACCATGTATTCTGTCTTTGTTGTAGAAAAAGCTACTGTATTTTACAAAATAGCTTTCCAGTTGATAGCACAGCCTTCAACAGTAAACACATACTCTATAAGTGATCTCCTTTTATCAAGATCCTCTACATAGTCTAAATCCACATACCCAATGACTCCATTTTTATTTCTTCCAAAATACAAGTAACCATTAGTTGAGCCCTTCAAGTATCTGCATATCCAATGTACTACTATTCAATGTTCATTGTCAGGATTTGTCATGTACCTACTAACTGCACTGATTGCATGTGCCAAATATGGTCTTATACAAACTATTGTATGGAACCTGAGATATGTAATCAATGTCTTCATCTGATTAAGGACACAATCCAGATGACAATTTGAAGTGGACAGCCAAAGGAGTACCGACAACCTTAGCATTCAACATATTGAACATTTGAAACACCATCTCAATGTAGCCATTCTGACTCAAATACAATCTGCCAGCATTTCTATACCTCAAGATTTCCATACCAAAAATTTTCTTTGTTGTACCCAAATATATCATCTCAAACTGCTTACTAAGTTGAGATTTCACTCTTCTGACATCTGCTTTATCTTTGGCTGCAATCAGCATATCATCAACATATAACAACAAATATGTGATTGATCAATCATCTCCACTTTCAAAGTATACACAACTATAATAATTACTTCTGATGAAAGCATGAGTAATCATGAATGAATCGAACATGTTGTACCACTGCCTCGGTGACTACTTTAGTCCATATAAGGACCTTTTCAATAAGCACACATAGTCTTCCTTCCTAAAAACTATGAAACTCTCTGGTTGTTGCATGAAAATATTCTTCTCAAGTTCTCCATGCAAGAAAGCTGTCTTGACATTCATTTGTTCAAGTTCCAAGTCATTCTTTGCCACTATCTCAAGTAAAGCCTGAATTGAGCTATGCTTTACAACCGACGAGAACACATCTGTGAAGTCAACACTTGAAATCTGACTGTAGCATTTTGCTACCAATCTGACCTTATACCTAGCATCTGCAGTCCCTGATGTCCCTTCTTTCCTTTTGAACATCCATTTGCAGCGAACAACCTTTTATCCTTTGGTAATTTCACCAAGTCTTAAGTACAATTTTTATTCAATAACTCAATTTCATTCTACATAGTAATCAACTATCTACTAGAATACTGCAACTGACTGCCTTTGTATATATAGCAGGCTCCTCAGTGGAAAAAATTTCTTCAGTTACATTCAATGCATATGCAACCAAATCTGCTTCTCTATACTTCTGTGGAGGTTTAATCTATTTGTGAGGTCTATCCTTAGTAATTGAATATTGTAGTGCTGTTGGTGGTATAAGCAAAGTAGACAAAGTATTTCTATCTGTCAACTCTGAACTAGACTGTTATGAAGTAGACTATTCTTTAACATTTGATTGTTCTCCTGGACCAATTTTCAACTCCACCTGAGTTGAATGATTATGTTCCTCTGTTTTATCAGAATCACCACGAAATGAACCATGAACCATAGCAAGTTCATTAAATATTACATCCCTACTAATCACCACATTTCTCGTATCTGGACACCATAATTTATATCCATTCACGCCTGATTTATACCCAAAAAGACACGCTTTCTAGACCTAGGCTCTAATTTTTCATTATCCATATGAGCATAAACAGGTCACCAAAAAATCTTGAAATCAGTATAGCAAGAAGGCTTACCAGACCATACCTTTTCTGGTGTCTTTTACCCAATGAAAGTTGATGGTGAGTGGTTGATCAGGAAACAAGTTGTGGCAGCAGCTTCAGCCTAAAAAGTCTTAGGCAACCTAAATTTTGAAGAATGCATCGAACATTTTCCATCAAAATTCTATTAATTTGTTCTGCCACATAATTCTGTTGAGGAGTTTCGGGCACTGTCAAGTGTCTCAAGATGCCTTCAGCCTTGCAGAAGCTATTGAATTCATTTTAACAAAACTTTAACCCATTATGTGTGCGTAGATGCTTTTCAGTCTGCTTTTCAATCATTGTTTTTCATTCCTTGAAAGTCACAAACATATCACTTTTCTGTTTCAAAAAGAATACCCAAACTTTCCTGGAAAAATCATCAATTACTGTTAACAGATAATGAGCATCCCCTCTTAGAAGTACCTAGCCGATCCCAAATATCTGAATGAATATAATCAAGCGTTCCCTTCGTGTTGTCTGTTTCAGTAGTAAATTTGACTCTTTCTGTTTCCCCAAAAATATAATGCTCACAAAATTTTATTTTAATAGTCTTTCTCTCCAACCTTAATTCTACCATACAATTCTTACTTATATGCCCAAGTCGCATAAGCTAGAGTTTAGTAACTTCCTCATCAGCCAAAGAAGAAGTAGAAACTGTTGCATCTCCTGTAACTATGGAACCCCACAAAATGTACAATTGTGTAAAATTTTTATGTCCATTCATGACGCACAAGAGCCCCCCGACTTACCTTCACCAGTGTATTTATGACCATTTGAGTCAAGTAAACTAAAAAATATGAGATTTCGCTTCAATTCTAGAACGTACCTGACGTTTGTAAGTGTTCTAACAACATAGTCAAACATTCTGATCCTTACTGTACCAACTTCAGCAATTTTGCAAGGCGCATTATTTTTCATAATCACTACACCTCTCGAAACTCTTTCATATGTTGTAAACCAGTCGCTGTTGGGACACATATGAAAAGTACATGTCGATTAAATAATCCATTCCTAACAAGGTTTGGAAACCATGTCAGAAATTACGAGAAGCTCTCATTCATTTTTTCCATCTTCCACAACATCAACCTCCGCTGTTTAAACATGTTGCTTTCCTCTTTCATTAGCACCAGTAGCTTTGTTCCTATTTTTCAAAGAATAGCAATTAGCCCTGATATGTCCATTCTTTTTACAGTAGTGACACACCTACAAGCTCTGTATCAAGTGTAGCTTGCCGGTCAATCCTTTTGTCATGTAAAGTTGCTCCAATTTCAACCACAATGCAGCTTCACTTTTCTCTTTGAGATCATCCTGAAGAATTTGATTTGATAGATGTAGATGAATTTGAGATTGGGCTTTTTCGATCCCTACGCTGCTTTCCATCCTGCCCCCAGGTTGAAGACATCTTATCAAAGCCAATCAAAGCTTCCTCTAAATCCATCTACGCGAGAACTGCTCGCATTTTCACTTGTCATAAAGTAAATCTCGTGTTTCGATCCAATAGCGAAATATCATATTTCATCGTTGTCATCCGAAATAATCAACATTAAGCTCTGATGCCACTTCTTGTGAATTAATAGGAAGATTGTGACAATAATGAAATAAAGTAAAGCAAAACAAGAATACAAAAATTTACATGAAAATTCAAGACTGGATAAAATCACGGATAGATGAGAAGAAATTCACTATAATAAATAGTCATTGTGTTTACAATATCTTAATCCTCTCAATTAAGATATAAAACTCTCAATATGTTGTATGAATCAATGTTTACATATGTTTACAATATAATATCAGAATATATATATATATATATATATATATATGAAAACCTATAGAACAAGTTTAGATGAATACGAGTCTAAAATGCGTTAAAATGCGAAAAACATGTTTGGTGGAATACCACTGTCACTTGAGCGGCGTTGAGTGACAGTTCATAGCTTGAGCGAACAGCGTTCAACAGGCGGGTGAAAATAATCTGTTGAAAATTTTGATGGTGCTGCTCGAGCAACCAGCTAGCGAAAATGCAGCAGTTTTTTTTTTGTCCAAAATTTTGATCTCTCCAATACCACTTCAAATACAATTCCAAAACCCACTAAAATTTAGATCACACTATAACATTGGTAATGGTGAAAACATTCGAATTTTCCATGATCCCTAGACCACGGACTTTCCTAAGGGCTATGTCAAAGGTTCGTACTTTCATTTTGGCGACTATATTAAAATTTATTGTTTACAGGTGTCAACTTGGTGAAAAATAGACAACGAGCCATATGTTCTTTTCTTGTTCTAGAGGGAAGATGGAGTGGAAAAATGTTGGCTTATGGGGTTTTAAAGCCATTCAAGTTATGTTGTGCTAGAGTACAGTGGCACCCATATTCTATTTGGTGATGCAACTTATGTAGTGAAATCCAAATTATGAGAATTTTTTGGAATCTGTGGTGGTAGCGGATGGATTCACCCCCGCGGTATTGACCTATTTTAAGGTTTTATTGTATTATTCGGAATAGTTGCTAAAACACTTACCTTTTGTACTCATCTTCGATAAAGTTGATCTCTCATCTATCTAGGGGTTTTCTGGTAAATTTGCGTGTTCTTGTTTTTATTTTTCCATTACATATTTTTGCTTTTATATAACATGTTGCATGATATTGTAGTACGTATGTTTAGGGTTAGAGGTGGGTCTTGTTGCTTAGTCCCTAACTGGAAAACAACATAGCCCATCGTCTAGCCTCGCTTATTTTGTGCTCGCAGATCGCTTTGACTAAGTTGATTACATTTTGAATTTTATTGTTATTTTTGTTCTTGATGATTTTGATTAATATTATCTCTTTCTTTTTAAAAATAGTCGAGTATAGATTATTTGTGATGAAATTAATTTTTTCAAGTATTTTCATAAACAGTTTTTGCTAAAATAATTCTCATACTTAAATTTGGAAAAAAGTAGACTATATAGAAGTCAATAAAATTGTAGTTTTCTAAAATAGATTTTCTCCAAAAATGGCTAACAGAGATTCTTTTCGTAAAGTATCAGAGTAATGCTTGACCGACCCTGTTTCCAGGAAGCCACATGGTATCCCCCTATTGGAGGGGACGTCGGTGGTCATTGACCCTATTTCTTTGGCTTAAACCAAAATATCGAGACATTAATGGAATAACTTGTCATAGTTATACGAGAAATTTCATTCAAGGCTAGCCACCTTAGAAGTTTATTTCATGTTGATCAAACAACTTTAATTTATGAAGTTGGTCTCGTAACATGTTTATTTTGTCCTTGTTTGAGTCTTATTCTTTGAAAAAAAAATATTTTTAAACAATGATTTGACATCATTTCAATCACACATTTTTTAATAAAATAATATTACACGTAAATTTAAAAAAAATTCTTATTTTTTAACCACACATTTCCCATCAATACACTATTCAAAAATGAATTCTTATGAAAAGAATGGGCCTTCAATTTAACTATTGCATCTTTAATCGTCTTCAAAACTAAAGTCCTTTTGGTTCTATCTTTTAAATTCATTTTTTATCGTACTTTTGTTGATTCACAATTTTTATCAATTTTTCATCATATATATTATCAATTTTTATTAAAATTTAATAAAAATCTAATTTTTAATAAAATCAAACGGATAGAATTCACAGCATGAAATCATTGAAATTCGTGACCCAATTTATATTTATTCAAAATAATTCTTTTTTGGGATGCTAAAATATCATGTTATCAACTCAGTTTGTTTTTTTTCAAAAAGTATCTTTCATTGTGGTCACAAATAATTAAGGATTTTGCTATTTGTACGTAAAAATAGTATATAAGTGATCATCAAAAATAATGTGGAGCGAAATGATTGGATGAAAAAATTGATTATATTTAAACTAACAAATTGTAAAGTAATATGTGGGCATTATTGGATCTTTTATGTAAATTTTGATATACAGGTAATAAAGTCTAATAATTTAGGGCTCTTCTACTGTTATCGAAAAGTGGGGTTTCGAAGGATGTACCCCCCCTTCACATGGGAGGTCAGGATCATAGCCCGGCATTATTTAATGTAGGCGGACCACACGTCTCATATGAGTGGGGGTATAGCTTCGTACTCTCTTTTGGTACCGTTAGACTTTTCCAATAATTTATGAGGGAGAATATTCTGAAACTCTGAAACTGTTCAGATGGTTGATCCATCTGATAAATATCTCAGTATACTGAAAAAAGAAGAAATAAATTCTGGTGGGAAATTTACCGACATTTGTTAGTAAACTCCAGAGATATGGCTATGCCCATCTCTTCAGCTGCTGGAATTCCACTCTTAGGCGATTTCGTCCATGGCACCGTCGACTTCAAAGGCCGACCTGTCACCCGACGGGGTTCCGGTGGTTGGAAGTCCGCCTTCTTTCTAATAGGTACTTTTTCTTCATTCAATACAGGATTTAAGGGTCTGTTTGGCAGGAACTGTTTTTGAAAAATCAAAGTCGAAGTAAAAGCTATCTCAAAAACACCCTAAATTAATACAGCCACACTCTCTAACTGCTTAAATGTTTTAGAGGAGATGTTAATACTCCTGTGGCCATTTGTGTATGTATCAACTTTTCATAATTCTACCGCAATTTCCCATTCAATACAATTTAGGCGAGAAAAGGTGTATTTATTTATTTATTGTTTCTAATCATCAGGGGTTGAAATGGCTGAGAGATTTGCCTACTTCGGAATATCTTCGAATTTGATTGTCTATTTGACGGGTCCATTGGGCCAATCCACTGCAACAGCAGCGGAGAACGTCAATGCTTGGTCTGGAACGGTGTCACTTTTTGCCACTATTGGGTGCTTTTTGTGGCTGACTCCTTCCTCGGTCAATACCAGACTATAATCATTGCCTCTGGGATCTATATCCTGGTCAGTCCTAAAAGCTCACTCCGAAATGATGTAGTTATTGTTTTGTTCAGGGAAATGCTAAGATTAAATTCTGTATTTGAATTGTTATGGATCCAGGCACTTGGCTTCTTGTCCCTATTTGCTGCTCTCTATTCAGACAAATCTCCAGGCTGCCAAATTGCTGCAAATAACATGACATGCTCTCCGTCGCAATTTCAAATTATTTTCTTCTTCTTCTCTTTGTATTTGTTTGCATTAGCGCAGGGAGGGCATAAACCTTGTCTTCAGGCTTTTGGAGCTGATCAGTTTGATGAGAAGGACCCAAAAGAATGTAAAGATAAAAGCTCATTCTTCAATTGGTGGTATTTTTCCGCGAATTTGAGTATTATTTCGTCACTCTTGGTTTTGAACTACATTCAAGACAACCTAAGTTGGGCTCTTGGCTTCGGAATCCCCTGCATCCTCATGTGCCTTGCTCTAATTGTTTTTTTGCTTGGAACCATGACTTACCGGTTCTGCATACCAAGTGATGAAAGAAACCCGTTTGCGAGAATCGGTCTGGTATTCCTGAATGCTGCTAGAAATTGGCGGACTTCCACGGCTGCTATATCCAAGGAAGAGGAAGCTCAGGGAATTATGCATTATCAAGGCTCTCAACAGTTCAAGTAAGTCAATGATTCCTTTGTGTTCATATCTGCCAAAAAAAATTGGTACAGTTAGTTTTCTATTATCCGTATCCTTAAGTGTCCTGTCAGTGGGGTTTGCTGATTTATGTTTTTATGCAATATCCGGGTTCACTCTTGTTTATTGCGCTTGGTCCTTTATGAGGAATACCATTTATTAGTGGATAAAATTCCTCATCAATCATAAAATTAGGTAGACACTTGACTTTCAACCTCGAACCACAACAATTAAACCTTGTTTTCATTAAATCTGAGGTTGGTTATATGAATATTTTTGTCCACCCTGTTCGGTTCATTACTAGATCTATTGTAATATCTAAAGCAACTAGCAACCACAAGAAGCAGCGTAAGTTTTGATATGCCCCTTCCTCTCTTTTGACTTGTGTTATCGAGATTTGCATAGCTCTTAAGGACGGAATCTGCCAAAACAGGTTCCAACTGATGTATGTTCAATCTCCTCCAGCTCTACCTATTGGCGTATATTTTCATTTCTTTTCTTTTCCATTTTAGTTTAATTTCATCTTAGCTTTTTGATATCTGCTACATTCAGGTTGTGGACGTTTTGTTCTTTAACAACCCAACACTAACCCTAGAATATAGAAGGTCTGATAACATCGTCTTATCGGACAAGCACTTTTCATTTTATTCAACCTGCTCAAATTCTATGTATTACGTCCTCTTTATTTCATGGTTCCACAACTATAATTGGACCTAGATACTTAAAATAATCACTTTTGGGGACAATTCAATCCTCTGCAGTTAATTCTTATATCACACATACTTATTTACCCTGAATATTTGCTTTATATGATTAAAATAATGGAATCAATCTCATTTCATTTCATTATAACATATACTTTTGGTTTGTAAAAGGTTTCTTAATAAAGCATTGGTTGCACCTGATGATTCGAAGGAAGATGGGCAAGTTTGTAGTATAACTCAGATTGAAGAGGCAAAGGCGGTTCTTAGGCTTGCTCCAATATGGATCACATGTTTGGGATATGCCATTGTCTTTTCACAAGTAGGGACTTTATTCACTAAGCAAGGAGTTACAATGGATCGTTCCATTACATCTAGCTTACAAATACCAGCTGCTTCACTTCAATCTTTTAGCTGCATTGCCGCTCTTTTCTTTATTTTCAATCTATGACCGCATTTTGGTTCCTATTGCAAGATCTATAACTAGGATATCCTCAGGCATTACGATGCTTCAACGAATTGGAACTGGAATGCTTTTATCTATTCTTGCTATGGTAATTGCAGCTTTGGTTGAGAGTCAACGTTTGAAAACTGCTGCTGACCATGGACTAGTCGACATGCCCAAAGCAACAGTGCCAATGAGTGTGTGGTGGTTGGTGCCTCAGTACTCGATTTGCGGAATTTCAGATGTCTTTGTCACAGTCGGTCTCCAAGAATTCTTCTACGACCAGGTTCCTATTGAGCTAAAAAAAAGCATAGGCATTGCTCTATACCTAAGTATATTGGGTGTAGGGAGCTTTTTGAGCAGTTTTCTTATCTCTGTAGTGGACAAAGCCACCGGTGGTCTGGGTCAAGACAGTTGGTTTTCGAACAATCTTAATCGGGCTCATATTGACTACTTCTATTGGCTACTGGCTGGTATTAGCGCTGTTGCATTCGCTGCCTACCTGTACTTTGCAAAATCTTATATCAATAACAGGAGAAATTTGGCTCCTGTTACTTGTATTGGCTACTAGCTAGAATTAGTGCTGCTGCATTTGCAGCCTATTTGTGTTAAATAAACTTAATTATTCATGTCTCTCAATGTGAGAGGTTCTCTCATTATATAGAACCTAAATTATAATTGAATACGGTATATATCAATTACGATATTCATTTATAAGTGTGTGGTCGGCACATTTTGTGAATTTCTTTTATAAATTCTTCTTGGGTTGAGCTTTCTGGAGTAGCATTAATTATTGAATTAATTCTTAATTATTGCTGCTCATGAAGAAACACAGCTTTATAAATAATACATGGCTCCTGAAGAGCCTATCACCCCGATTCCAATATTTCAAAAAAATGTTACTCATAGACCTATTTGTTACAAATAATTTGTTGGTGCTCCTGAAGTAGCACAGCCTTATTAATATTCTAAAATAATATTATTTCTCCTAAAGTAGCACATTTTCGAAAAATATATCATTTTAAATTCATGTGTATCATTGAAGGAAAACATATGACTAATGTCATGAGAATATTGATTAGTTTGATTACTTGAATGATATATAATTATATAAGTTTTAATTGCATTTTTCGAAATTAAATAATTGAATTACATATAATATTAAACTAGAAGTTCAATTTGACTTTAATGTTTTGTATGACTAGTTGGATCGTCACTGAATCAATAATGATGCGAAATTAAAAATTCAAATGGATATTCAATGAAAAATTAGAAGATTCATCAATTCAATCCTATATGATTTTTTTTTCACTTTTATGAGTTTTTTTATTAATCATTATTAGCTAAAATATGGACTGAATTCCTTATGTTTTTCTGAAAATTAATTAGGGAGATAAATGGATCTCCATCATCTTCCACGTTGATTATCTAAATATTATTTGTATCTAATAGATTTAAAATATTTACTGGATGATTGCATAGTGTTTGCAACCTGAAACTTGCAAAATTACTGCTCAAATTCTAAATCGTGAGCATAATTTTCAAGTTATATAATCAAGTTCATGTCTTGTTAATATTAGTGCACATAAATCTCAACATTATAATAAGTGTTAGTTAAAATGTTGATAAATAGTTTAACAATATTGTTTGTTAAACGCCTTCAATTAATTTAATTGAGAACAATGTACTTTCCATTTTTATTTGGAATTTTTTTTATTACGCATCATGTCAACATCATAGATCTCTCCATTATAATTAGCTTATGGTCAGAGCCTGATTTTTTCACATAATTATTTTAGTAGTGTAGTATATGTAAATTTGATCTACCACAATGCACCGAGATGAAAAATAAAGGATGTTGAGAAGAAATTGGTAATTTTAAAAACCATTATCTCAAATGTGTAATATTTGATAACGCGATTTAATGATTGCGAATTTGATTGATAATTCTCTCAGCATTAGGGAGAAAAGTTAAAAAGCTAAAAATGATGCGCATATCCATCATTATCTAAATTCTAACAAAATATAATTCGAACTAAAAGTTCGAAAAATAATTTATGCATTTACTGATCAAAGAGATCAACAATATTTCACGCACTAATTTTAAATGTTCCAATACAAATTGATGTCCTAGAAGGATAATTTAATAGCATTATATTTGATATATCTATAGCACGTTTTGAAGCGTAATGATATTCAATTCTAATACAAAAAAATTTCAAATGAAAATTGAACAATTCATGAAGATAGTCTCATTAAGGAGACATATACTCTTGATAAGTATTTAGACATAACAAATTATAAAATCTCAGAAGAAGTTCAAGTACCTGAAAATAATGAAATTTGAGATATCTCAATAAGTTATGTCATTATGGAAAAAAAAATATTAAATGAACACTTTTTGGCACGTGATATACTGCATCATATTATGAACAACGGGGAATCGAAATAAATTTTTCGAAATATATCGATCCAAGTAATGATTGACCAAATAAAAGGGACGCAATCTTAAATTGAATTTACTGGAGAAACTTGAAGTTTTTGGATCTACGTTCCGAACACCTAAAGGTGTATACTTACGCGAAATGAAAATGAAAAAAATAAAATCGTAATATGAAATGTACGACTCTTTACATAATAAATGTTGCTAAGATTTGTATAAATAGATAAGTTATCATGTGATAGATGTAATCATGAGTATTTACCTTGTTATAGTGATAATGCATGAGATTTGATATGCATTTAATAAATGTGATTGAAGACAAGTTATCTTATGTAGTTTTTGATACTATCGTGGAAGGATTTAATATGCCTGAAACATAATTCAAGTGATATTATAGCGAGCGAGAGTTAATACACGATGTATTCTTTTTTTCCCTTGTCCAATGTTTTCTCCCAATAGATTTTCATAACAAGGTCTTTAATGAGAATTTTTGTAACGTATTCAAAAATAATAATGTATTTTTTTTCTTTATTATAATTTTTCTCACAAAGTTTTTTCTAATAAGGTTTTAATAAGGAATATTCTTCGTGTAATGAATATCTATAACATGCAATACATTTACCCTCAAAATGATACCTTATATCTATGAGACTCTCGAAGAGATCAACAAGAGTTATTCTTGAATCATCATGTTACTACAGTTATTAAAGATTAATAAAAATATTCCTTATGAAGATAGTGTTATTTAAAGAATGTGCAAGACAACATGAGACATACTTCACCAGAAATTGTAATATTGAAGACATTGATGTATGAGACATGGATAGCTTGATACAAGAATTTTTACTTAGGGTCCGTTTGATAGAAAGATGAAATTTGGGTGGAAAGAAAATGAATTACAGATAATTGAATTGTCTAAAAAATTTATTTGACTGGGAATTGTAATTAAAAGTGTTTAATTGGTATAATTTTTCACCTATAAAATATAATATATTTTTTTGTGTCCGTTTGACTTTATTTTTCATGAAAATTATCAATTAAAGAAATAAATTTTCTTACCATTAAGGACAAAATTTGTTTAGATTGTCAAAAAAAAAATTTAAAAAAATTGGAACATTTTTTTGATGTTCGTTTGATTTTGTTTTATATGAAATCTGTCAATTAAAAGAATATATTTTTTTTTTTTGCACTTTATCTTAGAATTTATTTCTATTGCTAAAAAAAAAAGGTGGAATTTCAATTCCCACCAAAGTGGTTGGAAAAAGAATTCCTTGAAATCAAAAGAAAATTTCAAAAGTTAGAAAAAGCTTTCCATGGAAAATTTAGTCAATCAAACAATTCAAAAGTGGAAGTTGGAATTTGAATTCCAACTTCTAGGGAAAAATAATGTGCTATCAAAACGGAGCCTTATTGAAATCAAGGGGAGTAACCATACTCTTTTTTTCCTTCGATCAAGTATTGTCCCACTAAATTTTTTGACAAGATTTTAATGAGATAACATTTTTATACTCCCAAATTATTTTCATTCTTTTTTCATTGTTGGCATTTTTGTCCCATCGAAATTTTTTTGCCAAACAATATTTCAATGTTATGGTTATTGTACAAATAATCATCAAATGACGAGTGTTGTAAAATAATTGGATAATTAATGATGATTATTTAATATTATCATGATATATAGATAAGTATTGTCTAGTTTTAGAGAGTCTATTTAATTTCAATTGTAACTCTTATTTAAGATCCTATAAATACGAATATTGATTTTCAATAAAATACACACTTGAGTTTGACTCTTATATTATCTTCTATATTTCTCCCTTTTCATAACAAAAATGACAATTTTGCTATTTTTTAATTTTTCATCGTACACCTCACTAGCGTCGACTAACGAATAATTATATGTAATTCACCCCGCTTGGATTTTGTTACACGTATTTTCCAAATATTGGGGGCTTATATTAGTTCAGAAAAAAAAAAAACAAAAAAAAAGGTTGGGGAGTAAAGTGCAAATGAACCCAATGGTTTTGGATATCTTTGTTGTAATTTAATAAAAAAATGACAAATATCTCAAATGTAGTACTAAAACCATGAATTGGACTTCCATCTCATTTTCGACTTTAAGAGAGGAAATACATGAAATAACCTAAATTTAAACCCATATTTTCAAAGTAACCTAAAAATGAAACCATATTTTCAAAATGACCTTTGACCATTTTAACTACAAAAAATACTCTTAATTTAAAAAATTGCAACATAGTCCTTATAATACAAAAAGAATATAAACAAGTTATTAAATGAGAAAATCAATAAAAAATAGGTTACCACTAAAAATATAAAAATTTAAAATATAGATTAATACTAAAATTTTACATATCCTTAATAAATAATAGATTAACCGAATTTTTTTTTTTTAAATATTAAAATATTTTGTAGATTTTGTAGACGGCCTTAGTACCTCCCCCCCACTTTAATTGGTATCAGAGTCATAGATCATAACATGATAATGGAAGATTTAGGAAATAGATATAAAATTAAAAAAGATAGATTTGGGATAATAATAGAAAAACATATAATAGAGAAAGAAGCCTTAAAAATCATACTTATAAAATTAAAAAATATACCTTTAGATATTAGAAATGAGATAATAGAAAAAAACAGAAATTAGTATAATAAGAGATCTTATGATATGAGAAACTATTCTAGAAACTATAGATCGAGAAGAAATAGCTGCTATAATAGAAAATAATATAAGTACTTATGGGAATTAAAATTAAGAAGATAGATAACTATTATAAATTAGAAGAAGAAAAAGGATATAAAATATTTTATGAACATATTCCTAATAAATCAAAAATATTAATATTAAATATAAATTAAAAAATTACTTAGAGAAATAAAAGAACAAATACTACATAAATTAAGTATATATGATCTATAAAAAGATAGATATGTATATGAAATGATTAATAAAAGAATTTGAAAGTAATTTTATATTATAGAGAAATATATGAATCATCATAAACTATAAATGAGTAATGATAAAGTAGCTAGAAAACTTAATAATATTGTTAAAAATCTAAACAAAATACAAGAAAAAACCTCAAATATACTAGGAACACCATAGATCAGGCAAGAGATATAAATAAATCACAAGAAAAAATGTTAGGGAAACTAAAAATCGAAAAACTAGAATTAAAAGCAAAATATTTTGAAACTGTAAGAGATGATCAATTACCTAATAATGAAATAGCAATCGAAGGTTTTAATAAAATCATCAATGAAAAATAAAGATAAAAAGTGTAGATTATCATATTTATTAGAGTAAAAAGTGGGGAAATATAATGATTTTTTCAGAATCATTTAATGAACTAAAGAAATTAATAAATGAAACTAAAGAATTAAAAGATGAAAGTAGGAATGTTAAAAATAGAGATTAGAGAAATGAAACAAAAATATGAAATCAACAGATAAAAAAGTAGATAAAGATAGAATAAAAGGAGAAATAACAAGAATATGAAAGAAACATGTAGAAACAGAAGGATATTATGAACCTGGAAGTATGGATGATAGATTTTAAAAAAAGAAATATTACCAATAATCCTAGAGAACAAGAGAAAGAATTTGAAAAATATGCAGAAGAAAGAGGAAAAAAAAAAAAGATGAATGAAGAAATAGATAATCTAATAGAAAACTTTGACCAATTAAGTATAGAAGAATTAGAAAATTTATGAAATATTAAATGAATACTGGTGGAGGACCAACACCAGCACCAGGAAGTACAAGCAACAATCCAAAAATTAGAATTTCCTGAATTAGAAGGAGGATATGCACCAATGCCACATAGATCTTATAGACAGTACTAAGATAGAATTATACCACAACATAAAATAGAAAAAATATAAAAATCAATTTAACTTCAAAACTCATACTACAATAAACCAATAAATCATGGAGGAGCAAAACTAGACTTAGATTGTAAAAATAGATACTAAGAAAGTCTTGTTACAATGAGCAGATGCAATGATATTATTCGGCTATGTTTTTTATATAACCAAAATGATACATGAGAAATCAACGGATAGAAGAATTGACTATTTAATAGCATCATTTGAAGGAGATGTAAGAAATTGGTGGGAATGAGTAACTGAAGATACTAAATTATTAAGTGAGAAGAAATATACAAACAGAAATGCAAAAAACCTCACAAGAAGGAATAAAAAAGTTAGTGGAATATATATCAAATGAAATCTTAGGAGAAAATTGGATAAAAAATTAAGAAGAAGTTAGAAGAGAAAAATTAAAAGCAAGATTATGATTGATAAATATTATGATATGTGATATGTGTAAAAAAAAAGAATATACATGTCAATTTAGAAATTTCTATTATACCCAATTTTTATAGTAACGAAAATCAAGGACCATACTTATAAATGTATTTTGCTAAATTACCAGGAAAAAACATGGAATATATATTTTTAAGATAGAATATGAAAAGTCATATAAAGGATAATCTTGTACCAGATACATTTGGAAGTAGAATAAAATTCCTATTTGAAAGACTAGCAGAAAATATGTAAAAATAGACAACTAATGAAAAAGTCTGAAAAATTAACAAGAATATGTTGCGAAAAAATAGAGAGACCTATTAATTGGGATGTGACCAGAAAGAAAATATAAAAGAAAATTCAAACAAAAAAAGTATAAAAAATATAAACATGTTCAAAAAGAAATATCAAAAATCAAATAGGAGATATTATAAAAGAAAATATCAACAAAAAAGAAAAGAGTTTAAAAAAGGATAAAAAACAATGCAAAATGCTGGAATTGTGGAGAAATATGACATATAAGCCCTGATTGTACTAAAAAGAAAGTTGAAATTTTTACAACAAGAATATGAAGAAATAGAAAGCGAATTAGAAAAAATAACAGATATTAATAATTACATGAAGGAGAAGAGGTTTACATATCAGAATCAGAATGAATCACGTGAATAGAAGAAGCTGAAACTATAGAAAAAAAACGAAGAAATAGAAAATTTTAAAGGATATAATTAAAAGTAACATTCGATAATAATACATTTAGAAAAATAGAAAAAATTATCATTAGATTTAAAATTAGGAGAATGAAAAATATTCGATAAAATATTTAGAAAAGAGAAAGAGTATCATAAAGTGAATTATCATAAGATAGAAAAATCAATAGATATAAGAACAGTTTCAGGAAACGTCATAAATTAGCATTACTAACAAAAATTCACAGTTGACCAATTAATGGCAAAAGTAAAAGGAAAATATAAAAGAAAAAGATACAATATGTTTATCTAGCAGAATACAATTAATGTTCAAATCCCTATTTAGAGAAATGAATAGATTCACCAATAACAGTAAGTTTACATGATGGAAGAATACTAAATACTAATGATAATTATTTAGGAACTATAGAAAGGAAATTTAGCATATAAAAAATTAATATTTACATGTTATTCCAAAATATTGTGTATCAATTAAAAAAAAATAAAGATTTTAATGAAGTATTAAGGATTACATTTTAAAATACATAGAAAAAATATTATGGAAGAATGAAATCATATCATGACCATAGTAATATAGAGCATTATATACATTTACTAACTCAAACTATGGAAACATTTAACTCTAAAAATCATATATAGAAATATCACAAAAAAATGTAAAGATGTATTAAATATTGTAGAACAAAAAAAAAACTAAACCTATTACCAGAAATATATGAATTAGAAATATCTAAAAACAAAACCAGATGTAACAGAAAAAATAGAAAATAATTCTTTAATAGAAATTTAAAGATGGAAGGATTAAGAAAAAAAAAAATAATAGTACATCTATAATACCAAGAAAAAAGTATAAAGTCGAGAAATAATGGATAAAAATGGAATATAGAAAGTATGCAAATATATGGAGAATATTTTAATGGAATAAAATATAATAAAAGGGAAAAAATATCATAAATTAGATACAGGAGCAGCAAACTGCCATATATCAAGAAATTAGAGATAAAAGATTAACAAAAAGAATGATAGAACCTTATAAATATAATCAATTTGATAGTGAAAAACACATACTAGTGAATTAGAATGTAAAAATACCAATAGTTTTAGATGGAGAATAAATGATAATACCATATTATAGTAGATAATAGTATGGGAAATGATTACCATATATTATTAAAATGAGTTTATTTACAAACCGTTGAATCATTATAATATTAATAAAGAAGAAATCTATAAATCACATATAATAAAAGACATTGTTTATGTCAAAAAGAAATAAAATAATGTAATAATATTTCTATTTAGCAGTTATATACAATACAAATTACTATGAATTGTATTAAACTAATATAACAACATGATGCCTTAATAGATACAGGAGCTGAGACATATTAACGATTATCAAGACATTTTTGTTAAAAATTGGAACAATGATAATACCATACCAAAACATAAAAGGGTCACCCTTGAGCGTTATCGACAGTTTCCATTACTAAAAGTAAAGAAAATGTAGAAATCTTATTAGGAAGTAAATAAAGAACTATAAACAAAGTATATGCATATATCAGTATTAGAATGTGATATATTATAAGGGAATGACTTTGTTCAACAATTCAATATTACCAACAAAATAAACTATATGATTATGTTAAAAACACCATATGGGACATCTATTTAAAAATTTCAAGAGAATTTAAAACCATTACAGAGTTCAGCCAGCCCAGCGTGGTGAAATGACAATAACAATACCAATAAAAACAACTGTTAAACAATACAAAAAATTACAAACAACAGAAAAATCAGAATTAATAAAGAAATAATAAAAAAAAAAGATAGGAAATGTCTATAATAAAAATCCATTAGCTTATTGGAAACCTGAACATCCAAGGGCAAAAATAGAATTAACTGAAAATGTAATAATAAGAGTAAAACCAATGATGTACACTATACAAGATACTTAAGAATTTAGAAAAACAAATTGAAGAATTAAAAAATATGAAATTAATCAGAGCTAGTAATGGATCACATAGTATCCTAGTAGCTTTATGGTAATGAAACACTCTGAACAAGTACGAGAAAAAATCAAGAATGGTAATAAATTATAAAGAAATTAAATAAATACACAAAATTTTGATGGATATTTCTTATCCAAATACAGATATATTTTAATAAACCTTGCAAAAGGAAAAGAGTAATTATTCAAAAAGTTGATATAAAAGTCAGGATTTTTGGCAAATCAAAATGGAAGAAGAATTCAATACCATATATGACATTTTAGTACGCCTCAAGGTAAAGACGAATGGATAGTTATGTCATTTGATTAAAAAATGCACCTCGAAATATTTCAAAGAAGAATGAATAATATATTTTAGAAAATATAATGATTTCTTATAGTATACAACATTAGGGCTGTACAAAAAAAATCGCGAAAAACCGCAAACGAACCGTAACCGTTGTCCCGATTCCACGTTGACCCCTCCGCGATTTTTTTTTCCTCCAAACCGAACCAAACCGTTTCAAATGGTTTTGGTTTAAAGTTTTGATTTTCAAAAACCGCAAAAAAATCAAACCGAACCGCACATTTTAAATTAATTTTTTTAATGAAATTATAAATTTTTTCATTATATAATTTTTATTAAAGTATAATTTTTAGAATTTAAAACCAATTAAATAAATAATACCTCCAAACAGACTTAGAAATTCAAATTTTGAATTATGTGTGGAAACCCAAGCCCCCATAAAAAAGGGGAGGAACTCAAAACTCAACTCAAAGTCTCAAAACCAAAACATAGATTCTTTTTAATTCCAATATGGTGTTGCAGAAAGGGCCGTCATCTCCCCCCACATGCGTAGCAACCGCATTACTGATTGCCTTGTTGGCGATGAGAGTGGTACTATCCTTTTCACCACTCGCAATTACCAAGGTATACATACGTGTGTTGTATACATAAGTTAGGCATAAAAAACTTGCATAACGCAGCACAAATTCATAATCAAGTGGAAAACAATTAATGTAGTGGGTCCGAAACTTTCAGTTATTAGATTTTCCCAGTTTCTATGCCTACAAAATTGTAAATAACGGGTTTTTGATTCTTTTGGCTTGTTAATTTTGAATAATAGGATTTTTCCTTATTATTATTTTAATTTATTGTTTTTTTATTTTATTGGGGGTAGAAATAAGGGTTTCTCGTATTAATATGTTTAAGCTTTATAAAGAGATAGACAAATAATTTTTTGACGACAATGCACTTTCATCTTGGCAATAATTTGGGTCTGTAGTAAGTATATGATTCGCTAATTTATCTTTATTTGGTGCGTTGGATGATTTTGTAGTTTTTTTCGTCTTGACTTGAGCCCGTGGCGTCCGTGAAGATAAGTTCTTAAAACAGTGATCATCTAAGAATATATTTGACATTAAAAGTTCCTCCTAGGAAGGAGATTACTGTGCCTCGTTTGGATTAGGTATAAATGCGAAATTTAAAATCTAAGAAGTCGACAAATAATATTAAACCACATAATTCATTGGAACTCATATCATTTCAACCACATGTTTCATAACCTTATATCAAAATCTACTAAAACCCTGATTTCTCTCTAAAACCAAAAAGGGATATGATGAAAATTGTCATCTTAATATTTAGAATTTTCCATGTTTTAAACCACTAAGAAATTCAAGTGGATCAAACCACATTTTGTCCAACAGTCATCAATGTCCAAGGGAGTGTAGAACCTTTCTTTGTTTAATGGGTCAAACATTTGTCTGAGTAAATGTTTGATGCTGCATTTACTATACATGTTATCAAAAGTGATTGTTGAGTTATCTTGTGTTGTGTGTTTATCACGTCTATAAGTTGATCATTGGTATTCAATCAATCATCGTGTGGAACCTTAAACAATGCATCACGTAAATATTCCATCTGTTTACTGGATTATGGTTTATTGTACTCATTTTCCTTCACTTAGAGTATTTTATTAATATGGATAACCGTATTGGTTTTTGTTTTATATTTCTTTCTAGTTTGATCTAGTGATGTCCGGTACTACTTTGGTCATCCTTCAAAAAGCAAAGAATTGATATGCTACAATGGGAATTTATTGAGCCATGTAAAAGATTGATTAGTGACGCCCGGTACCTAAAGAGGTTTTGTGTACTTTTATACTAATTCTTATATTGATGTATTGTAAAAGTTTTGGAGTGATGCGTAGACTTAATACTATCTTTTTTGCTTTTTTTGTATATATCGAATTTCATACAATTAATGAATGGTAATTATAATAGTTTAACATAATTAAGTGTATCGTTTAAAAAATTTAAAATGTTTAACATTGTTATAAATATATTTCTATAATGTCGAAAGTAAACCGCGGATTAAAATCGAACCAAACCGCAAATAATGGTTTGGTTTGGTTTGGAAATATTCCAAACCGCTTAAAATGGTTAGTGTGGAAAAATAGCATAAACCGCCCAAACCGAACCGGTGTATCACCCCCTAATATACAATGATGATAACCTAATAGGTCCAGAAAAAAAAATGAACAATAAAACTCAATATTATAAAATAAATCCCTAAAAGAATGTTAAAAAAGAAGGAATAGTCTTATCTGAAAAGAAAGCAATTATATAAAAATTTTAGATAAAAATTCCTTGGATTAAATAAAGATAAAAATGGAATAAAAATTACAGTCTCATATATCTAAAAGAATAGAAAAATTTCCTGATATAAATTAATAAATCTAAGGAACACATACCAAAAATTTCTTAGGAAATTTAAATTATTCATAATGATTTTATTTGAAAATCTTTCAAAAAAGAGACATAAAATATAAATTTTACTTAGAAAAACTAATCCTAAAAGGATGGCATGAAAGAACATACAGAAATTAATTAGACCTACTTAAAGAAAACTGTAAAAATTTACCAAAAATACGAATTCAAATGAAAATGATAATTGATAGTATAATACTGATGTCTCCAGATAAATATTGGGCAGCAATATTAAAAACAGATATTAAAGAATATGTAGATAATCAAGCAGAACTTTAATCAGCAAACTAAATTATATCACTCATGACAAAGAATTATTAGCAATTAATAGAGGAATAAAGAAATTTTCATTATTTTTATTATCTAACAAATTTATTGTTGAAACTGACAATTCTCAAGTTACAGGACTTGTTAGAAATAAATTACCAATGAAACCCCAGTATAGAAGGTTACATAGATGGCAAACATATTTATCATTCTATAACTT